>OY979707.1:38047561-39247561 GCA_963855925.1 Inga laurina | reverse complement strand
TGTAAACTTAATTGTGCACACTATTTAGGATCAAATGACTGTTTGATGCCTACTTGTCTCACTACCTCAGCTAGGACCCATAAGGCCATACGGTACTTGTGCTTTTCCCATAGCACAACTAGGTTTTGTACTTGTTTTACTGCCTTAGCTAGGTCCCACTGGGCCAAATGATACTTGTGCTTTTCCTACACCATAGCTAGGTTTTGTAACTACCATTCATATTATAGAACATGGCAACACACAACATATAAACATTCATATAATGTATGAAGAATAGATTTACTACCTGAATTTCCCTTTCCCTACTCAACTATTGGTCACATATACTCGGTCTGGCTGGGGCAACTAACAAGCCCTAAAATTTCAAATTTATAATTTATGAGTTATTACTCATTCATGTCTCATTCTAAATTCGTATAGTTGGTTATCTCTATCCTTAGAGTTCAAGATAATTACATTTTGCCATTACCTTTTTTAAATTTTGCACATTTACTAAAAGCTGGAAGAATTTTCATCAAACTTTGAAAATTCATGTCTTTTTATAGATATGTCCAATTGTTGTGATTCCAAAGGCTATTTGACCCTTTATTAAGTCTATTTTTAAGAAAAAATATTGTCCTTAGACAACTGAACGCACAGCATTCCATAATTCCCATTTATTGGAAACTGTCATAGAAACTTGCCAGTTTTACTTGACTAACTTCAAAAATATATAACTCTTAGTGTACAAATCCAAATGACATGAATCACCTATCAAATTAAAACTTCATATGTCTACTTTTATTTTAAAAAATTTCACATTAATTAGACATCATTTGATTATCCAAAAATACATTATAATCTCACTGCCTCGCAGGAAATCACACTGGCAGCACATTTTAGTTTTACAATTTATGTTCCAAAGATCCAAAATTTATAACTTGGGGCTGTTTCCACACAATTTTTCATGTAGAACACAATGGTAACATCAATTTGATCAAATTCTCATTCCTTCTTGGTGCCCTGTTTAGACTGAAAATTAGGGTTTCACTCAACAATTCAACAATTTACAATTTAACCACCAAACTTAACTTATACACTTCCAAAACAACATATAATCACATGTATATGATCAAAGTTTCATGAACTCTAGAAAACCCTAAATAACCAGAAATTAGAGCAGTAAAGAAAAGTCCCAAAAACTCCACCAACCAACACAATATATATGTCAAAGCGAAGCTCTTTCTCACCTCTTGCTCTTTCTTGAGCTCTTTTCTTGATCCTCCAACTTTGGCTCTTGTTAGAAGACTCAAAACACCTCTTCTTGAATTTTTGAACCATAGAAATGAAGCTTTAATCAAGAGGAACAATGTTTATGAAGAGTATTTTGAATCATATAGAAGTGATTTACGAGGAGAAAATCCAAGTAGAAGAGCTCACCTTAAACTTGTTTTCTTTCTCTTTCCTTCTTGCCTACTTCAAGTCTCTCACTCTTTCTCTCTCTCTTCACTCTTGTTTAGCCAAAATCTTTGGCCTTTAGAAGGGTTAATTGGCTCTTCTAATATCTAATTCCACCTCTTTAAAATAATAATAATTTAATGGAATTTTGCACACGCTTCTTGACTCTTTTTTTCCTTCTTTTTCACTTGGACAAAAATGCTTCAACATGGCATATTTATTGTCCAAGTTTTCATTTTCCCTTCTGCCTTTCCCTTTTTGGCCGAAATTTGGCCTTTAAATTTGAAGAAAAGAAAGACTTCTTGCTTTATTGGTCAAATAACTATTTTACCCTTACATTTCTTTAATTTTTGAATTTAATTTTTTTTTCTTCCTTTCCTTCTTCATTTTGGGCTACAAAATTAGGCCTTTAAAGAAACAAAAGTGCCCTTTTGTGTCTAAACTTAGTCAAGTTATATGTAACCACTAGTTGCAATGTTTTGCCATTTCAACATTCACCATTTTTATTCCATTTAATGTTACAAATGTACAAGGAATCTTGGTGAATAAAATTTGAGATATTACATGTGCTTGTAACATGAAAAAGGGATTCTAGGAAAGGGGAAATGTAAGAAAAAGTGTTACTCCTCCAGTATTTTATATAAGACATAAATGACTTTTTTTTGGAGAGATTAAGAAAGCTAAATAAGTTAGTTAATCACAACATATATTGTGTATCATTTAATTATATATTAGTTCACAAGTCAGACAAATTATGTTAGTATAAAAAAAGATAAATATCAATATTTTAAAGTAATTTATTTAGATTCCTTAATCTCTCGAAAAAAGTTAATTATGTCTTGTATTAAGAACATGAGAAGTATTATAATATTTGGTTTATGGCAAAGTGGTTTTATTGACAAGGGAGTTTCTGATGTATTTATGAAACTGTTTTCTCATTCCCACTCTCATTCAGTTTTCCAAATTTCATTTTGTACCATGTCAACCCATAGTTCAGCATTAGGATATAGCACTACCCTCAAACAAAGTGATTATATTAAAAAGGGAGCTTCCCATATAACAGTAGCTTCCAAACAATCATGAACATGCTATTATTCTTATTATCTTTCCAATTTTCATTCTGTACTAAATCAGTACACAGTTTTTTTTGGGGGGGGGGGGAAGAAAGGAAAGAAAGAAGAAAAGATACAACACCGTCCAATATATCCCCAAGCTATTAACAATCTCATAGTAGAGGCCTTTAAAACCCTGCTTATTGCTTCTGAAGATGCTTGTATTTCATAATTCGGCATGCTATTTCAGACCACGCAAGCTTCCCCCTCATTTCTATCAGCATGGTTGGAAAGAAATTGTCTATTCTACCTCCAGATCCCCTTGGGTATGGGCATCATCCTCTTGATACAATATTCTGTATGCATCTTCCTTCTGCATAAGCTACATTTCACTGCTGGTTATTAGAAGTTTCAGAACTCAAACTCAAGATCAACGATAAACTAATACACCCCACACTTCAAGTTTAGATTCCCACACTGTTAGAATTTTTCCTTTAACTACTGGCAAAGAAAAACTTTAACACTTTGAACTCCCGGACATGCAGCTGCGATATTTCTTCTTCATTCTTCAGGCTTTGCCATTTAATTTCACATAGGATGATTTCTCAGTGAATGCCCCATCAGAGCAAAAATTCCGACTGTGTTGTGCTTTGCCACTATCTTCTACTAGTGGTTCGACCCCACCTCTTCCATTTACCATTTATCAACATATAATTAAAGCCTCTCGTTCACAAATCATTTAGTCTAGCTAACAAGTGTCATTAGTTGGGATAGCAGCTACAACTGAGTTTTGCCAGGATGATTCTGCCTTCAAGTGATCAAGTTTTGGGTGCATTGCACCATTTTTCTATTTCTCTCTTTCATTCCCCAAATGCACAATTAAGTAGAACTCCACACACATGAAGTTGCTGCTTTTCGTCCATGCGATTTCATGAATATAATTACGCCAAGTTAGTTCCTCTGTAGTTATAACCAACAGATTTAATAATTAATTGGGTCAATCCTTTTCTCGTTTCAGAATTGGAAAAATTGAAAAAAAGGATGGTGAGACGATCTTCGCCTGCTCAAGTAAGGCGGTGCCATTTTCTCTGAGTTCCCCAACCTATACATTTTTGCTTTGATTTTGTTATAGTCGATGTGGGAGTTTAGGTTAGGGTCCCCTAGTTTCTACTTTCCCGGTTTCGGTCTTAACCGGCCTGTCCGGTCTGCTTTAGCGTTCCATGATATATATTCTACTGTCTGCAGAGGCTTGATATAAGCGGCATTTTATTTCATTGCATATCATTCACATGTTTCCTACTTGGTGCCGGTCTTTGGAAATCTCGATCACGAGCGATTTCAGACCGATCTTGGATTCGGAATCAGCGATTTTCTGGTCCTGTAACTCTATCGCTACCTCCAACGAAGTGAAAAGATGGATGATAGGAAGAGGAAAGGCTACGCGTGGGCAATATCTGCTGGATTTTGTGCTGCTATGGCGGCCATTTCTGCAAAGCTCTCCATTTTGCAGGTTTCTTTTTAGTATTATTTTTATTTATCATGTGTTTATTAATTTGTGAAAGCCTTCCCGACAATGTATTGCCATTTCCTAATAGAACAGCTGTCTTCTTAGGGATGCCTGGATTGAGGGGATTTTGAGAAAGGATAAGGAAGTGAAACATTAGTTTTTGCATTTTCTAGGTTTCGTTTTATAGTAAGCGAAATACGATGGAGTGTACATCATGATAAATTAGAATTGGGTAAAAGACACTCAGAGAGACACACACAAACACAAATTTGCATTTAGTCAGTTTTATGTAACCTAGCGGGTTGAATTTTTAGCATGTGTATGTGTTGTTCTTCTCTCTTTGCTTCTTAGTTAGTGATTTCAATACATATCTCACATACATATCTGTTATATTTTCATCATAGCCTTTTCGTATTTTTCTTTTCTCCTCCCCTTGTTTGCAACTGTGATGCATAATAACCTTATTCTCAACAGTTTCTTAGGTATGGGCTGGTTGTAGTATTCAATGTGGTGATGTGGGCTTGTTTTGTCAACAGTGTCAAGGCTCTATCTTCTCTGCAAGCAACCGTGACAAACTTTGCTACCAATTTCATCTCTTCTGGTTTAGCTGGATTCTTTTTGTTTCAGGAAGCAGTATCATATACGGTATATTCTCGTTGATCATGTTCCCTGTACTGGAAAAGTTTAGATACATCTTTTCTACTCCATATTTCGAAAACTTTATTGGATACCAATATACATCTTTTGTGAATGAGAAGGAATTACATATATTGGGACGGATTCCATTCTAATCCCACAGAATTAGCCACCAATCTAGCAAAAGTTACGGGAACTAAATGATTTCATTTGACAAAAACAAAATAATAAACTAGACCAATGAGAAGACAACTTACTGATTATTATTTTAAGAGAAATTATGATCTTATGTTCAAAAAAAAAAAAGAGAGAAATTATGACCTATATTGCTCCTTCACATGTGGGGAACACCTTGGAGCTAGCAATTTCAATATTTTTCATTCATGGGGTTTTATTTTCGTTTTTGTCCCATTGTCTTCGTCCCCTTACTTTATAGCAAGGGTCTTGATATTAGCTATTATCTCTGCAATTTTTTGTGATGTCTAGAGATCTAGACTTTTGCAAGCTATTGATCACTTTTTTTACACTAATCATCAACTTATGGATTTTACACTAACCTCCGAAGGATATAATCCATGTGCTTTGATACAATGATGAATTTCTGACTATTTGAACTTCTGAATTCAAATTTTATAGAATGAAAAGGAATTACATATATAGGGAAGGGAAGAAGACAAAACTCCAATCTACTCTTTAAAAAATCAGCCAATATTTTAGCATCAGTAATGGATTCATAATGATTATATCTGACTTGACTACACAATAGAATAGACTAATAGTTAAGTGACAAAGTAATATCTGGTTGTTTTTCTGATTATGTTTCTTCCAGTGTTGTTTCCAAATTTTATGTGGATTTTGGAGGGAGAAGTTGAGCCTTTTCTTTTCATGTATTCAAATTTCTTGATTTAAAGCCCATCTGATGCAAAATACTGGTTGGCAGTGGGTTGCAGGTGCCTTACTTATTGTGATTGGTGTATTCATACTAATTAAGTCAGGTATTGAGAAGGTCAGAACTGACTAGACTTTATGATTCAGTGCAATTCTTCCTCCTTGATATTATCTGACAAGATGTATAGCATCTCATTGGAAGTCTATGTCATAAGACAATATGAAATATGAGGACAAGTCTGTTTATATCGCCTTCATGACCGTCTGCCCCTGAATTCCAGTTTCTTGAACAAACCCCAAGGCAGGATTTTGATTCTCGTTGTCTGTGAAGATCATTGTGATTGGAGAAGCCACCCTTGTGGATCATTTATAGAGGATGCAGCATATTGTAAAATTAGAGTGTGGGATACAGTGTTTCAAAAGCCCCATCACGTTTAGCCTTTTAATTCCCAAAATTAACTCATTTGTTGACCCAATCTTAAATGTTTGGTTTCCCTTCCCTGTCGTTACATGCTAAACTGTTCCCAGTCATTACTTTTCTCTCCGGCTCATATAAAGAGTGACTTTCAGCCACTTAACCAGAACAGACAAGACAAAAACACCATAAGCTCCTTTTCTTCATGGCTTCACGCTGGGTTTTCTCAAGAATATCATCAGTTGATTCGTGCTACCCATTGAATTTTTATAGGAAGAGTTTGGATGGTATGGATGTGTTTGTTGCAGTTGAAGCCATCATTCAAGAAAAAGTCGTGAAGAGGAATATCCAACCTAATATCTGCCATCCAATGCCCTGGTGAGATAGTGGCATGAAAACTCTATTTTAAGTGGGAGATTGTGGGTTCTGTCGACCTTGTTACCTCAGGCTATTAGCATACGCTCCTCTAATTCATTTTTTAAAAATAGCCTATTATCTACCAGATGAGCATGTGAGCATGGAAAGATATGAGATGAATGGATTTTGAGGAGGATCACTTTTAGGAGCCAATCTTCTTAGGTTTATTTCCCATGTATGCAACAATAATAAGTTTTAACCTTCTAGGTGGGCTAGGTTACATGAATGAACTGCACTGCATTATTCAATTTACAAAAACAAATCTTATCAATTCTATTAGAAAGGAAACAATCCCAGCATCAGAAATTGAACACCCTTAAATCCAGCAGCTTTTGCAATGTTCAAGAAATCTTGATGGGTTCGAAGTCTTCCACCAGCAGCACCTTGAGCCATCATAAACACATCAATTTGGAAGTTTCACTTTGCAGAACCAGAGGCCTGAGGCATATCACATATCACTGATTCCATTGCAATCACCTTCCCATTTTCTGGAATGGACTTGTAGCAATTCTTCAATAGCTTCAAGCAGTTTTTGTCATTCCAATCATGAAGAATCCACTGCAATATTTTGTGTACACCTTTAGAGTTTTTTTTTTAAAAAAAAAAATTGATACAGAATGAATATTAAACTATGACCAGTCTAATAAGCAAGTATTTCTTGACTCAAGAAAATAAAATATTTAATTGGATTAAGATTTATCCACTTGTAAACAAATAAATATAACATTTTAAAATGTTAGAAGTTGTTAATCCATGAAGATGATAGCAAGCATTATATGGTATGAGGGATTTGGAGGGGAAGGGAGGGACAGGAAATTTTTTATGGCTTGGATTTTTAAAAATTGGAAAAGTGGGGTTCAATGTTTTGAATTCATTTTTCTAACTCTTTTATTTTACATCTTATCTTCATTAAAATTTTGAAATCTCACTTTTCTAATTTTTTAAATTTTAGCATATAAAAATTTTCCCATCCCTCCCCTCCCGTCCCTCCCCTCTAAATCCCTCATGCCAAACAGATTTGTGTATGTATTATGAAGTTTTGCTGCCTGTTGGGAAAAGTAAAATAAGTTTTGTTACCTTCATGAAAATGGCATCCTCCTTGGGTATAGCCTCAAACATATCTCCAGCCACGTGTTGAACACCTGTAACAGTAATTGCAAATTATAATTATTAATTATTAGTTAATCATAAAGATTGGTGATTGGTCATTCACGATTATAAGAGAATTTTCGAATTGATGTTTTGATCCAAATTACTCTTCAACTTTAAAGGGTTGAGTTATAATTCAGAATTGTAGAAGATAAAAATCAAAAAAATTAATTAAAATATAAATTGTGAACTATTTATATTAAATCTTAATAATTTAAAATTATGTGTGTGCAGTTTTATTATTTGATATTATAAAAAATATTGTTATAAGATATAACATCTCAAATGCTTAAAATTATGTAACGGCGGAAATAAGATGTGGAGGAAAGGAGGTGGAGAGGTTATGTTCCCTCCTATATAGAGCATAGCACTCTTCTGATTTTATTTATAAGATAGAGAGAAAATGTTTTATTTAATCATATTTATAAGCTATCTCATCAAAAAAATTTTATATTAATATATAATTTTATCATTCATTTATTATTGTAAACTTTATTCTGATGGAGTATATATGATGTATATTTGAGCGGGGGGAAGGTTGAAAAATTGACTTTATTCTGTGGGATCGTGAATGACACTTCTCGATCCGGAATATATATATTTTTGAAAAAAAAAATATAAACTGTATCCTGTATTCAAAGTTCTGTGTTACATCCCAAAATTTATTCACCAAAGTTCCTTGTATATTTGTGACATTATATGGAATAAGAATGGTGAATTTTAGTATACTTGTAATGGCAAAACATTGCAATTAGTGGTTACACATTACTTGGCTAAGTTAAAGACGCAAAAGTGCAATTTTTGTTTCCTCAAAGGCCTAACGTTGTAGCCCAAAATGAAGAAGGAAAGAGCACAATTCTTGGCTCAATTTATTGAGAAACATTCGGCAAAACACAAGAGGAAAGGAGGAAGACAAAATTAAATTCAAAAATTTAAGAAATGTAAGGTCAAAATACTCATTTGGCCAATAAAGCAAAAAGCTCTTATTTTCTTCAATTTTAAGGCCAAATTCAGCCAAAAAAAGGAAAAACAGAGGGGGAAATAAATACTTGGACAAAAAATATGCCATGTGGAAGCAATATTGACCAAGTGGAAAAATGAGAAATAAAATAATCATGACATGTGCAAAAATTCATTAAACAAATATCATTTTTAAGAAAGTGGAAGATGATATTTTAAGAGGCTAATTAACATTTCCAAAGGGTTATATTTTTGGCCAAGAAAGAAAGAGAGAGAGAGAGAACACAAAGTTGAAGAACACAAGTGCAAGAAGAGAGAGACAAGAGTAAATAAGCAAATCAAGGTGAGTTTGGTTGCAAAATTCACGTATTATTGTCTCTAAATTCATGGGAATCTCTTCTAATTCTCATATCCTTCTTGAAATCACATGAAGCAAGAAGAAAATTAAAGGAAAGAAGGAGAAGGAGGTCATGGTTTTGGAAGAAGAAGAGAGAGAATCAAAGGTAATTCAAGAAACCTTGATTTCTTGGTAAATTCATGGTTGTTGTTGATGTGATTGAATTCTTGGCTTGGTTGTTATGACTTTGTAATTTGGGAAGACATAAACCCTAAGGGGAGGTGCTGCACAAGTTTGGATTAATTATGTGGGAAGTGTAATTAAAAGGTTTAAGAAGTGAATTGGGGTAAAAAGAAGATGTATTGTTGAATGAAATTAGGAAACTTCATTTTTTTCCCAAGTTTTATTAAATTTTGGCCAGGGGTATTTTTCAATGTTTGGGCTAGAACTTAATGGATTTGATAATTCCATTGTGTTTAGAATGGAAAATTGTGTGAGAAATATGTGAAAGATGAAGTATGAAGGCTTTAGGGTGTGAAATGACAATTTTACCCCAAAACCTCTAACTTTATGTCTGCCAAGGGTATTCTAGGAAATAGAGTATGATTTTGTCAAAACTGAGGTAAAAAATGGATTATACATGCAAAACTATGTAAGAATAGCCTAGGTCATAATTTTTTGTAAAGTACAATTATACAGAGTGTAAAGGGACTTAGACCGAGTCCCTAGTGACATTTTCATATCTCATTCCAAAAAAAAAGGTAAGATTATCATTATCATCAAATCAAATCATCAAATATATCCTACTAAACCTTGTATCTCAACAGTAATTGGCACTAAACAATCCACATGGCATGTTTAACTAGTAACAAATGGCTATTGAAAATGGAAATTAGTCAGCTGTACACGTCAGTTTCAAAAACATTAAAATAATGCATTGTAGACAACTAGCTGTCTCTTACTCTTCCTTAATTGGTTCATGCTCTATAGTTTTTGTTGTGCGATTTATTGCTGTTACAAATTCCCCATGTTTTCATTCCTTTCCCTATGCAGTTTTAACAAAACCACTTTTTTCCTTAAAAAAGAAGTCAACTAAGGAAATAGGAGAAGCTTATTTCCATTGGTCCATTATGCAAAATTCAAACTGGCCCCTGCAGTCGTCCAATCACCTTAAGATATTTATCACCCGTCTTGTTTCTATATATATGATACCCTTTCTTAGTCTCTCCTGCATCACATTCTCTTCCTCATCTTTTTTTAAAGTTGTTCCTCTACCTCCTTTCCTCCTTAATGGTGGTATAGGGAAAATTGTTGCTATTTCAAAGGGTCTCTCTAAAGGCTCTTACCTTGAAAATTTGAGGATGGTGGGGAGATCTAATGAGGACAGTGGCGGCACAGAGGCACTGATGAGGGTGATGATGATAGTAGGGAGGTATAGATGTGAATGCCACGATGATGGTAACATCCTTGATGTCTCAATTTCCTTTGTTGGGTTTCCTTTTAACAGCGTTTTACTTTCATTAAAGACATTTGGAGAAGATGGATGATTTGAAGATAAAAGCTTTAGCATATGTTTTGATTTTTGCTATGTCATGTTTCTCACAATGTCACCTAATCTCTAGTGCAGCTTCTCCAAAATTGCGGTTGTGTTAGTGGTGGGGTTTTCATTTTTAGCTATTTTTATTTTTGAGATGCTGTTTCTGATTGCATATGGTGGTGTTATATAGTGTTCATCTTTTAAAATTTTCTCAGTGATGTTGCTGTGTTGTAATTTTTTTCGGTGCCATCATGCTGCTAGGGGGTTCAATATATCGTCCTTATTGTAGTTCGTAATATCATTAATATTTCTTTATTGGCTTTTTTGGCAATTTTTTATTGTAGTAAGTATTTTATTTATTGATGATTTATTATTATTATTATTATTGATAATGATAATAAAATTGAATTGATTAGGATATTTGAAATTTGAATTTCAAAAGAAAATAATTGATTAGGGCCAACCTCAAAATTATTGGAGCATTATTCTACCAAATTCAAAGGGTTTGTTATAAAAATGGGAAAATACAAGAGATGTAAAAAGAAATGAAGAGAGATGAGGAGAGAACTAGAGAGAAGGGTAAATGTGCATCCAGCACCCATATCTATTTTTAGAGTTGCAATTAGCACTCTAAAGTATTTAAGGGTGCAATGAGCACCCTAAAGTATTTTTGGAGGTGCAATAAGCACCCTGATATAGTTTTAAAGATGCAATTAGAACTCTAATGAATTAAAAATGGAGCAATTACACCCCTTGACTAACAAAATACTAACTTTGTTTGCTGACACACTTGTTCCTTTCTTCTTTTATTGATCTTCAATATGTCTGTCCCTTCTTTTAGTATTTAAGGGTGCAATCTTGCCCCTAATGTATTAAAAATAGAGCAATTGCACCCCTTCACTAATATAATATTAACTCAAGGTTTGGGGTTTAAGATCGATGAAAGAGGAAAGGAAACAGTGTGTTAGCAAACGAAGTTAGTATTTTGTTAGTAAAAGGGTGTAATTACTCCATTTTTAATACATTAGGGTACTAGTTGCACCTCCAAAAATAGTTTAAGATGCTGATTGCACCCTTAAATACTTTAAGATGCTGATTGCACCTCCAAAAATAGATCAAGATGCTGGATGCATCTTTACCCAAAGTAAAGGTGCTTTATTTAAGAGAAAGATGGAGCAATATCTTATTCATTTAGATACAATCAAAGTGTAGTATATAGTGCTCCATTTATAGGCCCTCAACCATAACCAAGGGTTATACAAAGTAAATGGAAAACTTTAATCCTCATGAGTGCATACATTGTAACCTTTGAGTTTGGGCATGAAAACTCCTAAAGACTATTTATTGGAGAGGTTATGGGATGTAGAAAATGAAAGGCCAAGAGTTGGGAGTTTATGGACATCCACCTCAATTAGTATTTTTACAACACACCCCTTTGGATGTCCATGAACAAATATTGTGCCTCATTAAAACCTTACTAGGAAAAACCCATTGAGATAAAAACCTAGTGAAGGAAAAAGAGTACACAATGTTTACTCCCTCTGATGACAAGATTACTTTATGTCTTTTTGGAAAAGCCTAAAAAAGCATAATTATAAAAATGCCCCTAAAACCCTGAAATAAGGGATGCAAAGGGAAATTTTGTCATTTGGCAATGAATTTGGTAATTCCAAGTCTAGAAATGGATTTCTTGGGCAAAATTATGTCATAATAGCCTATGTCAAAATTTTGGGAAAAGTATAGCCAGGCCAGGTAAGGCGAGGCAGGGCCGAGCCTTATGGCATTTTGGTAAACTTTCACCATAGACTCATATAAGCATCAAAAATACTATGGAAGTGTCTAAATTGTACATTTGGAATTGTAGGAGCAAGTTGAGAGCCCAGTCGTAGGCATGTTTTACGAGGCACGCTGTTGTAGTTGGGAAAAGGATTAAGGTAGGGAACTTACCTTATTCGCTTGTGTTTGATATCTTTGCTTGTGTAGTGATGTATGTGATTGCTTTACTTAATTGTGTAGAGCATATTTGAATAATGAAGCTCTGTTTCTATTTATACTGTGGCCATAGTTATGTTGCATGAAACATTAAGCATGCAGAAATGTCATTATGGGGTATGCATCTAGTTAAAGCTAACATGTCATACACATAGCATCTATCATGTATGCATTATGGTATCTGTTTGCTACTTAGGTTCTCTCGAATCTCACCTTCCCTTACCAACAATTTAGATAAGTGAAGACAGAAGGTATGTTGAGAATAAAGAAGAGAACCGTACGAGGGGAATGTCGTGGTGGAATAAAGGTGGGAAGGTGTCTACATTTCATTGGGACGGGTTTGGACACCCTAGTAGCTCTGTGCGGCTACATTTATTATAATTATCATGTACGAACCTCTGTGGGGAATTTATGTAATCATGCACATAATATCAGTATATTTATGCTATTCCTTCGTTGCCCACAGAACCACGCAATAATATTTCACTGCAAGTCAAAATAAGTGAGGGTGTAACACTTAGTTGGATACTACGATGCTGATTTGGGTGGAGTTGAAGTTGAGCGAAGATTGACTTCATGATATACCTTCTTGCTGAACAATGGCACTATATGTTGGAACAGCAAGAAGCAAACGTGCATTGCCCTTCACCCTATGGAAGTTGAGTTTATGGCATACACCTCAGCAGTATAAGAGGCTAAATGACTCAAGAGATTTATTGAACACCTTGGATTTAGAAATGAAAGCACAAATCGGTGTTAGTGTATTGTGACAATACTACAGCCATAGCCTATATGAAAGATCTTAAATATCATAGCAAGACCAAACATATAGATATAAATTACAATTTTATGAGAGATTATGTAGAGCACATAAAGTTGTTATTATACAACATATTTCGGCCAAGAGTATAGTTGTAGACCCCCTAACTAAACCAATAGCCAAGGAAATACATGACAAACATGTGAAGGCTATTGGGATGCACAAAATGTAAAATTGTAGACACTATGTAATATGTTTATGATTAATGAAAATATTTCTTCATTAATTTATATGTCTATATAAAGGTATACAATGTCTAGTATGTCATACAGGCAAGTAAGGTTAGTTCTCTCATATGAGCAATAGCCCTTGATACTCAAGAGGAGTATGCAAAGATAAGGCAGTTGTGTTCACCAATAAAGTAGCATGAATGTTGATATGGTAGAGATGAAACACAAATTATGTCGCCAAGATAAGAGTGTAGTATGTCAAGATGAGATCCAAAAAGATATAAATATAAATATGGATCGAATCATGGATGCCCGGTTCCAAGATGCCTATTACTAGACAATAAATTTTTCAACATTGACATCATGAGAGATAAATGGAAAAGAAGAATTTGGGTTTAGATACTAGGAGTATCTAAATTTATGTTTATACAGTGTTAATAATAAGATTCAAAATGACATACGATCTTATAGTGTAAGAGTAACACCGTAGTGTTAGTACAAGCGTTTTACCCAAGAGGGGGTGAATTGGGTGATTACAAAAATTTTGAACCGTATATAAAAATTGACAGGAAATTTAAAGCAATTAAGAGCTAGAAGAAATATCACCAAAGTGTACACTGGGAGTTATATTGGTTCGACCACAACCACTTTCACCTATGTCTAGTCCTCAGAGCTTCTCTGAGAGTTTCACTATATCTTCTAAGATTCATTGGGTTCTTGGCACTTCAGTACATAGCAAGTTCCTTTACTTGAACACTCACTCCCCCTTACACTATGTAAACCAATCCCTAACTCAAGATTCCACAACCTTAAAGTTATCTCAATAACAGATATTGAGTTTGTAATGAAACTCTCTCTCACAGAGTAAATATAGAATCACTGAAGTATAGAGAATGTAAAGAGTGAAGAACAGAGCAAGAAAGTGTTTTATGTAAAATGATTGTTCATTGTTGTTCAATGTGCTTCTATCTTAAATGCCTCAGTATTATATAGAGGTTGTTTGAGAGTTGTTGAGATCATTCAAACATTTTCCCGTTGTATAATAATCATTGTGTTGACAAATGCTCCTGCCATTATTTATTGTTACGCTTCTGAGTCTTTGAATTTTGATTGCCCGTTGTAAAATAGTCAAATGCTCCCTCCGTTATTATTTACTATTGCGCTCCGAAAGTCTTTGAATTTTGATTGTTGTGTATTACCTGTAACACACTCAGAAGAAAAGATTAATATTGTAATTAATTTAATACTGATTTGTAAACTTTACTTTAAGTGAGTTATCATCACTGGAAGTGATTTGGAAAATTGTCTTCATGCGTCTATCAACATTACTTGAGTTAACTACCAATTTAGTTGAAGTGATATGATGTTTTGGTTATTACTTCAAGTGATTCTGATTTATTGCAAGTGACTCATCATTACTTCAAGTAAATCTAGACTTCACTGGTTATCACTTAAAGTGATTTCAGACTCAACTCGAGTAGAAAGCTTATTTACTGGAAGTGATCTGATATCACTTCAAGTGAATCTGATGTTCACTCGAGTTCACTGCGTCTTTACTGGAAGTGATCTAACTTTTTGGAAGTCACTATAAGTGATTCTGGTATTAACTCGAGTGGACATAGAATTCACTTCAAGTGATTTGATATCACTTCAAGTGATCTGTTATCTGTCAGGATATCAGTTGAGTTCAATGAAGATTCACTGGAAGTGCATTGGCTAATCTTAATATTTACTTGAGTAATGTCCCATATAACTCAAGTGATCTGTGAAATTTGGGCAATCACTTTAAGTGATCCTGAGACACTCGAAGTGATTTGATTACAGATCCACTTCTTTCTTTTCCTTACCTTTGTAATGTATAATTGATTAAGATCTTATGCAAAACATTACTAACAAGATTGGTTATCATCAAAACACTGAATCTAACATTCTACCCCTTTTTGATGATGACAAAACTTGTGAGTTTGATAAAAAAATTTTAAACAAATCTTTGATCCAATATATCATAGAAAAAAAATATTTTTCAGTTTAAAAATATGAACATGAAACATAAATTTCCAACAACCAAAATCTTATCAAAGTATATTCCAAAAAAAAACAGATATCTCCCAAATCATATTTGATTAGATACAAGCTAATAATCATATTCAATTGGATACAAGCTAAATTAAAATCAATTAGCTAGAAGCTATTTTAGTTGGATACATGTCAAATCAAAATCAATTAGTTCTAATTAGTTTAGTATAGGCTATACCAAGCTATATCAATTCAATACAAAATGTGCCAAATCATCCAAAAATCTTCTCCCCTTTTTTGTCATCATCTGACATGGTGATAAGAAAAGTAATATCTGAAGGAGGAGGTGTGTAAAGAACCATGGCAGTCATTAGGTTAATAGGAGCTGAAGTATGATCAGGTGAAAAGGAATGTGTGGGGGAATGTGGAGTGAAAGTAGGAGAGGAAGGTAACATGTGTGCAGACTCAGTAGGAGGTCGAATATCAGTAGGGACAGAGTTTATGATCACAATCTCCTCTATATGAGAGCTGGAGTCTGAGTGATGAGAGTGAGATGAATGGGAAGGAGATTGAAGAATAGGATCTTCTTTAGGAAGATCACTGCCTGGAATAGTGTCTGATAAGGGTATGTGGTGTCATGGGGAATGGTGTCAGTGGCTGTAACTAGAGTGTTTATGGTAAGGAAAACAAATGGAATAACAAAGAGATTAGGGAGGTTGGTAGGCTGAGTGGAGGTAGAGGGGACATATATGGAAGTAGTAGGAGGCTCAAGAAAAGGAATACCAAGGTGAGATCTCCACATCTCTTCCATTCTCTGAATCTGGTTAGCTTGAACATTATGAAGATCAAAGAGTTGCTAGAAATTGTGATTAACCCCTTTAACCAACAACTTGACTTGATAGTCAATTTTCTCAACTAAATAGTCAATTTTCCCATCTAGACAGGCATTGGATTTCTTCAGTTCTGAACTGTTTCTTGAAGAGCATTGTGGATATATGACTGAAGAGTAGCCCTAATAAAAGATGGTCCTGGAGAAGTTGCTCTAGAAGATTGAGCCTCATCCACCTTAGAAGGAGAAGGTTCTGTTGCCTGACTCTTCTTCTTCCTTTGTTTTACTTGAGGTGAAGAGTGGCTATTTTGAGTCTTAGAACCTCCAAGTGGCACTGAGATTCCCATTTCTGTTTAAGTGAGTTTTCCCAAATTTGGGAATCCTAACTATCTCTCCTCTACGGATTAAATGCCAAATATTGTGTATCGAAAGAATGAAGGAGACTAGCTGGGGATAGGGGATAGTAGTAGTCTTTATGGAGTGAAACTTGAATCTTCTTATTTCCTGAAAGATGAGGTCTCCTACATTCCTCTTTTCTTCTGTCACTAAGGATGCCATTATTTGCAAATCTTTTGCAGTGATGTGAGTGAAATTTCTTCCTTTATTGACCATACTACGTGAGTACATGTAAAAGACAGCTCTCTGAACATCAGTCAATGTAACAGGTGTTCTGGGTAAAGGTTCATTAGGGTTTTCTAGACTAAAGATGTTTACAAGCTCATGAATTTAAAATACTTTTGGAGAGCTCTCAGGGACATCTTCTAAACCTAGATAGGTATTAATCAATCTGCTGAAAGAAAAACCTTTTGACCCTTAACACCTGTCTCAATTCTCTCCTCAATTACTCTTCCTTGGATGTCAGATATGTCAGCTATTTTCATATTGCAATAAAAATGTTTTACTACAATTAGATTATAAGAAATCCTTAATCTGAGCCAAGAGTCATATTGTTCCAGGAAGGGATATAAGTCCAAATGAAAACCCTTTTTATGCCCAGCAAGGTCCATATACACTACAGGGCAAAATTGCCTTCTTTCAAACTCAGATTCATAAACTATAACATTATTTACCTTGAGCACAGCAATATTGAAACCAGGAGGAGGAGTTAGAAGCTCAGGTATATTGGGTTGAGACTAAGTGGCATAGGGATCAAGAGTTTCACTTCCAGTGACCTGTTCCGAAGCTGAACTGTATCTGGATCTTTGGGGACAGAGGATTCTTTGAGAATGTGCTGAGACCTTGTTAACTTGGCTCTCAGTATGGATTCCTGAATGTTTGCTTCCCTCTCAGGATGAGTTTTTCCCTTTCCTTTTCCTTTTGGTGCAGTTATAGTCTTAGAACGAGTTCTTGCTTCTGTAGGTTCCTGAATAACTATGCCTCTTGTTTTTGGAGGGGGTGTTGAAGGTTCATTTTCCCTCACTTTCGGCCTATACTTGGAACCTTTAGATGACTTGAGTTTCTTGGAAGGAGGTGTGGGAGACAGAGAATCTTGAGAGAGATTGGGCATTTTTGTTCTAGCCATTTTAGGGTTCTGGTAACGGTTGGTAGAGCTATGAGGAATGATTTTACTGATATAGAGAAAAGCTTGATCAAAATTAGGGATTTAGGTTGTTGGTCGAGACTGAATCAAAATAGGTGTTCAGTAATGCTAATCGGAGCTTTGTAGAAGTTTGAAAGTTTACTTTGGTGAGGGTTTATAGAGAAGAGGAAGACGAAGAGGAGTATGAGAAATGATGAGTCACAGTCGGGTAGAGAATTGATATATGTGCTGATTTAACAATCACTCGAGTGATTTTACAGTTCACTCAAGTGATTTGGCTATCACTTGCAATGAACTATTAAAATCACTTTGATTAGGCTTGTTACATTCTAAATTTACTCGAGTTGTTCTTTTAAAGACATGTTTACATGAGTTATTTGTTCCAGTTACTCAAGTGACTTCTAGTGATTACCAGACTAACTATAGATCACTCGAGGGAATAGTAATTATCACTCGAGTCCTTCTCTTGAACTTCCTGATCACTTAAGTGTTGCAAAAATTCACTCCAAGTGATTACCTTGTTGCTTTCCTCTATTATTAAACTAGAAAACATAGTATCTTGCAAAACATATTTTTAGATACTCTGATGCTTAGGTCAATAATTAAATCATCCAAACATAATGCAAAATTAATTTAAATGCATAAATTTGCTCATAATTCATTGGGATTTACCATTCCCAATTCTCTTCTTATAAATAAAAATTGATTTTTAGCAAGAGGTTTTGTCAAAATATCTGCTATTTGAAGATGAATTGGAATGAATATCACTTTGACATCTTTCCTTTGGACATGATCTCTGATGAAATGATGTCTAATATCAATATGGTTGGTTCTGGAGTATTGAACTGGATTCTTTGCCAAGCTTATTGTGCTAGAGTTGTCACAGTATATTGGTATCTCCTTCATATATATACCAAGATCTTGTAATTGTTGCTTCAGCCATAACACTTGTGCACAACAACTTGATGCTGCAACATACTTGACTTCTGTTGATAAAAGAGACACTGTATTTTGTTTCTTGCTAAACTATGACACGAGTGAACCTCTAAGAAATTGGCATTGTCCACTGGTACTCTTTTTGTCTATCTTGTATCCTCCATGATCAAAATCTGAGTATGCAACTTGATATTCATTTCTTTTTTAGGGTACCACAGACCTAATTCTGTTGCGTTAGCTAGGTACCTAAAGATTCGTTTGATGGTTTCAGCATGTGATTCCTTTGGTGCTGATTCTCCCATCATTGGCTTCTCAAACTCCACTTGCATTATCTCATAAAATTCCTTGCACAAGCTTTCGTTAGTAGCATCAAAAATAATATCATCAATATATATTTAGACTATCAAGATATCATTTCTTTTTTGTTTTATAATGAGTGTTGTATCAACCTTTCCTCGTACAAAATTTTGATCGATGAGAAATTTACTAAGTCTTTCATACCAAACTCTAGGAGCTTGTTTTAAACCATATAAAGCTTTTCTTAGTTTGAAAACATGATCAGGTTTAGTGACATCTTCAAAACCTGAAGGTTGTTTTACCTAGATTTTCTCCATGATATATCTACTTAAAAATGCACTCTTTATATCCATTTGATAAAGTTTGAATCCTTTGATGCAAGCAAAGGCTAAGAGTACCTGTATAGCTTCCAATCTTGCTTTTGGAGCATATTTTTCCTCATAATCAATACCTTCTTCTTGATTATAGCCTTTGGTCACTAATCTTACCTTGTTTCTAACAATGATTATGAATTCATCATGTTTGTTCTTGAATACCCATTTAGTACCAATGATCGAATGATCTTTAAGTCGGGGTACCAAATCCCAAACTTGATTTCTTTCAAATTGATTGAGTTCTTCCTGCATTGTTGTAACCCAATCATTGTCTGATAGGGCTTCATCAATATTAGAAGGTTCTATTTCAGAAATAAATGTAGAAAAACTAACTTCATTAAAAATTTTGTTTCTAGTTTTAATTCCCTAATTTACATTTCCTATAACCTGTTCTAAAGGATGACTTTTGCTGTATTTCTAGGCTTTAGGTTGTCCTAATGGTTGTTCTTCTTCTTTGGTTTGGCCATTTTCAGGATGGTAAGACTTAAAATTAGGTTGATCATTTTCTTGATATAACATTATTTCTTGCTCATCATCAATAATTTTGTTAGAGGATTCGAATTCATCAAATACAACATGAATTGATTCTTCAACAACATAAGTTCGTTTATTGAAAACTCTGTATGCTTTACTTCAGTTAGAATATCCTAGGAATACTCATTCATCGATTTTAGAATCATACTTTCCTAGGTCATCTTTACCATTATTATGAATGAAAAACTTACAATCGAAGACGTGTAGATGAGCTAGGTTTGGTTTCCTTCCTTTGTATAGTTTGTACGATGTATTCCCAAGTTTTGTTCTGATGTAGGCTTTATTTGAAATGTAGCATGCAGTGCTCATTGCATCTACCCAGAAGAGTTGAGACACGTTCTTTTCATTCAGCATTGATCTAACTATTTTAATGAGTACTCTATTCTTTCATTCTACGACTCCATTTTGTTAGGGTGTTCTTAGAGCAGAGAAGTTATGGTCAATACCATTAGCATCACAATAGTCTCCACAGGCTTGATTTTCAAATTTTCCACCATGATCTGTCTTGATACCTTCTATTTTTGCTCTGAGCTTTGCTTTGATATTATTCTTATCTAGTTGCAAATCTTTCTTGCTTACAATTAGACATTCCTCTAAGTCAAATATTACCCAGTTGTCTTTATCTGTACTTTACCTCACGCTCAGCAAATTATGACATAAGCCTTCAACATAATATACGTCTTTGACTCATTTTTTATTTCACCAATTCCTACTATCCTTCCAGATTGATTTCCTCCAAATTTTACCTTTCCACCTTCCCTAGGTTGTAACGTGGTAAAACTTTTGGAATCACCGGTCATATGTCTGGAGCATCCACTGTCTATATACCATTTGTTGCATTTAGATGCTCTCAGACATATCTACAATCAAATATAATTAAGTCTTAGGTACATATATCTTTTTGGGTCCTTTTAGGTTAGTACAGATCATTTTCTGAACAAATGAACCTTTAAGCACCCATTTATAGGTTCCTATTTTTCCTTTCTTTTTATGGATGCATGATGAAGTATAGTGACCCTTTCTATTACCGTAATTACAAAATGTAAAAGGATTTGACGTATGTACAGAATGTTGAAAATGACTTAAATAAATGTCTTACCTCCAGTTTTCTTTCTTCCATTCTTTCTATATGGTTTTGGATCACATCCAATACTAGATTGATCATTTACAAATCATTGATCTTTTAAAATCATATTTAACATCTCACTACCTTTGGTGAATTTTTCAAGGGTTCTAGTAAGATCAATGTTTTTCTTTTTCAAGGAAAGACAATTTTCACAATCTTTTTCTGAAACATCTTTGATTTTTCCTTCAAGATTTTTGTTCTTCTTTTTAAAAACAACTAATTCTTTAATTACTTTGATGAATTCAGAATGTAAAGCATTATATTTAGAAATTAATTCATCATACATAGGATTAGAATCAGTTACCTCTTCCTCTGTCTGTCTCTTCTTGAGCAACCAGACAGATATTGACTATTTCTTCTTCATCGCTATCTTTATTAGAGGAACTATCGTCCTATATAGCTGATACAAAAGCTTTCTTGTTGTTGAAGAACTTGCCTTTTCTCTTCTCTTTGTTCTTCTGAATTAGCTCTGGACATTCTGATTTGATATGTCTTGGTTTTCCCCATTCAAAGTAAATGATATGTTCTTTACTGCTTGTTCCTCCCTTCTAAAAATTTCTAAATACCTGACCTTTCTTATAAAATTTCCTAAATTGTTTTATTATTAAACCTATTTCGTCATCGTTGAATTCTTCATCATCTGCTTATGTCTCCTCTTTTGCATTTAGTGCAAGAATTTTCTTTTTCTTGTCACCAATCTCTTCAAGTTCTTGTTTGAACTTTAATGTGCTTTCATATTCAGAGAGACTTCTGAATAGAGAAGTGACTCATTGCATTGATTCACCTTTCACTTCCTCTATCGTAGTGACTTTGGCCTCCCACTCTTTAGATAGTATATTCAGTGTCTTTCTTACTTGGGTATGCTGATCATAGACTTTCCCAAGTGCTGCAAGTTGATTAACAAGATGAGTATATCTAAGTTCAAATTCAGCTATTGACTCACCTTATTTCATTTGAAGCAAATCGAATTCAGTAACCAAAGTGTTGATCTAATTTTCTTTAATTCTTGAAGTTCCTTCATGAGCTATTTCCAAAGCTTCCCAAATTTCTTTAGCAGTTGGAAGTGTGCAAATCCTGAAGTATTCATTTTGACTTAAAGCACTTTGAATAATTAGAATTGCCTTGTTGTTAAGGGTGATAGGTTTCTTGTCATTCTCATCATATTCTGATGGAGTCTTAGGAACCTTATATGAATCTATGATTTTTATATGTTGATAGTTCCCATTCTCAAACATGTCCCATAGTCTGTATTCTGTAGCTATTACGAATACTCTAAACTTCACTTTCCAGAAAGAGAAGTGTTAGCAACTGAAGCCTAGTGGTCTAATGATTAAGGCTCTGTTGGGAAGTATTCCTTCGCCCATGCTTGCCTTGGATCCTTATTAGGTTGTTATACCTGAACAAGAAGACCTACCCTCTGATACCAAATGTTAATACACGCATTTCACCCAAGAGGGGGATGAATTGGGTGATCACAGAAATTTTGAACCATAGATAAAAATTGAAAAGAAATTTAAAACAGTTAAGAGCTAGAAGAAATATCAGTAAAGTGTACATCGGGAGTTATAATGGTTCAGTCACAACCACTTTGACCTACGTCCAGTCCTCAGAGCTTCTCTGAGAGTTTCACTATATCTTCCAAGATCTAGTGGGTTCTTGGCACCTCAGTATATAGCATGTTCCTTCACTCGGACAATTGCTCCCCCTTATACTATGTAAACCAATCCCCAACTAAAGATTCCACAACCTTAAAGTTATCTCAATAACAAATATTAAGTTTGTAATGAAACTCTCTCTCACAAAGTAAATATAGAATCACTGAAGTACATAGAATGTAAAGAGTGAAGAACAAAGCAAGAAAGTATTTTACATAAAATGATTGTTCGTTGTTATTCGATGTGCTTCTATCTTGAATGCTTCAGTATTATATAGAGGTTGTTTGAGAGTTGTTGAGATCATTCAAACATTTTCCCGTTGTATAATAATCATTGTGTTGACAAATGCTCCCACCGTTATTTACTGTTGCGTTTCTGAGTTTTTGAATTCTTATTTCCCATTGTAAAATAGTCAAATGCTCCCTCCGTTATTATTGAATGTTGCGCTCCAAAAGTCTTTGACTTCTAATCGGATTGTATTACCTGTAACACACTCAGAAGAAAAGATTAATACTATAATTAATTTAATAATGATTTTTAAACTTCACTTCAAGTGAGTTATCATCACTGGAAGTGATTTGGAAAACTATCTTCATGCGTCTGTCAATATCACTTGAATTCACTACCAATTCACTTGAAGTGATATGATGTTTTGGTTATCACTTCAAGTGATTCTGATTCACTGGAAGTGATTCGTTATTACTTCAAGTGAATATGGACTTTACTAGTTATCACTTGAAGTGATTTCGGACTCAACTAGAGTGGAAGCTTATTTACTTGAAGTGATCTGATATCACTTCAAGTAAATCTCATGTTCACTTGAGTTCACAACCTGTTTACTAGAAGTGATTTGAAGTTCACCCGAGTTCACTGCGTATTTACTGGAAGTAATATGACTTTTTGGAAGTCACTTCAAGTAATTCTAGTATTAACTCAAGTGGACATAGGATTCACTTTAAGTGATCTGATATCACTTCAAGTGATATGTTATCTGTCAGCATATCACTCGAGTTCAATGAAGATTCACTAGAAGTGTATTGCCTAAGCTTAATATTTTCTTGAGTAATGTCCCATATAACTCTAGTGATCTGTGAAATTTGGGCAATCACTTCAAGTGATCCTGAAACACTCCAAGTGATTTGATTACATATCCACTTATTTCATTTCCTTACCTTTGCAATATATAATTAATTAAGATCTTTTGCAAAACATTACTAACAAGATTAGTTATCATCAAAACACTGAATCTAACACGTAACATGTGATTCATACCACATGTGCGAAAGAATTGTAAATGGGAAGCAAGTGATTGGATCCTTGCTTCATTGTTGTTTGAGTCCCAAGAAGGTTAACACTTCTGTGATGTCCTTTGACTTTGACATTGTCATGGAGGTATACTTCAGTGACTGCTACCTTAACATTCTTCGTATGATCATGATGGATATGATCCAAGGTATTATGTTAGGAAAGCGGTTGATGTATATCAAAATGATATATGAGCAAAAGGAAGATTACTTGGAATATACACACCTATGTTGGTGTTTGAGTCATATCCCTTATGATATTATTTTTGGTAATTTCATAAGTGTGGATACTAAGCATTTGAAAAGGTAATCTAAGTTTTATCTTGACTTCAAAGGGATTCGATCTGCCATGTGAAAGTGTATATTGGTAAATCTAGGACATATGAGGCATAATATTAAATTCAAATTACACAAAGAAAGGTTGTTTTGTGCTAGTCCTATGAAAGGGATTCCTAGTACAGGCACCTAGGAGACGTCATGCCCATACCTTCAAGGCAAAGCACTTAGTATGAAAGAAGAAAGAGATAGAGACAAAGCTCACGGTATCTAATCCACCAAGTGTGAGTAAGAGATGTTGGGAAATGGGTTTGATCCACCATTAGTAGATTAGGCCCAAACCCATTGGCCTTAGGGGCAAAATAAATTAACCAATTTTATAGGGCATTTGTTGACAATATTCTAGGGCAATTGTTAGCAATATTCCCCAAATATTTGAAACAAATTATGGGAACAGTTTTTCCCGTAGGAATTGGTGGGAACAATTATTTATTAACGTGGTTTTATGCTTTGCATAACAAGAAGACGTTGAATCTCCTAAGAAAATATACATTGTGTTAAAAACTCCTTTTTGTCTCTTTCCTCAGGTGAATTTTGCTATGTATTATAGCCGGAGTCTAAGTAATCTGGTTCGTGTTGGTATCTTGAGAGTACGAAATTACATTCTAGGTACTCCAAAAAATCTACAATATCCTATTTGAGATCTACTATTGTGTGGATTTGATAAAAACCCTGCATCTGCATAAACAATCAATTGTGATCCAGATTTGTTAGAATAAAATAATCCTATATCATTTGTTCCTTCAAGATATCAGAATATATGTTTAATTCCATTACAATGCCTTCTTGTTGGAGAAAAACTAAACCTTGCTAATAAATTCATAGCAAATGCAATATCGGGTCGTGTTGTATTGACAAGATACATTTGTGCACCTATGACACTAAGATAAGGTACTTCTGGACCAAGAGGTTCTTTTGTTTTCTCTTGAGGGTGAAAAGGATCATTCTTCTTATCAAGTGATCTTATAACCATTGGAGTAGATAATGGATGTGCTTTATCCATATAGAATCATTTTAATATTTTTTCAACATAAGTTGATTGATGAAGGAGAATTCCATGTGTTAAGTGTTCAACTTGCAGGCCGAGTCGAAACTTTGTTCTTCCAAGGTCCTTCATCTCAAATTCTCTCTTTAAACAATCAACAACTTTTTGAAGCTCTTCAGGAGTTCTAATTATATTCAAATCAACCATATATACAGCAATTATCACAAACTCTTATCCATTTCCTTTTATGAAAACACATGGGCAAATAGGATCATTTTTATAACATTCTTTTAACAAATATTCACTGAGATAGCTATACCACATTCTTCCATATTGTTTCAATCTATATAAGGATTTATGCAACTGAATTGCACAATTTTCTCAAGAATTCTTACATCCTTCTGGCAATTTGAATCCTTTAGGGATTTTCATTTAAATTTTAGTATCTAAAGTATCATATAAGTGGGTTGTAACAACATCCATTAGACGCATATCTAGTTTTTTGCTCACTGCCAGACTAATTAAATACCTTAAAGTGATTGCATCCACCATAAGGATTTTTGAATCCTTGTGCATCCAAATGAATAAGATATTACTCCATCTTTCTCTCTAGTTCTCTCTTCATCTCTTTTTTTTACATATCTTGTATTTTCCCATTTTTATAACAGGAATGTATTTATTATTCACTCATTGATTTATTGCTTATCAAGTTGAGAATAATTGAGATTGAATTTGAATAATGGATTCTTTAGGAGATTTTGAGTTTATATATTCCTAAATTTGGATTTTGATAACTTCTGGATCTATAGAGATAAACACTTTTTATCTATTGTTGTTTTGTAGTTAAATAACCATTTAAATTTTGAATCACTTAATAAATCCATTTATGGAGAACAATCAATTACTTACAAATTAACAATTTAATTGTTTGGAAATTACATTGTCATTAAGTCTCATATATTTCACATAAAAACTCATTTATGATATTTTTTAAAACTAAACTCATTTATGATATTTTTTAAAACTATGGCATGTATTTTTTTGCAATTTCTCTCATAATCTAATTATCTATTCTTTTCTCCAATTTAAATAATTTTAAATAATAAAGTTTGGTTATATTTAAATTAATTTTTATAATAATATTAAAATTAATAAACATAACCTATATTAAAATTAATCAACAAATTAAAATTATACTTAAAAACTAAAATTTCAGCCTGCTTTGGTGATAACAAAAATAAAAATTTGTATTTTGAATAAAGAAGACAAATAAAACTCACTATGGCAGGTGCTTTAGCATATTAATATGACATGATAAAATTTTCATAATATTTGAAAAATGACCTCATGATTATTTATTCACATTTATAGCCAGAAAAATCAATTCCAATTATCATCAAACGCCACTAACAATATTAGGAATTGAATTTCAACATATCTTTTAGTACTTTCTTGAAATATGAATTGTTTTTCAAAATGTATATTTTTTTGAATAGTAAGATGTTCAAATACAGTGTTTGTATTAGTTGATATTCAGAATATTATATTACATTTTTGGCCCAAAATAATATTTGATTACATTCAGTGCCTGTTTGGTTCACATATTCAAAGGTAATGTAATAAATATGTAATGTAATGTAATGTAATGATGATTACATTAATTTGTTTGGTTCGTCATTAAAGGAAGATGATATATATACATATATGTATATATATGTATAATGTACATTACATTACATTATACATATATGTATAATGTACACGTTGAGTTGATGGTAGTTTTTTGAATTTGTGCATTTTACACATTGGGTTCATAGTAATATTTTAATATTTAATAGTGGAAATATTATTTATTGGAATATTTTCATATTTTCAATGGTGGAATACATATTTTTTTTATTTTTTTTTTAGTGAGGGAATATTTTTTAGGGAAAAAGATAGAAAAAGAAGTTTGAAATTGAAAAATTCCAAAGGTATTTCCCAAAAAATGAGTTGTGAATTGCCTATCAAGTTTCATCATTCCCTTATCAATTCTTGGTAACAAACTTGATTTGGAATTCTACAATTTCAAAGTTCCTTTTCTGTCTTTTTCCCTAGTTTTTAAATTTTTACATTACTATTAATTAATTTTGTGAATACTTAATGGTGGTAATTATTTAATATTTAACAGCATTTACAGGTGGGCGCTTTGGTCAAGTTAAACAATTATAATGGCAATAGTGCCTGTTTCACTTGACTATAGAATGTTTGTATCCCATTCATCAGTCCTAGTAGTGTAGTCCTAATTACATCAAATGATATAATCAGGATTACAAAATGTAATCATCTTTACATTATATAAGCCTAACCAAATATTGTAATCAGTTTGTTGTATCAAGTTACATGTAATCCTCTCCTATAGAATAAAATCAACTAACTATCAATGATTTATGCTTTGAACTTATTGATAAATATTTTATATTTAAAATGTTAATAATTTTCTCATTCATTTAGTTACTAAATGTAACAGCCTACACACAGCGACTTGCTAGGCCCACACTGCCATACAGTGCCACACAGTACTCGGCAAGAATTATCCCCTCCTCTTGCGGATTTAATTTGCCTCCCCGAGGACTCGAGGCCATGACCTGAGGATAAGTCATGCCTTAATAGCTCTTTGGTAGCCTTAAGGCATGACTTATCTTAAGGTCATGGCCTTAAGTCCTTGGGGAGGTGAAAATTTGCCAAAATTAGTTATGATTTTTCAAAGTTTGGGCATAAAATCTGCTAGAATTTGTATTAATTTGAAAATAAAGGAAAATTAAGGGATAAATTCATGTCAGAGTATTTCTCCTTCTCCTATAGGCTAGGACGTCCTTTTGGGATGGACCAAGAGAGAAAATATGAATTACATGTTAAATGGGTTTTAGGACATTAAATTACATGTACAATAAGGTTATGTATGTAATACCTCGAATTTTGAGACTTAAGGCTAGAAAGTAAACGTGAAATAAGTGGACTACTAAGCCCCAGTTTAGCAGGATCCCAAATTTTGATTAAGGGTTAATGACTCCAAAAGTGGATGTGATTATTGATAAATAACCTTTTGGAGATTATGATGTGAACTGTGATTCATATGCGTTATGAGCAGTACCAAAACCCTGTATTTAAGTTCAATTATGGATTAACATCTAAATTGACTTAAAATAGAGGGGAGGGCGCATTGTGGAAGAAAAGGAATGATATGGTGTGTTTAGTGGTGATTCAAGAGGAATTGCCACAATCAAAGGCAAAACGGTAAAGTTACCGACCAATTGGTTAGTTACCGATGAGGAAACTCATTGGTAACTTCCAGATCAATGGTTGAGATTGATTTGTGCAATAGATCAAGGGGAGGAATCGTGCATGTGTGTGCCTATGTGAGCTAATGGAAGATGGAATGAGAATGTGACACTTGGCACGATATGGAACCTTAGATTTGGGTTAAATGTTCAAACTATTCCTTCTTTTCTCTCTCTCTCTCTCTCTCTCTCTTATTTGGACGTTTTTGGGCTCTCCAAAATCTGCCTTCATCATCTTCATCTCCATTCTCTCTCTCTTGTCTTCCATATTTGCCTAGCAAGGAGGAGGAAAGAGAAGATAACAAGGCGAGTTTTGGTTGGTTTATGGTCCTCTTTAGCTTAAACACTTATCTTTAATATTGTTCATAGTGATGAGAGCTTCATTTCTATGGGTTTAGATTTGTGAGAGAAGGTGTTTGGGAGCTTGAGGAAAATTAGAAAGATGGAGAATCAAGGAATTGATTTGGGAAAGAGGAAGAGGTGAGTATTTGAAGCCTTTTGATCTAAGTTTTGTGATTTATGGATGATTTTTGTGAATTCTGAATTTTCCCCTGATTTTGTGGTATTTTTGAAATGGATGAATTGCCTCGTGTTTTGTGTAGCAATTGGTGTCATGATGTGTTATATGTTCATTGGAATTGATTTGAATTGGTTTGGAACTTTGGAAAGTAAAGAATTACAATGTGAGTTTGAATTGTGACTTGTGTTGAGATGTTGTGATTATTGGTGAAACATGTCAATGGAATGTGAATTTGGTTGATTTGGTGTTTCCAATAGATTCCTTGTGGAAATTTGTGTGTGAATAGGTTTGATTGTTGATTTTGGAGCCATAGGACATTTTGGTAGAAAATTGGAATGATGTCAAGTGTGAACTCTCTTCTGGGCAGTCAGTTTGCACAAAAGTTTTGAATGACCAAATGGTATTTAAAAATTCTGAAACTTTTCATTCTTGAAGTTCACATCCCAAGCTTTAAAATAGACATATAAATTGTGTCATTTTGTTTTGTGATCTGGGAGTTATAGCTGTCCAACGTTTGATGTCGAAACTGGGCTTGATTCTAGAGCAGTATGGATATTTGTGTAATTTTGTATTTCTGTGGTTATGAACAGCCTTGATTTATATTTTTCCTATGAAGAATACTTAAAGAGCTTTCAATAAGCTTTGGGATCACCTCATTTTGATTTTTCTGGAATTAATTATGAATTTTTGAAGTTGCCTTGGTTGCAGTAAAAGTTTTTGTGTGCGTTTTGCCCGCAGCCAAAAACCTTCTGTGCACTTTTTGGCTGCAGCCAACCACCATTTTCAATATTTTGTGATTTTGAAAGGTGATTTCCAACCTAGTACGTTCCAATCCTTTAGGCTTTTATTGAGCTTATTATAGTCACCTAAAGGTTGTGAATGGTAACCAACTTTAAGTGATATGGAAGTAAGGATTTGGAATCAAGATTGACCCTATGCCCTTGATTTGCTTATAGGGTTGGATATTCACTTTGATTGTGAGTAGCCAGTGCTGGAGCATACGTGGAAAGAATAAGTGTAGGGAACTTACCTCTCTTGCATGTATTTGATATTCGTGTTTGTGTATTGATGCATGTTATTGCTTTGCTTGATTATGTGAAACATATATGAATGATTGAAACTTTGTTTCTATTTATGCTATGGCCAAGAGCATGTTGTTGAACCATTGGGCACGCAAATATGTCATTATGTGAGCATGTGTTATTGTGATGCAAGCATGTCATGCATTAAACACTTATCTTGCATGCATATTGGTAATGTTTACCTACTGAGATTCTCTCAAATCTCACCCTCCCCTACCAATATTTTAGACAGGGAAGATAGATCGAGGATGGAGTAGGGATCCAAGGGCGACAAGGACTCCTTCGAGTTGTAATTTTGGTAGTTGGTTATCGATTCAATAGTTGGGATTATGTATATATTTTGATGTATATATGGTTAGATAGGATGGGATGTGTATTTGGATGAGTATATTTGGTTATGTATTTAGAATGAGTTATTGGATATTTGTATATGTATTCGAGTTGGATTGTGTAATCCCCATTTGAGTAGTTGTAATGGGCTAATATGCCGTTTGAAACCCAATAGCGAAGGTATGAACCCGGGATTGCCAGGATGATTGGGTTGTACACTCTGATATTTGTAGTGAATGTGATTTATCTTCGCAGAGTAATTGTATTTGAAATTTGAATATGAGACTAGATTAAGTAGATTTCAAAACTTATTTGTGAAAACCCTATCGTGAAGATGGGATTTTAAAATGGTTGTGTCTATTATTAATCTCTATTTCATTTTAATCACGTATTTCAGATATAATTATAAAGGAGGTTAAAATGTACATAAGTATTAACATTTTGGTATATTTGGAAATTAGCTAAAATGACATAAGCCTAATATTTAAAAGCAATTTCTTCATCCTCTTCCTCCCATATCAGACACCATTTAGCATAAAGGATAGAGAGAGCTTGAGAGCTTTCTAAAGAGAGAAGGAGGGAGAAACCTCGCAAGGTAGGTCAATTTCTTTAGTTAATTCGTACCTAACACGTATAACTCCACCCCTAAGCTTCTCTTTCATGTATTTTAAGGTGTTGGAAGCTCAGATTTATGTGTTGGAAGAGCTAGGGTTTCGGCCACACTAGGAAAAACCCGAAGGAGCTTGAGGTAATTTCTAAAACTTCAATCTTTAATTGTTCTGGCTGCAGTGGACAATTTAATCGATGAAATTTCGCCGGATTGTCTTTGATTTGAAAATTTGGGAAATGTATAGGCCTAGAGGTTATGTTGCTGAAATTTGGTCAACATGGTAGTTATAACCTAATTCAATAGTTAATAAAGTAGTTAGGATTATAAAGGAACACATATGTGGAGTCGAAATCGAAAAACCCTAATTTTCCCTAAAGTATTAAGGATTTCAGCCAAAGCAAGAAATAGGGCTTAGAGTTGGATTTTCAATGATTTGATTATTCCATTGAGTTCATGAGGGAAAATTAGACAGGGTTATAGTTGGTCACTTTTTCGGAAAAGCCCGAAAAAGCATAATTACTAAAACGCCCCTGAAACCCTGAAAGTATGGAAACCAAGGGCATATCTATCTTTTGGAAGTGAATTTAGCAATTTTGAGTCTGGAAATGGATTCCTTGGGTGAAAATATGTCAAAATAGCACCAGTCTAAATTTTAGAAAAAGTATGGTCAGACTGGGTACGGTGGGGCAGGGTTGTGCTGGGTTCCCGGGGGTATTTTGGTAAATTTTAACCATAGGCTAATATAACCACTATAAATATTATGGAAGTGTGTAAAATAGTACATGAATGGATTTTAATCTAATTATTGTACATTTGATCATTTTAAGAATGAGTTGGGAGATTGAGCTCAGCATGCTTTTCGAGGCACTTAAAAATAGGATGAAATATGCTTGAGGTAGGGACATTATCCTTCATATGTCATGCCAAAGTTCATATGATCGTGTGTGTGCCATTGTTTGTGCTTTTATTAATCAACATGGTTTGCCCTGAAGAGGCAGCTAGTGCCGGAAGTACACTTACACCTAGGGATTGGGTAAGAATTCAACCGATGTACGATTGGTAGGACAGGAGCCCTACTTATGTATAAACGTCAATGACATTTATATTTTTCATTAATTGGTACATACATGGTGCATATCATATCTATTTATTGGATTTTGTGTAAACGATAATATGTTTCTACTGGAATTCCTTGGGATCTCACCCCTTTTCTAAATATAAATATCTAAGTGGGTGCCAATGTCTCAAAAAGCAAGGATGTAGATCAGGGGAACTGACGGACATGTTTCTTGAGATGAGGTTTGTGGTTATATGTAGTCTTTAATTTTGAATTTTTTGGATGAAATGTATATATTACTACCCTGCGGGGAACGCCTGAATGAAATCATGTACTATATATATTAGTATGTTTATGCTATTCATGTATGCCCACCGAACTGCGCTCAAGCACTATGAAAATGGTAAAATTAAAATTAGATAAGGGTATGACATTTTGGTATTAGAGCCCAAAACGGTTTTGGATGAGCCCAAGTTATTCTGGTAGAGTGGCCATTCTGGCAACATGATGGTGTATTATATGGTCTTGATTACACAATGCTACGAAATATGCACGGACGAGAGGTACCAAAGGAATGTATCTTCCCAATTTGTGAATCAGCCCTGAGAAATAGCGCGTACTCAGAAGGCAGTGAGTGGTGTAATACCGATCTGAGGAAAGTACCATTGGTATCAGGATGGTAAAGCGATATCAGGGAACAGGGGTATAGCACACTCAGAGGTGATATTAGTACCCAGATGGCAGTATTGGTGGTACCAGTGCAACTGGAGATGATATCAGTGTGGTATTAAGATGGTATCAGGAAGTAATAGTATCAATGCACGCAGAGCGATACCAATGCTTAGTTGACAGTATCAATGGGACTAGTGCACTGGATAGTGAAATCAATGTGTGCAAGGACGGTATCAGAATACCAATAGTAACAGTTTTGATAATGGTATCAGAATTGATATTGCGTATGTACCGATAATGATACGTAGACCATACAAAGTATTTTGATGCCTGAAGACAATGGGTACGATTTTTGAGACAAGGGTAATCTCAGGGCACCGGTGGTTGGGGGCAGATAAAGTCAGTATCTGCGTTTTTGCATGGGGGCACAAAAGTTAAGCGTGCTCGACCTAGGGTAATCTAGGATGGGTGATCCCTAGGGAAGTTGAGTTGACAGGGTCATAGAGACTTGAGTAATAGTAATTGTCTTGAGGTTTCTCTATGACTAGTGATCATTTAAGTTAGATGATTTAAAGGGTGGTTAGACGCATGGAGATATTGATTATGTAAGCATTGATTTGAAATTGGAACAGTTCTGTCCCAGTGAATACTGCTCAGAAAGGTCCATTTGATAGGGTTATAGAAATTTGAGGCATAGTAAATGTTTTGCAGTTTCTCCATACTAAGTGATGCTCCTTAGGAACACTATAGGGTCAAAGGAATGTAGATACGATATACGGACTATATGATAAGTGGTGATCAACTGTATGTTGATTCCAAAGGATTCGATATGATGACACTGAAGGTTGGGAATAGACCTGAATTAGATCTAAGCTAAAATAGTACTTAGGTCGAAATGTGAATTAGGTGCACTATGGTTCGGATGCATGATAGAAGTTTGAACCTTGTGGATAGTGTTGAATCTTCTATAATAGTTAGAGAATATTACCCAAGATCGTGAAGGTTAGAATAGGCTCTATTAATCTTGATTCTTAGCGGAACCTATTGGGTATAATTGAGGAAAATGATTTCTGATCTATGTGATGTTGAGGTTCTAGATTTCATGATGAACCTAAAAGTTAGGTTAGAGACCTTAGGCTGTAAAATCCTACAGGCCAGTGATGTGGTAGTAGACCTGTCAGTCCAGAGGTCTTAAAACCTAACGGACCAGTGTGTTATTAGGCTAGTAAGTTTATTCGGTATTGTGTTAAGCCAATGATGATCCGTGGAATTGAGGAATAAGATTCTTTCGAACACAAATCCTTGTAGAAAGAAATATTGAAAATCTGCTAGTTGTTAAGTCTAGCATAGGGAAAGATCTTAATAATAAAATATTCCCTTAAAGGATCGATTGAGGTGATAGCTCTTGGATAAATGAGAGATAGAATTAATTTGCCTACTATCCCACTAATTTGAGGCTATATTAGGAGTAGATAGGTGGATGGCAAATGGGGTGATGAAAGATATAAGTAGGAGGGTTACCAAGTAATCCGTAACCCAAGAATCAACTGTTAAGTTTTGATTCCACGAAAATTTTAAATGGCAAAGAATGATTTAAGTTGAAACGGGCTAGGAACTGGCATAAAGAAATGCGTAGTTCTAGTGCAATTAAGTGTTATAGGGGGTTCCTGTGGGACTTCTCTTAAATCATCCTGACATTATAAAGGCTCACATGAGGAGATAAACATCAGAGTGCGCAGCGGAAATCTACGACTCTATGTTGGTTACAGGAAGTTGAAAAAGGTAACTGTTGAGATCAAGCACCTACTTCCTGGAATGAATGATTTGTTCGATCAGTTATCTGGTTCCTATGTGTTCACCAAACTGAGTTGAGTTTAGGTATCACAGCTTGAGGTAAAAGTAGAGAATGTACCAAAAACTGCTTACAAGACCAGATATGGCATTACCAAAATGGCCATTTGGGCTAACCAATGTACCTGTCTTGTTCATGGATTACATGCATCAAATTTGTATCTGTACTTGGACCAATTCGTAGAGTCTTTATTGGTGATATATTGGTATACTCGCGGAGTAGAGTAGAATGCAAGCAATATTTGAAAATCATATTGAACATACCGAAATCTAAGAAACTCCATGCCAAGCTGAGCAAATTTGAGTTTTAGCTTTCAGAAGTTAGACTTTTGGGCCATATTGTCTCACAACAAGGAGTCACAGTGGATCCTTGTAGGGTGGCAGCAATACAGAATTGAAAAGGCCAGACATTGTGGGTGTGATACGCAGTTTTCTAGGTCTTGTTGATTATTATGAGGGGTTTATGTAATTTTTCCCATGAAAACTCAACATTATGCATAGGATGATGATTGTGAGAGGAGCTTCAGGGAGTTGATGACGAAAATTTATTAAAGTACCAACATTGATAATCCTAGATCCCTAGTAGACCTTTGTTGTCTTTACTGATGCCGATCGGCATGGATTGGGAAGGGTATTGAATCCCATATGTGAGTAGGCAAGGATTGAGATGTGAATTGATGCAAGCCAGGTGAGGGCGTATCCATCTCGTCAGCTAAAGCTTTGGGAAGTAAACTATCCCACCCATAAGCTTGAGTTAATGGTAATAGTGTTGTATTGAATCTGGAAACGTTGCTTTTATGGCAAAACCATGGAGTTGTACTGCAACCACCAGGGTTTGAAATGTTTGTGTGATAAAAAAGAACTGAAGGTGAGAAATTACAGATGGATGGAGCTACTTAAAGATTTTAACCTGGAGATAAAGTATCATCCAGGAAAGGCTAATGTTGTTGTTAACATATTGAGCCATAAAATAATATGCGTGCAGCCATGAGGATTCATGAGTAGAAACTGATCGAGGATTTTGAAGATCTTAGTCTATCTAAGAAGATTTTGATCAGTAAGAATAATGTCAATAAGACATATAATGATTTGAGAGCAGCAATTGAAAAAGCTTAGATCAAGGATAGAGAAGGATATGTTGAAGTGTTACTCAGAGTTTAAGGCTATGTACATATAGCAAATTTCAGGGACGAAATTTACTTAAAGGGGGTAGAAATGTAACACACCAAATTTTATTCACCAAGAATATATTGTAATTATTTAATATATTCAATAAAATGGTGAATATATATGGCCATATGAATTAAATATTGAAAATTGAAAGGTGAATAATACTTTTGGTTAAATTGCCTATGAGGCAATGAGTTTGTCATGTGGTTTTGAATGAATAAATGATGACAAAAATTTATGAAATTTATTATAATAAACGTAGACATCCTAAGCTTTAATTTGATAGGTCATATGACTCAATTCGAGCTATATACAAAAAGTTATGAATTTTTGAATTTAGCTTAAAAAAATTGTGAATTTTCTAAAACAGCATTCGAAGAAATTAATTTTGGAAATTTTGTACTTCCAAATGGTTATAGGCTTTTTTTTTTTTTTTTGAAACCAGACTCAATAAGGGTTCTATAGCCTTTAAAATCACTCTGATAAGATGTCTACAAAATTAATTATGATTTTTCAAAGTTTGGGTAGAAAATCTGCCAGAATTTGTATTAATTAGAAAATAAAGGAAAATTATAGGATAAATTCATGTCATGTTATTTCTCCTTCTCCTATAGTCTAGGACGTCCTTTCGAGATAGACCAAGAGAGAAAATTTGAATTACATGTTAAATGGGTTTTAGGACATTAAATTACATGTACAAGAAGGTTATGTACATAAGTATTAATATTTTGGTATATTTGGAAATTAGCTAAAATGACATAAGCCTAATATTTAAGAGCAATTTCTTCATCCTCTTCCCCCCATATCAGACGCTATTTTGCATAAAGGAGAGAGAGAAAGAGAGAGAGAGAGCTTTCTAGAGAGAAAAGGAGGGAGAAATCTCACAAGGTAGGTCGATTTCTTCGATGAATTCGTATCTAACGCATATAACTCCACCCCTAAGCTTCTCTTTCATGTATTTTAAGGTGTTGGAAGCTCAAATTTATGTGTTGGAAGAGCTAGGGTTTCAACCACACTAGGAAAAGCCAGAGGGAGCGTGAGGTAATTTTTGAAACTTCAATATTTGATTGTTCTGGCTACTATGGATAATTAATTGGTGCAATTTCGCCAGATTGTGTTTGATTTGAAAATTTGGAAATGTATTGGCCTAGGGGTTATGCTACTAAAATTTGGCCTAAATGGTAGTTATAACCTAATTAAATAGTTAATAAAGTGGTTAGGAGTAGAAAGGACATGTCTGCGGAGTCGAAATCAAAAAACCCCAATTTTCCCTGGAATATTGAGGATTTTGGCCAAAGTAAGAAATAGGGCTTAGAGTTGTATTTTCAATTATTTGATGATTCTATTGAGTTTATAAGAGAAAATTAGGTAGCGTTATAGTTGGTCAATTTTTTGAAAAAAACCCAAAAAAGCATAATTACAAAATCGCTCATAAAACCCTGAAAGTAAGGCTGCCAAGGGCATATTTGTCTTTTTGCCAGTGAATATTCTAAATATGGAAATGGAATCCTTGGGCAAAAATATATTAGAATAGCCCTAGTCTAAAATTCATAAAAAGTATGGTCGGACTGAGTATGGCGAGACCAGACTGGATCCCCGAGGGCATTTTTGTAAATATTCACCATAGGCTAATATAATTACTATAAACACTGTGGAAGGGTCTAAAATGGTACATAAATGAGTTTTAACCTAATTCTTATACATTTGATCATATTAGGACTGAGTTGGGAGACTGAGCTTGGCACACTTTTCAAGGTATGCAAAACGAGGTGAAATTGACTTGAGGTAAGGACATTATCCTTCATATGTTATGCTATAGTTTATATGATTGTGTGGATGCTATTATTTGTGCTTTTATTAATTAACATGGTTTGCCTAAAAGAGGCAGTTAGTGCTGGAAGTGCACTTCGGTGTACGATTAGTAAGGCAAGAGCCCTACTCATATATACATGTTGATGACGTTTATATTGTTCACTAATTAGTGCATACATGGTACATATCATATATATTTATTTCATTTTGTGTAAACGATAATATGTTTCTTCTGGAATTCCTTGTAATCTCACCCCTTTTTCTAAATATAAAAATCTCAGTGAGTGCCAGCGGCTCAAATAGCAAGGATGTAGATAAGGGGAACTGACGAACATGTTTTCCAAGATGAAGTTTGTGGTTATATGTAGTCTTTAATTTTGAATATTTTGGATGAAATGTATATATTACCAACCCTGCAGGAAATTCCTCAATGTAATCATGTATTATATATATTAGTATGTTTATGTTATTCCTGTGTGCCCACCGAACTGCGTGCAAGCACTCTAAAAATGGTAAAAATAAGATAAGGGGGCCTAGCCAGCCGTTGTGTGTGGGCTATTACTTAAAAAAGGGGGCCTTGATTTAGGATTTTAGGGCTATTTTTGACATTTCACTTTTTAAGGCTTTTCTCATAACATGATCAATATCAACCCAACACAATTTTCCCTCCTGAACACAATAGAACTATCATATTACGGAAATTCCAGCCCTAGCCCCTTGAACTAGGTTTGGCCAAAACTTGTCAAAGGTAAAGGGAAAATGTGATTTTGTGATTTAACCTTTAAAGCTTGATCCTCTTCCCTCTTAACCACTTATTAAACCTTTTAAACACTTATTAGACATGATTTGAGGAAATTTAGGCAGCATAACCCCTTAGGGTTTCAACATCCTAACTTTACAAAATCAGCAATTCAAACCACAAATCATGACAAGAACCACAACAACAACATCATACTACCACAAGATTTGAAGTTCTTGAAGTTCTTGAAGTTACCTCTTAATCCTCACACTTTCTCTCTCTAGGTGTCTCCCTCTCTCTCCTTAACCTTGAAGATTTTCTTGTTACACATGGTTTTCCATGAAGAATAAGAGTTTAGAAGAGCTATTTTACAAGATAAGAAGCTAAATCACTTGAAACCTCAAAGCTTACCTTTGATTTTCCTCTTGTGCTTCTCCTTCTCTCTGTGTTCTCAATCTTCTCTCTCTACTTTAGTATATATGATGAAAATGAGAAGAGAAACCGTGGAGCCACCATGATGTCAAACTATAATGTACAGCCGCTGTGACGCTGAACCATAAAGTAGAGCTATGGGATTGTTGACTCTCGACGTTGGTGCATTGTAATGAGTCTTCCATTGAAGACGTTACCTTGAAAGGAGGGTTTGTATGACCAATGAATCGCCATGGGGTGCTTCAATACCGTTTGTACAAAGAAAGATGAGTAAGGAAATTAAGGAAGAATAGGCTTGACAATATAAAGGAAAGGAACTCTTGCTCTCGTATCTTGTGTAATGGTTCTGCATGTGTGTTTACCATCGAGTATATTCATGTTATGAATATATGGTAGCCAGACCTATTGGGCCAGCATGTAGGATATTCAAGTTTAGGATATGCGGGGTGGTCACCCAGGGCCTATTGCACGAGTGGACGCTCAGGCCATTCAAATTTTGTGATGCATGAGTGGATGGCCTATTGCACGGGTACACTCAGGGCCATGTGACTTGTGAGATCAATGGTCCAGTAGATGGCGTTATGCTATATGCTAACGTGTTGAATGCTCTTTGATGGCTGTTATGATGATAGTTTGTTTAGCATGCTTTATGAACATTACATCAGAGTATGAATGGCTTGAGCAGCAAGAGATGGGGCCTGTAATGAATTCAAAATACCTAATGGACTATGTGTCCTAGGTAGCTAGACTCAATATGTATTCAGTAAAGATGATGGACTATATGTCCAGAGGCCATAAGACCTGTTGGACAAGTAAGTCCTTAAGCCGACAAAATATGATGTATTTGAGAATTGTTGAGAGCAGAGGCTTGAGGAGGCAAGACCTGGTGTGTAAATTTGTATGGGGAAGAGGCCCTAAGCCATAAGACCTATATGTCTAGCGCTATGGTTGTTGCCTAGCACGGTGACATTAGACTAGTGTGTTTAGGGCATACCTTAAGGCTAGTAGAACACTTAGACTATACTAGGTTGTAGCCGAGGCAGTAAGTCCTGAAATGCCTTTGGCATGGGGGTGATTCCCTGGTCTATAAGACCAGAATATATAGCGTTGTGGCATTAGAATGAGCTGTTAGGCTTGATATGCATACAGTGTGATTTGGGCAAAGTCCTGAAGAGACTGTAAGGCCCAATATTGTGTTCTGGATAGAGTCTCAAAGAGGATATAAGGCATGTTATGCACACAATATGATCCGAGTAGAGTCCCAAAGAGGCTATATGGCTTGAGAAACCAAGCACTGTAAGAATAAACTAGTGGGTCCTTTGTTGACTGCTATATATTGTGTATAGAATGAATAAGAATGTTGTATGATGATTGTTGAATACTATCTAAGATGTGATTGAAAGTATGATGATTAGAGTTGCATGCTCGATGAGCTTGCATATGAAAGAAATAAATTGAAAAAAAACATTTTTGTAGCATGCTTAATGAGTTGCCCATGAGATAGATAGACTAAGTGTCTTAAATGATCCTTGAGGTATAAACGTTCAAATTTTGAGGATGAAATTTATTGAACATGGGGAGAATTGCAATATCCCCAATTTTGGGCATATAGACTTGAACATAAGCCTATCAGGTAGACTACTAAGACCATTTCTAGAAGAGTCCCAAGAATGTTGAGATAGAAAGACTCTCGGGACTATGTGATCTGGCTCTACTAGGCAGAGGGCCAAGTATACATAAGCTGCAGGAACAAAGTATTGGTGCAAATATGCATAGGACACATACAGTGCCATTGGGTTGTTTGAAAAATCCACCCAGCTATGTCTAAGGTATAAGACAAGTTAATCGAGTAAAGTATGCCAGTATGTGAGTGCATAAGGCATTTCCAAAGCAGACATGTGTACCTTGTGTTTTTAGGAATAGATACCAGTGTGTGGCACCATATAGGGCCCACACACATATACTCTGACTTGGCATCATTTGGTAGGCCTCGGTATATAAGCAATCTCGAGTAAGTCTATAGTGAAACTCGAGTAGACAACGATAAAGTAACTTTATTAAAATAACTTTAATAAAGTGAGCAATCATGACATCACTTTATGGTTGGCACCAAAGGAAAGGGACATTTGTCCATAATGATTACACTCACTATTTCTACTTTTGGGTTGGCACCACAAAAAGGTGACACTTGTCCCTTCATCAGGAGAGTCATAAAGTGACTTTTGAGTTGGCACTCTCTGAAGGTGACACCTAACACAATAGTCGGTGAAATCCACTGGTCTCAAGCCCGGTCACATACTTGACTTCCCAAACACCGAACCCAGGAGTCCGGGGAAATTGTCAGGCCTCTCCTTTTCCTAACAAAAAGGTTAGAAAAAACCTAAGAAAATCAGCGGGACCCACTTTATTTAAAACAAGTGACACGTGTCACCGAATCATTAGATCACCGAACAAATGGCACCATAGGAATTTGACACGTGGCAAAATTTTCATGACTCCCTGTTAGCCTATAATATCATCCAACATGGGAAAAAGGGTAGAAAATCAGGAAAAAAAATCATGGAAAAATGGTAGAGGAGAGATAAAACATGAATAGTAACTATTCTTGAGCTCCGGAGCCGATTTCACCTCCGAATTGACGTTTCCTCCCGGAATACCATTCACAAACCTTCTTCGACTCATCTTAAGCTTCATTTCTACAGTTTTAAATTTTCACTTAGAGGTGTTTGGTGTCGTCTCGCTTACTGGAGTACTGTCGAATTACCGATTAAGTTACCGAAACGCGTAGAGGTAAGCGTAGGCTTCATTTTAAACCGATTGGATTATTGTTTAGATGAGTATTTTTTAGGGCGAGTACAGTTCATATTTCATTCAAAGGGTGTTTTTAAGGTTTAATCATGGTTTGATCATGTGTTTATAATTAAATGATGATTTATGATTATTTTGGAATTTTATGTTTAAAACTGCCTGAATTTTGTTTCTGAAGGCAGTCTTGTTGTGGTATGTTTTTGAATGGCTAAACTTTATCCATTGACCCTGAGATTTTCCAAATTTAAAGTACACATAAAGAACTTTAATTTGATAAGTAATGGGTAGAAATTGAATAAGTATACAAAAAGTTGAGTGTTTGAAGTTAGACCATTAAAGCTAGACAATTTTTCTGGTAGCAAGGGAAAACGTGAAAACTGGGAATTTTGTGTGGATAGAAGATTGTGAGAAGCAATTTTTCCATAAAATAAACTTAATAAGGGTTGCATAGAATTTTGAATCACCCCAATCAAAGTTTTCTAGACTTAGTTATGATTTTTCAAAGTTCAGTGAGAAATGTATCAGATTTACATCTTATGCGAAAATGAAAAGAAAATGTCTGTTAGTGATAAAGTTAATTTCCAAAGGTCAAGCCAAGCACTTGGAATTAGTGTGGACCCATTAGCTACACATTGGGCCTAATGCAAAGACCCTAATGATATGATTATTCATCTAGGGCCATGAGGTGTCAAAGAAGAAGCATCTTCAATGGTTGAAAAAGAAAAGGTGCAAGAGGAGGACTCAAAGACCAAAAGTAGGGGACTTACCTTATTTGAATGTATTTGATATCTCTGCTTGTGTAGTGATGTATGTGATTGCTTTACTTGATTGTGTAGAGCATAATTGAATAAAAGAAGCTCTGTTTCTATTTATAATATGGTCATAGTTATGTTGCATGAAATATTGAGCATGCAGAAATGTCATTATCGGGCACAACCGGTCTTAAAGGTCAGACCTTTAAGACCAGTTATGTGTCACAACCGGTCTTAAAGGTGGATTTTTAGGACCAGTTGTAAGCACAACCGGTAAGACCGGTTGTGACTACAACAGGTCTTAAAGCTTCTATTTTTTAAAAAATGTCCCTTTTATATATACACGCACTGTATGCTCTAATTTTAACAGCAGTACAAAACAATCACAAATTTCAATTTCAATATTCAAAAGTAGCAGTCTATAGCAACAACAAATTTTCATACAAGCCAGTCACATATTGAGGATTCATTTGCAGCACTTTAATTACAGTATGGAAAATATGGCAGCATTTAATGTAAACTTCATTGACTCAATTTCATCCCAAATGCACTTGTAGTTTTAGTCCCTAAGTCACAAGTAGAGTGCAAGCAAATTTGTCAACAATTTAGCCAAAGTTAATGACCAACCTTAGTTTAGAACTAAATAACACCAACAGTGCAATTAGACAGTAAGGAGGACCAAATGACAGCAATAATGAATCTTGAAGCAACAAAGAACAATGCAAAATGCAACGGATGAAATGGAGTGCATGTATTTGTCTATCTATATGCAACTCCCTAAGTATGAAGTAAGTGACAGATTGCACAGAAGCAACATAACAGATTTCATAAAAGCAATGACAATAGCAAGATCAACAACAAGCACAAATAAAGGTGTAAGCCAGGTGACTTTAATTAAACTTCCAACAAATGTAACATTGGATTCAAAAAAAGATAGAGAATAGCCAGAACAAAGTGTCAGGTTAATTAGTAACAATACCAGCTCACGAAAGCAAGTCAATCCTTGAGTTGATTTCTACAATATCAAAAATAGATAGAGAATCAGTTCACATGCTTGAGTTGATTTCTACAATATCAAAAGCTCAATCACAGCAACATCAATCTGGAACGAGTTAAGTGCAACAACAATAGCATTCAGCAATAACCAAATTAGTACATAGCAAGGCCAAAAATTCCGATGTTGGTCAACTTTGAAGTTATAAAATCTATGCAATATCTCAATATATACATACAGGGCACTCATCAGGGAACAACTTTGAGAGAGTTTTAAACACCAAACACACCAAAAAATTTATATTAAGCTACTGTTTTGTTTAGTTCATCCCCTTCGCTAGCCTAGGCTGATGACCAAATCTGGAGGTAACCGCTTCTATATAGTAATTGTAGAGGGGGAAATGTAGAGGATGATGAAGCAAACCTCAAAAAAGAGATTGAAGATGAAGATGTCCCAGAAATGCAGTGAATAAGGGACGACAGCACCCACGATGACAACCACGAGTAGCTGAAGCAATGTATGACAGTGACTGAAGAGCGACGATGAACTCGATTCAGAATGGGATCAGGTAAGGGACAGGGAGTCGACGGCTGAGGAGAGAAAAGATTGGGATCAATTTGCTTGGGTGATTCAGAATGGAAGAGGGAAGGAGTGAGAGGCGCGGTGCGAAAATAAATTGGGGAAGCTTTTTTAGACCGGTTAATAGGGAAACCGGTTTTAAAAAAGGGTTTTTAAGACCGGTTGCCTAGCAACCGGTCTTAAAAGTGGACTTTTAAGACAGGTTGTTAGGCAACCGGTCAAACCCTTTTTTTATATCGGTTATCCTATTAACCGGTCTAAAATAAATATATTTTAGACCGGTTCTCTCAGTAACCAGTCTAAAAAATAAAATCCTTACTTTTTTTAGACCGGCTAGTATAGAACCGGTCTAAATAATCTTTTTTAGACCGGTTATTATAATAACCGATCTCCCAACTTCTTTATAATTACGAAAATGCCACCGCGCATTTCTTTTAGACCTAATCCACTACAACCGGTCTAAATGGGCCGGTCTAAAACGTGTTTTTTCTACTAGTGACATATCATTGATTTAATGTCATCTTTTTTTTCTAGCTTTCCGCATTCATTTACTACAAACTATATAGTACTAAATTTAAGTATGCCATTTGTTTTAAAATCACTAAATTTTTTTGTTAATGATATTTTGGAAATACACATCGACCTTATATATCATGAGTTATCATCAAATTGTTATTGGCGATATCGTTGGTTTGAAAAAAGTCCCACTTTTCATTTTCCCATGTATATATATGCACATCGGAACCACAATTTTAAAAATTAAAAAAAAAAAGTCATTTTTGATAGCTAGTCGTCTTTAACTCCAATTCCATTAGTTTAATCCAACTTTCAATATATTTATTAATTGTTAATTGTTAATTAATTTATTTCACTTTTCAAGGAACATTAATGAGTCTTTAATTTTCAAGATTCCCTCAAATCTTGTACCTTTCTTCCACTTAATCTCTAGATTTCAAATTTCAAATTCCAAATTCAAATCATTCCCATATTTTTTAATTAAAAAAATCATTTCCCTCTTTTAAAATCACAACACATCGCCCTTACCCTGACCAACAACATCTAAACCTAACCTATCACGAGTCGTGATTGCTTCTTCACCTGTCTTTTCTTCATCGTCTTCTTCTATTTGCATCAAGCCCTCAGTCATCATCTCTTCATCGCTAGAATCACTTTCAATTTTTTCTCCAGATATGGAGACGATGGCAAGGTAACAGTGTAATGCCCCAAATTTTAATTAAGGGCTAATCATGATTATTGTGGATAATTATGAATTTAATTGGAATAATTATGTGTTTTGTGGCAATTTTAATTAATGTGCCATAATTAGTGAGAAATTGGGAGAATGGAATTATTGGTCATAAGTTAGTGATTAAGGAGAGATTAATTACTAGCTAAGAGGAAAAATGAGAAGTATGATTAAATGACTAATGGAGGGATTAGAGAAGCTATTTGGTGACTTATTTTGTGTAAACCAATGGCATGTGGACATGTGTCAAGATGAGAGCATGAGAGAAGGTGAGAAAAGTCAAATTCCATTTGTTTAATGGTTTCTCTCTCTTCTCTTCCCTTCTTTTCGGCTAAAGCATAGGCATAGGGAGATTATGATTTTTTCATCCTCCAACACACTCCATCTCTCCTTTTCTCTCTCTTGCGCCATTGGAGACCAAAGAAGGAAGGAGAAAAGCTTGTGATTTTGGTAAGTAAATGGCCTATATTGCTCAAGTTCTCTTCATTATTGTTGATCCTTGGAGTGAGAGCTTCATTTTGATGTGTATAATGTGCCTATTGGTGTTGATTTGTGCCACACAAAATTTTGAAGGTTGGTGAATCAAGAAATCTCTTTGGCAAAGTGAAAGAGGTAAGTAAGACTAATCTATCTATCTAAGTTTTATACCAAATGGGTTAGTTTGAAATTCTGGAAATTTTGGCCTTTTAATCCGAAAATGATGACTACTGGGCTTTTGGCATGTTTTCGGCATAGTAATGGTATGTTGAGAATGTATATGCATGGTAGGATTGATTAGGAATTGAATGATTGAGTTTAGTGATTTTGGAAAATTTGTGATTTGTGTTGTCCAAAACCAAAACATGATAATGGAGTAGGATTTGGATAATTCCGATGATTCCATTGAATTCCTTGGATGTTTTTGTGTGGGAGTAGCTTTGGTAGAGGTTTTCGGTTCATTTGGATCACTTGGTAAAAATTCTAGAAGTGCTGTCATACCTTCTATGTTTTTTGGTTTCTGATAGAATTACTTGAGTGTAGGATGAATACCACTCGAGTGGTGATGAGTTTCACTCGAGTGCGGTAGTGCAAACTTCCTTTATGTTCTCTGCGTTCTTATTGCACTTCCGTGGTCAAAGGCAAGTGTTGCCTCACTTGCGAGTGTGGTGGCACATCACTGGAGTGAGCTTCCTATCACTCGAGTGCGGGTGTATTTGACACCAAGGACTTGCCTCTCGGGTCGTCACTCGCAGGTGTGGTGCAAGAGTATGCCTTCTCACTCGTGAGTATGTGGTATTCACTCGCATGGGCTGTGCTCGAGTCCTCTTGATCCTTGAAAACTCATGTGCTCTCGGGTCTTTACTTTCTGGACATCACTCTCTAGTGCTTGAGTAAAGCATTTGGATATCACTCAAGTGAGGTCCAGTGTGCTCGAGTGTTGTAATTTCTGAAAGTTCCTTGTGCTCTCGGGTGTTCACTCACTATTGTTCACTGTCTAGTACCCGAGTGTAGATTGTACCATCACTTGAGGTGAGACCATTCTCACTCAAGTGTCTCAGTGAAAAATGTCAGTTTTGATCTTTCAAGAAAGGGATCTTGGGGATATTTTTCCAACCTTTTAGAGCTATTGATAAAGTTTTCATAGGTACTAAAAGAGCAATAATGATAACCAAATTAAGTGTTAAGAAGTCATTGAGAATTGGAATAGAGCATTGACACTTCGTCACTCATTATGAATGTAGGATTTGACATTTTCCCTACTTGGGAGAGACTGGCACCAGGACACACATGGAAGGATCAAGGTAGTAACTCTTCTCTCATGTTGTGTATGATGTTTTGGTATGCATGACTTGTCATTGAGTTTTTTGAACTGTATGTACCATGGTTCATTACAGCGTGAGCAATGCAGCATGAGCTGTTTAGGGATTGACACTGGTCATCTCTAGCTCGGTCGTTGTAGTGCTGTTGTAATCGACATGGATCTTTGTGAATCAGACCCGCGGGGCGATGTGTTGTGAATCCAGCCGTGGGCTTTGTATTATGTATTTTGCTTGTATGGCTTGCGTATGAAATGCTTTATATGAATCCCAGTTGTGGTGAAATATATTGTGTAAACTATTGTGATGCAATACAATGTGAGCAAACGTAAGGGTGACATGAGTCATACCTGCCCTTGCCGCTGTAACTGCCGTTGTAGTTGCCATGTGTGTGTGATGATTTGCTTTCATGCCTTACTGTTGTGCATACTATGAGTAATTTGTAACTACGGGGATTCTTTAGAATCCCACTCTCCCAAAACAAGTTTTAGACAGGGCCGAATGATCAAAAGGGAAGCGGGTGACAAAGAGTGGGTAGAGTTCCAGATTGGGAGTGTTTGATTATTTGGTTATCATGTAAATCATTTGGATATTTTGTTGGGAATTACATGTATATGTTGGATAGCATTTGTATAATCCCCTTGTTATGGGAAACTTTATAGGCAATTGTGCCTTGTAGACCCTTATTTAATTAATGGAACCCGAGTGTGTCGGAAATTTATATTATACTCTGATATTTGTAAATGGAATCAACCAGTACAGGCCATTTGTGTATTATAATGTGAATATGAGACCTTTGTAAACAGGTTTTAGAAAAGTTTTTATAGACCCTGATTTTGAGAAGTTTGATTTTGGTTAAGTCCCAAATCATCTAAGGTCTCTAATTTCACTTAATTATGTTTTTATAAACTTAATCTTGGCCTTAATCTTAAAGGGGGTTACAAACAGATTTGACTGTTTCTCTTTCCTTCCTCAAATGCATTCTAGTAAACACACCATGCAAAAATAACAATTTTCATTCCCTTTTCAGCCCATAAAAATGATATATAATATACACCACACAAACATAAGCTTACTTATTATTAAATAAAAGCCCATTTTCTATTTATAGTGAACATAATGGTTTCTTCTCTCTTTCCTCTTCCCCTTCAGCAGCTTCTACTGAACCTATGCTTTTTTACGGGTTGAAAAGGGGATGAAAATGGTTTAGTTAACTGTTAAAACATATGGAAATATGTATTCAGTAACTATTGCAGTTCTCATTGAAAATATTTCTGCTTATGTAAATGATCCAGTTCTTAAATCATATATCTCATATTTACATTATTCAATTTGTTTATTAACTTTTTTTCAATACTAGGTTAATAAACTCGTTTTTCCCTTTTGTTGTTGCTGATGTTGTGCATTTTGGGATATTTTAACTGTTCCCTTACTATTAAGATTACTTAAGTCATGTTTAGTGATGCATATTACAATGATATCATGAAGATATTTTTCCCTACTATAGTGGAAGCTAGAGTTTTTTTTTTTCACTAAAACAAAGTGTTATCATAATATCTATAAGACTATTTCACAATATCAAACTATCAAACTTTCTTGTGTTTGACAATGTCATCATCTATTGATGACAATGTCGAAACAGTAAAGGTTATTCTTTCAATTCACATGTTCAGTTTCTTTCTGTCTATAAAAATCATTTATATTACAATCTGCTATGCAGATACTAGTGAATAACTGTAAGCAAATATGGGGCAAGGATGAGATACAGAATTTGATGAAGAAAATATGTATTTTTCAATATATTTGGAACTCTCTGTATATGTGAGAGGCACTTGGATGTTGAAGGAAGTGCATATGGTGACCTTTTGATATGTAATTTCTACTGTTTTGTAGACTCATATATATTTAAAGGTAAGTAAAGTCTTCAAGTATTGAGAGAAACTGAATTTTGAACAAAATTATTTGTTGAATATTATTATTCTAAATCAATTCTATAGTTAGGATGGCTCTTAACTAAGATGAGGAATTATAATAAATATTGTTGATACAACTTAATAAGCTAACCTCAAAATATATTAATAGATTTTTTTGGTGTAGATCTAGTGCGTTATTCAAAATAATTAGAAATATATATCTCTTTTTTAGGTTTTGATTATCCATAAAAACTTTAGAAAATCACAAAAAATGCTTATAATATATTCATTTTTAAAATATTTGTTTTTTGAAAAAAAAATGCCTAAATGAGCTGGATATGCACCCTAAGAAGTATGTTATAAAAATGAAAAATACTAAAATTTAAAAATTCTTAAATAATAAATTTCTAAATAAACTCTACTATATCAGGGATATGAATCATTTTCCCTATTGTTATCCCTCTATCATAGCTTATGACATACAAAATTTTAGTAACAAATGAACGGCTAATATCACGAGGATATGAAGGCCAAAAAAAAAATCACGGGGATATATTTAGTGGTATTCATTTAGTAAAAATGAACTTTTTAATTAACTAAAAAATAGTAATGAGATGATTATCATATAATACAAATCTAAACGAAAAATCATATTACTAACGAAATTTCAAAATAAATAAATTTTAAATATAATATTATTAACAAAATAACCATCCAATAGAGATAAGGAAACATCGTTGGATAATGTACTTTCCCGAATTTCGGTCACCAAACTTCCTTATATTTAAGGGAATAAAATGGTGAATATTCATGAACTTGGAATTTTAGAAATTGATAAATTTTCATTTTTATGAAGATTGAGCTAGAACAAATTATGGAATTAATTCTTAGGTTTTCTAAAAAGCCCAATATTGAGGATCAAAGTAGAGGAAAATGAGAAAATAATATTTGTCCCAACATTAATGTTAATTTTGGTCATAGGAATTAAATATTGAAAATAAAAAGGTGAACAATGCTTCCAATGAAATCGCTTGTGAGGTAGTGAGTTTGTCATGTGATTTTAGAAGACCAAATGATGAGCAAAAATTATGAAATTTTACAAGATGAAAGTAGACATCCTAATTTTTAATTTGATAGGTAATGGTAGTTTTTGAAGTTGTATACAAAACATTATGTATTTTTTTTATTTAGCCTAAAAAAACTATTGATTTTCTAAAACAGCATTCAAAGAATTTAATTCTGGGGATTTGGTGCTTCCAATTGGTAAAGGGATATATTTTTCCTTGAAAATAGACTCAATAAAGGTTCTATAGCCTTTAGAATCACTCCAATACAATTTCTACAAATTTAGTTATGATTTTTCAAAGTTTGGCCAAAAAATCTGCCAGAATTCCAATTAATTCAAAAATTAAAGGGAAAATAATATAAAACAAATCTTCATCCCCTTCCCTTGCCAAAACTGACGTCCTTTATCCTTGAGAGAGAGAGAGAGAGAGAGAGAGAGAGAGAGAGTTCAGAATTTTAGAGAGAAGGAGGAAGAAATCTCATGAGGTAGGTTGATTTCTTCGGTGAATTGCTTCTTAACGTACGTAATCCTTCCTCTAAGCTTCTCTTCCATGTAATTCAAGGTGTTTGAAGCAAGAAATTGTAGTGTTTAGAGCTAGTGTTTCGTCCAAGAAGGGGAAAAGCCAGACGGAAGCTAAGGTGATTTCCTAAACTACAATCTTTGTTTATTCTGGCTGATGTGGTTAGTTTAATCGGTGAATTTCTATTGGATTTGATGTGAATGTGAAATTGGAAAACATTGAACCTAAGCGTTATGCTGCCAAAATTGAATCTAAATTGTGGTTATAATGTAATTAAAGAGTTAATAAAGTGGTTAGGAGTAAAAAGGAGCAAGTCTGTGGAGTCAGATTTCGAAAGCCCTAATTTTCCCCTCAGAATTGTGAGTTTCGGCCAATGCTAGTTCAAGGGGTTAGTGCTGGATTTTTGATGATATGATGATTATATTGAGTTCAAGAGGAAAAATTAGGTAGGGTTACAATTAATCACTTTTCCAGAAAAAGCCTTAAAAAGCATAATTACCAAAACGCCCCTAAAACTCTAAAATAGGAGCTGCCAAGGGCATTTTGGTCTTTTGGCAGTGAATTTGATAATTCTGAGTCCAGAAATGGATTCTTTGGGTGAAAATATGTCAAAAATAGCCCCTGCCAAAATTTCAGAAAAAGTACAGTTGGACCGGGTACAGCGGGACCGAGCCGAGTCCTGGGGGCATTTTGGTAAATTTTCATAATAGACTTATAAAACCACTAAAAATACTATGGAAGTGCCTAGAATAGTACATGAATGGGCTTGAACCTAATTCTTGTGCATTTGACATTTTAGGACCAAGTTGAGACCCCATTTATTGGCATGTATTACGAGACACGAGTTTCGAGGCAAAAAGGGTTAATGTAGTAACTATAATCTCTCATACACTATATGATTGTTGATATGTTATATGTTATTGTATTCTGTGATATGAACACGGTGCTTGAGGTATGATACCTAACTTTGGTTAGGTACCTAGCTGAGGTATGTATGGGGTACATTACCTAGCTGTGATTAAGGGCCCAGTTGAGGTATACGTAGGGGATCCAAACTACGATTTGGCCCTAAGCTTTGTGTGGACACACGTATTGTTATGAATTTTCATTTTACATTATATGATACATTGCATATTTAATTATTGCATTTTATATGTTTGGTTATATGTTACTACTGAGATTCCTCAGAATCTCATCATTTTTCCAAAAATGATAATGTGCCAGCGGGAACCAATGGATTCAAAGGCAAGTTGGTAGACATGGAGAAATGATGTTGTGGATCCCAAGGCAAAGGTAGTGGTTATATATGTAGTCTTATTTTGGGCATTCTGTATAAATGTGTAAATATCCTCAAACCTTGCAGGGAAAACTTATGTTGTAATCAAGTACCCTGTATCAATATATCAGTATATTTATGTTATTTCTGGGCTACTCACCGAACTGGGTGCAAACACTCTGAAAATGGTAAAAATAAAATAAGGGTGTGACAGATAACTAACTACCTAATAATTAAAATGGAGTTAGAGAAGATGTAGAAAGGTTTTAGCATTAATTTCATAATTGAAAATTGATATTTTTAATTTCTGGTTTTTTCAAAAAAAAAATAGAATTTTTAATATATTTACTAATAAATATTTTTTTTATCATTCTCCCTAATTTTCCCTTGAAATAATTGATTTTAAGAAACGCTTACATAAAATTGAGTGATAGGTACATGATAAAGGCCAACGTAAAAAATGGCCAATGAACACTAAATATAATAAATAAAAAATTTGAAAATGCTAATAAAGTTTTTAAATCCTTTGGAAGACGGACAGCCACAATTAAAAGTTAGAGTAGTCATTGGGGATGAAATGCCGCGACATTAATTGAAGATAGTGCTTTATCAAATAATCTTGTAGATATTTTATTTTATTAACACCATGTGTTCGCTTCACGCTGAACAACAATGGAGATAAAAGTTTTCACCGAGACGAATGCATAAATAGATTTCAAAAGGAGATATTTAAACTCTATTTAAACATATTAAATTTTTAAACTGTATTTGCACTAATTTTTTTTATACTAATTCTTGCATAATTATATTTGGCATACACTCTAAATATCTCAATATAGATTTGTAGATATTTCTATTCTTATTTATTTTTCATAATAAGAATCTGCGCACAAAATGAAATATTATCTTGATATTATGATTAAGATAATATGATTCATATGCTAATCATAATTATATTTTAAGTTCCTAATTTTATTGTAAAGTCGCAAACATAATCATAATTCTCATTCCAAATATCTCAATATAAATTTGTATAAAATTATCTTCTAATATTGATTAAAAAAAAAAATCTCTTCTAATATGATTTCATATACTCTTGGTCTAATCAGATAATTATAACAGTATATTTAATATTTTTACATTTTAAAGATTTATATTTTATTTATATTTGACACTATGAATATCTCAATATATATTTGCAAATCTGAAGCGTGCTAAATATAACTTCATACATATCATTAATATTTAAAAGGTGATAAATGAATCATGATTTAGAGAGTTTAGTAAAACAATATATATAATTCTGTACCTTGATAATTTTCAAGTCACAAATATCCAATCTTACTTTTGAATTGCAGGATGAAGTTAGTTTACTTTCTATGATTGCCTTTTTAATTTTAAGGTTGTTTCATGAATTTTAATGTATGATCGAGTGATGTTTCAATCAAATTTAAGTTAATAGAACTTATATACTTCGAAATAAGGAAAAATAACTCATCCATTGTTGGAACGATGGCGGTTTGTTTCTGCATCGAAACCAACAAATCACAGACACAAAGTTCTAATTTGAATTAGTGATGGTAGGGTTTATGAAAAAAACTGAAAAACCTGAACATAAAAATCCAAAGATTGTTGAAGATGTTGTTGAAACTTCATGGGAATTGGAGTGTTTATGAGAAATTGGCTTGTGAGGTGGAGGAAAGATAAGGTCTATAAAGTTAGAGTAGAAGAGCAAGACCGATCAGCCACTAGAAGAATTTGAGTTTGATCCATTAAAATGGAGATTATTGCAATGAGGGATTGAGATCCTAGTGATTCAAAATCTAATCTGATTGAAATGGAGAATCAGATGCGGTGGGGAAGAGGAGGAGAAGACAAAAGTTTTCTCTAGCTTATGTTTAATTTAAATATAAAAATATTATATTAAAAAACTAAATTACAAGTATCCTTTATTAGCTTTTAATTGCATAGCCATCCCTTAAATATGATAAATCAACATTTTCTTTAAAATGAAACTGATGATATTAAAATTGAAGAACTAAAAATGCACCTTACAAACATAAAGTACTAAAATGGTATTTGATATATGTATAAAAGACCAAACGTGAAACATGTATTTTAGTGTTTTAGAAATTAACTTTTAGGCTCTATCAAATATTTGATAAGTTTGAGATATTAAATTTATTTAACTCGGTTTTCATTTATATTGTACTGTTCGCTTTTAACATATATTTTTATATGCTTAAATAACAATTTTTTAATTAAAAATTCAATTATAAATTTTTTTAATATATTCCACTTATGATATTATATAGGTACTCATAAGATCATAAATATTCGAGCTTTATTTATTTTTGGTTTTTTTTATTGAAAGTGATTGTACTATAAGAAGCAATAATTGTGGAAAATGTAGGAGAATATATGTGTTGGATGTAACATCCTTATTTTTATTTGTACGGTATAATTATAATTAGGAGATAATTATTTTAAAAAAAATAATAAATATATATATAGTACCTTTCACTGTAAAAGAAGAAAATAATAATAATAATAATAATGTTAATGATAATGATGATTAAAAAAACACACATAATGATTATGTAAAAAGAAAAGGGCATCAAAAGTTTTGGGTGAAAAAGGGAAGGACACAATCATTATGTTCTTAAAAACAAAGACATAATAATTATGTCTTTATAGAAAATAATTAAAAAAAAAAAAAAAAAAAAAAAAAAAAGGAAGAAGGTGCCTTTCGGTGCCTTCCTCACAAGGGAGGGAGTATTCTATATATACCCCCTCCCCCAATTCAACACTTCACCCGAGAGGTGAAGTGATTTCTCCAAAAGGTAAGAGGTTGTTAGGGATGTTTTCGGTTATTCGGAGATTAATAAGGTATTTAAAATCACTTCGAAATATAAAATTTTTTATATAAATAATGTTCTAAATAATTTTCTCTTTCTTATGATAGTAATTTCTTATTGATTACATAATATTTTAGGATTAAAATTTTGGGCAAGTTTAAGTTTTATCAGTATATGACTATAAGAATGTAGATGATGATTAATAGTAAATTTTAATCAGTTTACTTTTGTTATTCAGTCAATATAAAAGTTTATAATGAATTTTCTATATAATCAATCTATAAATAATTTTATATTGGACTTTTTAACAGATTAAATTTGGGTTAAATGATTTTTTTGAATTATTGGGAGTATTCTTGAGGTTTTAGTGCTTGTTTGGATTAGTGGTAGAGAATGTGCTGTATGTTTTTTTTTTTTTTTTTTGTAAATGAGCTTTTGGAAAAGTCAGATAGAAAAAAAGTCAGATTGTAGATGTGATTTGTGTTTGGATTAACGGTGGCAGAAGTGGCTTTTTTTAACCTTAAACCCGTTTGAATTAGTGTTTGAAAAGCCCGTTTAGATGAAAATTACTGAAAAGGGTATGAATCATATATATATATATATATATATATTATTTTTATACACTGTGATAATTGAAGTGAAAAATTAAAATTTGATAAAATACAATAAGTAAGATTAATGCATGTTTTGGAATATCATTACATGATTAAGCACTAATTTGAGTTAGGGACATTCGTATTGAATTAATGTAATCAGGGGCAAAATGGTCAAAATTTGTTAATTATTCATACAAATAATCTCTTGAACTTTTAATGCTACTTTGTGTTTAATCTTGCATTGTAGGTGCTTACTAAGAAATTGGAAATTTTGGAGCATCGGCATTAATATTTTGAGCACTAGAGAAAATTACATAAAAGACCCTATAATTTATAAAAATTACAAGTGAATGAAGAAAAGGGACCGGGGAAGTCACAGAAAAGGACCCAAATGTTTCATAAATTACAATTCTACCCTACAAATATTTCAAAAATTTTCACTTTAATCCCTCCTTAAGAACTTTTGAAGTTTGCAAGGAAGTCCTTGGTCAAATCCTAATTTGACCAAAGCTTCTTCTTCTTCCTTGGAACACTCGAACCAATAAAATAGAGCATAGCTCGGACATGCACCAATGGAAGATCTTTGAGCTGGATCAACCACCACCCACTGGTGAACCACCCTTGCCGGTGACGCTTCTAACACGCAGATCGGGACGGAGACCTCAGAGATGCACCACTGGAAGCCAGGAGTCGAACGGGAAAAATAGATCAGAGATCGACTTGCATGCCTGAACAACGATCTTCTCTCATATTTGGTTTTAAATGCCCTGCAATGGTCCTCTGGCTCAGCATTAATTGCTCTACCGTGATGAGGAGAGAACAGACGCTATGCAAATGAGCTTCAAAAAAAAGCCACGATTTTGCTTTTTTCTTGAAAACGTGCGGTGACCCCTCCCAAACGCTATGCCAAACAAACCCTTAATCGGTTTAGATTTTTTTGAAAAGATGTAGATTTATAATTTAGTTATTTTATGTCCTAAACTTAAAATTGGGGATTTCATGTAAGGGAATGAAATTGATAATAATCAATAACTTGACTAGGTTATTTACGTTAAGAAAAATACTAAAATTAATTATTGGGATTTTAGTGTGAAATTGGATTTTGGGAGTAATTAATTCAAAACTTTAAAATTATAGAATTAAGTTAAGTAAATTAAATTTTTCTAATAACTCAAAGAGTTATTAATGTATAATAAATTAATTGTTGTATATTGATTTTTGGCTTGTATTTGAGCTCTTGGATTAGGCGCTTGTTGTTATAGTTTTGCTTTGGCGAGAGGTAACAACTTTTCTCTTATTGTATATGTTTGTATGATATTTGTGAGTGATTTTTAAATATATGGAATTATAAATTTGGCTATTTATATGTGGTGTGGACTTTGAAACTATATTGTGAATGAAATTATCTCGTGGGACTTATTTTCATTGAGAAAATGACTAGTGATATTATATTTTATGAATTGGTATTTTTTTGTGAGATTGGAAAGATCCTTTTGATAATTGTGAATTGATAATGACATGTATGATCATACAATATTGATATGAGAAGGGAAGTGGATGTGGATTTGATGAGAGATTACTCAGAGGAAATAAAGGGGTGAATTATTATACAAAAGGAGAAAATAAGGTGGTGGGCTTCTAGATGTACACTGATTAGTCCTTTGGCCCATTTGTGTCCAATAGGGCCTTGACACCCCACTAATGTATTTAGAGGGGGAACCCATGGTCTTGTCTTGTGCTCTGTAGATTTTTGCCAATCTATATCACTTAACCGGTGACCTTGTTGAGTTAAACTACCAGTCATATGGGTGAGTACTAACCCATGGGTTCAGTCAGAGGGAATAGGCAGGAGAGGAAATAAGGGAGGACAAAGAATAAATTCTTGTGTATTAATTCTTGTACATTTATGTGATAAATATGAGAATGAGATTATGATATTGTGGATTAGTGTGTGTGTGTGTGTGTAAATATGTGACATTTTAATAATGCTATGATTTTATAACTGTCCCACTTTACACCTCATGGGCACTTACTCGTATGCCCGATGAGATTGATTGTTGGTTACTAAAGCCTTTGTCTCATCCCGTTGATTTAACAATTATCCAGGCGATAGTTGTTGTGCAAGTTCATCAGTGAAGACTTCAGAAGCCTAAACTACTTCTACTAAGAGTAGTGCTTCTATCGTTTTAGTATATGATGGATTATTGTAACACCCTAAAATTTATATTCACCAAAAATATTGTAAATATTTGAGAAATTCAATAAAATGGTGAATATTCATAAATTTGAAATTTATGAATTTTATAAATGTTCATTTTCGTGAGAAATTGGGAAAAACTAATTATGAAATTAATTTGGGTAATTTAAAAAGCCTAATATTAAGGTACAAAGTATAGGAATACAAGAAAATAATATTTGGCCAATACTAATGTTAATTTTGGTCATATGTGTAAGAGGCAAGCTTCACCCAAGTGGGGGGTGAATTGGGTGATGTTATAAATTTTTCGCTTGATGTGGTGATATGAAAAATATAGTAGATAGAGTAGAGTAGAGAAGATTTGAACACAGAGAGTTATACTGGTTCGGCCTAACAACAAGGCCTACGTCCAGTCCTCAGAGATCAAGACCTACTGAGATTTTCACTATACCTCCAAGATTCAATGGGCTCTTAGAACGCCACAAAACAACAATTGTCCTTGAACGGACTACGAGCAGAAATAATCTCTCAACAAGAAATTTCTCTCCCCCTTACGACAAGTCTTACGTGCAGAAAAACAACCTATGACCTTTCACACTTGCTTATGTATACAAGGCTTATGAGCAGCAACGTACTCTCCTGCTTACACCACTGTAAGACTTATGAGCAGCAACGTTCTCTTCCGCTTGTATCTTATAAGACTTATGAATGGAAGGTTCAACAAGGAATTCTCTCAACTGCTTCTCTCGTAAGGAAAACTACCCTCTCAAGGTCCCAATACCTTGAGATCTCATAAACAGATAATTTTGAATTATATGAAGACTCTCTTACAGAGAAAATGAATAAACACTGAAGATCAATGTGTATACAGAGAAAAATGATGAATAGCAGAAACTTGGTATATGCTTGTGAATTCTTGTGCTACGTCAATATTTGATTATCCTTGAATCTCTGTATATATAGTTGCTTCAGTTTTTGCCCGTTTGGGAAATTATCATTTGAGAGCTGAACTTTTGCAACTGTAGAAGAACACGCGCATGTTTGAATAATCTGAATGCGGTAGGTGCGAACGTGTTTGTAATCATGTTGTCTGCCGTTGTTTGACTTTTCTCCATACCAACAAGTTTCAAACGTTCATCTTCCTGTCTTACACTTTTAAAACAATCAAAACAATGTTAAACAATGATAATAAGTAATGATGATATAAATAAAAAACAATAAATCATATTCGGAATGAACGTTGTGATACTTAGCATTTTCGGTGGTCAAACAGGGCATCACTCGAGCATGAAAGGCTCACCTCGAGTGATCTCCTATTTTCCTTCATATACCTCTGTTATCGGGTTGTGCTTGCATAGAATATCAGAGAGACAAAATCTTCACTCGCGGGTGAAGAGGGGTCTCACTCGAGCACAAAACCTCTGCTCGAGTGATCTTGTAATTTTCACAGGGAATGTCCTCTCGGGTCATCACTCGCATATCATATTGACAAGAGTGAGAATTTGTACTCGCGGGTGAAATGGACCCTCACTCGAGCACACTTACCACTGCTCGAGTGAGACGCATATTCTCAAGGAATATGCTCTCAATATCATCACTCGCATCAGAATTTCAGAGGGATAGAATTTTCACTCGCGAGTGATGTGGGCCCTCACTCGAGCACAAAGACTCCTGCCCGAGTGAGAAGAATATTCTCAAGAGTTATACCTTTTGAACAAGCACTCGCAACAGATCTGGAGAGGGATAGAATTTTCACTCGCAAGTATTGATGTGTCACTCGAGCATGAACGGGTGTGCTCGAGCACACTTGCACTCCTCTGAACTTCATGACTCTCGGCCAAGTGCTCGCAGTACCTTGCTCGAGCACAGAATGCTCATGCTCGAGCATTGATGTCTCTTCTCAAGTGAATGATGAAAGCATGCTATTACTTACTCTCGGCCAAGCACTCGCAGACTCTCACTCGCATGTGTGCTCGAGTGAGAATGACTTCTCTGCTCGAGTGCATACCTTAGTGCTTCGAGTGATCTCATGAATACAAAGGGGGAATGCCTCTCGGGTACACACTTCCTGGCATTCTCTCGCATCTGCTCGAGCACAGAGAAGATTTGTGCTCGAGTGCAAAATCCTTGCTCGAGCACTCCAGTGCAATTTCACAGCAGATATCAGCAAATCATCAAATATGCATTTGGTAACTTGGAAACTTTTCTCAATCTTCTAAAAACATGTTTTGCACATAATTGACTTATTGCTATCATCAAAACTTGGGATCTAACATTCTCCCCCTTTTTGATGATGACAAAACTCTTTGTGATGAGGTATTTTTTTTTGAAATTTCTTCAATGTTTCCAAATGCATATCAAGTTTAAGTTTCAAATTCAAGTTTTCCTGCAAAGTTTCCTCTAGACACTTAACAGCCAAGGTAAGTATAGTGTGAGGTATGTAACTTAATAAGAACTTAATAACTTGAAACATCATTGAAACTCTAAAGCTTGAACAATATCATTAACTTTTGAAAAACACAACATAACATAATAACTTGTAATTCAAAATGACACAAATCAAATCCTACCCAATACAGAAATCACAGAAATCTACCCAAACACCCCATTATACACCCTACAGAAAGCTCAGTAAACATCACACATCCTTCTCCCCCGTTTTGTCAACATCGGAAGGGGGGTCTGGAGGTGGAACAAAGGAAATCATGGCAGTGAGAGGGTCAAAGGGCTGATCAGAAGGAGATGGAGGTTGTGGTACAAATATAACATCTACATTAGATTCAGGATCAGTGAAAAGTACATGAGTCTCTGGATGAGGTGGTGAGGTATGAGTGGTCTCTGGAGGCACCCCGGAAGATGAGGAGGGAAAATGTGAGTGCAAGAAAGTCTCCATATTAGTGATCCTCTGTGACATCTCATCTTGTGTTTTGAACATTAGTTCAAAGTTAAGATTGGCCTGGTCTACCAATTTAATGACTTGTGTTTCCATCTTCTCCACAAGCTTCTCATACTCAGTCACTAGCTCCTTCTTCAAACTTGATACAGCATGATTAATTACCTCAGTCAGATGATTGGACAGAGAGGCATTGAGAAAGGAAGGAGGAGGAATAGGCCCTTGTGCAGATGATTGTGCCTCATCTCCTCTGGATGGAGTGGCTTCCCTCTTTGATGTGGCTTTGGTCCGACTCACCGGAAGATTGATACCCATGTGAGTTAACTGAGTCTTACCAAACCATGAGATAAGTACCCTTTCTTTTCCTTCCAAATACCAAATTTTGTTTTTCATCAAGATGAAGGAAACAAGTTGAGGATAAGGTATGGTTGTGGATCTTGTTGAAGAGAATCTAAACCTTCTCATCTCATTAAAAATGATCTCCCCTACATTCCTTTGTTGCCCAGCAATCAAAGAAGCCAAGAAATAGTAATCCTTTTGAGCAAAGTGGGAAAAGTTCTTGGATTTATTGACTATGCTCCGGGAATAAATGTAATGAAGGATTCTGTGATTATCAGGCATATCAATAGGCTTGAAAATGAGGGGGCCAATTGGGTCTTTTGGTCTTAAAATTTTAAAGGTTTCATTGGCAAAGAAGGAGGGTAGATCAGTAGGAGGTGCAACAAAAACAAGTAAATCATTTATGATTTTGGCAGAAATCATAATGAATTTCCCTCTAATGGTTGTAGATACAGCTTCTTCAATCAAATCACCGGATCTAGACATGATATTATGAGTTTTCATGTTGGAATAAAATGTCTTTACAACAGTGGGGGAATATGGCAAATGGATTTCTAACCAGGGAGCATAGTATTGAAGGTAAGGGTACAAGTCCAAATGACAGTTCTTTTTCAAGTAATCCAAATCCACATACACTACAGGACAGAAATGTCTATGCTTAAATTCATCATCATATACCTGCTGAGATAATGCCTTAAGTTCTGTCACATTGAATTCCTCAGGAGGACTAGTGAGTTGGTCATCCACTGGTGCTTGAGAGGCAGAAGGTGCTCCTGAAGCAGAGGCACTTGGTTGATGTGAACTTGAAACACCAGCTTGAGAAGCAATTTTCCCAACTATCTTGTCCAGTTTGGATTTCTCTATCGCTTCCCGGAGTTGTCTACTTAAGGTATCACCAGAAGAAGAAGATGATTGATGTTGCTCTGACTCCTTCTTCTTCCCTTTTCCTTGAACCTCTTTGGATTGAGACCGGGTAATTATAGGTTCCTTGAATGCCACACCCTTTGGTTTCTTTTGAGGAGGTTGGTCTTTCTTTGAGAGTTGAGGCTTTGGGTGAGGTTTCTTAGCCGGAGTCCTCTTTTTGGTCTTGGGTTTAGGAGGAGGTGACGGTGAGGATGAAATTTTGGGAGATGGAGGAGTAAGTTCAGGGGTTCCAGATTCACTGACAGCAGAGTGAGTAGGAGAAGGAGAATGAGACCTTTGAGGAACAGAGGGTGTCTTTGTTCTTGCCATTGTAGGGAAAGTGAAAACGAAGCAAGAACACACAAATTTTGAAAGTGAAGAGCAAAACGAGATTAGGGCTTGAATGAGAAATGCAGAGGGTAAGAATCACCTTTTATAGAAGATTGAGGAGTTGTAACGGCGATTTGAAGCAGAAAGACGCGATTGAATGGTGAGAGAACGGTTGAAGGTGAAGAGTTGTGCCCTTCGAGTGAGAAAGCACTTCGAGTGAGAGGAGGAAGTGCGACGTTCTGAGCTCCCCAGTAACTGATATAAGTGATAGTGCTCGAGCATGAACCCTAGTGCTCGAGTGATGTTCATACTGTGCTCGAGTGTGTTCTATCTGTGCTCGAGTGATCTTCTGGAAAAATAAAGAAACATGCAAAACGTACCTGGATTGTGGATATCTTGACATATTTTTGCATCTTTGTACTCAAATCCTCCAAGATCATTTGAGTAACCATGATTTGAATAGCTTTTGCAAAGAGATTCTTCTTCTTCACTCGAGCAGGCATTCCTCACCTCAAGCATGTTCATATCATGCTCGAGTGAAAATTCCTTACTCGCGAGTGAGTTCAATTCTCACTGTTGTTTATTATATATTCTCTTGGTGTTCTCAACTCCTCTGTTAACCTCTGTTTTAACTATCAGAGAACAGAGTATTATAAATAGTGATGTGCTCGAGCAGAGCTTCTTGTGCTCAAGTGACACAGCTCATCACTCGAGCAGCACCCTCTGTGCTTCGAGTGAGAATCCTGCAAAAACAATTTTTGACCACTCCGATGCTAAAGTCAGTATGGTTATCATCAAAATAAATATTTAATTAAACTTTTTAACAAGAAAACTTATAACTCATTAGGATTAACCATTCCCAATTCTCTTCGAATATAGAGGAATTGCTCTTTTGCAATTGGTTTTGTGAAAATATCCGCAAGTTGAAGATGAGTTGGTATGAATTCCACTTTGACATCTTTCTTTTGAACATGATCTCGAATGAAATGATGTCGAATGTCTATATGCTTGGTTCTTGAATGTTGTACAGGATTCTTTGCCAAGCTTATCGTGCTAGTATTATCACAATAGATTGGGATTTCTTTTAAATAAATTCCCAAATCTTGAAGTTGTTGTTTTAACCATAGCACTTGTGAACAGCAGCTTGCCACAGCTATATATTCAGCTTCAGTCGAAGATAATGAAAATGTGTTCTGCTTCTTGCTGAACCATGACACTAGAGAACCTCCGAGAAATTGACATTGACCACTGGTACTTTTTCTGTCAGTTTTGTATCCACCGTGATCTGAATCTGAATATGCCATCAAATACTCGTTCCCTCTTTTTGGATACCACAGACCAAGCTCAGAAGTATCTCCTAGATATTTGAAAATCCTTTTTACTGTCTCTGAATGAGATACTTTAGGATTGGATTGATACCTTGCACACATTCCTACACTGAACTGAATATCTGGCCTGCTTGTTGTAAGATAGAGTAATGAACCAATCATTCCTCTATACTTTGTGATGTTGAAGCTCGGTCCCTTTACATCAGCATCCAATAATGTTGTAGAACTCATTGGAGTATCAGCTCCATTAGCATTATCTAATCCATATTTTTTCAATAATTCTTTCAAATACTTTGTCTGAGATATAAATATACCATTCTTCTTTTGTTTGATCTGAAGTCCAAGAAAGAAGTTCAATTCTCCCATCATGGACATTTCAAATTCACCCTGCATAATCTTAGAGAATTCTTGACACATAGATTCGTTAGTAGCACCAAAAATAATATCATCAACATAAATTTGAACTATTAGAATATCATTTTTTTTATGTTTGATGAATAGAGTTGTATCAACTTTACCTCTGACAAAACCTTGATCAAGAAGAAATTTGCTTAGTCTTTCATACCAAGCTCTGGGTGCTTGTTTCAAACCATATAATGCTTTCTTAAGTTTGAAGACATAATCAGGTTTTGTTTCATCTTCAAAACCAGGAGGCTGTTCTACATATACTTCCTCCATAATATAACCATTTAGAAAAGCGCTTTTTACATCCATTTGATAAAGTTTAAAACTTTTGATGCAAGCAAAAGCTAAGAGTACTCGTATTGCTTCCAATCTTGCCACTGGAGCATATGTTTCCTCATAATCAATACCTTCTTCTTGATTATAGCCTTTGGCGACCAATCTTGCTTTATTTCTCACAATGATTGCTGATTCATCAAGCTTGTTTTTGAAAACCCATTTGGTCCCTATAACCGTATGATCTTTAGGTCGAGGAACTAAATCCCAAACTTGATTTCTTTGAAATTGATTTAGTTCTTCTTGCATAGCAATCACCCAATCATTGTCAGATAAAGCTTCTTCTATATTAGAAGGCTCAATTTCAGAAATAAAAGCTGAAAAAGTTACCTCATTGAGGATTCTATTTCTGGTTTTGACACCTTCATGAATATCTCCTATAACTTGATCAATTTGATGATCTTTCATATGTCTCCATGCTTTAGGTTGAGCATGATCATCGACATCTTCTATATTTTGAAAATCATTTGTTTCAAAATCATCCTGATTTGAAATGGATTTGTTTTTCTTGATTGAATCCATTTCTTCTTCATCATTAAGTTTTGTCTGAGATTCAATTTCATCAAACACAACATGAATAGATTCTTCAATAGTACATGTTCTTTTATTGAAAACTCTATAAGCTTTACTTCTATTAGAATATCCTAGAAAAATCCCTTCATCAGACTTTGAATCAAATTTACCTAAATTTTCCTTACCATTGTTATGAATGAAGCACTTACACCCGAAGATATGAAGATGAGCAATATTTGGCTTCCTTCCTTTGTAAAGTTCATATGGTGTCTTTCCAAGAGATTTGCGAATATATGCTCTGTTTGAAATATAGCATGCAGTACTCATTGCATCTGCCCAAAATACCTGTGACATTTCTTTTTCATTAAGTAATGCTCTTGCCATTTCTGTAAGCACTCTGTTCTTCCTTTCCACTACTCCATTTTGTTGAGGTGTTCTAGGGGCTGAGAAATTGTGATCTATTCCTTTGTCGTTGTAGTAATCTTCAAACAATTGATTATCAAATTCTCCTCCATGATCTGTTCTAATAGAAACAATAGGAATACCTTTCTCATTTTGAACCTTTTTGGCAAACATAATAAATTCAGCAAAAGTTTCATCTTTTGAGGCAATAAATATAGTCCATGCAAATCTTGTAAAATCATCAACAATTACTAATGTATATAAATTTCCTCCAAAACTTTTTACTCTTGCAGGTCCTACCAAATCCATATGAAGTAATTGTAAAGGTTTTGAAGTAGAAATTTCATATTTAGTTTTAAAAGAAGATTTAGTTTGTTTGCCTTTTTGACATGCTTCACAAATCATGTCGTCTTTGAATTTGAGTTTAGGAAGGCCTACAACTAAGTCTTTTCTAATCAATTTGTCAAGTTTATTCATATTGACATGAGCCAAACGCTTATGCCATAACCAACTTTCCTCTGATCGACTAAGAAAACAATTTTCAGAAGAATTTGAATTTAAATCAATAGTATAACAATTACCGTCCCTTTGAGCTCGAATTTTTGCTTTGATAGTTTCTTTATTTAGGAGTAGATCTTTCTTGCTTACTATCAAGCATTCTTTTGAGTCAAAAATCACCCAATTATCTTTTTCAGTGCTTTGGCTTACGCTTAAGAGATTGTGGCATAATCCTTCAACATAATATACTCCATTGATTTGAATGCCATCGTTTCTTCCTACTTCACCAATTCCAGCAATACGTCCAGATTGATTTCCTCCAAATGTCACCTTTCCTCCTTCTCTAGTTTCAAGCATGGTGAACTTATTTTTGTCACCAGTCATGTGTCTTGAACATCCACTATCAATATACCATTTGTTCGCTCGAGATGCTTTGAGACATACCTAGAATAAGATGATCAGGTTTTAGGTACCCACACTTTCTTGGGTCCTTTGTGGTTAGTATTTGAAATATGTGTCCCTTTCGGAACCCATTTATATGTTCCAACAACCTGTCCCTTTTTGAAATAACATGATGAAGTATAATGTCCTTTCTTATTACAATAATTGCATGATACAAATGGATTCGATGTATGCACAGAATTCCTAAAATATTTAAGATAGTTTCTACTATTCTTTTTATTCTTATTATGCATAGCATTATATCCAATTCCAGATTTATCAAATGAAACTTTCTGAGAATTTAAAATAACCTTGAGTGTTTCACTTCCTTTAGTAAACTTTTCAAAAATCTTTGTTAAATCTTCTATTTTCTTATCTTTCTCTTTACACATTTCATATGATGATATGGCATTACTTTCTAATTCTTTTACTTTCTTCTTATAACTAACCATTTCTTTAGCAACTTTGATGAATTCTGTATGCAATGCATTATATTCAGATAACAATTCATCATAAGAGGGTTCAGAGTCACTTACCTCAGAGTCTGATTCTTCTTCCTTAGCTACCAAGCATAGATTAGCTACTTCGTCGTTGTCATTTTCTTCGTCTGACGAACTATCACCCCAAATAGATGATATATATGCTTTCTTTTTCTGCTTCTTTTTGTCTTTGTTTCTGAAGCATTCAGATTTGATGTGTCCTGGTTTCCCACATTCATAGCATACTATTTGTTGTTCTTTGTTTTCTTTCTTGCTTGGTCCACCTTGATAGTTCTTGAAATTCCTTTGTCCTCTTCTGTAGAATTTCTTGAACTTTCTCACGATCATTCCCATTTCATCATCACTAGGAACATCTTCATTCTCAGAAGTTTCTTCTTGTTCTTTGATAGCTTTAAGTGCAACTCCTTTTTTTTTATCATCGAATTCTTCAAGTTCCTTTTTGAATCTCAACTTACCTTCATATTCAGAAAGACTTCCAAAGAGAGCAGCTACGGACCTCATAGATTCTCCTTTGGCTTCTTCAATGGCTGTCACCTTTGCTTCCCACTCTTTCGTAAGAATATTAAGAATCTTTCTTACCTGGGAATTTTGATCAAACGACTTTCCAAGAGCAGATAATTGATTAACAAGATGAGTATACCTTAGCTCAAATTCTGATATACTTTCTCCAGAATTCATACGAAATAGATCATATTCTGTAATTAAAGTGTTGATTATATTTTCTTTGATTCCAGACGTACCTTCGTGAGCAATTTCAAGAGCATCCCACATATCTTTGGCAGTTGGTAGAGTACATATACGAAAATATTCTTTTTGACTAAGAGCACTCTGTATCATTAGAATAGCTTTACTATTTAATGTTACTAACCTTTTGTCATTCTCGTCAAACTCATCTGGGCTCTTTTTAACTGCTCTATCTTCGATTTTCTTCATTGGAACATAGTCACCATCTTGTATAACATTCCATAATCCGTACTCGTTAGCCAATACGAACACTCTGAATTTGGCTTTCCAGAACGAAAAATGTTCTCCAGCAAAACCAGGAGGTCTAGTGATTGAAGCTCCATCTGGAAGGATATTTTCACCCATTGTTGCCATTTGTCGGATCCTTCTCAAGCTGTTAGGCTCTTCGGAGAAGACGAGGCTCTGATACCAAATGTAAGAGGCAAGCTTCACCCAAGAGGGGGGTGAATTGGGTGATGTTATAAATTTTTCGCTTGATGTGGTGATATGAAAAATATAGTAGATAGAGTAGAGTAGAGAAGATTTGAACACAGAGAGTTATACTGGTTCGGCCTAACAACAAGGCCTACGTCCAGTCCTCAGAGATCAAGACCTACTGAGATTTTCACTATACCTCCAAGATTCAATGGGCTCTTAGAACGCCACAAAACAACAATTGTCCTTGAACGGACTACGAGCAGAAATAATCTCTCAACAAGAAATTTCTCTCCCCCTTACGACAAGTCTTACGTGCAGAAAAACAACCTATGACCTTTCACACTTGCTTATGTATACAAGGCTTATGAGCAGCAACGTACTCTCCTGCTTACACCACTGTAAGACTTATGAGCAGCAACGTTCTCTTCCGCTTGTATCTTATAAGACTTATGAATGGAAGGTTCAACAAGGAATTCTCTCAACTGCTTCTCTTGTAAGGAAAACTACCCTCTCAAGGTCCCAATACCTTGAGATCTCATAAACAGATAATTTTGAATTGTATGAAGACTCTCTTACAGAGCAAATGAATAAACACTGAAGATCAATGTGTATACAGAGAAAAATGATGAATAGCAGAAACTTGGTATATGCTTGTGAATTCTTGTGCTACGTCAATATTTGATTATCCTTGAATCTCTGTATATATAGTTGCTTCAGTTTTTGCCCGTTTGGGAAATTATCATTTGAGGAGCTGAACTTTTGCAACTGTAGAAGAACACGCGCATGTTTGAATAATCTGAATGCGGTAGGTGCGAACGTGTTTGTAATCATGTTGTCTGCCGTTGTTTGACTTTTCTCCATACCAACAAGTTTCAAACGTTCATCTTCCTGTCTTACACTTTTAAAACAATCAAAACAATGTTAAACAATGATAATAAGTAATGATGATATAAATAAAAAACAATAAATCATATTCGGAATGAACGTTGTGATACTTAGCATTTTCGGTGGTCAAACAGGGCATCACTCGAGCATGAAAGGCTCACCTCGAGTGATCTCCTATTTTCCTTCATATACCTCTGTTATCGGGTTGTGCTTGCATAGAATATCAGAGAGACAAAATCTTCACTCGCGGGTGAAGAGGGGTCTCACTCGAGCACAAAACCTCTGCTCAAGTGATCTTGTAATTTTCACAGGGAATGTCCTCTCGGGTCATCACTCGCACATCATATTGACAAGAGTGAGAATTTGTACTTGCGGGTGAAATGGACCCTCACTCGAGCACACTTACCACTGCTCGAGTGAGACGCATATTCTCAAGGAATATGCTCTCAATATCATCACTCGCATCAGAATTTCAGAGGGATAGAATTTTCACTCGCGAGTGATGTGGGCCCTCACTCGAGCACAAAGACTCCTGCCCGAGTGAGAAGAATATTCTCAAGAGTTATACCTTTTGAACAAGCACTCGCAACAGATCTGGAGAGGGATAGAATTTTCACTCACAAGTATTGATGTGTCACTCGAGCATGAACGGGTGTGCTCGAGCACACTTGCACTCCTCTGAACTTCATGACTCTCGGCCAAGTGCTCGCAGTACCTTGCTCGAGCACAGAATGCTCATGCTCGAGCATTGATGTCTCTTCTCAAGTGAATGATGAAAGCATGCTATTACTTACTCTCGGCCAAGCACTCGCAGACTCTCACTCGCATGTGTGCTCGAGTGAGAATGACTTCTCTGCTCGAGTGCATACCTTAGTGCTTCGAGTGATCTCATGAATACAAAGGGGGAATGCCTCTCGGGTACACACTTCCTGGCATTCTCTCGCATCTGCTCGAGCACAGAGAAGATTTGTGCTCGAGTGCAAAATCCTTGCTCGAGCACTCCAGTGCAATTTCACAGCAGATATCAGCAAATCATCAAATATGCATTTGGTAACTTGGAAACTTTTCTCAATCTTCTAAAAACATGTTTTGCACATAATTGACTTATTGTTATCATCAAAACTTGAGATCTAACAATATGATATTAGAAACTAAAGGTAAACAATGTTTTCGGTGAAATCGCCTATACGACAGTGAGTTGGTCATGTGGTTTTGGAAGACCAAATGATGAGTAAAAATTATGAAATTTTACAGGATTGAAGTAGACATTTCAAGCTTTAATTTGATAGGTCATATGAATTGTCTAAAGCTATATGTAGAAAGATATGAATTTTTCAAGTTAGCCCAGAAAAACTGGAAAGTTTCTGGAGTAGCATTCAAAGATGGAATTTTTGGAAATTGTGTGCTTCCAAATGGCTAAAGTCTATATTTTTTTTCTTGAAACTAGACTCAATAATTGTTCCATAGCCTTTAGAATCACTTCAATTTGATTTTTTTAGAATTAGTTATGATTTTCCAAAGTTTAAGCAGAAAATATACCAGAAATTTCTGAAATCCAAAATTATTGGAAATTAAATTAATAATTAAATATAATCCAATATATGATATTAAATATCATCTCCTTCCTTCCTCTAGCCCATTTTTGTGCCATTTCAGATCTGAACTAGAGAGAGTGTGTGTGTGAAATCCTAGAGAGAGAAAAAGAAGAAAAACTTGCAAAGGTAAGTGATTTTTCGGTAAATCGGTTCCTAACGCGTATAACTCTGACTCTAAGCTACTCCTCTTTGTTCTTTAGGGTTTGGAGGCTCAAAAATCTGTTCTCTAAAGGTTAGGGTTTCAGCCATATTTGGGAAAAGCTTGTGGGAGCTTGAGGTAACTTCCAAACCTTCGTATATTAACTATTATAGCTGTTGTGGGCAATTTAATCGATGAAATTTCGCCGGATTGCCATTGTTTTAAATTTTGGAAATGGGTGTGCCTAAGGGTTATGCTACCCAATTTTAGTTCAAATGGTTTTTATAACTTAATTATATGGTTAATAAAATGGTTGGAAGTAGAAAGGAACGCGTTTACGGAATCGAAACCGTAAAACCCTGATTTTTCCCAAAGGATGCTATAATTTTGGCCAGGACTGTTAGAGGGCCTTAAATTTGGATTTTGAATTATTTGATTATTCCATTGGATTCAGGAGGAAAAATTAGGTGGGGTTACAGTTGGGTACTTTTTCGGAAAAGGCCGAAAAAGCATAGTTACAAAAACACTCCTAAAACCCTAAAAGTAGGGCTGTCAAGGGCAATTTCGTAATTTGACATTGAATTTGATAATTTTGAGGCCGGAAATGGATTCATTGGGCAAAAATACATCAGGATAGACCTAGTTAAAAAATTTGGAAAAACATGCCATCGGGCCGAGTACGGCGAAGCTAGGCCGGGGTCTCGGGGATATTTTGGTAAATTTTCACCATATGTTAATATAACCACAATAAACACTATGGAAGTGTCTAAAATGATACATGGATAGGTTATAACCTATTTATTGTACATTTGGTATTTTAGGACTAAGTTAGGAGACTGGAGTTGGCTCGTTCCACGAGGCGAGCATCTCGAGATTAAAAAGGGTTGAGATAAGGACTACTATCTTTCATACACTATGTGATTAATTGTATGTTACATGTTACTGTATTTCATGATATGAATGCGTGCTAGAGGCACAGTACCTGGTTGTGGTTCGGTGCCCGGCCAAAGTGTATAGAAAATCCTAGCTGTGGTTGGTGACTCAGCTGAGGTACATGTAGAGATTCTAACTTGATATTTGGCCCTGAAACTTGTGTACACATATGAATCGAATTGAACTTTCATTTTGCCTAATATGGTGCATTGCATATTTAATTTTCACATTTTATATGTTGATAGTATGTTTCTACTGGGATTCTTCAGAATCTCACCCCTTTTTCTAAATCAAACATCTCAGCGGGTGCTAGTGGATCAAAAGGCAAGGACGTAGATAAAGGAAAGTGATTGGCACGTGTTTCAAGGCAAAGTTAAAGTTCATGGTTATAGATAGCTTATGTTATATATATTGTCGCCTTTTGTATCCTGACCTCGGACTGTAAACAAATATTTTTATAAGTAAATATGTACTTTTCTGTATGCCTGTAGAACTTGGTCTCTATTACTCTATGAATATCGAAATGGAAACGAGTGTCGACAATTATTGTATATTGCAACATTATAGCTCATTTTGCATACTCTGATTTATTTTAGAGATTTGATATTTAAACTATATATTTTTAATTACTCTTGATGATGTTGGATGGCTTACAGGCCTTATGACGTGTTTTGTGTTTTGAATTGGTGGAATCATAATTTGGTCTTATATGAATATTTTAATATATGATGAGATATTCAATTAAAGAGTTTGGACTTGATAGTAGAATTTTGTTCAATTCTAGGCTTAGTGAAGTCCAGAGCCCAATTGTGAGGATGATAATGTTTTAGAAAATGATTTTATCCAACCCTTAGTTAATTATTGTGTATAAGGAGAAGATTTTACATTGGGGGGTTTTCCAAAATTAACTTTTACGGTCTATTAGATTTTTTTGTGGGGGGGAGGTGGGAAGAAGTTTTAATCTTAGCATTATTACTATTAAAATATTAAATTAATTCAAATCAGTTTTTATTTTTGTTGTACGGTTTACTTTTGACATATTTTTATACGCCTGAATAACATTTTTTGAATTTAAAATCAATTTTATACTTTTTAATATATCCCACTTATGATATTATATAGGTATTGAAAAGCTTATAAATGTTCAAGATCCATTCATTTTTGTTTTTTAATTGGAATAATAATAGCATCATCTTTCAAAAAAAAAATCATTAATGACAATTTGGAGAAGCAATAGTAGTGGTTGTACTTTTTATGGTATTTGGGTGCGGGCGCGCAAATATGTATATAATGCTAATTTTACATGTTTAAGCATAGTTCTTCTAAGAGTAGCAATCTACATATTAATAATTTTAATTTCACATAACTTGCAATGCATAGGGTGTTTCGTCTGATAACTTAAATGGCGTAGTTTATCAATTAAGAGTGGTTCTAACTTTTGAAAAATTAGGACCAACATTATGTCTAATTTGATGTGTGTCACCAAAGTTCTTGTAACAACAATTACATACATGCTTACCATTTAAGTTATACTTCTCCGTCGCACGGAGTAGTTAATTTTGTTAAAATCAAATCAGATTGAACCAGCCGGTTCAAGTTGTAACCCCCTCACTGTAATCATATCCGAATTTCGAAATTTAAGTGAATTAGAGACCAATAAGATAAAATAACCATTTACGATCCCTCATTCAAGAGATGGGACATTTAAAAATCATTTCTAAAGCATACTTAATCCTGGTCTCACATTCACATGCGGATATAACTACCAGAGAAATCAGAGTACAAAATAAATATCAAAGTGCGGAAACCAAAATCCCGGCCAGACCCCGGGTTACTTGCATAAATAACTTGGGTTTAAGATTTCCCAACTATGGGGATTACACAACCAAAATAATCATTTACATTCTTATGTACACTTGATACCCCAAATACAAAACTAGGATAACCAACTACCACATAGATTTCGGAGTAAGCCTAACTACTCCTGGTTGTCCGCTTCCCTTTCGAGCCACTCGCCCTGTCTGAAAAGATTAGTCATATGGAAGGGGTGAGATTCTAAAGAATCCCAGTAGTAACTACAATTTTATACCACATGCAATCACAGAATATGCACACCAATCATCTCATACAGCAACACAAGTCACTCCACCCTCATCCCCTTTTACCGCCGGGAAGGCATACGACCTTAACCCGAACCGTTGTTAGCGACTCAGGGACTATTGGCGTGGCAGTGCATACAAATAGCCACACGGCTCAAATATAGCCTCTCGGCTTTCACAATGGCCCGTCGGCCTTCACAAATAGCCTTTCGGCTCACAATTAGCCTTTCGGCCTACATATACACATATATCACACCCTAACCTCATCCCCTTTTACCGCCGGGAAGGCATACGACCTTCACCCGAACCGTTGTTAGCGACTCAGGGACTATTGGTATAGCGGTGCTTCCACAGTTTTCACAAAACTTGCAGCATACGATATTCGTTTCAAAACAATGACATAATATACATACAATGTATCACACAAGGCATAAAGAAAGAGTCACTACCTGTATCCTTTCTGACTGGCTCTGGCACCTTAGCCTCACGAGGACGACAGATGTCAAATCCTATATCAATTAGGGACAACCAATCAATCTCTTTTCCATATGTACATTTCAATAATACTCTAAGTTGGTTATCATTTAGGACTCTTTGGGTGACTATTAGAGGCCTAAACATATGCCTAAAGGGTTGGAAGACACTACCCAAAAGACCCCTTACTCGAAGGCAAAACACCTATTTTTTTGACAGTCTCACTCGAGCACAAATGCTCTCACTCGAGCACGAGTACGGACATCACTCGAGCACAAGAGAGAATGAGCCTGCGAGTGAGCACCCGAGAGCACACACACACCAGAAGCACAAGCTCACTGGGTCACTCGAGCACAGCCATGTGTGCTCGAGCACACACCCCACACCCGCGAGTGAGAAAGCACACTCGTGCAACTTTCCCGCGAGCATCAACCCGAGAGCACCAACTCACACCAGAAGCACAAGCTCACTCGAGCACGACCCTCAGTGCTCGAGTGAAACGGCTATGCTCGCGAGTGTCAGAGCACACTCTTGGCATCCACCAGCGAGTGAGGTCCCGAAAGCAACCTCAACTCCGGACTCGCACCTTCACTCGAGCAGAACCATGCTCACTCGAGCATGTTCTTCGCTCACTCGAGCACAAGGCGATGCTCTCGAGCACAACCTATAAAACCCAGATAACTCGAAGCACAACAGAGAAAAACTTGCATATCACTCGAGCACGTTCTTCCTCTGCTCGAGTGATGTGCATCAGAGACCAGAAACTCCAGATGGTCAAATTCACTCCCAAAGGTTCCCCAAACTCTTCCCAATGCTCACACACACTAAGCACTAACTAGGGAACATATTGGCCACTTCAAAAACACCTCAAAACCAATTTGACCACAATCATTCATTAAGGTCTCAATGACACACCATATCCAAATTCCCTTAACACATTTTTATCATTCCAAATCTTATCCAACAATCCAATAACTCTACAATAACTCATTTTCAATCATCAATCATAATGATCTTCACATTTCCAAAAATAGGCATATTTAGGGCAAAAATTCCAGATTTGACCAACTTAGTCAAAAATCACAAGCAATACATTAAAATGCACTAAATGCCTACCTCTTCTCTTTGCCCAATTCAGAACCTTGATTCCTCAACTTTCAATTTCGGCCAAAATCCCAATCAACACCATTCAAGGCTCTACAATCATCACAATGTAGCTCTCATTGAGATGAACAATATTAGAGAAGAGGATTGGAGCAAAGGAGAATCACAACTTACCAAGATTCAAGCTTTTCTTCCCCTCTCACTTGCTTGTCCAGCGCCAGAAATGGAGGAAGGAGAGGAGAGAGAGAATGAAGTGGAGGAGATGATGATGATGATGGTGTCACTCTTTCTCCCTACACACACACAACCGCACAAGAGAGAGAAGAGAGAGAGAAAAGTGGTATTTTGTCTTCTAGTGCCACATCCAATGGCCACCCTCTTGCCACATGTCATCATCCACTCACTCCCTTATGAGCTCACCAAATCACAACACACAGGATTCCGACCCACGGTCAAGGAATCACAACCATTGATCTTAAATACCACATGTATTTATTCCCAAAATTTACATTACATTAATCATAATAGTGCTTAATTACACTAATTACAACGATTATCAGAGTTATCAGTCCTAATCACAAATCGAGATATTACACAAGTAAGAAATCGGTGAACTAGTCACATAATCTGTCCGGTTTGGCCACATAACCAATTTAACCAATTCAATATTTTTTATTTTAAAAACATAGTTTCGATTTATTTTATTTTCTTTAGTATTTTATATTAATAACCTTGAAATATTCACTTTCTTACTGATTTAACTCCGATCTAACCCACTGACATTTGACCCAGTACTCCAATTGGTTCAATGTCATATCCGGGTTTAATAGACATAGCACTTTTGGTGGCTTTTTTTAAAAATGCACAACCACTGCATAGCTTGTTACGCACCTATTAGAGCTTAGAAATGCACAAAACAATTTGAATCTAGTTCTCTTCCACAGTCCAAAACTAATTCAACGGAACTTGTAGCTCAAAAAAAATTTAAAAAAAGCAATTACAACAAAGTAAATTAATCATTACAAACACACAAGAATAAATGCTTGATTTTATTGGCGTCACACAGAATAATTTAAAGTGCAGCAATTATTCCTGGCACTATAATCAAAAGTTCATAAGGACAACTAAATCATGCAACACTGCTATATCTCATTGAATAAGAATTAATATAAAAACTAAAACAAAACATGTGCATTAAACATTATTGTAACAAAAGTATCTGAATTGTGTAAATATGAATTGTGTCATTCTATTCACAGAAAGATACAATATATATATATACAAAGAGTGAGAAGCCTGAGTATTAATTGCTCCTAAATGAGAGGATCATAACGGTTAATCAATCCCGCTAATTATGCTAATTGATCTAACGATAATGATAGAATAATTCTAATAATGATATAATATTTCCTTAACACTCCCCCACAAGTTGGAGCATATATGTTAATCATGCCCAACTTGTTACAAAGATACTCAACTCGTATCCCAGTCAACGCTTTTGTCAAAAGGTCTGCTACCTGGTCGTCCGATTGAACATGTCCTGTAGATACAACATTTTCTTTGATCTTGTTCCGAATGAAGTGACAATGGATCTCAATGTGCTTCGTCCGCTCATGGAACACAGAATTTGATGTTATATGAAGCGTTGCTTTATTGTCACACCAAAGCTTCGCAGGTAATGTCGTGATAATGCCAATTTCCTTCATGATCTGAAGTACCCATACAATTTCTTGTACGGATTGTGACATAGCTCTGTATTATGCCTCTGCGCTTGATTTAGATCCAACCCCTTGTTTCTTACTCCTCCAAGATATTAGGTTGCCACCAACAAACACACAGTAACCCATAGTGGATTGTCTCATGGCCTTGGATCCTGCATGATCCGCATCACAGAAACACTCAACTTTAGTGTGCCCAAAATCCGAATAGAGAGTGCCTCGACCTGGACAGCCTTTCAGATAGTACAAGATATGTTATAAGGCTTCCAACTGTGCCACTGTTGGAGATGCCATGAATTGACTAAGTACACTAACCGAGAAGGTTATATCCAGACGAGTCACTATCAGATAATTTATCTTTCCAACCAACCTTCTATATCTCTCAGGATATGCAAATGGCTTCAGTTTCTCTGGATCAATCTTCTTTTTCAAGTCATCAGGAAGTTCTTCAAACATACTATCATTCAAGTCCAGGTATGGATTTGGAATCATGGGAAGGCTACTTGGTGCAGCTCCAAGCTTCCCAGTTTCCTTCAGGAGGTTGAGAACATACTTCCTCTAAGTCAACAGAATTCCTTTCTTGTTTCTCATAACTTCAATACCTAGAAAGTACTTCAATGGTCCTAAGTCTTTCGTTTGGAAGTGGAGGTTGAGAAAGACTTTAAGCTCAAAAATTCCAGAAGTGTTACTCCCTATTATTACAATGTCATCAACATATACAACCACAAGAATCATACCTCCATCGGTCTTCTGATAGAACACAGAATGATCACTCTTACTTTGCCTCAATCTGAACTTCTGAACCACGTTACAAAATCTATTAAACCAAGCACGTGGACTCTGTTTCAGACCGTACAATGACTTTATGAGATAGCAAGCTTTCCCACACTCCCCCTGAGCAACAAAACCAAGAGGTAGCTCCATATAAACTTCCTCAAGAAGATCACTATTCAAAAATGCATTCTTAACATCCAACTGATGCAAATCCCAATGATTTGTGGCAGCTAGAGAGACAAGGAGATGGGCAAAAGTGAGCTTAGCAACCAGGGAGAAAGTCTTAGAGTAATCAATGCCATAAGTCTCAACATACCCTTTAGCAACAAGCCGAGCTTTTAGCCGTTCTAAGGAACCATCAGCCTTAGTCTTAACTATAAACACCCATTTACACCCAATGGCCTTCTTCCCAGAAGGCAGATCAACAAGAGTCCAGGTACTAGCCTTTTCAAGGGCCATCATTTCTTCTTCGATCGCAGCACACCAACCAGGATGAGCTAGGGCTTGGTGAAGAGAGGTTGGGGTGGTTATGGACTCAAGGGTGGCCACAAGGGAAGAGGAAACACGAAACAATTGCTGGTAAGATATAAAGTTTGATATAGGATACGTGCAATCAGTATAGAGTTTAGGAGGACAATGGGGGCGGATGCCTTTTCTGAGGGCAATAGGGAGATCATTAGATGGGTCAATGGAAGAATCAGGCACAACTGTATCAGGGGCAGGAGTGGGAGGGTCTGGAGTCGCAGTAATAGAATCTGACTGTGAAGCATCTACTGACAAAGGTTCAGAATTGGTGGGATCAGTCTCAATGATGATATCAGGAACCGGAACAGCAGCCTGAACTGGTGGGACATGATAAACCAAGAAATCATCCGTTGGATCAATGACCGAGGAAGACGCATAGATGATTAAAGACTTGAAGAAGGAAGAAGTCTCATAGAAGGTGACATCAATGGACACAAGATAACGACGAAGATCAGGAGAGTAACAATTATAACCTCTCTAGACTCGAGAATAACCAAGGAAGACACACTTTAAAGACTTGCGATCAAGTTTACTGACACTCAGATAAACATCCCGAACAAAACAAATGCAACCAAAGATTTTCATATCAATAGGGAAGAGTTTAGTAGTGGGGAACAAAACAGAATAGGGAATGTCACCATTAAGAATAGCTAAAGGCATGCGATTGATAAGAAAACATGCAGTAGACACGGCATCAGCCCAAAACGGTGTTGGAACACTAGAATGAAACATAAGAGCTCGAGCAGTTTCTAAAAGTGGCTATTCTTTCTTTTGGCAACACTATTTTGAGCAGGGGTATCGACACATGAGGATTGGTAAAGAATACCATGGCTATGCATGTAATAAGTAAAAGGGGCAGAAAAATATTCTTTTGCATTATCAATTTGAAGGATTTTGATAGGAGTATTGAACTGAGTTTGAATTTCAACATAGAAGTTTTAAAAATGAGTAAACAATTTAGAGTGTTGTTTCATTAAATAAAGCCAAGTTGTTTAGGAAAAATAATCAACAAAAGTGACAAAATAACGATAACTCAAAGGGGGACGTAGCCCGTTTATTGACTCGAGGTGCCAAATAAACATGATGGTGTTTGGCAAACTGACATGACTCACAATCCAAACAGATATAGAAGAAAATTGAGGATATAACCTGTTTAGAGACAAAATTGACACATGACTAAGACAACAATGAACTTCAAAGGGAGATGACCCACCAGAACATGCAACGGAACACGGCACCTGATCATCTAGAATGTAGTGTCCACCAGATTCATAATCTCTACTAATAATACGCTTCGTCGATAGATCCTGTCATGTGGTCGGTAGCACCAGAATCAATGACCCACTTCGAGGAAGTGGTAGCAAGACCAAAGGGCATAGTACCTATAGATAAGGCTGCGGCAGATGGCGAACCAGGGGTAGACAAATCAGAAGTCTGGGCAACATGAGCAAAACCACGTTGCTGATCACGTTGTTGTTTAATCTGCAATTTTTGATCATTTTTCTTGATATGGCCAGGTTCCTTGCAATAATAACAGATAATACTGCCAAAAGTCATGCTCAGGTTCCTGTTGTCAAAGGGGCCTCGACTGGCCAAAGCACTTGTATTGGGATCCACAGATGGGTGAGTCACACCATCAGCGCGAAGGATGCGTTCGAACACATCTTCGAGGGATGGGAGCTCCTGACTAGACAGGATTTGAGAGCGGATGGTCTCATAAGATGGATCAAGGGCTTCGACAAAACCAATGATGGCCTGTAGTTCCAGATTTTTAATATGAGTCTCAAGATCTGCTTATGGCGACTTGAGAACTTTCATTTCCTCATACAATCATTTATAATCCAAAAAGAAGTCCTTCAATGGATGACCCTGCTGCTGAGAACGATAAAAACCTTTACAAACTTCGTGAATCCAAGTAAGGCTCCCTTTACCAGAGAACATAAATTCTAGATAACCCATTATTTCCCTAACCGTAGTACAATGACTCACTGAAGACAAGATCTGGGGTTCAATAGAATTTCTAATATGAAATAAGATTCTAGCATCAGCCCTTTTCCAAGAAACCAGTTTGTCTTTGTCACCAGGGGGTTCATCAGTTAAATGTTCTTCCTTCTCAATACCCATAATATAGATCTTAATAGTAGTGCTCCAATCACTATAATTAGTCTAGTTCAATTGTGAAAAAGTAATCTTAGCCGACATGGGTAACATTTTAGGAGCCTTAGGGTCATCCATGGAATCCAGAAGTGAAAAACAATAATAAAGAAGACCAACAAATGAGAAAATCTCCAAATTTGGATACAAATAGTACCAAAAAGTACCCAAAAACAATACCAAACAGTGTTGAAATAGTACCACAAATAGTGCAAAATAGTACGTAACAGTGTAAACGTCCGAACAGTGCAAAACATTGTAACAGTACCGAAACAGTATCGCGCTACAGTACCGATGATATAGTGACAGCTACAGTGATGTAACAGTACCGATACAGTGACCGCTACAAGACCGATGAACAGTGACGTGCTACAATGATGAGCTACAATCTGAAACAGCGCCACTACAGTGCTTGGAACAGTACCGTCACCGATGAACAGTGTCATGAATGAACAACGCATGCCAGAAAAATAATTTCAAAAAACCCTACACTCTAATATCATGTAACAACAGTATCTGAATTGTGTCATTCTATTCACAGAAAGATACAATATATATATATATATACAAAGATTGAGGAGCCTGAGTATTAATTGCTCCTAAATGAGGGGATGGTAAAGGTCAATCAATCCCGCTAATTATGCTAATTGATCTAACAATAATGATAAAATAATTCTAATAATGATATAATATTTCCTTAACAATTATCATCAAGAAAATAATACATCAATGAAACCAAATTTATAATATTTATTTACAAGTTAAAAAACAAGTAATCGCCCAAATTTGCCAAAATTTGCACTTGCAGGGTAACACCCCTGCGTTATTTTATTTCCAGTGTGTATGGTTAAAAAAACTGACAGGAACTCATAATCATCTTAAAATTAAGGGTTATTTACCAAACAACTTATTTTTCCAATTCCATTTCTCTGATCCCAATTTCATACTGCCAAAAGGGCAACAATAAAGTTTATATTCAAGCTGCCATAAATATATGACAATAGTGTAAACCTTCCGGTCCTAAAAGTAGAAACTAATTATAGGTTCAGTATAAATTATAAAAGATATTATTTTAGAGAATCGAACACATGTTTTTTTACAAATAACTAACTAACCCAATTTTCTTAATATTTGCAAATTATATTTATCTAACCTTCCATTAAAGATCAAAGTATTTACAAATTTTGCAAATATCTAAATGAAATTATTTCATAAGTATATATAATTAACCAGGGACATAACCTTGACAGAATTCGGAGTTTTCAATGTTAATTATGAAACTCTTAAAATCTACTAAAAGAATTCATATTCTTATATAAATATATCATGTTCAACAAAAATAACTAAACTAATAACTCATGAATCAATATTTTTCTGTCCAAACTAGATGGATATACTTTGTATCATTTGACTTATGATAAGACTTGCTATAAATTTAATACTGATTTGCCTTACCAAATATTGACATGCCAAAAAAAGAGTGAAAATTGAAAGCCTCATGCTTCCTCTGGTGAAATTTTTCCAATATTTTCATCAAATAACAGCATCAATATTTTCAAGGAATAGGATAAAATGCATAAGATAACAGTGAATTTGTGCAGAAAAATCTAAACAGAAAACTCTAAACAAATATTGATTCTAATTCAACAATGATCCAAAGAGCACACAGCAGCTCTTAGTAAGATGGAAAATTGCTTACAAAAATCAATTTAATTTATTTCTCAACTACAAATGAAAAAAATGGCAACAAATTCAAATTTGCTTTGCTTTTGTCTCCTCTCTCAAATGATATAAAACCAAGACAATATAACACCAATATGTTACATGGACAAGTCCCAAACCATCCGCACATCAGCAAGTATAATTATATATATACACACGTTTTTTAAAGAAAATCAAGCAATTTGATATGGTAGAATGTCTAATAAACTATTTCCACTGAAGACTAAAGCGATTTCAATAAGTCAGTGTCATCAGTCATGGCATGAAAATTCCAAAAATTTCCAATCCCATCTACAAGTTTTGGGTTGTGGGCGCGCAAACATATATGAATGACTGAACAAAACTTAAAAACAAATTGTGACATCCTAATGAAATCTAGGAGATAAAGCTAACAACGCCTACTTCCAAAATATCAGAGGGAAAACTTGAACTCAACTAAAGAAAAAAGAAGGAAAATGCATTCGTTAGTCCAAAATAGAAGAAAGCAAAAATATAGAGTGCAAGTTAACAAATAGAAGCCCTAGATAACTCCCATTGATTGTAGATATGTCAAGAAACAGCATCAAGCAAGAAACCCAAAGCCATAACCAGATAACCTTAGCACTTATGCCTGCCGAAGATGAATTTGGAAAGAGCAAGGTAACCAAAGAAAATTGAAAGAGAGGATTTAATTTAATGCAATGAGAGAAGGGGAAGAGCATTAATTACTTTTCTGACCTATCAGTCTCATACAACATAATAAACCGTTGGTATATTTTTTACCTAAAAAAGCACACCATTGGAATAGTAAAGGACAACAAAACCCATATAAGAGGCACGTCTGCTGTTAAATATCAGCATTCTAGATAACTCTAAATAACATCAAATAATATAGGCATAAAATGTACTAAAATAATTGAGATTCCATTTCACCAAATGTTCTTCAACAATGTAAATCTACAATGTAATAATTTGGATCTAGGATCAAGATTCTTCAATGTAGCTGTTGCCAACTGATACAAGGCTTTCCACATAATCGTACATGCTACAAATCGAGTCATCATAGGGAATAACAAACCTCTTTACTTCATTAGTAGAGAGATTTCTTCCAAAATTAGGCTTGTAGACAATTTTATTCCGCGAAATAGTCATTGTATCTAACGCACATGAAAGGGGACTGCTAGTACATCTTTTAGTCCAGCTCCATCGTTTGGTCCAGCTCCATGTCTGCCCAGATGCACATGTACCCTCACCTAGCACCCACAAATCAATCAAATAAGGTCTTTCATAATCATCTTCCCAAATGTCACAAAGTATGGCAAGTTTGTTCTCATAAACAGTAAGCTTTACATATGCATTATAGTCCAAATTGGGCCTTGGTATCACTGTAAACACTTTCTTTTCTATGTCAAATGAAACTATCATATCAACCTCATCTTCAGCCTCCTCCATATAATCTTCATCCTCCTGGAACTCAATATTGTCTTCACCCTCCTTGTCTGCACCAACTAGCTTTACCCCAGACCAAAATAGGGCTGCATTGGCCGTGACAGTTTCAGAAGTAAGTTTCACCCCTTTTAAGTTTCCCTCTACCTAACGAAAACAATTCCACCCGAGCAACTGCAGCATAAAACTCAGCATAAGTTCTAACTATCTTGTAATTATTAACAATTGGACTGAACCCAAATCCTGTCACGCATTTATCAAAGTAAGAAAAGTCAGTTCTTGTCCTAGGAACATGTCTGACTGCTGTAGTTGCAAGATTCCACAATGAAAACGACTGAGGAGATTGGAAAAACTGATGGATTTCAACACAAAGGAGGCCATTGCAGGAACCCACGATACTAGCATTCTTTAAGGAATTGTTCGAAGGCGAATTCTGAACTCCACGGACTTGCAGCCTGCAATCCAGCAGAATCAAGCGCCAGCGCAAAGGAATATTAATTCCATTACATTTCAAAAGAAGAGAAGGGTTATGATGAGTAGAGTGCTGAAGGTGGTCCGCGATGAAAGATGGATTTTGTATGAGATTTTTCCAATCTTTACACACACATTGAAATCGGATGAGAGATTTTACCGGAACTCGTTTGAGAATGTTTCTGATGATTTCGTGAGGAAGAAAGAGCACATCTATCCATTGCCGTCTGCTTCATGATGCTTGGCTCGAACTAATTTCTCAGAAGAAAGCCCTGGGGATTTCATCCCAGATTATACTAGTCGAAAGCGATAGCCTTTATTGGGTCACAAAGTCGAAAGAGGATAGTCAGATCGCTGCTTTATGATTCTCCCATTTCATTTTTCTAAACCATATTCACAAGTCAAAACCTTTGGTTTGGTTTGGCCCAAACCAAAACCTTAGATATTTTCGTTTTTATTGTTTTGATCGGATTATAACTCAGTTTTTAAGCTTCATCTTATGTAATTTAATCTTTATAATTTTAAATTAATTATAACTCAATCTTTAAATTTTAACTCATTATAATTTAATTATATAAAACTTTAGTCCCTATTTTGACCAAAAAAAAAAAAACATCAGTCCTATATTTTAAAAAACAAAATGACATATTTCATAAGATTTAAAATGGTTAGATTTAAAAAAAAAAACATTAGTGCTATATTTAAAAAAATGATATATTTCATAAGATTTTCTTTTGGAATTTGGATACATTAAGGTCTAAAGTTTAAAATGGTTAAAATTATAGAGATTGAGTTACACTGGTTCCAAATTTAATAACTGAATTATAATATAAACAAAATTACAGAGATCAAAAGGTTAATTTCCCTATATTATATATTGAGTTCCAAGTTTCAACACTAAAAAAATTATAAGTAAAATACTCTAACCTTCCTTACATTTTACCTTAATTACACGGACCTCCCTTCTATTTTAAAAGCGTACACTCAAATTTAAACTGTTAACTCTGTTAAAGAATTTTATTTTTTTAATTATAATTTATATTAAAATAAATTTTATTTACTAATTTATCTTTCATCGTTACTACTGTGCTAATTTTGACTAAAATTATTTAAGTAGTTTAAGAGCTTTTCTTTTTCTTAACTTAACTTTTACTTTTGTAAATAGTTATATGTTAAATTTTTTTCATATTAAGATAAATACTTAATTAATTTAATTAATTTAGACATAGAAAACTTAATTAAAAATATTATTAATCCTATTAATAGATGAATACTAAAATAAACATGTTTATAAATATTTGTGTAAAAAATATATTTAAAAAATTAAAATTTAAAATTAATAAAAGTCATATATTGTATCAAATTTATATTATTAATAACATATTGTGAATAAAACATATTTCTTTATTTTTCTTTTTCCCTTTCATTTGAAAGGCACATTTATTAGTCATTTAAAAGAATACTAAATAAATTTCAATAAATATGATAAAAATTTAAAATTTAAAAATTTTAGGGAAAATCCCAATAAAAAACTGCTAAATTATTCAAATCCTAATTTTGGTTATTAAATTCAAGAAATTATAAATTAAGTCATATGTCCTGTAATAGGATTTTAGAATTCAATAATTTTACCTTACTACCCTCATTTAAGTTGAGTATCCATCTTTATTATTTTAACATTTTTTTAATAAAGATACAGACTCATTAATTACTCTATCTCTTCTACAACATTTCCTTTTCCAGAAAGCTTTCCCCCACTCCACCTCTGCTGCACCGCTTCTTCCATGTCTCCCCCCACCTCCACACCACTCTTTCTTTATTGAAGCTAACGTTGCTCTTAATTGACAGATTTGTGAGGTTTTGGATTTTGGTTATGCTACTTCAGATTTGCTCTTCAAGTGGAATCATAATCATCATGATGACAACATTGCACTGAGCCCACCTTTGTTCTGAAGCAGCAAAAATTTCACTCCATTTTCAAACCCTTTATTATAGTTTCGTAGCGCACATAAGTGATGCTTGCCGATAATATCACTTTGAGAATAATCTTAACAAAGTTTAAAGGAGTCTAATAATACCTTCATCCACAACATTAGCTTTTGAAGAGAGAGAGAGAGAGAGAGAGAGAGAGGTGTGGAGGTGGGGAGATATGGAAGAAGTGGCATAACAGAGGTGGAGAGAGAGGGGGAAATCTTTTTGGAAAAGGAAAATTTTTGCAGGGGAGAGAGTATAACTAATGAGCCTATATTTTTGTAAAAAAATATTAAAATAACAAAGATGGATATTCAACACAAATGAGGGTAGTAAGATAAAATTATCAAATTCTAAAATTCTATTATAGGGCATATGACCTGATTTATAATTTATTGAATTTAATAACTCAAATTAGAGTTTGAACAATTCAAATGTTTTTTATAGGGATTTTCCCAAAATTTTATAATATAATAAAAATTAAAAAATTTTATAATATATTGGAAATTTTGAACATACATGTATTAGGATTATTTTTTTATATAAAAATTTATTTTTAGGCAAATATAAATATTTATTCATTTGTTGAAAAAGAGGTATTTTAGTTAAAGTAAATGTTTAATAGTCAAACTTAACGGTCAACTAACAGTTGAGTGGATGGAAATTGAATATCTAATATGTAAGGGAGGTTTTTGTATTTGCATTTTAATTTCAAGGGAGATCTATGTACGTTTTCAAAATAGATGGGAGGTTTGTGTAATTTAGGTAAAACAGAGGGATAATCAATGTATTTTACTCAAAAATTATTTGTTCTACTAATTAAGTCCAAACAAAAATTCAAGCTTTAGTTTAACTTTAGACCATTTTTATTTTTTGATTTATCATTACTTATCAAAACATCAATCAATCAATTATCAACTATAATCTTGAAATCTTATAAAAACCGGTTTATTAAAGAAACGGGTCAGATCAGGCATGTCAATTATATTTGGATTCTTAAACAATATAATTTATTGGTGCATTAATAATTGATGGGAAAAAAATATCCTCATAACTTCCATTTTTTATATTTTTGAGAATCTCCTGTCAAATAAACGTATATCCCAATAAATGTTCATAACATTACAAATAATTTAAAATCATATTATCTAATATCTCTTCATTTATGCTATTGTTACAACTCATTTAAAATGTGATTAACATTCAAATTAAAAGCAAACACATCTATCTAATAATTGAATAAGTTGGTATATAGGGTTTTTATACCAAAAAACATATGCATACCAAATCAAAAGATAATGTTACAATATTGGAATACTTGGTTGTATAATATTTTTCTGTATACTCAAGTATTAATGGACTGCTTTATCATTACCGAATTTAAATTTAAAAAGGTGAAATACTAAAGTAATGACTTTTATTTCATTTATTGTCAAAATAAAAAATAAAAGCTAAAGTGATGAATTGATAATCTCACTTCGAGCAACAACACATCCCTCACCTACCACAGATATAAAAATTATTGGGCTCATCAGGACGTTGCTGTTTTTGTGGGCAATTAATAGCATAATGCCCCCACCTACCATAGATATAAAAATTATTTTTCCAGGTTGAGTCCTGCTGTAATGGAGTGCCATTACATGCTCTACCAGGATAGTGTGGCTTCTGGCAAAACCAACATGCTCTGCCTGGTTGAGATCCTTGATTCCAATGGTCTCTAGCCCGATATGGCTTCTTATTTTTCCTCCTAGGTGGTTCACTTAGTTCTTTTCGTTTATGTGATGAACCACCATTTCCAGATGCACCCTTACTGTTGTTTCTAATAACCAAGCTTAACAAGTTTCTCTCAACAACACGACATTCCTCCACTACCTAGTTAAACACTGTGTAATGCCTAGAAACTAGCTTCTCTTTCAATTTTGTCTTCAGGCCCTCCATCATCATATCCGCACTCCATCCGTCATCATCCTGATATTTGAAGTATTTAGAATACTAATACAATCGGATATATCGAGCCAAATAATCATCAAAGCTTTCATGATCTTGCTGTTAAATGCTGAGGAACTCTTTTTCTTTTTCCTGTTTGACTGAAGGGGGAGAATTTTCTCATTCAACTTTTCTTGGAATAATTCCCAGGTCATGGGAATATTCCTCCCTCATAGAATTAAGTTTGTGTTCTTCCACCACCTGTCTGCATTACCCTCAAGCTTATAAATGGCTAGCAAAACTTTGATTTCATCTGGGCTTCACAAAATATTGAAGATTTTCTCTAGGTGCGACAGCCAGCCTTCAGTCATTTGCAGATCAAACTTTCCCCGGAAGATAGGAAGTTGTTGCTGGCTGAACCTACCTACCCAGGTCTAGATGTCTGAATCAGGATCAGGCAAAATATCCTCCGATCGTGGTTCCTCATATAGATCATCTTCACCCCCACCCTTAACCAGATCCTCGAGACGATCTTGCCTCTGCTGCACCTCTCGCAGCTCCTCTCAAATCTCAGTCATGGTAGCCTACTGTTGGGTCAAGATACCCAAAATCTGCTGCTGGATTGGGTCTGGTCTGGTCCTTGGGTCTTCCTCATTGTTACCATCCCGACCCCCAATCCTACCTCTTCCTCGGCCTCTACCTCGTGGTCTATCGCATACCATCTCTATAATTCATTGTATATGAAGATAGAAAAGAAATGAATTCCGTATAGATGCAGGTCATTTTTGTCATTTCATAATAATTTGGGTATATAGATATGTCATATATAACATATATAAGCTATTTACAGTAGTTATTGGAAACTAGAAAAATCATACAACCTATAAACTACTATACATGACATACTTGTCCTTTTACATTGCATTACTTTAAGTTACATGCAACTTCCTAAGGGGGTCACCTATCCTAGGATTTTCCTAAGTCGAGCACGATTAACTTTCTAAGTACCCTCCCAAAACACTAACTCTGTAACACCCCAAATTTTATATTCACCAAATATATTGTAATTATTTGGGAATTCAATAAAATAGTGAATATTCATGAATTTGGATATGAATTTTATAAATGTTCGTATTCATGAGAAAATGGAAAAAAAAATAATTATGGAATTAATTTGGGTAATTGCAAAATCCTAATATTAAGGTCCAAAAATGGAGAAATAATAGAGAAAATATTTGGTCCAAAAATAAATCAAAATTGGCCAAATAAAAAGAAAAAAAGAAATTAGATTAAAAAGGTAATGGCAAAATCGTAATTTTTTCAATTTAGCACAAAATTAATTATTTTCCAATTAATTGAAGATACTTTCAATTAATTAAATAAAATAAAGGGGGAAATATATGTAGACTATTTTGGTCAAATAAATATGAATTTATGGAAAGTTTGAGCAAAAGTGCAATTCTGACCAAAATTGTAACTTTACGTGTATACATAATTTGGACAAGTTGTAAAGTCAATTGAGACCAAATAGAGAGACTCTTAGGTGTCTCCTACATGTAGCATGAAGAAAGAAATATTAGTTTGGATTAATGAGCAAAGTTACATGTATATAAGGTTTATGTACATAAAATTGATTTTTGGAATTTTTGGAAATTGTTATAAATAATTGAATTATGACATAAGCCAACATGATAAAACTTCATCTTCTTCCTTCTTAGCTCCAAACCGATGCCACACTTCAGCTGAAATAGAGAGAGAAAGTTGAGAGCATTTAGAGAGAGAAAGAGAAGAAAACTCGCAAAGTATGTCGATTTCTTCGGTGAATTCACACCTAACGCATGTAACACCACTCCTAAGCTTCTCTTTCATGTATTTTAAGGGTTGTGGAGCTCAAATTCTAGTGTTGTAGAGCTAGGGTTTTTGGCCATATCAAGGAAAAGCCAAAGGGAGCTTGAGGTAACTTTCAAAACTTCAGTCTTTTATTGTTTTGGCTGCTGTGAACAATTTAATCAGTGAAATTTTGTCAGATTTTATTTGGTTTTAAATTTTGGAATTGAATTGTCCTAAGGGTTATGTTGCCGAAATTTGGTCAAAATGGTAGTTATAACCTAATTAAATTGTTAATAAAGTGGTTAGAAATATAAAGGACACGTTTGCAAAGTCGAAATCAAAAAACCCTGATTTTTCTTGGAGTTCTTATAGGTTTCGGCCAGCTCTAGTTAGGGGCATTAGAGTTATATTTTCAATGATTTGATAATTCCATTGAGTTCAGGAGGAAAAATTAGGTAGGGTTACAGTTGGTCACTTTTTCAAAAAAAGCCGAAAAAACATAATTACGGAAACGCCCCTAAAACCACGAAATAGGGGTTGTCAAGGGCAATTTTGTCATTTGGTAGTGAATTTGGTAATTTTGAGTCCATAAATAGATTACTTGGGTGAAAATATGTCAGAATAGCCCAAGTCAAAATTTCAAGAAAAGTACGATCGGACCGAGTACAACGAGGTCGAACAGGGTACAGCGGGGGTCGAGCCAGGTACCTGGGAGCATTTTGATAAATTTTCACTATAGGCTAATATAACCACTATAAACACTATGGAAGTGTCTAAAATGGTACATTTATGGGTCTTAACCTACTTCTTGTACATTTGACATTTTATGACTAAGTCGGGGGCCTAAGCTTGTCACGTTTTACGAGGTGAATGATGTGAGGCAAGAAAAGGGTTAAGGTAGGGACTAATATCTCTCATATACTATGTGGTTATTTATATGCTGTTGTTACTGTATTTTGTGATATGAACTCATGCTGGAGGCACATTACCTAACAATGGTTTAGGACCTAGCTAAGGTATACTAATATTACCTAGTTGTAGCCGGGGACTCAGTTGAGGTACAGCAGGGGTTTTGACTGAATAGTTGCCCCTGAGCTTTGTGTACACACACAGTTAATGTGAATTTTCATTTTACATTATACATGGCATTGAATATTTAATTCTCGCATTTTATATGTCGATCGTATGTTGCTACTGAGATTTTTTTAGAATCTCACCCCTTTTTCTAAACAAAAGTATCTCAGCGGGTGCCAGCGGCTCAAAAGCAAAGAACGTAGATATGGGGAACTGACAGGCACATTTCTCAAGACAAAGATCATGGATATATATATAGTATGTATTTTGGGTGTTTCTGGATATTCTGTACATATTTGTAAATATTGCTAAACTCTGTACGGTTAAGTCTGGTATATAAACAAATAATTTTATCAGTATATTTATACTTTTTCTATATGCCTATAGAACTTGGTCTCTATTACTCTGTGTATATCGAAATGGAAATGGGTGTTGACAAACTCCAACTCTATCTTCTTTCGTCCTTCGGTTCCACATGATTACCCTCGCCTCAAAATATGTGTCAGTCACCTCAAGTCACCAAAATATACTGCCTGGGCCCCACATCAGTCTCTATACATAAACCTCATCACCAGGATAGTCATATGCTCCAGAAACTCATAATGCTCCCATTCAAGTCCCGCTCAATGATGTTAATCTTTTGCCGGTTCCAGAAGGCTGAGTCTGGGAAAAAGTCCATCGTCGTGTAAACCTAGAACTCGTCCGACAACTCCACCTCTAGCTGCTCCAGAATCTCATACAGGGACTCGACGCCAGTAAGAAACGAAAGGTACCAACCAACAAGAGTGATCTGAGCTCGGATCTCCTTACAATATCTGGTAGTGCTAACACGCTTTTCCTCACCGTCCATCTTATACGGAGACCTCCTGGCATATAATACTTTGGAAATACCTGTCCATCCGAAATCTGCTGCTTCAGCCAGCTCTGGTTCATAGATGCCTCCAACCCCTCACGTGACTTGCTAGAACAACTCATGATATCGTGTCATCATGCAAACAAGGCCATTTCAGTATACCATTATGATAATGTCAAAACCACTTTAAAGCTCTGATACCAAATGTAATATCTCAATTTTTGATTAAGGGATAATCATGATTATTGTGGATAATTATGAATTTAATTGAAATTATTATGTGTTTTATGGCAATATTAATTAATATGTCATAATTATTGAAAAATTGGAAGAATGGAATTATTGGCCATGAGTTGGTAATTAAGGGAGAAATTAATTACTAACTAAGAGAAAATGGGATGTGTGATTAATATGGCTAATGGATGGATTAGAGAATCTAATTGGAGATTTAGTGAGTGAGAGCCAATGAAATTCTGACACATGGCAAATTGGTTGGGGGGTAGAGGATGTAAGAAAGTCAAATATGGCATTAAGAAATCATTTCTTCTCTCTCCTTCCCTCTCATTTTCGCTAACATAGAAGGCATGGGGATAAGGAGTCATCATTTCATCTTCAACCTCCTTCTCTCTCTCATTTTCCCTCTCTCATGCGTCCTCCATTTCTGCATAAGAAGAAGAAGAAGAAGAAGCTTGTGCAAAAGGTGAGTCATTTGACCCTCTTAATGACCTCTATTGCTCAAACTCCCTTCATTAAAGTTGATCCTTGAGTTAAGAGTTACGTTTCTATGGTTGTAGCTTGTCCATTGGTTGTGATTTGTGGCCACACGAAATTTTGGGAGGTGGTGAATCAAGAACTCCCTTTGAGAAAGTTGATAAGGTGAGTGAGACCTATCTATCTATCTATGTTTTATGCCAAATAGATTAGCTTGGATTTTCTGGAAATGCTTGGGTCATTTTTGAAAATGAGGGCCATTGAGAGTTTGGTACATGTTTGGCATGGAAATTGTATGTTGTAATGCATTTTGGATAGATAGATTTGATTGGGTTTGAAATTGTTAAGTTTGGAGATTTTGGAGGTTTAGTGTTTAATGTTACCCAAACCCAAAGCATGATAATGGAATAGGATTTTGGTGATTTTGACAATTACATTGGATTCCTTGAGTGATTTTGTGTGGGAATAAGCTTGGTTGTTGATTTTGGGATTCATTTGGATCACTTGGGAAAAGTTGGAAAATCTGTTTTAGTTAAGCTCTGTTTTTCGCTGTCAGCTTACACGAGCGTTTTGAGTGACCAAATGGTATTGCAAAATTGTGAAACTTTCCATTCTTAAATTTCACATCCCAAGCTTCAAAATGGACATATATTTTGTGTCATTTCGTTTAGTATTCTGTGAGATATGGTTGTCCAAAGTTTGGGATGAAAACAGAACTCTGTTTTGGAGTAGTGTGTAGTTTTTGGTGATTCTGTATTTGTGTAGTGATTTCCAGTGAGGGGCTATATTTTTCCTTGAAAGAGGACTCATATACCTTTCATTTGGCTTTGGAATCACCTCGTTTCGATTTTTCTGGAATTAATTATGGTTTTTCGAAGTTCAGCCCAGAGTCAGGAAATTTCTGGGCCGCGGCCCAAACCTTTCTGACCTGATTCAGGCCGCGGCCCAAGAGTGGCTGGCCGCAGCCCACGACCTTCTGACCATATTTGGGCCGCAGCCCACGACCTTCTGACCATATTTGGGCCGCGGCCCACCCCTGTGTTCCAACACTTTGAGTTTTTAAAAGGAGATCTCTAACCTATTGTTTCCCAACCTTTTAGGGCTTTTATTAGAGGCATTTGTGACCTCTTAAGGGTCAATTATGATAACCAAAATTAAGTGTTTCAAGTTAATTAAGTCTTGGAATAGAATATAACTCTTCGTCCCTAATCATGATTCTAGGATACGATATTTGCCCTCCTCGGGAGAGACCGGCGCTAGGACACGCATGGAAGGATCAAGGTAGTGACTCTTCTCTCATATTATGTATGATGTTTTGGCATGCATAACTTATCATCGAATTTGTGAAATGTGTGCCATGGTCCATTACGGCATGAGCAGGTCAGCGTGAGCCGTGTAGGGATTGACAATTGTCATCTCTAGGTCGGCCGTTGAACTGCCGTCGTAATCGACATGGATATTGTGAATCCGACCCGTGGGGCGGCGTTTGTGAATCCAGCCGTGGGCTGTGTGTATCTTGCCTGTATGGCTTGTGTATGAAATGCATTATATGAATCCCAGCTGTGGTGAAATGTATTGTGTGGATTGTTGTGATGCAATGCAACGTGAGCAATTCAACGTGAGCAATTGTAAGGGATGACATGTGTCATACTAACCATTGCCGTTGTAATTGCAGTTGTAGTTGCTTGTTGTGGTTAATGATTTGCTTACATGCACTATTATTGTACATTATATGATTGATTTGTTACTACGGGGATTCCTTAGAATCTCACTCTCCCAAAAACCATGTTTTAGACAGGGCAGAAGGATCAAAAGGCAAGCGGGCGACGAAGAGTAGTTAGAACTCCAGTTAGGAGTATATTTTGGGTTATTGGTTATCATGTATATCTTTTGGATATTTTTGGGAAACAATTGTACATATTGGGATTTTTGATGTAGATTTGTGTAATCCCCAAGTTAAGGGTAATGAATTGTGGGCTTTGTGCCTTTGTAAAACCCTTATTAAATGAATGGAACCCGAGTGTGTCGAGAATTTGCTCTATACTCTGATATTTGTGAATGAAATCCACTTGTACAGGCCATTTGGTATTGAAATGTGAATATGAGACCATCATGAATAAGTTTTGTAAAAGGTTTTTGTAAGCCATGATTTTGGGAAGTTTGGTTTTGTTTAAGTCCCAAAATCTATTACGGTTTCTAATTCCACAATAATTACGCTTTTACGAACTAATCTCGGCCTTAATCTTGAAGGGGGTTACACCAAAAATATCAACACCCATTAACATTTTGATATCCATAAAGTAATGAGCTTAAAGTTCCATAAGGCATAAGAAATAGCAGAAACATACTGATATTAAGTACAAGTTTACATACAAGAGTCTCCCTATAGGGATTAGTAATATATACACGTTTTTCAAAAAATATCCAAAACATTCAAATTAAACTAATATAACCCAACTACTCCGATCTCAAGGTCTGCGCCTTTCAATTGCTCGTGTCTACTACTTTACCCTTAGAGCCATTGGTTTCCGTTGGAATATTTATTTGATTAAAAAATGGTGATATTCAAACAAATCTCAGTAATAACATATAATCATTCATATAAGAGGTGATAAATAAATATGCCGAATACCAGATAATGCAATGTTATACTAACACAAAACTCAATTCAGTCGGAAATGTGTTCAGAGCCAACCACTGTTGCAACCTCTACACATTCCATACCTCAGTCCTCGACTGGGCATATCAGTGTACCCGTAGGCACTATGTACCCATATGCAATGTGTATCATACATATTACAGAATATGGCATATATAAAGCATATAAACATTCACATAGCGTATAAACGATAAAGTTACTACCTTAAACCCTTTTCAACTCGTAAAGCGTTCCACAAGATTCATGCCAACAGCTCGGTTCTTAAGTCGGTCCTAAAATTCCAAATGTACAAAAATTATGTTAAAACTTATTCATGTACCACTTTAGAGACTTTCAAAGTGTTTTTTATGGTTATATGAGTCTATATTGAAAAATTACCAAACCAGGGGACCCGCCTCGACCCTGGTCCGACCGTACTTTTTTTGAAATTTTGACATGGGCCATTCTTACATATTTTTGCCCAAGGAATACATTTCTGGCCTCGGTTTTTACAAAATCATTACCAAATGATAGTTTTGCCCTTGGCAACCCTTAATTAGGGTGTCGAGGGCGTTTTGGTCAATGCTCTTTCTAGGGCTTTTTCTGAAAAAGTATTCAACCCTAACCCCACCTAATTTTCCCTCCTCAACACAATGGAACCATCAATTTCATGAGAATCCAGCTCCTGGCCATGTTTTCTTGCTTGGCCAAAACCTAAGGAAATAAAAAGGGAAGTTTGGAATCTTTGATTTTCAACTTCAAATCCTTGTTCCTTTCTACTCCTAATCACTTGGTTAACTACTTAATCACATTCTAAACATGATTAGACTAAATTTGGGCAGCATAACGGCTAGGGTTTGAGCTTCCCAAATTTTACAAATCACAATAAATCAACCACAAAACCACCAACAACTCCAACAACAACAACCTCTGTAACAAGTATTTAAGGTTGGTGAAGCTACCTTTGGTTTCCTTCTTCCTTTTTCTCTTGGCCGAATTCTTTACCTCCACAAACCCTAAAGTTTTATTTGCTAAACACCTTGAATCATGGAGAAGAGTAACTTAGAGAAGTGATTTCACAAATTAGAAACCAAAATACCAAGGAAATCCACCTTACCTTGAAACTTTGCTCTTCCTTCTATCTAAAAATCTCAAGAGCTCTCGCTCTCCCCTTTTGTGCTATGGCTAACGAAATTAAAGGAAAGAGGAAGGGATAATGTGTTTTAAAATATCCAATTTCCTTTGATTTATTTAATTACACAATTTTCCAAAATGTTGACTGTTGGGGCATAATTTTTGTTTAAGCTTATCTACATGAAAATTTGTGTCATAAAGCCCATTAGCAGGTAACAAATATTTTTGCATCAGCTCTCAATCATGTCCCACACCCATATGAGAAGCCAAATGGGCTTATGTGAATTTATCTCAAAATTACATCATTTGCCATCACAAATTTTTCCATTTTCGGATTTGTGGCAATTCTAGCAGATTTTCTGCTTAAACTTTGAAAAATCATATCTTTATTCGTAGATATCGGATTGAAGTGATTCTAAAGGCTATAGAACTCTTATTGAGTCTAGTTTCAAGAAAAATATAGCTTTTAGCTAATCGAAAGCTCATAATTCCTAGAATTTAATTCTTTGAACGTTGTTCCAGGAAATAGCCAGTCTTTCTTGACTAAATTTAACAATTCATAACTTTTTGCATACAGCTCCAAAAATTACCCATTACATTCAAATTAAAGCTTAGGATATCTAATTTCATAATTTTTTATCATCATTTAGTCATCCAAAACTACATGACAAACTCACTGACTCACAGGAAATTTCATTGGTAGCATAATCACATTTCAATTTTTTAATATTTAATTCTTATGGTCTTGAATATTCACCATTTCACTTTACTGAATATTTCATATAATTACAATGCATTTTTGTGAATAAAATTAGGGATGTTACAAAAATAAATTTGAAGTAAACTTTGAGGCATGTTCCTTAATCTTAGAATTCTGTTAGATGAAATCTTCAATATAATTACTTTAATTCCTATACTTGCCAACCATTGCTAAGGCCATTATGAACACACGTTTCTATTATAAATTTCCCTGTCCAAATTAATATTGCAGTGGTCTATATTGTCAAGGATGATGTAAATCACTTATCACAAATGCATTCTCCGAATGTTGTAATAAAAGATGTTTTTTGGAAATTCTTATGGAGGTTAAAACTTCCATATAAACAATTGCTCTTTATTTGGAAGCTTTTATATGATATTGTGCTCTTTAATGACATCTTAAATTGGCATCATCTCCCCTCTCACACTCTGCTTATTTGGATGTGATATTGGAGAATCTTTGGAGCATCTTTACATTTCCAGTCCTTTTATAAAAAGCTTATGGTTTGGATGTCTTAACATTAAATTGCCCAAATTTACCTTTTCTAAATTTAAGAGCTAGTTGCATGATACTTTGCTGACCTTGATGAATGATGGTCATACTCATTGGTGAATCATGTGATTTGTCTCTTGAATTTTGTATGGAGAAAGCGAAATCTAGCCTTACATCAAGGAAAAAGAAATAGTCTAATGCCACTTATTAAGAAAATTCAACAATCGATTAGTTTCGCCAGTTTGGCCTTCTCTACTTCTAATACATTGGTTCATCCTAGTTGTTTAAAGAATACAGTAGAGTATTGTCTACTAATAAATGATTAGGGTTAGGATATTATATTCCATAAGTATTGTTGGATAATATTGTAAATATATTTCAGATTATTTAGATTGATTATTATTTTATTATTTAATATTTGTTATATCTTAGGATTATATATGAATATTATATATTAGGATATTATATCTCAATTATTTTTTATTTATTTTTTATTTGATTTGATTAAATTAGATTATATATTTGCCTATATAAAGGCACATATGTATTCTCTTTTATTCAATAATTCATAATAATATTTCAGAGGTTCTTATTCCCTCTATGTTTATATATTCCTTCAAATTTCAACAAGTATAAAAATCTTGGGAAACACTATTTTCATGGAATTGTTTGCCACTAGGGTTCTCCCATTAAGGAGTTTCTATGGCAGAGTCAGGCTACTCCGGGAACAACTTTTCATTCTAAGTGTCTTTGTGCTGCTGTATTATGGGCTGCAACAAACATATTGCAAGCATCATCCGGTCATTTATTGTGTCAAGAAATGTTTCATTCATATTCCTAATAACTTATTTGTGGGACTTAATGGGCATGTTTGGTATGGCGTTTGGATTACTTATAAGTTATTTTTTTCATAAATCGAGACAAAACTCATCTCACATACTTATCTCGTATATCGTAAATCACGATTAAAAAACTGTTTTTAAGCATTTCAATCGCTATTTCAAACAAGTACATTAATATCACTTGACAAGAAATCTTAACACTTAATATCACTTGCAAGAAATCTTGACGCTACACTATGATTTTTCGAATATTATTATTAGGACCCTTTCTAAATTGTTTATTTCAATTTTATCGGCAATAATTTATGTTTCATATCTATTTGTAATATGTGGACTTTGTTATTACATTTAATATCATTTTGTCTTTTTCTAAAAACAAAATCCATAAAGTTTATAAAATGTATTTCCTTTTTTAATAATAATACTATTAGTCTCATTAAAGAAAAATATTGGCTCTACGAATTTAAATTATGACTTTCAAAAGCTAACATATCAATCACTTTCCTTTGACACCATTAGGAGTTGAATGGAACTACCGTGTGTTCAAAATTGTGTAAAATGGCAGTGGCTGTGTTTTGACTTGTGTAATGGATATTCAGGCGACGTGAATAATGATGATAGTTCTCATTTGTTTGCCTGCTATGATAGTTCTTAGTTGTTTGCCGAAACTTGAAGTGTTGGTTTATTCTCGAGGGTGAAAGAAATTACCAGAACTTGAAAAAAAAAAATTATGAATCAAAATTTGAAGAAAAACACACTGATAACTTTACCTGATCGCTACCACATGACTGGAAACAAAATACAATATCATACTTAAGGAATATAATCCTGTCCCTTCTATTGCTTCTCTGACAAATGCAGTGGCAATTCTCCTGTGTCTTTTCTCTCGTGTATTATTGTGGAAAAATAATTACTCGTACCTTCTATTCATTTCAATATTATCGTTTATAAATATTGCATTACATATACGAATTACATATCTTTTTATTCACACAGGAAACTAAAATAGCCATTGGACTTTGGGTGGCTATTCTTTTTAGATGCACCAACACAGCACAGCTTGTTACACACCTTTTAGAGCTTAGAAGTGCACATAACAATTTTTTTTTTTTCCTTGGAAGGATGGGAATTGCTCTGTTTCTCTGGACATTATTCTGATTTGACAAATCTGAATCTAGTTCTCTTGTCCAGTCCAAGACTGATTCAAGGGGACTTGCAGCTCAAAAACAAAAAGTTTAAAAAGCAATTACAACAAAGTATATTGATCATTACAAACACACAGAAGAATAAATTCAATTCTGTCCCCTCTCAAACGATATAACACCAGTACATTACATAGACAAGTCCCAAACCATCCTCTTACACCAGCAGGCAGCAATTAATCGTGTTTCAGTGTGTGTGTGTTCTTTTTAAAAAAACAAAACAACTTGATGCGGTAGAACTGTAAAAGTCTCATAAAACTACTTCCACTGAAGAAGACTAAATCAGTTTCAATAAATCAATGACAAAGCATTAAAATTGCCACACAAATAACTAAATGGGAAAATCTCATATAAAGACAGTTAAAATGAGGAAATCTTATATAAAGTTGGTAAAATCCACAAATCTTAAATTTGGTCAATGACCCAATTTAGGATATGTAAATGTTGGTTGATTATCGATAATACCCCTACCCTATGTCCAAAGAACAGAGCAGAAGGAAAGCCACTCATCCGCTCCCGCTCCCTCCCCCCCTCCCCCCCTCCCTCCCTCCCTCCCTCTCTCGTACCCTGAGCATTGTGAATGACACCATGAGAGTTCGGTCTTCTCTCTATTGGCTTCCCTCTTCTACAACAAATCCTCCGTCGTCATCTCTTCCTCGCCACCTTAAGCCTTCTGCTTCTGCTTCATCTTCGTTCTTCGGTGTATTCAAGTGGTATAAGGAACAGATAAGTCAGATTTGTCGATTATTACTCCGACAAGCAGAATAAACGAGGCGTTACATTCTACGTTATGTAAATCTATTGGATCGAGACACTCGTTGACACCATTATATTGCTTCCTGGAGGAAAAATTTCTATATTAAACAATGCACGAAGTATGTTTAATTTCAGTTATTCATTTTGTCTTTCTATACCCGCTCTCTTTTGTTTGTTGAAAAAGGGATCTATATCCGGGGGTTTGATTTATCATTTATTTAGAGGACATTGTGCTTTCTCTGCGTTTCGCATTGTATTTAGGTTGATAGCTTCTGGGTGGACAAACCTGTATTGCTTTAGTTGCCTTGAATAAGCTTTTAGCTCAATTCGATATGCATAAAGTGCGATTTTAATTTTATGAATATATGTATGTTAAATTGCACCTAATTCTGGTACTCAACGGTTATTGATGCCAATTTCTCCAGCTGATCAGTTTGGTGGTCTGCCCCAGCAACGGCAGAATAACATTCCTCCTCCAACCGATGGTGGCAAGCCAGGTCCACCCATTGGAGTTCTGATGAATCAGCAAGCATCATCTCATAATGTCGCTTCTTCTCCCATGTATTCTACAAGTAGCCCAAGTTTGGAATCTGAGAGACCGTACCATACATCATCTTCTGCCATTATTACCTTGGGACTGTCACAAATCTCGTTTACATATGAAGAACTTGCATTTGCAACAAATGGATTCTCAAACTCAAATCTTCTTGGTCAAGGTGGGTTTGGCTATATCCATAAAGCAGTCCTCCCAAATGAAAAAACTGTTGCAATTAAGCAGCTGAAATCTGGGAGCAGACAGGGGGAGCGTGAATTCCAGGTTGAAGTAGAGGTGATTAGCCGAGTCCATCACAGACATCTTGTTTCCTTAGTTGGATACTGCATTGCTGGAACCAAGAGGATGCTTGTATATGAGTTTGTTCCAAACAATACACTAGAATTCCATTTGCATGGTAAGATTCCAATATCAAAATTTTTTTCCTCATCTTCCCAAATGGAGAAGCATGCAAAAGTGATGTAGAATGGAGAATGGCTAGGCTCTTTTTTCTGAGATAGGATTTGCTGAAAATGTGGTCACATACAATTTGCGATCTATTCTCTAGGTGCCATATCCGTACTTTCAATAACAACTACACATTGTTCATGAAAACATTTGGTTGATTTTTTCTTAAATTGTTGAAATACTTGTAAGATTTGAAACTAAATCTGGATTATAATTATTGAAAACCACGAGAAATTATTATCTGAGGAAATTTTTCAGTAAGTTGCTACAAATTTGGATCTGATTGCATCCCCCTGTTCTATGAGAACAACAATAGAGCAAATAAAATTACAAGCTCAAATTTCATTGCAGATATGCATTTGTTGACAGGAACCCTACCTTGCACAACAATTAGGGCATTTGAAGGTTATAAGTCAATTCTTAGTTTTAAGATTCAGTAATCAACATATCAGAGTTTGTAGAGTGATTTGGGAATTTAAGGTTGCAAAGAAATGGTTGGGAGAAGATTTTTGAAGTTAATCTGCGAACAAGTGGTGTAGAATGCTGGAAAGGTTTTTGGATTACTAGTTCAACTTAACCTCAGGTTTTTTCTCGCCTGTTCATAGCTAGCTTGCGATTTTCTTCCTGAAAATATATAAAATGGAAGCAACATCTATGTAGAAAAACGGGTGAGGATCACAATTTTTGTTTTGAAATGCAATTTTATTCCTTTTTGTTTACTTTAGTTAAAGTGTAATTTTGGTTTCAAATTATGATTTTCTAAATATTTTGTGGAAAATATATAATAGTATGCTTACTGTTTAAATTAAGTTGGAATAGTAAATATGGTTATTTAAAGTTTGAAATTCCCATTATGGTAATGTATTTTAGTGTAATTAAAATCTTGCCTGATCTGTGTTGGCTATTGAGTGACGAGGGGCTCCTATATTGAGTTGAAAATTTGATAACTAAAGGATATAGAGGTAATTGGGCCCAATTTCTAAATTCCTAATTATGTCATATAACCTAATTAATAATATGTTAAGTTTAGTAACCCAAATTATAATTTGGGTAATTCAACTGTCTTTATATGGGATTTTCCCTAACTAAATTTCAAGAATTTCCAATCCCATCCACCAGTTAGGGGGAGTGGGCGAGCAGATGTGTGTGTGTGTTTTCTTTTTAAAAAAACAAAACAACTTGATGCGGTAGAACTGTAGAAGTCTAATAAAACTACTTCCACTGAAGAAGACTAATCAGTTTCAATAAATCAATGGCAAGGCATTAAAATTGCCACACAAATAACTAAATTTCAAGAATTTCCAATCCCATCCACCAGTTAGGGGGAGTGGGCGAGCAGACATATATGAATGACTGAACAAAACTTGAACAACTTGTGACATCTTAATGAAATATAGCACATAGAGCTAACAATGCCCATTTCCAATGGAAGGTTCCACTACCAAAAATGTACAAGTTTATAATATCAAAAGGTAATGGAAGAGGAGGAAAACTTGAACTCAAGCAAAGTAAAAAAAGGGAAAATGCATTCATTAATCCAAAATAGAAGAAAACCAAAATTGAGTGCAATGTAAACAGATAGAAGAACTAGATAACTCCCATTGATTGTGGATATGTCAAGCAATATCATCAAGCTAGAAACCCAAAACCATAACTAGATAACCCCATCAATTATGTCTACAGAAAATGAATATGGAAAGAGCAAACAAAGAAAATTGAAGGAAAGAGGTTTTAATTTAAAGCAACGAGAGGGAGGGAAGCATTGAATACTCCTGACCTTTCAATCTCATACAATATAATAAACCGGGGTATAATTTTCACCTAAAAAAGCAGAACATTGGCATAGTAACGGACAACAAAACCCAAATAAGAGGCATGTCTGCTATTAAATATCTGCATTATGGATAATTCTAAATAACATCAATTAGTATAGGTATATAAGTTCTAAAACATTAGAGATTCCATTTCACCAAAAATTGTTCAACAACATAAATCTGCAACATAATAACTTGGACCTATTACCAAGCTTCTTCAATGTAGTTGTTGCCAACTGATACAAGGCTTTCCACATAATTGTAAATACTATGAATAGAGTCACAATAGGGAATAACAGACCTCTTTACTTCATTAGTAGTGAGATTCATCATATATAGAACATTTCTTCTTCCTTCTTTATCATCAGAATCAGGTTTGCAAACAATCTCATTCCTCCAAGTAGTCATTGAATGTAACGTACATGAAAGGAGGCTGGTAGTATATCTTTTAGTCCAGCTCCATGTCTCCCCAGATGGACTTGTACCCTCATCTAACACCCACAAATCAATCATACAATGTATTTCATCATCATCTTCCCAAATGTCACAAAGTATGGCAAGTTTGTTCTCATAAACAGTAAGCTTTTGATCAGCATTATAGTCTAATTCAGGCCATGGTATCACTGTAAAGACTTCCTTTGCTATGTCAAATGAAACTATCACAACAACCTCATCTTCAGCCTCCTCGATATAATCTTCATCCTCCTGGAAATCAATATTGTCTTCACCCTCCTTCTTTTCACAAACTAGCTTTACCCCAGACCAAAATATGGCTCCATTAGCCGTGACAGTTTCAGAATTAAGTCTCACCCCTTTCAAGTTCCCAATATCTATTGCCTTCCATGTCCCCCTATTTAACGAAAACGCTTCCACCTGAGTAACCACATCATAAAACTGAGCATAAGTTTTTACTATCTTGTAATCATTAACAATCGGACTGAACCCAAATCCTGTCACGCAGTCATCGAAGTCAGAAAAGTCAGTTCCTGTCCTAGGAACATGTCTGACTGCTGTAGTCGCAGGATTCCACAATGAAAGCCAATGAAAAGATCGGTTAGACTGATGAATTTCAAGACAAAGGAGGCCATTGCAGGAACACACGATACGAGCATTCCTTAAGGAATTGTTCGAAGGTGAATTCTGAACTCCACGGACTTGCAGCCCGAAATCCAGCAGGTTCAAGCGCCAGCGCAAAGGAATATTAAGTTCATTACATTCGAAAAGAAGAGAAGGGTTTTGATGAGTAGACTGCTGAAGGTGGTCCGCGATGAAAGATGGATTTTGTATGAGATTTTTCCAATCTTTACACACACATTGAAATCGGATGAGAGATTTTACCGGAAGTCGTTTGAGAATGTTTCTGATGATTTCGTGAGGAAGAAAGAGCACGTCGCTATCCATTGCCGTCTGCTTCATGATGCTTGGCTCGAACAAATTTCTCAGAAGAAAGCCCTGGGAATCAACAAAGCCATCAGCGATTTCATTTCAGATTACTAGTGGTGATAAAGTATCGCTGGGTTATGTACACCGATTTTTATTTGACTGAACCAAGCCGAAAACCTTTGGACCAAAGGCTTTGGTTTGGGCCACGACCGACTGAAATTGGGAGTGGGCCTGAGTTCGGATGGACTGGGATTGAAATTGGAAGTGAGACTGTGATTGAGGTTTTAAAATCATGTTTGATAAGAAGTAATATTCTATGAGAAAACTTTTATTATGGCAAAAAAAAAAAAGGAAAACTTTTATTAATTTTCTTTTGTAATCTAAAATAAATTATAAAAGTATAATAATACCCTTCTCGTCCGTCACCATCGTACGAGTCCCTGTTTGTCGTCTAAAAGCTTGCTGAAAAGATGACCCGTATTATAAAATTGTCTATGGTATCATGCCGGCTTGTTTGGTACGCTGGAATTGATTTTGATGGAAATAGATATGGATATAAATATGGAAATGGATATGGAAATGAAAATGGAAATAGGGACTAAAAGTATGTTTGATATGTCATAGAAATGAGATCTAATTTTTGTATAAAAAATACCAAAATGTCCTTCAATTTTTTATTTTTTATTTTTTTTTAAGGTAGTGGAGGGTAATAGATGGAAATGATCACATGAAATTGTAAATCTTATATATTTTGATAGAATTGATTGGGTGAAATTGAGCCTATTTGGCTTCCACATGGAATTGGAAAATTTTCCAATTCCATCATACTAAACAAATATCATGATAGAATTGATCCTCAATTCCATTTTCATCACCCATAATTCCATCATACCAAACATGACCTTAGTATGCATAAATACTTTTCAAAAGAGAACAATCACCTTTGGTTCAAGCCTTGCACCAAAACTTTAAGTAAATATTAGTAATTCAAAATGTAAATAATTATACACCCAGCCCTGTTATTGTTATTGATATATGACTTATTTAAAGAGTTGATTTTGATCTTCAATATAAGACATGATTTTTGTATTTATCAACATTTTTCTTATTTACCCCTACTGATACTCTCTCAACAATAATCAAGGAGAAGAGAGAATGAGAAAATTAAGGAAAATGACTTGGAGTGTTTTAGAAGATACATATCATATTAACTAATTTAACCAACTTCCTTAATCTAATCAAATTAGGTAAATATGTCTAATAGTAAGAACTAGAGGGTGTATATTATAGAGAAAAATAATGTTTTTGTTCTTAGTTTTGAGTTAATTCTAACTCAATTTCTAAACTTTATCTTGATGCAATTTAATCAATACAGTTTTAACCAAGGTTATTAAACCCGAACCGACATTTGAATTGGTCAAGATAGTAGGTCAAGGGTTAGTGAGTCAACTCGAAGTCAACCTGGGACCAGACAGATGAGGAAGAAAAAATTAAAAAATAATTTAAATTATTATCATAATATTATACTCCCTCCGGTCCTAATTATAGGATAACATTTGAGAGTTGATATTGGTCCTAATTATAGGACAAAGTTCTAATTTTTGTCAATTTCTTCCCAAAATACCCTCTATTGATACTTTCTCAATAATAATTAAACACAATAATAATTTAATAAGATTAGATCGGAAGTTGTTGAGGGAGATTGATGATGCCGGATTGTATGAGAGCTTGAAGAAGTTGTGTGTGAGGTAGGAGAGGTACAAGAAAAAACAAAGAATCAGCATAATTGAATGCAATTTTAAATTTTAAATAAGGGTATTTTAGGAAAATAAATATGATTAACTAATTTAACCACTATCCTTAATTTCTCCAAAGTTAGGTAAATATGTCATATAATTAGAACCAGAGGGAGTACTATCTAAAATCAATTCAATACTTTGAATCACTAACAAAATAATCATATCCTTTCCAACATTCTTTACAAGTTCTTTAACATGTGACATCTAATATCAATTGATCATCTAATGACACTGTAATCAATAATCATAAATATTTTTCCTAGTAAATTATCAAAATAGATAGATGATAACAAAATATTCCTACATACAATCATTTAATCATTAAATTAATATTCGTTAACACAAAAATTATCATTAACTTTGATTGATATTGTTATCTACCCCCATAAAAAAATATTAATTTTTTTTAAAGATTGAAGGTAAAGGAGAAAGTAGTAACCTAAATCAAACATGCTCAATACCTATGGTAATAAAGAATGAGAGAATTGCACAAAATTGTGTAATTGATAAAGAAATACAGTATTCTCATATTAAAGAATCTTTAATATGGTAAGCTGTTCCAACAAGACTCAAAAATTCAAGGATGTATAATCCTTTTGAAATTCAAGGTCACCTGGGTTGCATAGAATTTCGGGTCAAGGACTTGTCCGGACTGATTTCATGGCTGACTCACCGGTTTTCAGGCTAACCTGGCTGATCAAGTCTAAGTTTGATAACCCTCATTTTAACTTCTTTTTTTTTTTTTTTACAGTACGTTTTAACTTATTTATAACTCCGTTTTTGCACTTTGACTTATTATAATTTAATCCTTATAATTTAACCATTTAAAACGTTAGTTCATATTTTAAAAAATAAAACAATGAAATTCATAAAACTCAAGGTCTAAAATTTTAAATTGTTAAAATTATAAAAACCAAGTTGCAAGGACTCAAAGTTTAATAAATGAATTACAATTGAAACAAAATTAAAAAGATTAAAGATTAATTTTTCTTGTGTTTATATATACACACATATATATATATATATATGTTAAGTTCCAGCACTAAAAAAATTGTTTGTTTTACTAATTAAGTCAAAACAATAATTCAATCTTTAGTTTAATTTTAGGAGATTTTTATTTTTATTTTTAAATTTACCCGTTACTTATCAAAACATTTATTGCAAAATTTTGAGGCAAATAAATTTTAAATTCTCCCTTTCTCGAATTATTAAACTTGTTGAATTTCAAAATTAAATTATAAATAAATTAATATTTGTTGAATTTAAAGTCATCAACATTTTGAAACAAAACCAAAATTCCAATGATCGTCATTTTGAAAGAGAAGATTATTTACTACTTAAAGCATATATTTGGAACTGTAAATTTGTTCACAGTAAATAAAATACTAATACATTTTATTTTATTTTTTTTGGCCTAAACTAATACATATGTCTAATTCTCTAAGTTTACATCAAGTTCCAGTTTAATCTTTTACATTTATGAAATGTATTTTCAGTCATTTAACATTAATACTATCATTAATGAAAAATACTAGCTATGTGAATATAAATGATTACTTTGTAATTAAATACCAACATATTAATATTTAATCTAAAATTTGCATATTGAAAAATATTAAAAATAGAACCTAATGAATTGCCTAGTATAAACCTTCGACATCGACAACTAATTCTTCAAAACTAAAAATGTTATATTAAAAGATTAACTTTTAAGCATGTTCTATCATCATTTAATTTATAGAGTCATTGTTTAAATTTATTGTGTCAATATTTTATATTGAACCAAGGTAATTAAACCCGCACCAGTCAGTGAACTGACCGGGATACTGAGTCAAGGGTAAGTGGGTCAGCCCAGAGTTAACCCGGACCTAAACTGGTGAGGAGTAAAAAATTGAAATATATTGTAATTTCTCATCACACCATCCAAATTATGAATAGTATATATCCATAATCAAAATGCTAACAAAATAATATGATTGTATCATATATATATATATATATCACCTAATGATAGCTGTTATAACTTGTAATCCCTAAAATATTTGCTTATCGTGCTCTGTGCAAAAAACCCTGCTTGGTTTATATAGGTCTTCGACTAGATAGTAACCATGGTTTTATAACTTAACCATAGTTCCTTTACATAACCATAATTACAGAAAGTGAATCACGGGTTCTCTTCTTCTATCCTTGGAGGGATAGTTATAGATTGTCGTCTAACTAATTGATAGTTAGGATTTCTTATTGTTATTGTATTATTATCAAAAGATAATCTTGGCTTTGAAGTTATGTTTAGTCCTTCACATGTGTCCAGTAGCAGTAGTTTATTAGGCCTTTCTACCATATCAAGTTGTTTAGTTTTCTTTAAAAAAGAACACACACACACACACTAATTGCTGGTGTGCGGATGATCTGTGACTTGCCCATGTAACATATTGGTGCTATATCGTCTATGTTTTATATCATTTGAGAGGGGACAAAATTAAGCATAGCTAATTTGAATTTATTTCCATTTGATTTCAGTTGTAGTTGAGAAAACAATTAAATTGATTTGTGTTAGCAGTTTTCCACTTTACCAGGAGCTGGTGTGTGTTCTTTAATCTGGATCATTGATTAGTTAGAATCAACGTTTGTTTAATTTAGAGTCTTCTGTATGTTTAGATTTTGCCTTGACAAACTCTCTGTTATCTTATACTGTTCTCAGTCATGCTTAATTAGAAAAACCCTAAAACATGACTGGAAGAATGTTGGGATTAAGTATGTTGTGCCCTATTGTTATTTTTATTTGGCATGTCATTGGGAAAGAAAAATATTAATTCATGAGTTATTAGTTCATTTATTTTTGTTGAACATGATATATTTATTTAAGAGTATGAATTTTTCAATATATTTTTAGAGTTTCATAGTTAACAGTGAAAACTCCAAATTTTGTCATGGTTATACTTTCGGCTGATTTTATATACTTGTAAGTTTGAAGTAATCTCATACAGAAAGTGGCAACTCTTATTTTTATTTCTTTGAATAAATGCTATAAACCATTACAAAACAGAAAATATTACATCACATCATAGCTAAAAAAAATAGTTAAATTACTAACAATTTGTTGGTTGAGGTGATAGGTGACCTCACTCTCATAAGGGAGGAGAATATATATAAATTTGAATACCAAGAAATACACTTGTTGGGATATATGAAAACAATACAATATGTGCTATAAGCCTCGAAAGGAAAAACTCTTTATCAAATAAAAAAAATAGTTAAATTAGATATTTATAAAAAAAATGTGTGTTAGTTTTTCTTTTTAAATAACTCTTTTTAATCATTTGTATTGAAATTACTCATTAATGGACACCCATTTAATATGTAACCAAGTGGATATAGTTTAGGGGTTAAAATTATACATTTGGAAGATATTCTGTGATCTACCATCGTCATCTTCAGTATTTACGATTATTTTAAGAAAATGAATCTAGTACATATGTTGGATCTTATTCAGAGTTTTTTGAACAGAATCTGGATGTATTAATTATATAAAATTCAATATTATTGTCTTAAATAATGTTTAAATTATAAATCTTGCCATTCCGATGAGTTTTGTTATTGTAATTACACTTAGTAATTGCTCAAAATCCCCATGGATTATAACACTTTATATTCCAATAAACTTTGCAACAATAAAAAAAATTGTTGCCCGGGAAAATCATGGTCCTAGTTGGTCTTAGCATTGTATAGAGAACTACTTTCAATTATTATCAATAAACCAATCAAGCTGTATAATAACATTATATCTTAAAGCCTAATTTATAAACCACAAAATGCATATGCGTGTGGGAATGGGAATGATATAACTCACACTTTTACTACATGAACTAAAAGAAAATATTGTTCACTGATTGATCAAACATTAATGGGTTCTTATGCTCGTGTGTTGAAGTTTGTAGGCCACTTCAAATGAGGCACTTTGAATGGAACAATCCACCATAATTATGGGACCTATGCACCAAATTTCTTCAATCAATTATGACCCATCTGCCTTTACTTTGTTAATAAGAACAGTTTATCATATAGTGGTAAACTATGTTAGTGACATCGCTGCGCCTGCCATGCTTAGCTTGCATAAGATCTTAGATTTGAGTTTGGTTTTGATATGTGTTTGTGTTTCCTTTCACTTCATATTATTCAAACTCTATGGTAATGAAAGAGGGCATGGGATAACCACAAAAATTGGAGATTCCATTTCACCAAAAGTAGTTCAACAATGTCAATCTGCAATGGAATAATTTGGATCTAGAATCAAGATTCTTCTAAGTTGTTGTTGCCAACTGATACAAGGCTTTCCACATAATTGTAAATATTAAGAATAGGGCCACAATAAGGAATAACGTACCTCTTTACTTCATTAGTAGTGAGATTCATCAGACATAGAACATCTCTTCTTTCTTTTTCATTATCCTCCTTAGAATCAAGTCGCCCCGGTACACAATTTCATTACTCCAAATAGTCATGGAACCTAACATGCATGAAAGGGGGCTACTAGTATATCTTTTATAGTCTAGTTCCATGTCTCCTCAGATGCACATGCACCCTCATCTAACACCCACAATTGAATCAAGTCAGGTGTTTCATCATCATTATCCCTAATGGCACTGAGTATAGCAAGTTTGTTACCATAAACAGTAAGCTTTTCATTGGCATTATAGTCTAAATTTGGCCTTGGTATCACTGTAAACACTTCCTTTGCTATGTCAAGTCAAACTATCATCTCAACATCATCGTCAACCTCAACCACTTCACCTAGCTTTACCCTAGACCAAAATATGGCTCCCTTGACCATGACATTTTGAGAATTAAGTTTCACTCCCTTTAACCACTTCACCAGTTCTTACTATCTTGTAATCATTAAGAATTGGACTGAAATCAAATCGGCCTTTGATGCTTTGATCAAAAGAGTCAAGAAAAAATCCATTGTGACATGTCTGATTGTTGTAGTGGCAGGATTCCACAATGTAAGGGAATATAGAGGATGGTCAAATTGATAGATTTCAAAACAAAGGAGGCCATTGCAAGAACCGACGATCGTAGCATCGATCAAATTTGTTTTCTGGATTTCGGTGACTTGCAACCGGCAATCCAATAAATGCAAGCAGGAGAAATAAGGATTAATATTTACTTTACCTTCCAAAAGAAGAGAAGGATTTTGATTAGGTGTGTTCAACCCCGGGACGCGATCAAAATCCCCCAATTCCTTTTGGCTAGTATGCAATTTGTATTCCGATCCTGGTAGTATCAGAATAAGAACGGGAAATCCCAGTTTATTCCTTTAAAAAAATAAAAAAAATTAAAAAATATTACTATATTATTTAATTCTGCATATTCTATTATTTAAACTTTAAAGTTACAACTAATAAAGCTATAATAATTTCATAAATTAATTTAGAGTTGAAGAATAGTTTTTTTTTTTTTTTTTAAATCATCATCATCTTTATACAGTATATAGTTAGGAATATATGTTATTTAGTTCCACCTACGTATAAAAAAAATAAATTGTGATATAAAACATTAAAAAAACTGAGATTGGGATCTCAGGGGTGATCCCGGTTCCGGTCCCAATATGTTCCGGTCCCAGACGGGATGGGAGATTCTGGGAACAAAACTTCTAGAACTGGGTCGAAACAACTGGGATCGAGATATTTTGAACACCTCTAATTTTGATGATGAGACTGTTGGTGGTGGTCCGTGATGAAAGATGGATTTTGAATGAGATTTTTCCATGGTTTACACGCACGTTGAAATCGGATTAGGATTTTACTGGAACTCGTATGAGAATATATGTTTTTGATGATTTTAGGAGGTAGATTGAGCACGTCGCTATTCCTCTCGTTTGCTCCATCAGGCTCGGCTCGAACGATTTCTCAGAAGAAAACCCTTCAAACAACGATGCCACTCAGCGATTTTATATTTCAGTGGTCGAAATATGATAGTCGGATCGTTGTTTAACAAAAATATCTTCTACGGTATACAAGCAGTAGTGCAGTTCAGCAGATGTAGTGTCTATTTGGATTAACGGTATAAGCTAACTTTTTAACGTGAATTACAGTATATGAGGTAAGTTTATAAGAATAATTTTATCTCGATTTACATAAATCTACTTTTCCACCATTTTCTCAATTAGGCATGAAAGCTTTTTCACCCGGCTTATCTTTTTATTTATATATTTTGAGATAAAAGATGATGACTCCCAATATATATGGTAACAACTTGTGTGACTCTTTTACGTGGTAATATCTATATCTATGTTACTTTAATATTCGTAGAAACATCATTAAATTTCATTTTGTTTTTAAGTAATGTAATACTGTTAATTTAGTTAAGTAACATCATTTTGTTTTTATATTCCTTAATAATTGAATTTTTTTTATCTCCATAAATCAAGAAGTTATCATAATTTAAAATTATTTTTTTTTTTGCCAAAAAAACATAATAAATCCTAGGTGATTTTGTTTGGATCCATTAATCAATAAATACTTGTTATTAAAAAAATCTATAATTACCTTGAATTATTTAAAATATTTAAATTAATATATTAATTTAATATCATAATATCTCTCAAAACAATGTATTTAACCTATTAAATTTTTACCTATATGACGATGTGCTAATCTCCAAAAATAGTATATTAAAATATTAAGATGCTTATTTATTTTATTAATCCGTAGCCAAAGGCTAATTTTTATCCGTTTTTTATTAAAATTTTAAAATGTATTATTTTTCATATGCTTTGAACTATTTTACGATGACACTCCCTAATTGATCAATTAAATCGTACATACGATCACACCCCCAGAATATGTGATATAATTTCTTTACGTGATATTATTATTAAAAATCGAGTAATTAATTTCAATTATTTAAAATATTTAAATTAATATATTAGTGTAATATCATAATATACGAATTTTGCTAATATCCCAAAATATATTTTAAAATAATATATTTAATACATAATATTAAGTATTAACTTTTATTTAGACAAAGATATGCTAATCTCCTTAGATAATATATTAAAATATTAAGATGCTTAGTTTTATAATATTATTAATATATAGTAAAATTCTAATTTTTTTATCAGCTTTTCATTGATTTTTAAAAATAGATTTTTTTATATGCTTTGAACTAATTTATGATCACACCCGCTCCCATTGATCAATTGGATTACGAGTTTTATGAAAATAGAAACGTGACACTGAGACAGACAAAATGAATTAGAAATTTAATAATAAGGGTTGGCAAAAAAAAAAAAATCAAATAATAAGAAAAAAAATCAGTTTTTGAGTAATAAAACTGATTGACCATAATCTTTATTTTAGCCATTGACAGCCTCAACTAATATCCTCTTTCGCATTATTTTCCATGCCCTCCCTCCTTCTTGTTTGGTATGAGGGGAGGGGAAAGAAAGTGAACGCAGAAAATATGTTATTGAATTTAATTTAAAAAAATTAAAGAAGTAGGGTTAAAAATTTTAAATTAATTTTTATCATTCTTTTATTTTATATCTTTTTCTTTATCAAAATTTTGTAACCCATTTCTCCAATTTTTAAAATCCAACTTACAAAAATTTTCTTTCTCCTCACTTGGCTTCCAAGTTCCAAACCTCTCATACCACATAGACACCTTAAAAAGAAGGGTGAAGGGAGAACATGTGGGTAACCTTTTATTTGATAAACATTCAAACAAATTACGAAAACGAATGGTTTAAGATTAGGGTCAATTCATGTATCCTTTAACTTATTATCAATTATCCCAATTTTACCATTTATGCAACTATTTCTAGGGGAGTTATCTAATATAAAAACATAAATTTTCCAAATCTGTTAAAAATTTGTTTTAATTATTGTAGATTTGAGATTTGAAATTATTATATTTTCAATATTTTAAGTTTAGATTTGGAATTATCTTGTTATCATCCTTCACATTACCCCAGTTCAAGAGTTTACTCCCATGTAGCGTTTTTTATGAAATATATAAAATTACATAATATGATTGAATATATATAAGCCGATGACTAGAGCTAGTAATATGAGCCAACCCACCAGTTTCGGGATGGCCCGCCAGGGGTTGAAATCATATGTATTTAAGCCAAAAAGAACCGTATCAATATGGGTTGATATTTAGTTAACTTAACCTATAACCTCTAGACCGACGGTTTAGCCTGCCCAACCCGTTTTCTTTTCTTTCTTTCTTTTTAATTTTTTTATACTACGTTTTTCAAAATTTTTTTTGAACAATATACTAGATCTTTTTTTTTTTTTTTTTACAAACCTAAACCATAAAAAAATTAAGGCTAAAAATACATTTAGTCCTTTATGTTTGTATTAAGATTCATTTTAGTTCTTTAAGATTAAAAAGTGTATTTTTAGTTATTCACTCCTAACGTTGTTAATCTAATATAACGGAAAATGATGACTCATCAAATTATATTATTTTAACCCTTATTGGTTAACACATCTACTCAAATTTTCTTTAACAAATTTATATTTTAATTAAAATAGCAATATTAATGAGTGATTAGGGTTTGAGTTTTGAGGGATAACATGACACAACATTTATCAATTTTTTTCCCAAAAAGGGTTAACAGGTTGGACCTATATGAGTTCAGATCAAAAGGACCAACATCAAAATGATCCTTTTTTTTCACAACCTGACCCACCAAATTTTTCAGGTTGGGCAAGTTCGGCCTACATGTTAAACTGTATTACTTGTTGTACCCATGACCATATAGAATATGTTGCTTCTCCAGTGACTACCCGCACATTGTGTGGTATGCGCTCCTTAGGAATGAAAATATGTCAAGTCCTTAACAATGGTTTACGGTCTAGCCTACATAAAATCTAGTCAAGTCTATTTATTAATAGGCTAGGCTCAGGCTCAGCCCTATTGTCAAGTCTGTTTAGATAAACAGGCCAGACCTATTTTCATAAGGCCTAGCGTATAAGTCTACAGGCCTAACCTTTTTAACTTTTTTTAATTTATACTATAATATAATATAATAATGTATAATGTCATCCAAATAAGTGTATAAATTATTTATAAATTATCAACTTAACCTTAATTATAAGTTTCACATTTTATCATTATTACTCTCAACTCTTACTTTCGCATCAATCATTAACCCCCACCTTTTTTCTCTTCGATCGTTCGAGTTGACAATGCTAACCCATTCACTCTCCCTTGATTTGCGACGTCCACTAAAGTATAATAATTTATATGAGTTTATTTGAATGCCAAATGAAATATTATAATCTTAGTAGGAGGAGTTTGTCCCAATTTATGTGGGAACAGTAAAAGAGATAAACTCTAGTTTTATATATTGCTTGTTATGCTTAGTCAATTTTAGAAAATATATCTTATTAGTTAGCAGACATTAGTTTTTCTTATTCTTATTTACTTGAACAATTGTTATCACTAGATATTTTTTTTCTTTTCCTTACTAAGCCTTTATATTTCAATGAAAATGAATGCTAAGCTTTTAAGACGTAATGTAATATTTTAAATAAACGTTAATGTGGTTATATATGAATTTAGGTGTATAGGTTTTAAAGGCTATTTAAAAGCCTATATTTTAAATAAGCTTTTAAACATGCTTCAAGCCTTGTCAGATCTTTTGAAGGCTCTGACTTAGGTCTAAAAAAAGCCTATATATAAGCCCAGACCCAAACTCAAACTTTAAATTTCTGTTACAAGCCTAACCTATTTAGATAACACCTAACCTAACTTAGCTTCTTTCCACCCGTCATTGATTCAGTGTGTGTTTGGGATAGCGGTAGGAAAAATGACTTATTATGATTCTGACTTATTAAAAATGAATTAATAGAAAAGTCAGCTTTTGTAATGTGATTTATGTTTGGATGAGCGATTGAATAAGTGATTTTCCATAAACCAAAACTTGTTTGGATTGGCGATTGTATAAGTGTTTTTTTAAAAGTAAAAACTTGTTTGGATTAGCGATTACATGAGTGCTTTTTTGTTAATTATAACAAAAAAAGATATTTAAAATTAAAAATTAGTCGAAAAATTAAAGTTAGGAAATGTGATGCCAAAATACATAATTTCACATAAAATTATTACATAACTAAATATTAAAAAATGTTCAAAAAAATTATATGACGTTATTTGAAATTTTTAATTAAAAATAATTCCAAATGTGATATGAAATTATAAAAAAATTTTAATATGTCTTCTTTCTCTTAAATTTTATTTAAAAAATCAGTTATATATATTATAATTACTAAATATAAACACTTATAAAGGCAAACGGATATTTTTTTGGTTCTTGGGATAAGACCTGGTGTTATTAGTATTTAGTTTATTATACTGTTCAGTTCTATCTTGTTTTGATCCAACTAAAACTTGAGACATGTCATATTGATGTAATGCAGTCCTTTAAATCTAATGCCAATGTTTTGACCAAAAAAAAAAATTAAGCTCAGCAAGTTTTCAAAAATGAGTAGGCAGATGGGGCTTATTTTTTTTTGCAAAAACGCTCTGCCAAACATATATAAAGTGGGTTGCCTTTTTATTTGGGCTTGTTGGCAAAAAACGGACTTATTGGACTCAAAAAACCAAACCTAACACTCACTCAAAATGTAAATATGCCGATCCTCCGGCCAAAAAAAAAACCGATCCGTCCGACGTCTGCAAAGGCAATCCACTGCGTCAGCGTCGCGATCCATTGACTCTCTTGGTAGGTGGCCGGGCCGTGTATGTCTGGATCCAGTGCGTGGTGCTACTTTCGCTTCGCATGTGAGTGGACTGTGGAGAGAAAACGGCGTCGTATTCGAGGCTTCGAGGAACAAGTCCACTGGATTTAAACATTTCTTTTTCCCGGTTCTTCATGCCTCTCCATTTGGAAGTTATCGTGAAATCTGCTTCTATTGTCTAATTGCAATCTCTTGCGGTTAATGTTATGATCAAACAATGAAGAGAATGGTTCCATGGATAGTTCAGATCCGTTGACCTGTTAGGAGACTGAGATCGATGGAGAATGGAGAAACGACGTCGTAATGTGTGGCGTGCGAGGACTTCCTCCGCGCACTGAATCCGGACTTGTCGTGTGTTCAAGTTTAATATGAGAATCTCAGTTTTATTTAAACCAAGTGAATTCGTGCGTTGATTTGCTTTCATATGGTCAGAAACAGAAGCAGTGAGATACGAACGATACTGGTCGCTTCGTGCAGAAATGGCTGGTAAAGCTCCTGTTATTCCTCTGCTCACACCTTACAAGATGGGCAAATTCAATCTATCCCATAGGTACTCTCCCAACTTCTAACCGGTTTCTTCTATTTCTCTGCTTTAAAATCCATGCGGATAAGATATTTGTGGAAAGTCCCAGCTAAGAATTGATCTGGATCATGCATAGGTCACTTCAAATTTTGAGATTTGGTATCTTTGGATAGAAAAAATGAATCATTTTGAAATATGAATGGCTTATAGTTTTATAATTCAAAATAAAATTTTATTTTAGAACTGTTGCTTTTTGTTTAGCATTTACGTCTATTTATAGCAATTTGGATTTTCTTTGTTTAAGGTGAAAAATAACTTATTTTGAGTATTGTTCAATTGATCTGAATGTTTACTTTTATTAAAGATAAAAAATGTTCTAAATAAATGTAGACTATCTAAATTAACTGAATGATCAGTGTGTACTTAAAACGACTATCATTTTCCCATGTATGAATTGCTTCTTTTTTAGTGTTAGAATGGCCATTCTCTTCACCAAAACAAATTTTCACGGTTTTCCTCATGAATTTACCTCAACAGAGCAATTTTTGAAGGAAATTAACTCTCTCATGGAAATATGCCCTGAGAAATACCTACCGTTGGGAAGATGGGAAATTTATCATCCAGTAAATCTGAAAGGTCAACATCTGTGGGGATTCATTTTTCATTTGAATAAAAGAAGAAATTTAAACCATCTAGAAGGAATAGGAAACAAGAATTTGCCCAAAACAAATTATTTTTCTTAAAAAAGGTTAGGAAATCTGAATTCAAGAAATAAGATTGCAAGGTGTTGATAATTTTAATCTGTTTGTGCATACTTCTTCTTTGCTTGTGTGCTATGAAAGTCACATGCATCAACTACATACAGAGTTGTTTTGGCACCACTGACTAGACAGAGATGTTACAACTATGTTCCTCAGCCTCATGTTATCTTATTTTACTCTCAACGAACTACCAAGGGTGGCCTTCTGATAGCTGAAGCCACTGGTGTTTCCGACACTGCTCAAGGGTAATTTGCACTTTTTTTCATTATTTTCATGTTAATCTTATCCTCTGTTACATCAACACACATACATATTAGACATGATATGGTATGATATCTAAAGATGGAGCAACATCTTTTGGTTAACAATATATCAAAAGATCTGTTTTTTGATAGAGCATAATGATGTGGTATGATCTCTGTAGCCGGCTCCATCTAGTAGGATAAGGCTTCATTGTTATTGTTGTTGTGTATAATATGATATCTAAGATATGATAGAATTTGAAATTTTAGAATATGAGTATAGGGATGCATGCACATTTGTATAACTATTTATATACATAATCAACACATTTGCTCATCAAAAAGGGAATATAATTATGGCATATTCTAAAAATTATATGATTAATGTTCAAACAAACTATATGCACGGATAAATGTCCATGACAATTTACAAATAAAATATTTATTGTTTATGACAAAAAAAAAATTGTTTTTTGTTTATAAATGAAAAACATCATTTGATAAAAAAATGCAGAAGCATCACATTACCATTTGCACTCATGAGATCCTTTTGCTATTACACATTAAAAATGCAAAAAGGTCCTATTTTACAGTGAAGATTTGAAGCAATATGGATGAGTATATAGCAGTACAGCCGTTGTGTGCGTCCACAAGTGCAACACACATATGGTGTCATATCATGTATCTGATATAGATTTTTTAAAGTATCAGTGAATTATAGATTTTACATCTTTTTGTTAGGTGTTTTAAAAAAATGTGTTTCCCTTTGGTTTTTTGGTTTCAATGTAAAGCTTTGAGCATACACCAGGCATCTGGACACAAAAGCAGGTGGAAGCATGGAAACCCATTGTGGATGCTGTTCATGCCAAAGGTGGTTTCTTCTTTTGTCAGATTTGGCATGTTGGAAGGGTTTCAAATACAGGTATTCTTTAACTAAATTTTATGGAGAACTATAATAATGGATCTAAATCTTAGAACTTTTATTAAGAAATCTCTCAGATTAAAATTATTTGTAAAAACCAAAGGATCAAATTGGACAAAGGACGGAATACCCTTAGTTTATTACCAAGGTTATACAAACATTTCTGGCATTTTTTTTTAAAAACTTACTGCAAAGTTAGAGGAACGTTAGCATCAGGGCTTAGGAAATTAACCACAAAGTTTGAGCGTGTTATTCGCCAGTTATACAAGGTTGCTTGTATGATATAAATAAAGTACTCCCTCCAATTCCAAATGTAGGAGTTTGTTAACTAATTTACATAGATTAGGAAAATTTGGTAAGTTAGTTATTTGTAAAAAATGTGTGTTGGTTTTCTTAAAGTGCCCCATATCTTAATTGTTTACGTTGGAGTATTATTAACATAACTTATATAATCTCTCCGGTCCTTGATATAAGATTTAATTTTGGAGTTGATCTCGGTTTTAAATATAAGACCTATTTCCCATATTTGTCAATCTTTTCTCAAATTACCTCTATTGATGTTCCCTGAACTATAATCAAGTAAGAGAGAGGTGGAGGGAATTAATTAAGATGATTGGGATGTTTTAGAAAAAATATGTCATATTAACTAACTTCTTTAATCTAATCAAATTAGGTTAATATGTTTTATATTAAAGACTCGAGGGAGTATCATATAAAAATCTAACTATAAGGGTAGTTTGGTAAAAATAATAAAGATGGGAGGCAAAGGAGTTTGAAATCTTACATTTAGGATCAAAACAAATTCTAACTAACTCTTACGTTTAGGACTAGAGGAAATACTATTAAATTTTAAAGATGTTACTATATTTAAGAAAGTTATCACAAGATCATGGAGAAGTTGACGCTAGGATTTAGGTATTACATTCAAAACCTGGTGGTTAATTACCTAAATCATGGAGAAGTAAAATTCCTATCATTTTGAAACAACTCATTCAATACAATGCAGTTAATGGCTTCAACTATGGAAAAAGGCAAAATCGTCCAAAACTTTTTAGTTATTGTTCTGTCTTGTGCATTATGTGGGAGAAAGATACTTAAGTTTTATGCATATGTCTCGAATGTATCCCCATCTTACATACATTATTATGTGAAAAAGGTTACCAGCCAAATGGACAAGCTCCAATATCCAGTACAGCTAAGGGAATGACTGACCATGCACGATTTACACCACCTAGAAGGCTGAGAACAGATGAAATTCCTCAAATTGTCAATGATTTCCGAGTTGCAGCCAGAAATGCTATGGAAGCTGGTAACTCTACTAACTACAAAATGTTTTGAAAAGTCAGTCTATTTCCCCCATAATCGATATAAGTCAGACTATTTCTCCAGTATGAGGCCCAACCTAACTTAAATTTGGTTCAGTCAATAGCACATTTTGGTTACAAGATGATTTGTCACCTAAAAATAAAGTATAAATAATTTCTACTTTTACGGCATGGCACGTGAGGATTTTTTCCAATTTGATTTTTACAAAACTATATTATTTCTTGTTTTAATACATTGATTGTAGTTATAAACAACAAGCTTAAATACAATCTTGGTTCTTCTTGTTTGCTTGAAGGTTCAATTTAGTAATTCCCATTGCAAACTAGCAATGTTGCTCCTATTTTGTGAAATGGTTACATGTTGCCACTTTGCCACATCTTTTGCCAAGATTTAGCTTCAAACTTAATAATTTGTGATCTTAGACACAAAAATTGAGTGTAAGTTTACTGTCAGCAGCACACTGCTGAGTTTGACATCTATTTTCTTGTGAACAATTTGACAAAACGATAACTTTTTTCACTTTAAAACAGGGCAACCTTGCCTGCTTTTGAACTAAGAATAACCAGTTTGAATTTGTTACGAATTTACAGGAGCTAACAAGTTTATATGTGCAAAACCTAATCCTGCAGGCACCGTATGGTGTAAAAATATAATTTGAATCTGACTTGAGAATTTAACTTGATGCAAGTTTAATATGATTATAACTGTTTAATTGTAGGGTTTGATGGTGTTGAGATCCATGGCGCCTATGGTTATCTTCTTGACCAATTTTTGAAAGATCAAGTCAATGATCGAACAGATGTATATGGTGGATCACTAGAGAACCGTTGTCGGTTTCCTTTGGAAGTTGTTGAAGCAGTTGCTGACGAGATAGGCCCTGAACGAGTGGGAATTAGGCTATCACCTTTTACAGATTCTGAGGAATGCGTGGACTCCAATCCAAAAGAGGTTGCCTTATACATGGCAACTGCTCTAAACAAATATGGCATTCTATACTTGCACATGGTAGAGCCAAAACAGAAGAATGATAAAGAAAAAGCTGAGGGCCCTGATAGTCTTGTGCCCATAAGGAAGGCCTTTAATGGCACTTACATTACTGCTGGAGGGTATAAACGTGAAGATGGGAACAAAGCAATTGCTGAGAACAGAGCAGATCTTGTGGCATATGGTCGATGGTTTTTGTCGAATCCAGATTTGCCAAAGAGATTTGAGATTGATGCTCCTCTCAATAAGTATCACAAAGAGACGTATTATACTCCGGATCCAGTTATTGGTTATACAGACTACCCATTTATTGAAGATAATTCTTAATATATTTATTATATTAAAATAGTTGAATCACAGTTAGACCATTCAATGTCTTAACCAATTCAATAATCGGTCTGGTTTTTAATACTTTAATTGGCACGTATTGTTTGCTTCATTTGGGTTATTATTTCATTAGTTGGACAGCTAAGGTACTTCTACTTCCAATTGATTTTGTCTTTAGCCAACAAACCTATGCTAATTCCAATCCCTATAAGATTTATCATATCCTGCGCTTGTTACATGGAAAAGGGATTCAATTGAAGGGAAGTGTAAGAAAAAAGTGTTATGATGATATTTAGTTCGTGGTGGTAAAGTGGTTTTTATTGGAAAGGGAGCTTATCATGTCTTTATAAAAGGAATTGTTTTCTCATTGCCATCCTCATTCATTTTTCGATTTTTATTTTGTCCCATGTCACCCCATAGTTCAAAATTAGGATACAATACTATCCTCTACCAAAGTGATTATATTAAAAAATAGATCTTCTATATGTGTTTATGTGAACAGGATTCCTCATTTTCATTGTGTTTGGGTGATACTCTTGGCACCTCAAACAGTAGCTTCCACATAAACAAGAACATGCTATCATTCATATTCCCTTTCCAATTTTCATTTTGTGCTAAATCAGTGTATAGTTTTGCATTTATGATACAATATTGTCCCCTAGAAAGAAAAGGGAAAAAAATCAAAGAAAGAGAAGATACAAGACTATCCCATATATCAAGAGCATCACAATCTCAAAGCAGAGGCCTTCAAAACTCTGCTCATTGCTTCCAAAAGATGCTCCTATTTCAGAATTCAACCATCCTCAGACTTGGCAAGCTTCACCCTCGTTTCTATGTGTGCGCTTTGTCTTTGAACAATTGATGAGCCATTAATCCCATGGCTGGAAAGAAACTGTGTTCTACCCCCAGATCCCTTTTGTGCATGGGCATCATATTCTATATAATTTATTTCATTCCTCAAATGCACAATCAGTAGAATTCCACACACACAGGAAGTTGCTGCTATTTGTCCATGTGATTCCATGAATATAATATAACCAAGCCACGTAAGAAGTTAGATGACAAATTAAACCTGAGATGTCTTCATCCACAACCTCCCTCTGTCCCACTCTCCATTGGAAGCAACATTGCAGCTATAGCCATCCCTAGGTGTAGCCACATTAACGATTGGCATCCAAAAAACAAGCGCGCACAGATCAAACTGGGAAATACTGCAATTGAACAGAGAAACCAACAAAAACAAGAAAATCTTACGCGGTGGCCCATTCTCTTCAATAGATAGGAAAAAGATAAGAAAAATTGGGGAGCTTGTCAGACAACCAAATGACCATCCCAAACAGCGGAGCTGCCTGGGAACGATCCTCTGCAGCCAAGAGGAACCATCGAGATGGTTCAACTAAGCCACTAATCACGCTCTGATCACTTGGTCATGATTCATCAGCCAAGCTTTGGTTCTTGTCTCCTTGAAACTCAAGGACACAGATGTACGAGCCTATAGAACAGATCCTGTTCAAGTAAGGTCGTGCCCAGACGCTTGTGTTTCGAACTTCATATATTTTTGTTTTGATCTGGTTCTAGTCGATGTGGGAGTTTAGGTTAGGGTGCGTCAATTTCTACTTTCCCGGTTTCGGTCTGAGGGTCCGGTCCCCTTTCGCATTCCATGAACCATGATATATAGTTACATGGATTTCGGGCATCAGATGTGCGCCCCTCTGTTGCGCCCTCTACCGTCCCTTTAGTTTAAAGGTTTTTTTAAATATATTTTTTATAATTTTTTAAATTATTAGATTTTATATAAAATGAGTGAAATTTTGATATCTTATAAATAAAAAATAAACATGTTTTTAATTTTCTATAATTTTTTAAAATATTTCAGAAAAAATAGTACTACCTCCGATCCTAAATATAGGACAAAATTTATAGTGTAAATGCAATTTACACTATAAATTTTATCCTATATTTAAGATTAAAGGAAGTACTTAAAGTGAAAAAAAAAAGAAAAACAAAAAAACATCATTTTTCAGAAATATCTTTAAAAAATTATAAAAAATTGAAAATATATTTATTTTTTATTAATAACATATTAAAATTTTATATAGAATCTAATGATTTAAAAAATCATAAAAAATATATTTAAAAAAACTCCTAAAATAACGAGGCAGCAGAATACGCATAAGAGGGCGCGCATCTGAGGCGTTCTGCCCATAGTTATATACTCTACTGTCTACAGAGGCTTAATAAGCGGCATTTTATTTCATTGCATATCATTCTCCTGTTTCCTACTTGGTGCCGGTCTTTGGAAATCTCGATCACGAGCGATTTCAGACCGATCTTGGATTCGGAATCAGTGATTTTCTGGTCCTGTAACTCTATCGCTACCTCCGACGAAGTGAAAAGATGGATGATAGGAAGAGGAAAGGCTACGCGTGGGCAATATCTGCTGGATTTTGTGCTGCTATGGCGGCCATTTCTGCAAAGCTCTCCATTTTGCAGGTTTCTTTTTAGTATTATTTTTATTTATCATGTGTTTATTAATTTGTGAAAGCCTTCCCGACAATGTATTGCCATTTCCTAATAGAACAGCTGTCTTCTTAGGGATGACTGGATTGAGGGGATTTTGAGAAAGGATAAGGAAGTGAAACATTAGTTTTTGCATTTTCTAGGTTTCGTTTTATAGTAAGCGAAATAAGATGGAGTGTACATCATGATAAATTAGAATTGGGTAAAAGACACTCAGAGAGACACACACAAACACAAATTTGCATTTAGTCAGTTTTATGTAACCTAGTGGGTTGAATTTTTAGCATGTGTATGTGTTGCTCTTCTCTCTTTGCTTCCTAGTTAGTGATTTCAATACATCTCTCACATACATATCTGTTATATTTTCATCATAGCTTTTTCGTATTTTTCTTTTCTCCTCCCCTTGTTTGTAACTGTGATGCATAATAACCTTATTCTCAACAGTTTCTTAGGTATGGGCTGGTTTTAGTATTCAATGTGGTGATGTGGGCTTGTTATGTCAATAGTCTCAAGGCTCTATCTTCTCTGCAAGCAACCGTGACAAACTTTGCTACCAATTTCATCTCTTCTGGTTTAGCTGGATTCTTTTTGTTTCAGGAAGCAGTATCTTATAAGGTATATTCTCGTTGATCATGTTCCCTGTACTGGAAAATTTTAGATCCATCTTTTCTACTTCATATTTTGAAAACTTTATTGCATACCAATATACATCTTTTTTGAATGAGAAGGAATTACATATATTGGGAAGAATTACATTCTAATCCCACATAATTAGCTACCAATCAAGCAAAAGTTACGGACACTAAATGATTTCATATGACAAAAGCAAAATAATAAACTGCACCAATGAGAAGACAACTTACTGATTATTATTTTTAGAGAAATTATGATCTATATTGCTCCTTCACAAGTGGGGAACATCTTGGAGCTAACAATTTCGATATTTTTCATTCATGGAATTTTATTTTCATTTTTGTCCCATTGTCTTCGTCCCCTTACTTTATAGCAAGGGTCTAGATTTTAGCTATTATCTCTGCAATTTTTTGTGATGTCTAGAGATCTAGACTTTTGCAAGCTATTGATCACTTTTTTTACACTAATCATCAACTTATGGATTTTACACTAACTTCCGAAGGATATAACCTATGTGCTTTGATACAATGATGAATTTCTGACTATTTGAACTTCTGAATTCAAATTTTATAGAATGAAAAGGAATTACATATATAGGGAAGGGAAGAAGACAAAACTCCAATCTACTCTTTAAAAATTCAGCCAATTTTTTAGCATCAGTAATGGATTCATAATGATTATATCTGACTTGACTACATAATAGAATTGACTAATAGTTAAATGACAAAGTAATATCTGGTTATTTTTTTGCTCATGTTTCTTCCAGTGTTGTTTCTGAATTTTATGTGGATTTTGGAGGGAGAAGTTGAGCCTTTTCTTTTCATGTATTCAAATTTCTTGATTTAAGCCCATCTGATGCAAAATACTGGTTGGCAGTGGGTTGCAGGTGCCTTACTGATTGTGATTGGTGTATTCATACTGAGCAAGTCAGGTATTGAGAAGGTCAGAACTGACTAGACTTTATGATTCAGTGCAATTCTTCCTCCCTTGACATTATCTGACAAGATGTATAGCATCTCATTGGAAGTCTATGTCATAAAACAATATGAAATATGAGGACAAGTCTGTTTATATCGCCTTCATGATAGTCTGCCCCTGAATTCCAGTTTCTTGAACAAACCCTAAGACAAGATTTTGATTCACGTTGTCTGTGAAGATCATTGTGATTGGAGAAGCCAACCTTGTGGATCATTTATAGAGGATGCAGCATATTGTAAAATTAGAGTGGGGGATAGAGTGTTTCAAAAGGCCCATCACGTTTAGCCTCTTATCTTTGCATTACTTTTAATTTCCAAAATTAACTCATTTGTTGGCCCAATCTAAAATGTTTGGTTTTCCTTCCCTGTCATTACATGCTAAACTGTTCCCAGTCATTACTTTTCTCTCCGGCTTATATAAAGAGTGACTTTCAGACACTTGTCAAAACAGACAAGAAAAAACACCATAAGCTCCTTTTCTTCATGGCTTCATGTTGGGTTTTCTCCAGAATATCATCAGTTGATTCGTGCTATCCATTGAATTTTTATAGGAAGAGTTTGTTGAATCCTGAGAGATATAAATCTCTTAGTAGATGATGAAGTATATCCTTTAGGATAGTGAACTTGTTCACTTGTTAGTTTCCTCTGTTATCAACAATGTGAAGGTAGTGCAACAAGTCCAATGAGAAGTAAAGAAAAATGGGTCACATCACACCTGCTTTTGGTTTTACAATGCTTGATAGGCAATTTGATCAATCTTCTCGTGGGATCTATTGGATGGTATGGATGTGTTTGTTGCAGTTGAAGCCTTCATTCAAGAAAAACTTAAAAGTCATGGAGAGAAAGATCGAGCCTAATTGTTCCGGCCAATGACCCTATGATTTAGTAACAGAAAAATTATCTTCTAAGTGGGAGGTCTTAAGTCCAGTCCTACTTGTAACCTCGAATAGTTTGTGCATGTCCCTTTCCTACCAGATCTGAGAATGAAAGCAGGGAAAGATCAAAGGTAAATGGATTTTGAGGAAGATCACTTTTGCGAGACACTCTGCTTAGATTTATTTTCCATATATACAATAATAGCGAGTTTTATCCTATTAGGTGGGGCTGGTTATATAAATCGCACATCACCAATTTATTTCCCATGTATAGACATATAAAATGAGGTAAAATCTTATCAATTCAATTTAAAAAAACAAATTGTATCAATTCTATTAGAAAGAAAACAACTTGAAGAAAACAGTCACAATGTCAACTAGTGGGTAATACGTTAACTACTTGAAGAACTCCATAACCCAGAAATTACGAACAAAAACACTGGAATTGAACACCCTTAAATCCAGCAGCTTTTGCAAGGTTCAAGAAATCTTGATGGGTTCGAAGTCTTCCACCAGCAGCACCTTGAGCCATCATGAACACATCAATTTGGAAGTTGCACTTTGCAGAAGCAGAGGCCTGAGGCATATCACATATCACTGATTCCATTGCAATCACCTTCCCATCTTCTGGAATGGACTTGTAGCAATTCTTCAATAGATTCAAGCACTTTTTGTCATTCCAATAATGAAGAATCCACTGCAATATTTTGTGTACGCCTTTAGGGTTTTTTTTTTAAATAAAAAATAAAAATTGATACCGAATGAATATTAAACTTTGACCAGTCTAATAAGCAAGCATTTCTTGACTCAAGAAAATAAAATATTTAATTGGATTAAGATTCATCCAATTGTAAACAAATAAATATAACATTTTAAAATGTTAGAAGTATTTAATCCATGAAGATAATAGCAAACATTATGAGTGTGTCTGTATGATGAAGTTTTGCTGCCTGTTGGGAAAAGTAAAATAAGTTTTGTTACCTTCATGAAAATGGCATCCCCCTTGGGTATAGCCTCAAACATATCTCCAGCCACGTGTTGAACACCTGTAACAGTAATTGCAAATTATAATTATTAATTATTGGTTAATCATAAGGATTGGTGATTGGTCATTCACGATCTAATTAATTATAAGAGAATTTTCAAATAGATGTTTTGATCCAAATAACTCTTCAACTTTAAATGGTTGAGTTTTAATTCAAAATTTTAGAAGATAAAAATTTTAAAAATTTATTGAAATATAAATTGTGAACTATTTATATTAAATTTTGATATTATAAAAATATTATTATAACATATAACATCTCAACTGTTTAAAAGTATGCAATGGCGGAAATAAGAAGTGGGGTAAAAGAGGTGGAGAGGTTATCTTCCCTTCTATTTAGAGCATAAAGAGAGCGCTCTTCTAATCCTATTTATAAGATAGAGAGAAAATGTTTTATTTGATCATATTTATAAGCTATCTCATCAATATTTTTATATTAATATATAATTTTATCATTCATTTATTGTTATGTAGACTTTATTCTTATGAAATATGTTGTATATATGAATAGGGGAAGGTTGAAAATTTGTTAAATTTTAAGGCACTGGAAGTTACTTATAAATATGATGGGAATATTTTTTTTGTCTTTAATATAAATCACCTCATTAAATTTATTATATAAATGTATAATTGTATCCCTAATTTTTTTTGGGGTAAAATTTTACTTCTAATTTATTATTATGTATACTCTACCAAAAAATATTATTATGTATACTATTATTTTCTTGAACTTCTCGTTAGATGTGTGTGTATCAAATAGAGATAAAATTAGAAAGTTGTTAAATTTTAAGACAAAGTTAATAAAGCTTAAAATTTTTCTTAAATTTGATGAAACATGTTGGAAATCTTTTCTAAATAGGATGGAATGAGTATTTGTATTTAAAAAAAAATAAAGAGAAAAGGAAAAAGTTAAGGTGCCAATTTGGTCCACAAGTTTTCACTCGAACAAAGTGGCCCCAAAGGCTTTTTTGGATTCAATTCAATGTCTTCTTGGAATATTTAAAAAGAATTGCCCCACCCCGTTAAGTTGACTATTAAAAATATTCATGTTACCGTTAATATATTTAATGGTAAAGGGAAATATTGTTTTATTTTAATACTTTTGGGGTAACCTTAAATCCAAAAAAAAAAAAAAAAATCTTTTTAGTGTAGCATTACTCCTAAATGGCAACTTTTAAAATAAATTTGCATCTTATCCCAAAAGAACACGAGAATACCTGGATAGGAAGGGGCGTGATTAATAACATGAGGCAAATCAAAATTGATGGCCTCAAGATTAGGATATTTGGAAGTGATGAAGCTGAGGGTAAGTCCAAGGCCACCTCCAACATCCACGAGCGAATTCAGATGCTCAAAGCCTTTGTAACATTCTAGAACCTTCTTCATCACTATGCAACTCTGATGAATCGATGCTGTGTTGAATATTTGATTCATCTCTGAGTTCATTCCTATGTATTCAAACTTTGCTCTTCCTCCATGACCCCTCTCAAAGGCTGTTCCTCCTTTTACAATTGCTTCTTTCAAATGGAACCTATACAGATATAACATAATTGAATATTTTTTAAAATTTTAATTATAAGAATCTTGTAAAAATAGCCTATAAATATGTTTGGAGAATTAAATGCTTAATGTTACTTGGATTCAACTACGAACATGTACTTTTTGTATATATATAAAAAAAGAACCTTCTAAGTACTAATACTTTCTGCGTAAAAGCAAATGAGGTACCATTGGGCAATTAAATCTTCAAATAGGTATCTATGAACAATTTTCCTGAGAATCTTTTGTCCATTTTTTTAGAAAATTACCAATTGCAAAATTTATTGCCTAAAAATATCAAAGAACCTAGATTCTTAAGCAAAAGAAATTCTTCTTGAGCTGTCTGACATATCTTCAATCATGCATAAGACATTTGCTAACGTTTAAAAATGAAGGAATGTTGCATCGGCAATTGCACCGCGATACATGTTTGTTTTAGTTTTTTAGGAGTGCTTTCACGGTTTACAAAATAATTGTGTGAGAGGGGTTTTGTTCCAGCTTACAAAAAAAAAATAAAAAACTAACTTCTGAAATCATGATTTGGGGTTGTCCAAACATGCTGAAATCTTTAACAAATTTAGACACTTTTGAATAATAAATTTTGAAATGAGAAAATTTTCAGCAATTTTCCCCATTTTAATCTGGTCCTTCATTTTTAAAGGACATCATCAAAGACAAAATAGCACTAAGTAGTATTTCGTTCTTAAATTCTCTCACCAGCTTTCCAAATAGGTCTTTTGCTGAACCATGGCCAGAAGAGGCCCAAGCGACATGGCATGATCATCATCAGCAACAAAGAACTTGGAAGCAGGCGTGAGGCTGTACACTCTCACTCTGTGGCTGCCCGTACCGAATCGAATCCCCTCTTCTTCTTCTTCTTCAGAGCAACGAAGCAGAGAGTGAGTCGCGAGGAGTCCGAGAAGCCGATCCAGCATTTTGGGCGCGTCAGGGTTCTCCATCATCGGAAGCTGCAACGCAATGTCGTTTGCAGAGAGCTTGGCGCCTTCTCCAGCTTTTGCTATGACCTCCAAAACGCCGAGTTCTATTGTCGTTTGCAACGCCATTGGCAGAACACTGGACATCACCACCTGCATGGCGTAGCTGAAGCTTTCTTCTTCGTCGTTATATATTTTTGATGTGCCGTTTGATTTCTGTGTGCGGTTTGGGGCCATTTTTTGATTGAATTCAAGCTCTCCCGTGAATCTAGTTGTGAGATTCTCATGGGCGTGTGTGAGAACACACACACACACACTCTATATAGCGAATGTCACACACACTGTTTTTTCCAGCCACGTTGACTCGTTGAGCAAAAGACACTTGAAATTGAAATTTAGCACACTGTCCTGTTTTTCACGTGGGATAGACTGCAATGAAGAAGTCAAGGTTTTCCAACTCCACGAAACTGGTTGCCTAAGCAAAGTGCATAGCATGGATAGACTACAATGGTCTAGATTTGTTTTTTTTTTAAAGTTTATATAATTTTCTTATAAAAATTATTTTAATGGGCATAAAATCGAAAATAAAGATAATTTCTTAATTATTATTTTTTTAAAAATGATTTTTTATTTAAAAAATCATCATTTTATTAAAACTTAAATCTATACCGTCCAAAATCTTATTAACTCTCCCTACTAAATAAAGTGCTTAGTAGGAAACTATGTCTCCAATTCTAACTACTAGCTTTTAGAATGTGATTCTCGATGACTTTTGCCTGTCACAATACAATAATAGTGTTTTTATTGAGAAAGGACCAATCAAAGAGAGTTGCTTGCGGAGAATTCTGATCTACAGTAAGTCAAATAAAATGTTGCCATTATCATGAGTTCTATGTCAGGAAGGTTATCTTGTACAACAATTATCTTCAATTCTTTTTAGGACTAAAAATATTAAAAATGTATTGAAAAATATGAAAATTGAGTATTTTATCAATGCTCTTAACTATATATAATTAATTAGTTGCCCTTTCAGGTCTACTTAACGCAATGTATTTTGAACGTTGCCAAAGGCCAACTAAGAAGTGATGAGTTATATTAAGTGATGTGATTTATTAATATATTGAATAGAATATGTGGTTATATATATACATATATAGTGTTAAAAATATAATATAATATTACAAATACATTAGTTAAGACGAAAATTATGTAAAGACACATTTTGTTTAAGTTTGGTATAAATAGTTATACAATTCCTATCTAGGAGGTTAAGGTGCAAATATGATCATGAAGTATTCCGCCATAAGCACCTAAACTCTTTTTTAGTATAAAAGTTCATATGAAGTTTTTAAGATGGTGCAAAAAAGCCATTGCCCCTAAATCAACTAACGTTGATTGTTTTGCAAATATAACAGTCAAGAAAATGATACAAAAATACATATGAAGTTTTCAAAATTGTGCAAAGATGTCATGGCCATTAAGTTAACCAATGTTAACCGTTTAACGAAAAATCTCCACACACGTCAAACAATATTTTTCTGTTAGACTGTTACAATGGCCCTATCTACCACTATGGGTTCTTCTACATGACAAAATGGCTGCATTGCCTTGATGTAGAAGCTACCCCTCCCCAGCTACCTCATCCATTATCCCTTTGTTTGGTTTCTTTGCCGTCAGTGGTTTTGCCTCAAAGCTAATGAGCTGCCAATTAGGGGCATTGTTGTTATAAATTAGTCATGTGCTGGAAGGAAATGAAGAGGAGGATGATTAAGAGGAGGTTGAGAATGACTCATCCATCATCATGGAAATCAGCGGTTCAAATTCTTGGGTAATATTCTTCAATGGTGAAGAACTAAAGAAAAGGAGAGGGTTTTGTAGCCATTGCGTCTTACAAAAGACCTTGTAGTGAAAGATATGGCCGATTTAAGCAAAACCATTGCGGAGACTATTTGTTAAACAATCAACATTGGTTGACTTGTTGATTATGACATTTTTCGCCATTTGGGAATCTTTATGTGTATATTTGTACTATTTTCTTAATTGACATGTTTGCGTGTATTATCTTATCAAACTTTGACTCTTTGAGTGTCTTTGGTATGAGAGAAATGGAGGGGAGGGGAGGGAAAATTTTAATAAACTCGATTTAAAAAAATTGGATAAGTGGATTGAAAGCTTTCAATTAATTTTTATTGCTATTTTATCTTACATCTCATCTTTACTAAAAATTTTATCATCCTTCCTCTTCATTTCTTTTAAATTAATCATTCATTTTTTCCTCCTCTTCCCCTCCATTTTCCTCATATGGTATGAGGAAAATGCATCCACCTAGATATTCAAGGTTTTTTTTTTTTTTTTTTTCTGTTAAGACAATATAATGCGATATATGTGTTATCCAAATGGCAAATAGATAAACATGCATCAATCTACAATTGTAAATTTCGCCCCCTTAAAATACCTCGGTTACTAATTGTAAGACCTAGTTTAGAAGTGAATTTTAATCATAAATGTAATACCTTTTTTTATTTTATCTCCAACATTTATCATTTTTCTTCAAACTAATTTTCTTAACTTATAAATTGATATATATAATATAATATAATATTACACAAAAATATTTTAGAGAAATCATGGCACGTGTTGTAATCAAGTAATTTATTTAACTTCCTTAATATCTTAAAAATAAATATATATGTCATACATCAACGCTTAGAGGAGTAATTTTTTCTATTGATAAAAAATTGAATTGTTAAATAAAAATTCGAGTGAAATTAGAGCCATTGGCCGATATTAGAAAAAGAAAGAAAGAAAAATTCGAGTTTCTTAATAATTCAGCTGGCACTCGATGGCTCCAGGCCCCCCACCAAGAGTCAGTTTTTATATATGACGACACATCACATATGGCTCTATATTTTTCTTTAGACCGTCAAGGCTCTATATTTCTACCAAACTAGATTTAACTCAGAGACATTAAAATTTATGGTATTTAAGGATATGTTTGGTTTTTGTTAAAATTTGATTCAGCAACCAACTTGCAATAGCACTAGTGAATCAATCACTTGATGGAGATGCTAAGTGGAGAAATCTCTCAAGGGAACAAATCAACAGCTTCAATTATCTCATTCATTAGTAATTAAATTAAATCCCAAAAGATATAAGCTGCTACTAAATCAAAATTGAAGTGGAGACATTTCTCAAAGACTATAAAAATGAAAGGAGGAGGTAAGAAAGGAGCAATCTTACGAGTCCTAAAGCATAACCATACAATATCCATGTCCGAAACATGCCTAAGAATAGTGTCCCCCCCCCCCCCCCCCCCCCCCCCCCCAAAAAAAAAATTCAGGATTTAAATGAGATAAAGGCTCACAATGCAATAAGCATTCATAGAAAGATTCTTTCATATTAGCACCTAATAAAGTCATTCATATTGGTGGCCGAATGCAAACCCAAACCCACATCGGAGGCAAATCTTTATGGCTAACCTTCCTTACACACCAGTATTGTAAAGATATTGTATTAACCCTTATATAGGTTAATATAATCTTTAATCCCTCATATTTATCCTTATTTTGATTTTGATTCCTCAAGTTTCAACTATAGGTTCAAGGGACAAAATAGTCCATATTTTTATTAAATTATAGAGATGATTGTATCAAGTAAAATGAAACTTGAGAGACCAAAATCTATAATTTAAAATTTAAAATGACAAAACTAAAATGAGAACAAATTTGAGAGAGAAAAAATTGTACTCCCTCTGGTCCTATTTATACGACAAAGTTGACTTTTTTAGAGAAATTAAGGAAGCCAATTAAATCACTTTAGATTATTTATATTTTTAGTATCTTTAGATTATATATCAGTTTATTAGTTCAATTAATTAGTTTACAGGAAAAAAAAAAGGTAAAAATATAAATATTTTAAAGTGATTTAATTGACTTTCTTAATTTCTCTAAAAAAGTTAACTTTATCTTATAATTAGGACCGGAAGGAGTATTAACGTAAATATTATGATCTGTATCATTAGGATAGGATCGAATATTATTCCGATGGGGTATTATCTTGTCATTATGAGCCATTAATGACGTAGTTCATCTCCCATACAACATACACATACCCCTTTCCTGATTGTGAATATGATAAGTAATTCATTTCATATTTTCTCTAGCTTAGTAAGTATCAATCACATCCTTACTCATAATATGACTTAGGAGGTATTACAGAATCCCAAAAATTGATACATAAATCCCTTTTTTGGTTCTGCCAAAAAAGGGGGGAAGAAAATAAAAAAAAGCTCTTCTAGCATATTTACATCTACATGTGAGTAACAGATTTGGTCTGCAGCTTACAGGCCATACAAAGCTGTGGCTCATCAATGATCATCTTCCAAACAAAAATATCTCCATTGATGATGTGATATTGTTGCTTATATATGTCAGAAATATTTTTACAAGAGACAACGTGATTCAACATCACTAGGCTAAGTAATTCTTTGAAACAGCCTAAAATCAAGAACCAGAAGCCCAGAATGCAACTTATCTAAAGAAGCAGAGCTCAGCATCTTTCAAAAACTTTGTACAGCCTCTCTAAAGAAGCAACCTGGAAAAGGAACGACAATTAAAAACAAATTAAAATTAAGAGATACCAACTTCACTCGAGCAACAACTTATAATTATTAGCTGTTAGTTAAAAACCAATAGGTACAAGAACAAGGCTACATATGCAGCAAATTCCAGAAATACAAATTCGAGAGAACCCCTTTAATGACATAGAGAACCGTTCCATCCCAACCGCTTAAGATGGTAGGTGAAGATCCAAGATCAATTTATGACATATTTCTTACATGGACATTAACAAGCCAAATTATTTTAGTTTACAGCGAAGGGTTAAGTATAGGCCTACTATGTCCAAGAGCTTAATTTGCTCAGGAAACAAAGGTGCAAGTCCTAACTTGGGGTCTTGATCATAGAATTCTGATATTGATTATAAAGATATTTACATACTAAGACCCCATCCAAGGTCTAAGATATTAATAGTTAGGCAAATGAATAAAAAAATGACACAATTGTAATTGTTACTTTGGGATGCAAAGCGTATTTATGCAATAAATAGTCAGTAGCAGCTAAGGGCATGTTTGGGAGAGCTTAATTTGAGAAAATAAGCCCAATTTACGCAAGACGAGAAAAAACTCCTCTCACATACTTACCTCATATACCGTGAATCACGAATTATAAGCACTTATTACCCAAAAATAAGCTCTTCCAAACGAGCACTAAGTTAATTCTAGCAGATATAAAAGGCTAGCAAGGTTGATTTGGCCCCCTATCCCATAATTCGTTCAAAAAACTAGAGCAGAACACTACTATCAGGTTTCATCTGGTATTCCCTTTCCTTCCTTATTTGGCATTGTCTATTATGCCTTTGTAATCATTATTCAACAATTTGTATCTCTTTAATAATTCTTTTTAAGTCGGAGGATATTGATTACTTTTTATCCTCAAAATTATTTTCCAAAGAATAAATCACTCCACTTCCCAAAATGACTAGTGTTTAGTGCATGTACTGTTTGTGAATTTCTTCAGTAAAATATATGGAATGACCAAAATACATAAGCAGAAAATTAGAAAGGATTTTGTCATATGTAACCATCAGAGTAAAGAGATTTGAATGAAGAATTATGAATTCATATATTGATATCATCATATAAAAAATATTAAAGGTTCACATTACAAATATATATTTACCTGAACAAATGTTCCATTAGTAGCCATAAAAGCAGGTGGTTTGAAGAAGAGTCTCAAAGATGGAAACAGCACATGTTGTATTGACCATTCACGCTGGGACCAGGCAAGCTCTGCCTCAGATAGCAGTTCATGATCAACATCATTCTCCACTATCTCATCACTCCCTGAACATATAACTCACCGAGGTTAGATGTCACTATTGTCTTTCACACAAAAGAGATAAAACTGAAACTGTCTAGTACAGCATGCATTCATCAGGTGTCCCAGGTTTAAAAAGAAAAAGGCGGTCTAGTGCATAAGGCTCCCACCAGTTGAGGTCTGGGGAGGGATAGATGTATGCAGCCTTATCCCCGCAAGCGGAGAGACTGTTTCTAAGATTTGAACCCGTGACCTCCAGGTCACATGGTAGCAACCTTACCATTGCATCAAGGCTCACCCTCTATCTCCTCCCAGGTTTAACCACTTAAAATTTCTATATCTCCTGTCCCAACCCAATCCATTCCTGTTTCCTGTCCTGAGGAAATGGAGCAGCAGGTGCAGCCTGAAACAACAGAAAAGTGAGCTATGACCTAGGGACAGCAAGAAGTGCTTATCAAGTGGCTTGGTCTGCCTCAATGTCACAGTAGATTGGAGAATAAGGAAGTAATGAAAGTGCAATTGCCCAGTTTCAGCATAAGGACAAGGAGAGACTCCATGGGGAGGGAATTAATGAACCCAGCATCAACAAGGTTTATATGACAAGCATAAGGAAAAATACTAAATTGGGTAATGTCTGTGTTAAAAAAAAAACGGCTGTCCATAATGAGAATTTAGGGTGAGTTGGCTAAATAAGAAAGGATTATAACAACAAACTATCTTGTAGTTCATTTGGGTAAATAAGAGAGCAGCCGTTTGTGATATTATGACTACTGATAGGAATTTATAAAATTTTCTTGGAAAGGAGTGGGAGAACCTGACCTCAAAACCCAGGAGTTCTATTTTCTTCTCTTATTTCCTTGGTTACTACTTTACGCCTTATAATAACACAATTCAGCCAACCACTCCCTCTTTCTAAGGAAATAGAACTGGCATTCCCAATATATATAAATAATACCATAGCTGAGCACCATAAAGAAAGAACTTCTCTTCTACCTTGAGTGTCTGAAAGATATTTGTTAAGCTTACTCAAAGATCAAGTTAAACATTTTTGAAGCCCTAACTCTATGGCATCTACTGGCAAAATTTATAGTACAGTCATATAGGCACCAAAAATGAAAATAAAAGGTATACTGTAAACGAATGGTGGTTTAGAAGTGCAACCAAAATAAGAAACTGCAATAAAACCGATGGTTATCAAAGATATGGAGAACAAAAATCCAAACAAAGAAGAATAAAAATTAGGCCCGACTCCCACATTGATAATGCTAAGTAACAAATCAAGCAGCATCCATGTCAACTGGCTTCAGGAATTTACAACCAATCTCCAAAGTAAAAATATTTTCAACCCAAACAGTAGCCATTCAATCCATACCAGTTGTGTTGCAAGAGTTTTGCTCAGCACAACTTAATTTTCTCTTCTTGTAAAACCGCCGTCCATCACCGGATGGGTTGGGCAACATGGGTGGATGCATTGCATAGAAATTACCTAGAGCTGCTGCAATTGTTTGTATGCAATTCTTTTCAACACCCCAATCAACCTGCTTATCAACAAAAGGAAATTACATTCTACAATATTTCAAAAAGGAAAGCATGAAAGAGAGAACAATATCAAGCAATCATGACTATTTTACAGCCAACATGCATATGGTTGCACGTTATGTCGTCCCCCCTCCCCAAGCTTAAGTTCCATCCTTCCAATCTCCTCTCAATGATGGTTCCCACAAGAACTTATATGAGCACATTCATTACTTTCCCTCTATCCACGACTAGGTCCTCAAACTCCATCCTTTAAACACAAAATGGCTGGCCGGGGAGGGGAGAGGAAGAGAAATAGGGAAGAGATGTTTCTTTGTTAGGAAAGCCTAATCAAAATGAACACAACTATCAATGTATTGCACAGATATGATAACCTAAGTGACTTCCATCTATAGTGTATTAACTAAACTAAGGCATAACAGTATAGCTGACAATGTAATGATTGATCCATGAAACAGACAGTTCAAGGTCGTGTTACAAAATACATGTCTGCATCATGCCCTGAACTGGTGTTTAGTGTCCATGTTACTTAGTTACTGATGATCCAGACATACAAATCAGAAATAGAAATCAAAGCTTAGATGTAAACCAACTGATCAGAAGAGCATGAGTAACAAAAAGCAGCACTGACATCATTTCCCAAACTAAGTGCGAATTCCGGGATGCAATCCATATCAGGAGTATACTGATCCAGTATCACAGGAAGTCTAGATAAATTTCCAAGTTCGTCAATATGAATGCAGAAATGATACTCCAGTATGTCAGCTTTCTGTTTCAGTAGATCTGTGTTCATCTGGAAAAAGAGTAAAACAAATGCATGCCCAAAATATGAGAAAGAAAGCTATCAAACAGCAATTTATGAGATATTTATGCGTAGATTATTACAATATTCTCACACAATGATGTACAAAATAAGATTACTTGAATTAAACTACAGTTTAAAATCAAGGATAACCAGCAGAATTCAAGGACAGTGCACAGTGAAGCGAGCAAGCAAAGTTGCATCTAAAAAGCCACATGTACTCACTAGACAAGAGTCAATACTACGGGAACTGAAAGGCAACATGAGGCCACTTCTTAAGGAAGCCGACTTATTTTGGGCAAATCATATCAATCAGTTCATATATGTTAGAAAGTTTGAAAATTTAGAAAGCAATAGCACTTTTGAGTATTCATAAAAATTGAAAAAGCAGAACAATGATGATAATTTGTTGAAGACATCTTAAGTTGGGAAACCAAAACAATGAAGATTGAATCTCAAGCTTATAGAACAACTTCTGGATTACGACAACATTTAAACAAATTCTTTTGACAAAAATAGATATGCCATCACTCATTTCTTGAGAAAGACTTCAAAAAGGAAATCTTAAAATGGCAAAATTACTTCATTCAGAATATGGGTCAATCTATGGAGTCCATCGACCAGATGGACACATCAATCCATAGTGGAACTAGGAAGAAAAAAGCAAAGGCTGGAAACAGAACTAAAATACACTTTATTCCACATTGATCGTTGGAGATTGATTGGGAGATTTGTCTCCTTTCCTCCCTTACATATCTATGCATTTCTTCAATAAAATTTAGATCAAAGTATTACTCTCAACTCTGAAATGCTACAGACCTAATATCTGTTTTTCTGCAACATGTGCTACAAAGTTTCAAAGAAAATTCACTGTCGCAACATTGACCATATTTTACACAATCTATTATTTTTTCTTCTAAGAATATATATATATATATATATCTGTTAGCTAATCAGGTTCATCGTTATTTGGCTAATGTTTCACTGATTTAGTGGGCTTTGCTTATCTGATAAGGTTTGTGACTATAAGCCCATAAACTCCTTGCTTCCACAGAAATCATTGTTGAGTTCACAGTCCCTTTTTTCCCCCCTCTTTTTTTGCTTTTTCTTTCATTCAAACAGGATTTTTTGTTCTCCACTTCTGTGTCTTTTTCTATTCTCTCTTCTCATCAATAAAAAATAAACTTTTTCCATTGAAAATAAAAAACACGACAGAACGAAGTGGTTTTATTCTTCAACATTCAAGCATAGATAGTTTTGTGAAGAATTAAGTTTTCAAGCTTTCGAACAGAGGGGTTGGCTTTTATTCTGTTTCAATTTTTTTTTTTTGGGGGGGGGGGGGGGGGGGAGAGGAAAAGGAATAGGTTCTTGCTATAAATAGGTTAGCACAATAAAGTAAGCAATATGCTCATAGTATCATAATGGAAGAAGCAATGTATAACATTCATAATATAATCTTAATTCAAAGCAGGGAAATTACTTCAGCAATTTTCTCGTTCAAGTCATCATTCTCAGTGGATTCTGAATCTAAATCATCTTCCTTCAGTGCCAGCATAATCAAGTCGTTCAAGGGGGCAGGATCACTTAGTTGTATAGCATTGAAATGGTCAAGCCGGCTCAAAACTTGCTGATACATAAGTTCTTTGCTGAAAATGTATTAATACAAAAGTTATAAACAAAAAAATTGAAGAATGTGTAGCAATGATGACTTCTTAGACCAGAAACAGCAAAATATCTACCTCAGGTTTACTACATTGGCAAGATAGAGATGAGTGTTATGTTGAATCAATGCAAGAACATCATCTGCCATTCCAATATATGTGCAGTGCCTTACAATATCAAGCAAACCTTCAAAGAATGATTATCATATTAGTGAACCTTGTAAGAAGAAATCATGAGAGACAGAGTCATAAAAGATTAATACCAGAGTGACAGTTGCTATTGATCTCATCAAGAAGCTTATGAGCACTGATGTTAACTGAAGAATCATTTGGGTTCCTTCTTTGTCTAACCGAGGACCTGACAAGAGATACTGCAACTCATTTACTTAAGAACAAAGCACTTCAAACAATTTAATCTGTTAAAGAATTATCTAAAGACTACATAATTCTAGCATCCAAATATAGCATACAAACTAATTACAAATTTTGAAATGATCAGAGAAAAGTGGTAGAGTGTTGGATCAAAATTCACCTCATCTGCTACATTTGATGTCAACTTTCTAGTGAGAGAGATGAGCTAATTTATGAACAAGTGAAATCATGAACATTTGGAACCAGCTTACAGAATTCTTTGATATTTGAAAATGATCCCTAGCAACAATGTGTTTAAAAAAGGCGCTAACTAGGAGTCTTCAGATTTACATAGATACAGATTGGGTGTTCACTCGGTCATTGAAGATCTACCTTAGTTTATTGCACATTCATGCGTGGTAATAACCTCATAACCTACAGAAGAGAGGCCACAAAAAAAAAAAAAGCAAAAACAAAAAACCAAGGGCAGTGCTGAAACAGAGTTTAAGGACACTGCAAAAGGTGTTTGTGATGGAGCCTAGTAAAACAGACCTCTCGGTCAATACAGAAACAATGTACAAGGACTCATAAGGATTCTTTTAGACAACATAGCCCCTATTAGAGGGTGCATCACAGCCACACAGAATTTGACATTAATGGCCCGAAGCTGGTGACATTGAACTGACCCATAGTCCAACCCAAAGTTAAGTTGACGTCTTAACTGGGGATATATATAGAGTTAAATTCCAATAATCGACTTCCAAGGTGGGGATGTTCAACATATTCAAACCAGCTTGAGGGTGATCTCTTGAACCCTCAAATCTTTTTTAATGACTTTCTGATTTTTATCTCCTTGTTTCTCTCCATTTAAGTTTGTTTATTAGTTAATATTGCAGTAGCTGATTTAGTGGGAGTTGAGATTATCATTATGTGTGGTATTATTTATTATGAATGCCTTAATCCCAATTTACGTAAGGCCTTATCCATTTAAATCAAGGAGAATCCAAACTCTCAATAATCTGAAAATTTACACTTCATCTTCCTCACCTCACTTTGCTGAGAGTCTTGGTCTTGGGTATTCTCATGATTAGCACTTAAGTACGGTTTTTCTCATACTATACTGCAACATACAGTTTTTTTTTTTTAACCAGTGAAATATTTTTTTTTTTAAAGCTAAACACCAACATGTGGTCATTTGGGCATAGTAGGCTTTGATGCTGAGAAGAATTTCAGAGTATAAGGCCTCCAAATGCTTGTCTTATTGATGGTGAGAGGTGAATGTACAAATCAGTAATTTAAAAATTAACATTTAACACATTTGAGTAATAAAAGGAGCTAACAAGATCAGAATATTAACCAAAGTTGTTTCTTGTAACCGATAAAACCCAATATGTACATAAGATTTTCAACACTGAACAAAAGGCTTCAACGATACTGTAACAATAAATCAATTTGACAAGTTTGGATTATCTTGATAAGCAGAAAAGGTACAGGAAGAAAATAAAATCACCTCACAGCAGTCAAGCTAGCATTCTTGTCAAGATGTCCACTTGGTTGGGTTTCCATGTAAGCATGCAATCTTCCAGAAGGATTCAATGAATCTGTTCTAACCATTTTATGTACTGGAATTTTCTGCGATTTTGAACCTGTAATTAATAAACAAATATCATATGCTTAATGACGATTGTTCAGGGACTAACTCAAACAGAAAACACACAACCCAAAAAGGAAAAGAAATTCTGAAATACCTAACACCAAGGGGCTCAGGTTAGCCTCCTTGCATGGTCTCACATAACACGAAGAGGATGGTTCAGCTGTCTGTCACAAGAGAGAATAAAATCCAATTTCATGAGTTAAACTGATATGTAATAATAACAATAGCAGAATAATTTGTCCGGTAGTTAGTTTGTGAAACAGAATAAGTAGTTATAGAGGTATTAGCTGTTGGAGTTCCCAAGCCTATATGTAGATACATATACACAATTGTATGGGCAGACTCTATTGTGAATGAATTGCATGGCGTAGCTCTCTCTCTCTCTCTCTCTCTCTCTCTCTGTGTTTCCCCCATTCTTCTGTCTCGTTTCCCCATCTTTCCCCTCTCTTTCCCTCTCTTTATCTTTTCAATATTACAAAGGTATAACATAAACCGCATTAATAGGGTAAAACATGACGAAACAAATATAAAGTTGCACTCATAATTGAAGAATTGGAAGAAAAAATTTAGCAACAAAAAGTACAAAAATAAAATTAAACTCTTAAAAAATGATGCAGAATCTAAGATTTAGATCCTGGTCAAAGTTATTTCAAGCCAAAATTTTCAAAACTTCAAGCTTCACTTCTATAATAAAAGAAATATAAACTAGCCCCAAATCTTCTATGAAATAAAGCAGTACCAAATAGAATGAACTGCAGTTGATCCAACAGTCCTATGTGAATCTTTTTCCCAAACGAGCATTGGTAGAGAGAATGCTCCACGAAAATTATCAAGCCTCTTTGTAAATTTAAAAAGATGAAAAAGGAATAGCAAATGAATAATACTTGAAAATTTTGACATAAAATAATCTCTAGCAAATTATTAAAATGCCAATCCCAGTAAGCCAGCACAGGTTACACGATTAAAAGCCTCCCACTTAAAACATTACCGAAAACACATCACTAGAAAATGGCAAAAGGTATAGATATTTGCATGAATCTATTTCCACACAGTTCAAAGAAGCAATTACCACCCATCATGATCAAAAGAAGCAGATATTACCGATATTCCCAGAAGTGTCTCAAACCTGGAGTTCTGCGCCCTAAGACATACCTCTTCTTGAAATGTTCGTGTATCATTTGAGCTTCTCAATCTTGATTCAACCAATGTTTGTATCTTCTCAATGATAACTTCCTGGTTTAAAAGGCTTACCTGTATGCCCAAAAAAATTGTATTTGATAGCAAAGAACTTACAAATGCAATGTTGCAAATCCCACTAGATATTGAAAATACATTCAAAGAGCTACATGGAAAATATTCTAGCAATAAAGAAAGACCATGAATTTACCAATTTAAATTGATGTGATTGGTAGGGGCTTTCGTCCCTTAAATAAGAGGTTCAGGTTTGATTCCCAATCTTTATGTAAAGAGAAAACTTAGCTGAGAAGGGTCTACTTTTTGCCATTTGTACTCAAAGGAGCTTAGTCTTTGCTATTGGCAAAGACTACTCCTAGTGTCTCGCCCCTAAAATAAAATGATAATAGAGACCCAATCAACTAAATCATGAGCTTAAGTTAATAGGGACCTAATCGATTATTATAACAATTCCAATCACACCTTGAGCTAAGAGGCCAGCCTATTCCAGAAGATTTGCTTGGCAAGCAAGAGATACTCAAAGCTTGAGTGCTACTGATGTAATGCCCCAAATTTTGATTAAGGGCTAATGATAATTATTGAGAATAATTTGTGAATTAAAGTTGAGTTATTATGTGTTATGTGGCAATTTTAATTAATATGCCATAATCAGTGAGAAATTGAAAGAATGGCAATTAGTCATTGATTAATGGAAGAATTAATTACTAACTAAGAGGGAAATGAGAAATGTAACTAATTGGCTAATGGAGGGGTTAGAGTAACTAATTAGTTACTTTATGAGGACCAATGAGGTGGAGACATGTGGCAAATTGAGAAGAGGAGAGAGTGTTGAGGAAGTCAAACCCATTTTTTTTATCATTTTCTCTCTCTTCCCTCCCTCCTTTTCGCTGAACAAGCATGGGCAAGGGTGAGAAATCATCATTCTTCATCTTCTTCCTCACTCTTCCCTCTCATTTCTCTCTCCATTTTCATCCTCCATTGTTGCCCAAGGAAAGAGGAAGAGCTCTTGATCAAGGTAAGCCATTTGACCCTTCTAATGACCTCAAATGCCAAAACTTTCTTTTACAATCTTGTTCCTTTTGTTTGGGAGCTTCAATTCTATGGTTTTAGATTTTTCCATTTGATGATGTTTGAGCACTCAAGGAAATTTATAGTTTGGAGAACCAAGAAATCTCTTTGGGAAAGTTGTTAAGGTGAGTAAAACAAACATTTCTAAATAGGTTTTGTGTCATTTGGCTAAGCTTCGAATTTCTGGGATTTTGGCTTGATTTTCGAAAATGAGGGTTATGGTGTGTATGGCATGTTGTTGTTATGGATTTAGTGTTTTGTGATGTGCATCAGATAGATAGAATGAATTGAGATTGAATTTGGAGGTTTGAAGTCTTTGAGAAAATTTGCATTGTGTTGTTGCCTTGGTTATATCTCGTGAAAGTAATGTGAATATGGTCATTTTGGTGTCTCCATTGGCTTCCTTGTGAAATTTGGCGTGGAAATGAGTTTTGGTTTGGATTTTGAAACCATTGGAGCATAGTTGCAAAATTGGAAATTCTGGAAGAATGCTAAGTGTAAATTGCTGTGCAAGTGGCCAACTTTGCATGGTAATTTGAAATAACAAATGGTTTTAAAATGAGGCGAAACTTTCCAGTTTTGTAGTTCACATGTCAAGCTTTCCATTGATATAAAGTTTGGTCAATTCTGAATTATGTGCTAAGAGTTATGGTCGGTTGAAAACAGCCAAGAATTAGGACAATTCTTGGCCGCAACCCATAACCTTCTGTCCATTTCTTGGCCGCGACCCAAATGTTTCTGTCCAATTCTTGGCCGCGGCCAAAACCTTCTAACCTTCTCTTGGCCGCGGTCCATGGAGGCAGACCGCGGCCCATGACTTTCTGACCATATCTTGGCCGCGGGCCAAGGGTGGGCTGGCCGCGACCAATCCCTGTTTTTCAGCACTTGTATATTCAAAATGTGCGTTATAAACCAGTGTTTCCCAACCCTTTAGGGCTATTGTTAGAGTCATTTGTAGCTTCTTAAGGGTCATTAATGATAACCAATTTAAGTGTTGTAAAGTCATTTAAGTATTGGAATAAAGAATAACACTTCGTCCCTAATTATGAATTATAAGATTCGATATTTGCCCTACTTGGGAGAGACCAGTACCAGAGCATACACAGAAGGACCAAGGTAGTGACTTTTCTCTCAAGTTGTGTATGATGCTTAGTATGCCTGACTTATCATTATGTTGATATTGTGAACATGTGTGTGTGTTATCTACCATGAGGCATTACAACGTGAACAGTCGTAGGTGGTGATGTGTGTGTCACCTACCCCTGCCGTTGTAATCGCCTAGGCTGTGTTATGGAATTATGTATTCCTGCTTTGAGAATATGCCAGTATGGCTTTAATGGAATGAGAAATATTTTATATGGATCCCAGCTGTGGTAATATATGTGATATGAATATGTGATTGTGCAATATAGCGTGAGCAGACGTAAGGATGACGTAAGTCACACATGCCCCTGCCGCTGTAACTGCCGTTGTAGTTGCTGTGTGTTGTGTTATGATTTGCTTTCATGCTTTGTGGTTATGCATACTATGAGTGATTTGTTACTACGGGGATTCCTTAGAATCTCACTCTCCCAAACAAATTTCAGACAAGGCTGGTGGTTCTAAAGAGAAGCAGGTGACGAAAGGCAATTAGAGCTCCTGGATAGGAGTTTATTTTGAATTTTGGTTATCATTCTAGATAATTGTATATGATATTTTGGATTATAGAATATTAATTGTGTAATCCCCTAGAATGGGAAACTGATTATGGGCAATTATGCCCTGTAACCCTTTATTGATTAATGAAACCCGAGTGTGTCGGGAATTTACATTGTACTCCGATATTTATGAATGAAATTGTACTGTACAAGCCATTTATGTATTTGAATATGAATATGAAACCATTGTGAACAGGTTTTTTAAACGTTTTTGAAAATTCTGTTTGGGCAAAAGAAAATTTTAATAAGTCCCAAATCATATATGGTCTCTAATTCCACATAATCACATATTTATGAACTTAATCTCAGCCTTGGATGAGAAGGGAGTTACAACTGAAGGCATACATTTTTCTTAATGTAGAAGTTTACATTACATGTCCCTTCAGAAGCCTAAGTCCATGAGGCCCTATCATAAAAGCTTTTGATAGGTGCCCAAGTGGGATGGGAAACACTTTGAAGAGCAGGCTATAAGGTGAGAAAACTAACACTCTCAATTAGCAATCATTGGGAAGTCAAGGTCCAACCAGCCAAACTCAGCAAATGCGACACTTCATAAGCTGACAATTCACTCTACTTCCTCGTCAATCAAAACTTGACATGACACTTTCCAAAGTTGTCAATAATGAGCTTTGGCACCTATTGATAGTCACCCAAGTGAGGTAGGAAACTCTCCCCAAAAACTAGCTATTTAGGTGGAAGAATCAACTCACTTAGGTCCTTCATAGGGAATATCATACTACTCAACATAAGACTTAGGCATGTCAAGCTACCTTCATTTCCATCATTTGGTTCTCCTAGGAATGTTGAAGTGCCAGCAACACTATCAGTTAGCCCTTTTTGCTTTGATATATTTTGTGTCTAAACAGTTCATTCCAATCAATCGCAACCAAACAAAATGAAAGTCAATTCTTTATTCAAATTTCAAAATCTCATTTTTCATTGGATTATTGTTAATCATTTCATGTCCTATTCAAATATGTTCAGGATTTTGAGGAGTTTGAAGCTCTGTGACTCTGAGTGTTTGAATGAGACACCAGATTTCAACTTCTTTCCAAATCTGAAGTTAGAACTTGAAGGATGTACTTCATTATAGCAGCATCATCCATTTATTTCATTACTTCCAGAGTTTAAGTTTCGAAGTTTGACAAACAGGACAAGAAGCAATTTTGAAGGGTCGTAATCATCATTCATAGGTTCCTTCCTATGAATAGGGTTTGCCAAAAAAATATGTTCAATCAGGATTGCTATGCTAATCCTCTTTAGTCTTTACCATGCAAAAGCCCAACCAAACACACACACACACACACACACACACAAGTAATGGGATCTGGACTACCATTCCCATGCTCCCACCGAAATGAACCAAACAGACCCTAAGTAGTTTGAGATTAAATGCTCAGGAGCCTTAAATTACTTTCTAAGTATGGAAGTAGCTCAATCCATCCAAAGAATCTTTCTATGTAAAAGAAAATACACCATCAACTCATAAATAGAAATCAGTATGCTCAAGTGTAGCCTTGCAAATACACCTATGGATCCCTTGAATAAAATAATGAGGAGGGAAGATTCTTGTTAAGCTGATAAAGTGGTGCATCAAAGATTAGTAGGAAAATTAATACATTTTTCCAGTAGGAAAATCAAAGAGAATACAAATTCTCCAACTCTTTCCAATCAATTTTCTTCAAATAATAATTATGGTCAGAAAATAATTTATAAAGAGATGCTGGCATGCATATTTTAATTAGGTCTGTAGTATTTACCTCTCTCTTTGTTGGATGCATATTTACATCAACATTCTCAGGAGGTACTACAATTGTCATGTATACAAACGGTTTAGAAGCTTTGGGCAATGTCGCTGAATAAACAACTTCAATTGCTCTCTTCAATGCAGAACACTCAACCAATCGATCTGAGGAACAAGAAAATTTTCATGAGGGCCTATATACTTTTTTTTGACAAAATGAAGCTGAAGATAAAAGAAAATAGATTTCCAATGTGAATGACAAGATATCCTTTTTAAGCATGGAATAATTTTTGGGGAAAAAACAGAGCTCTCAGTCCAATCTTTCTGTATATCAATGAAATACACTCCTTTGATAGTGCCATGAAAAAACCACCTAATAAGAGAAAAACAGCACAATGTCTAGCAATATATCCTGCATCCCAAAACCAATCTAGCTTGTCAAAAAAGTTTGTTCCAAGACTAAAGGAATGCTAGCAGATAAAGAATTTAGGGAAGCCTTGAAGGTTGAGAAATTAGCTGCTTCTAGTAAGCCCCCCACCCCCAAAAAAGAAAAAGGAAAAAAAGAAAAAAAAAGAAAAGAAAGGTATTGGGTGGGTGTATTTGGGGGGTTGAGTCTGCGTGCAGTAAACCAAACGTAAAAGGTATAGATGTCTCTGGTCACAACAACAGTAAAGCCAAGGATTGGGTGGCAATAATACATCCTGTCATCAATTTTAACAATACGTTCAACTTGATGTCCATTCCTCTTTTCCCACACTTTTCATGAGGATAATTCTGCTTTCTTTTGGCGGGCAAAATATTTCTCAAAATAGGAGTTCCAGATAAAAGGAGTCTTCAAATATTTTATGGTTAGCTTTAAGCCTTATGATTCTCTTTTGTTGGGGATTTGAGTGGTAAGGTTTGCTGCTGCCTTTCCCATATACATTTGACTGCTTTTGTTCAATAATGTCAAGTTCAAATGAAAGTAAAACCATGAATTTCTACAATATTAAAGTGTTTTTCTAAGAGCAAAAGACACTGAGCAAGCTATATATATCATTGCATATTAATCACACATACCATTGATGAAAAGAACCATTGTGATCTTCTTGGCAGCATAATCTGCATTAGAGATAAAACCGTGCATCTCAAAAGGTGAACTAGACGAATCATCATCTGAAGCTTCAATTTCCATCAAATTGCGAGCAACTGAAACACCATAAACAGATCCAATGGCATCAAGCCTTGATGATGTAGCAACTGTGTGAACATCAGCTCTCATAGCTCCATGCTGAGTGGAACAAGAGGCAAATTGTACAAAGAAAATTAGTATCAAGAACATAATATGAGATGAAAGAATGCGAAGAGCAGGTTTACCACTCAAGACACCGACCTTTCTACAAGAGAAACCAACATTTATGTGATGTATGGCAAAACGGCTAATCAAATCTACAATCTTTGAATAGTCATCTGCAGAATTTTGTAATGTCTTCCTCCTTGCAGCCATATTATAGAATAAGTTCTCAACCTTAAAACAAAATGACAAGAATTTCAACTCACAGAAAAATAAGTCCAATTGCATATTCAGAGTATATCTTCTGAAGACAATTTAGTTACATGGAGAAGAATAGAGCCAATAATGTGTAAGACTAAGCAATTAGCAAGTAAAGGATAACACAAGAAATGGGGGCATTAACGCAAAGGCAAGGATAGGCTCGGACTAATTTGCCGATCTTCTTCTATTACATGACTTCATTCAACAGTAAATTCAAATGGGAGAAGATGTACCAGGACTCATAGGCATTGTTAAAGACAAAAAATTAAATGGAGGAAACAAGAGTGGTTTGATCTGAATTAGCCATCTAAATTCCTCCATACAATAAATTCTCCAAGGAACCCGTATGGCATACTTCACTTATAAAGTAATGCAATATATTCAAAAAATTGGAAAATTATAAACCCTAAACATGAGAACCTATCTTTAAAAATTAAACTTAATGCAAAATCAAGCAAGACCACTACTCAATCTGGCCTATGTTTTGATTTAGCTTTTCTTGCTTTGAAATGATGGAAGGACTATTATTTCCTTAAGCAATAAAGGGTGGCCCAATATACAAGGCTCCTACCAGGTGGTGTCTAGGAAGGGATAGATAACATAACAAAATTTATATAGATATATTCTTTTAAAAGTATATTCTTATCAAAATAGTTTTCATCTTATTTAGTGTTATGACATGCATCACCAAACAAATAATAGTATTATCTAATATTAAACCTTATCCCATGAGACTTTATCCGATCATCTGATCATTGATTGTCTTGTGTAGCAAACAAACAGACCCAAACATAGTTAACATAAAGTGTCAGAAACAGCGTAAAGTCTCAAGAGTAAAGAATTTATATGAAAGATATTTTGTCTACATGAAGTCCCTATTGGGTTTTCAAAGGGATTGGACAGCTCATTTCAATTCAAGAGTCTAGCTTGTTTTCTTTTTGTCTATTCTCTTGCTTGGGAAGAACCTCTTGTCCTTTGTTTTTGTACCTTTTGTAGTGATCACTCATATCATCAACAAATTGTTGTTTCATTTTTTAAAAAAGTAATTCTGGTGAAAAAATGTTTAAAAAAATCTAGGTGCAAGGAGAAACTGCAAAAAGACTCATAAATAGCAAAATATTTGTATATACCTACATATATAGTATGCAGCTATAATAATACATTAAAAATTCAACACAAAATTCTAGATGTTTAATCAGACTTACCTTTGTATTCAACATTTTTTCTGTTCAGTAATGTCTTCAGATAAATTCTATAAATGATTCCAAGCAAAATAGAAACTATGCATTATTTCAGCAAAAAGACTTGTTTTTCTTTCATGCCAGTACAGCAAAAAGGCTTGTTCATACCATTATCTGGGTTCCTTTTACAGCAGCGCATGCCTTTGGTTCATGCTCCGTAACTCCGTCTCTATATGATACCCTGAACCAAAAATTCACCACAAGTCAACAAAAAGTCGTATACTTCAGTTAGATCGCCATAGTAGAAAAGATATTAAAATCATAATAGACTGGCTATGGCAGCAAAACTCTTAACATCTTCAAATCACAAACCAATGCAAAACATAATACTCGGAATTTTTCTACATTGGTCTTATCTATATCTTTATATTAAAATGTCGTTCACCTGTAACCATGCAATTGCCCTTTGGTTATGGTAGTGACTGTAACATGGCCAACATATGTCATGCTTGCCAAAGCCTCTCCCCTAAATCCCATTGATTTAATGGACCGTAAATCCTCAAATGCAGACAGCTTTGAAGTTGTATGCCTCTCACACAATATGCCCAGGTCCTCATGCTACAGAAACACATTGCCAAAGTAATAACAAAAAAACTGACTCAAAAGAACAGTTAAGTTTAAAAAACATATTCCTATTTAGGCATAGAAACCGAGCAAAGATTGCTAGTTCAAAGAGATTGATTATCCCAAAATCAGGTAAAAAAAGAAAAGGGGTTAAACAACCGACTCGAATTCCATGGCCATCATCGGAGACTTGGATGAGTTTGAGGCCTCCGTCCTTAATGGTGACGCTAATGGAAGAAGAGTTCGCGTCGATGCTGTTCTCGATAAGCTCCTTGACAGCGGAGACAGGGCGCTGGATGACCTCACCGGCGGCTATCCGATTGACGACAGACTGGTCGAGGCGGTGAATTTTAGGAGGCTCTTTAGGAAGCTGCTCTTCAACGTCCATTGGCAAGGGTTCATCACTGGCTCGCGATTCCATGGTTATTGGCTTGTTCAGTTCAGTTCAGTGTTCACGGTGGGGAGGAGTTCTCTGTTGGAAACCCGCCCAAAAGAATAAAGTCAAAGTCAAAATAAAAAAATAAAGGGAGACTGACACTCATGGCCCAAAAAAAGATAAATGAAAAAATTGTGTTTTGAAATTGTAAAATGAAAAAAAAATTGTCTCATTAATAATTTCAAGAACAGATCATTGATAACTTTAGAAGCCTGTATTAACAACTTCATGAAACCATTTTTTCATTTTACAATTTTAAAGAACCATTTCTTCATTTCTCTTTTTTCTTAGGATTTGACTGTAATTCTCCCAAAAATAAAAAATATAGTTTTAATCCTTAAGTTTTCCGCAGCTAATCTTTTAATTTTTTAAATTTATAAAGTATACTTTTGATTTTATATTTCTAATAATGTTGATATTGTTAATAAAGAATGTTAACACAACAAACTCAAATAATAATTGTGCACTCAACAAAACATGTTTAAGTTTTAATTTTTTAATATAATATATTTAAATTATTAAAATAAAATATACCGATAAATTGATACAAATAAAATCAAGATTTTGCTATTTAGATTATTAAAATAAAATATTTTCAATATCAATCAAGGTTTTGATATTAGCTCTTTTGGGTTTTAAGTAGCAGGCCCTTACACCGCTAAACCAACTCTTTGTTGGTAAGATTAATATTATTTAATTACACAGTTAGTACTTGAGTTTGTTGTGTCAGCGTGTTCCGTTAGCAATATTAAGGATATTAGAAATATAGGTCGAAAAGTATACTTTATAAAATTAATGTACTAAAAATATACCTCATGTAAAACTTAAAGAACTAAAAATATATTTTTCATTATATTTTTTTTGTTCTTCCTTTGACATAGTTAACAACCCCAAATATTTAATAAAAGGGTTAAGATGTAAATTTGCCCTAGAAGTATAAATGGAGCAATGTTGCCATTTATCGTTAAGAAGTTAACCGTCAATATCAATTTTTTAATAATCAACGTTAGTTTTTTAATAGTATGGGGCAAGATTGCTACGTTTTGAAATTTCTAGGATGATATTGAACCTGAAAAAACTTCTGGGATAACACTACTCCTCAACAAATATTTTCAAAACAAATTTACACGTGAACCCTTCATTAAAATGACTAAATTTTTTTAGTAATGTTTTGAAATTAAGATCAAAGTGAAATAGGTTGCTGAACATAACCTTTTATTAATCTAGGTCCATTTATACTTCCGGGGCAAGTTTAAGGGAAATGCCTCCACTTTTACTTGATTGGAGTAATATACTGTTTCCCATCTTAAATATAAGACCTAGTTTATTTTTTTTAAATAGATTAATAAATTACTTAATTATATTATATATTGTGTATGATTTTAAATTATATATCATTTTATAAGTTAGACAAAATAATTTTGAGAAAAAAATGATAAATATAAATACTTTAAAGCAACTTAATTAATGTTTTTAATTTCCTCAAAAAAAATCAACTAGATCTTATATTTAAGACTAACAAAGTACCATAATTGCTGCTAAGAGATGTCTTTTTTCAGTGTTTTGTCCCCGGCTACTGCAAGGATTACATGGAAAGGGTTGAACCCAATGCAGGTTTTTGGTGGTGTTGGATTCCAAAATAGTCGGCTTAAAATTCCTGATGATGTTGATCCAGTGGTAGCCACAATAATAGGTTTCTGGCTGTATGTTTTCACTTTTTTTTTTTCCCAAAACAGTCTTATAAAATTATTTTTAAAAATAAGTTTTGAAAACAAAAAAAAAAAAATCTACCTAGGTAGTTATTTTAAAAAATTTGTTTTTGAAGTGACGTGGCGACTGCTATCACGAGCAGTTAGGGGTGAGCATGGTGCTCAGTAGCCCGGTGCGCCCACCCTGGCCCTGTAAAAAATTGCCCAGCCCAGCCCTAAAAAAGTGGCCCGAAAAAATTTTGGGCAGCTTTGGGCGTGCTAATAACCGGGCAGGGCCGGGCATCGGGCAAGGGGGGCTGCCCTGCCCATTTGGCCCTGCCCTGAAAATTATTTTTATTTATTTAAAATATAAAATTTCATATCAATTAAATATTATTTCATATATATTTTTTTTATTTAAAATATATATTGTCTAATGTATAATACTCTTCTGATCCTCTCTTTTTTGCCCTAACCACTAAACACTATTTACAAGTAGATTTCTTCCTTTCTTCTTTACTTTGTGCTGTATTAAATTATAGTTGCTTTTTATTTTCTTTCCAGATGCTTCATCATTTGATCAATTTTTGGGACATTGAATTGATGCAAACTTCTTTGACTTCACGGCTTTAATTACAATCATTTTGTTTTCTTATTTATAATGAATTATGGATGTTGTTTAATTTTTAAAGTATGGATATTTGTTAAGACATATTGTATTTTTTTAAATTTCAAGACTCAAGTTGTAGACTTATTTTGAAATATCCCAAGATGTGAAATCATCAAATGTATTTAAAGTTTATATTACTTAGGGCGAAGTTAAGACATATATGGTATTAGTAACTACATTAATGTTTATGAAATTCATAAGGAATTATTTTTTTCATAAGTGGACAAAATAAGACGTTATCACTTAGGCAGGGAAGCCCACCCTGCCCAGCCCACCCTTGCCCAGCCCAAAATTGTTAGGGCTTTGAGCGGGCAGGGCCGGGCATCAGACTGCAAAATGCAGCCCGTTCATCCTTTGGGCTGGGCATCGGGCAAGGGTCTCGCCCTGCCCAGCCCTGCCCATGCCCACCCCTACGAGCAGTGATGTAGCGGTGATGGTTACTGATAGTGAATAGATGGTTGCCTCAAAATATATAAAACAAAAAAAAAAAACAACAACTAAGAACTGTTTTAGGTTTTTAGTTTTTAAAAATAAATTTTTTGTTTTTGTTTTTGTTCAAACAACTTATTGAAAACATTTTTTTTAATTTTTTAAACAAAAAAAATTAAAAACAAAATCAAACAAGCCCGTAAGTTCTAGCCCTTGTTTTATCCTTTTCTAGTCATTAGTTTTTGCTTCATTTTCAAAAGACCTAGTGCCTTTCCCAAAACAGTCTTATAAAATTATTTTTAAAAATAAGTTTTGAAAACAAAAAAAAAAATCTGTTTAGGTAGTTATTTTAAAAAATTTGTTTTTGAAGTGACGTGACAGCTGCTATCACGAGCAGTGATGTAGCAGTGATGGTTATTGGTAGTGAATAGGTGGTGGCCTCAAAATATATAAAACAAAAAAAAAACAACTAAAAACTGTTTTAGGTTTTTAGTTTTTAAAAATAACTTTTTGTTTTTGTTTTTGTTCAAACAACTTATTGAAAACATTTTTTTAATATTTTAAGCAAAAAAAAATTAAAAACAAAATCAAACAAGCCCGTAAGTTCTAGCCCTTGTTTTATCCTTTTCTAGTCATTAGTTTTTGCTTCATTTTCAAAAGACCTAGTGCCTCTTTATTTTAACTTTTTAAAAATGTTTTTATGAGGTAAATATATGAGAAAAATTTTATTTCAACTTGCAGAAAAGAACTTTTGAAACCATGATTTGTTGTAAATATATGTATACATGTGTTGGTATGTCAAAGAAACTAGTCTCACATTGGTTGGGAATAAGAGAGTATAAGCCTATATATATCATCATATTATCTTAGGCTTGTAAAAAGGCCTAGAGGAATGGTGGGCTTGCATACATAACAACTGGCCACCGAAACACCTTTTGTAAAAATATTTTACTTCCCAAAAATATTATCTTTGGTTCTCTTAAATAATAATTTATTTAGGCTTATCGAACATTCTATCTGTTGTCCGCGTACAAGCCTGTCTATTCAATGGTATTTGTTCAACCTCAAGGGAAGCATTGTCTGGATCGTTTTATGACAGTTGGCTCTTCGTGGAACGTGCCTATACAAGGAACACAGACAAAGTGCTCAGTGCTTACCTTTTGATCTCTCCTCCTCTCCCTAATCTTTTATCAATGTGATTACAATTATCTTTTGTCAGTTATGCCGTCTTGACTTATTCAAGAAGAGTTTATTTAATCTTGTGGAGTACCTCTTCCTCTCTACCGATGGTCGCAGAATAATTTTATAAGATAGTGTCATAAGACGCGACTCAGATCATCCTCTTCTTCGTTCTTCCAGATTGCTCGTGATCTACAACAATTTATAGAGTTATTTAACAAGTATGGAGAACAACCCTGCTAACAACATGCTTGAAAATCATGATGCTGCTAATCCCAATTTGACAACGGTACCATTTGTAATGTCGTTTCCCAAACCTTTTCTCGACACATCTAAGATTGAATACATCTGATCCTCCCTCTTTATCAAGTTTTGCTCAAGGCTGTATACCACTTGGCCCCTTTAAAATAGGGAGTTCCATTGAGCCTAGCCACAAAACTAGGAATGTTTTGATCAATCCCAAATTGCATGGCTATACTCAATGTGTAAACTTATGTTCTATTATACTGTCAAGTCTAACAAGCAAAGCAAAAGAAAAAACTCTATCTAATGCATGTATAAGATGATGGTATACCTTTATTTATTTTAAATGGTATGACAATAAGCTAAGTTGGTCAAGACATGCAACAAAGCCAAGCACAACTCTCCCCACTGGCATCTGTGTTGGCAACTAGAAGGGCATATTTAGGACCGATGGCGGCTTTTATCAATTAATTACTAGATTTTGTATAATTATCAATTGTATTCTTTAAAATTATAACTAAGGAACAAAATACCATACCGGACATTGAAGTAGTGGTTTAAAAATTAATGGGTCAAGTTGGGGTCAACTCGAGGTCAGACTAGCCATATTTAAATAATAGAATTTAATTTATTTTATTTTATTTCATTAGCCGTTGTATATTTATGAAAATTAATTGGGCAAATCTTGAATATTGTATTATTCTAAACATATTTTTAGAGTTTAATTAAACAGTAATGGTGGAAAATAATTGGGTTTATATGAATTAACTTTATTTTATTTTCTCCTTAATAAATTTGATTAATTAAGAATTAAGGAATTTAATGTTTGTTATTATTATTGTTTTTAAATTAATGAAGGCCCAAGTCCATGAGACTATCAAAACCCAAATCACATAATCCCCTCCTATCACATTATTCTTTTACAGCTGCGTGAGAGCATCCCCACCATTTTCTACACAAATGTCTATCTCCATCTGCACGAAAAAGGGGGGCGAACTCTTCTCCATCTCTAACCTTATCTACATCTTCTTCTTCTTAGATCCGGCAACCTCATCTCCATGCTGCCACCATCATTAGATCATGCAACCTCCTCCTGCACCAACCAGCCCTGGTTAACATTAGTCTTAGTTTCCATCTCTCTTTCTCTTCTTCTATCACCATCTGCGTCTTCTTCTTCTTCCACCTTTGGCTTTTTTTTTTTAAAAGTATAAACTGCACAACTAGCTCACACTAGTTGAGGCCGGTTTTTTCCCGTTCGAACTTTTCCTTGTTTTGGACCGGACATGTGAAAAGGTGTGACTAATTAATCCTTTAATAGATACGTAATGGGAAAAATGCCACTTTTAAAAGAAGACAAAAAATATTGAAAGGACGCAAAAAGATTTTTGTTTCCAGAAAATGGAATTAAAATAAAAAATCGAAGTAAATATTTCATCCAATCTAAAACATGATTTTAGAATAGAAAACTTCACCCTTGTCAACGAAACAAATAAACAAATAAAAGAACAACTCATAAAAAATAATGTTGCTTTCCACCCTTATCCTTATTAAATGCATTAAATTGTAAATTTTTTTTAAAGACAAATTGATATTATATCTTCAAAGTCAGTACACATTTATTTATACTATAAAATTACAAGACAGACAGTGAGGTAACCTTAATTTTGGGAGAGACCAAAAAAAAAACAAAAAGCATGGCCCAAGATGTCCGGCCAAATTTATGAGATTTAATTTTTAGTTATATTATTACAGTAATGTTTTATCTCTCACATTTCCATAGAAATTAGGGGCAAATTGCACCATACAAGTGAAACGCCTTGACATCACGTATATTTCAATTTAGCATAAATTTCTTAAAACATAACATAATTATAGTATTAACCAACAAAAGTTTCTCAAAACATGTAAGTTATATTTGCCATCCCATGTGTGACCTAAATATTAGGAACTCTTGTCACTTAGACAAGTGTTTAAGAGGTTTGAATCTTTACTCTTATATATTTAAGAGCCTAATTAGAATAGATCTACACTCCTTGTGTTTGGCCAAAAAACAGGGCTTAAAAACTTTGGATAGCAAATAAATTATTATATGGATGTGTGTGAAATACTTGGATGCTACATAAATAATGAGATGTTCTAATAACACCTAATATCGTCACATCAAAAGACATGGATAAATAAAATATTTTGGAAATCGATGATACAGATTGAAGTCAAAATCTGGAAGAGGGAAAAAGTAACATTTTCACAAAAACCATCATATTTGAAAATTCTTATCTTGGTGTGGATAGAAATGCAACTAATATATAACTTTAACTATGTCATATGGAAAATATTTAACAATTTATCATAATTCTATCATGTCTTCTTAACTGCATTTGTAGACGATGTGTTTGTATTTATTCATCGTATACCCATATATACAATGTTTAGTAGCGTTTATAGTTTAATGGATATCATCTATAATTTTCACGTTCTACGAGAATAATTAACAATTTTGGTGTAAAATTAGGTTTTGAGAGGTTTGAGGTTAGTATTGGAAAAAGCCAAATTAGTCAGGTTTGATGTAAGGGGTTAGGGTAACTTGGGATTGCTTAATCCCATTTAAACGAGAGTGCTTAAACATACCTTCTGATGATATTGTAGATCCAGTCATGTGATTGAAAAAAATTGACACAAAAAATGCTCCTTTCAAAGATTTACGCTCACAATGACGTCTTTAATTTATCTTATTTCGTCTAGTAACAATCATTATATTGTTGTCATCTGTGTCGCACTTCTTCTTGCCACAATCATCGCCGTCGAAGGCTCAAAGCTCAACAATAAGGGTTATTCCTTCTAAAATTGTGATCTCGTGACCTCCTTTCTCGACGACCACTTCCTTCATGTGATTCAACCTAAAATAGTTACAACGAGCTTAAGTTTGTGGTGGTCCTCACTATGGCTTTAATTTCCTTTATTTATGGTATGGCTAGATTTGCACTGGGCATCACAAATGGCCTAGTATCAAACTAATCTAATATAACCTTCAACATACCACATTTCTTATAGCCTTTTCTTAATTTACTACTGATTATAACAATAAATTAATACAAATATTGCATCTAAATATTATTTTATACCAAACTAATATTAAAACCTTGATTTCATTTTCGCTTCTAATTCTAATCTCCTTCTCAATCTATCAAAATTCAGACATGAGGGCCTTGAGCTCTTATTATACTAAGTATGTCTTTTTATAGATAAAATCAATGATCTCATGTAAACTTTACATGTGGTGCTTTAAGATTGTGACAAATAATCATAAAAAAATGGTGTTATTATATATATATTTTTTCAAATTTTAATTTTCTAAACAAGAAGTTTGAGTTCGGGTCTAGATGGTAAAAAGGGCCTATGGAACCACATCAATTTGAGCCTAACAATATACTTGGGTATTATGACTTTTATCAGATAGCCAATTCAACCAAAAAAAAAAAACCTTGTCAAAATTAATATGATTTGGTTTCATTAATTATCCTATAAAGTTTTAAACTATCAAAATTAAAAAGACCGTAAAAATTAGTTTTGCATTTTAAAAACTGTTTCTATATAAGCTATCAGTAAACTTAATTCAAAAAGAAAATTAAAAATTATAAAAATGATATGATGAATATATATTGTGGGCTGAGTGTGTGTTTGGATGATTATAAAAAAAAGAACTTTTGAGACAAAACCATGATTTTATAAAAAATCATCCAAACATCTAAATTTTTGTCAAACTAAGGTTTTGATATCAAATTATGGTTTTAATCTCCAAACCATGGTTTTGGAAAAATTCAATTTTTTTTGTTTTTTTCCTTGTGTGGGCCCTACCCTCTCTTTCTTATTGGTTCTTTTTCATTATGTGGGTCCCACGTCACTCTCTCTCTCACCTTTTTTTTTTTTTTTTTTTTTGAATTTTACTGTTTTTCTCATTTGTCTTTGTTTTTCTTTTTAAGAATTTTAAAATTTTAATACTCCCTCTTATTCTTCATATAAGACTTATTTATCTAATTTAATTATATTAGAAAAAATAGTTAAGTTATTAATATTACATATAGACAAATTTATTTCATTTTTGGTATTAATTATGAAATTTAATGTTAAATAATGGGTTAAGATGCATCCTTTTTAATGCTGTTAGGAGTTTTCTTCTCTTATAATTTAACGCCGTAAGGTTAAATTTAACGGTTTTGTTAAATTTACATCCTTTTTAATTGTTCATTGTTATTTTTACCTCTTTGAAAACTTATTTGTACCATACGCCTCTCAGGAAAAACTTTGATATTAAATTTGGACCTTAACCCTTAAATAATACATAAAATATAATCTTACTTATTATATGTAATTATCACAAAAGTTAATGTCCTTTTTAGTAATTTGACTATGAAAAAAGTTATTCTGATCACAACATCCAAATACTCTCATTTTATCAAAATCACTTTTTTCCTATAATCTATTTTCCAAAAGCTATTTTCCACTTTTTCTCCAAAAACTATTCTCCAAAAACTAATCCAAATACACTCTTAAAGGCAATGAGGAGAATGACATGATAATATAAGAACTTGTCACAAAATGGTTTCATAAGTTGGCAAAACCAAAAAGCAAAAGTTTCATAAAATGGTTTATATATTTTTACCACAGTTCAAATGAACTTTTTGATATAAATTTTTGTTGACAAATCATTATATTACCCAGGTTTTGAAAACCGTTCCGGACCGGCCGGTTTGAGCTGGAATCCGGCCAGCCGGTGGTCAGATCAGTCTGGTGGTTGACCCCGGTTTGACCGGGTTTTGCATGATTTGACCGGTTTTTGGACGGTTCAACTGGTTTTTTAATTTTTTTAATATTTTATTCAGAATTTCATATAAATAATTATGAAACCTTCATTTCTTCACTGATCTAGCCTCGGGTTGACTCTGATTTGACCCACTGACCCTTGACCTAATACACCAACTAGTTCAGTAACCGGTTCGAGTTTCAGAACCTTGCATATTACTCATAATTTAAAAAATCTCTCCCAGATTTTGGAAACAAAGGCATATAGGTATAGTGTTTTAGATAAGATCTTGCCCATTCTGATTTTCCAATTCTTCACCCTAATATCTAAGATTCCCCATGCTTTCGTAACTCTTGTCTCCCATTTTCTTCTTAAAATCTCATTGATCTCCACCTTTAAATAAAAAAAATTAATAATTCAGATTAATATTTTATAAATTATTATTATAATGTTATATAAAACTAAATAAATAAATTTAAACTTTTAAAATTTAATCTGCACAGTTCACAACAACATAAAATAGAAAAATTTTAATTTATACAAATATTTAAATGATAGTCTATGGTACTGTGAGTTAGAACAAATTTAAATTTAATACTTTTAACTTATTTATTTATTTTCATTAACATTATAATAATATTTTTATAAAATATTAAATTTAAATCATCCATATTTTATTTAAGAGTGAAAATGAGATTTGAGAGAAAAAGGAGACAAAAATTAAGAGAAGATTTGAATCCGAAATCTAGTCTTTACTTCTTTTGAGAGAGGATTCGCAAGATTTGAGATTTGACTGAGAGAAAGCTCTGAAGAAGGGGAAGCTTGACTTGATTATTTATTACCAAGGGAGAGATTGATCAGAAACATATGACACTTAAAATTTCAAAATGATAGTTGTCATAGTGGAAGTTATTTTTTCGTCATTTCAAATAATTAAAATTGTTATTTCTATAAGTAGTTAATCAATTTCAAGTCACTACCACTGTTTTTTTTTGGAATATCAAGGCAAGCCCAGGGGAAATATGGCTACAGATTGTGGTATAGTACCTACCAAGTCTCTTTTTAGCATCTCCGAGCACTCGTCGGGGGGGTTTTGTAATTACAACACATCCATATTGATTCTATGGGTAGATCTGGCAAGATAATCCGCGCAACCTAGTACTTCACTGAATGAGTGAATAATCTCTAGATCCCTAAAAGAGGTGATGAGGGATCTAATATCAGTAATTTCGGCTCTCAATGGATGAAAAGATTCACAGTCACCAAGTAATAAATGGATAGCTTCCATTGAGTCGGTATAAAGCTTAACCTTCTATATACTCATAGACTTGCATAAATTTAAACCTTCGTAAATAGCTAGGAGCTTCGCATTAGTTGAGGAGGCATACCCCAGCTTCTTTTGAAACCCCATCACCTAGGCCCCTTGATCATCCCTGATCACTGCCCCACAGGTGGCCTGTCCTTGATGAACATGAACCCATCCACATTGACCCAAACTAATCCGGTAGGAGGTAGTTGCCATTTGCTATGTTCTTTGTCTGGTGTCTGAAAAACTTGATGTTTCATTACAAAAAATTATTCACCTGTGGTAAATTCTGTCGGAAACTTTTTTTGAAAATTCCGTGGCTAAATTAACCATAGAATTTTATGGCAAATTTTTTTGCCACTGATAGCCTTGAAATTTCTTTTGTGGCTAATTACGTGACAAAAATTAAAAATGTATTAAATTTTATATTAAAAATAATATTTATAATATTATAACATTAATTATTAAATAATTTTAATTAAAAATAAAAATATTATTAGTAATGAATATTATATTATTATTTATTAATATTATATTCATAATTTTAAAAAAATAATATTTATAACATTAAAATGTTAGTTATCAATTAATTCTATTTAATATTTATTATTACAATTATATTATTAGTGATTAATATTATATTTAAAATTTTCTACTAAAATAATATTTATAATATTATTATATTAGTTATTATTTAATTTTATTGGTAAATACTTAGATTAAGTTTCTTATATCAATTTTGTCAAGTTTTCTAATCACTTGTAACTATGTGTCATATTTTTGAATTATTATCATTTAACTATGAACCCACATATAAAAAATAAGACACATGATTTTATGTGATTGGTGAACTTGGTGTAATGGATATAAGGAACTTGATGTAAGTATGATCCATTAATATTATATTTATCATTTTATATCAAAAAAAATATTTATAATATTAAATTATTATTTATTAATTAATTTTAATTAAAAATATAATTCAGTTTTAAAAAAATTGGCTAGAAATATACTTATAAGAACATTTATTAAAGATTTAAAATTTATTAAATTTGAAATTAATTAATCATAAATATATAATTTTTTTTTCAAATTTTTATTTAATTTATTATTAGTTTTACTAATATCACACACACACATATATTTAATTATATATATATATATATGCATATGTGTGTGTGATAATATTATATATATAACATTATGTAATAATATAACGTAGGTTCATTTTGGGGCAATTGATAAAGGCTCACGCACAAGCGCACCAGAAGCATGAGGTTGCGGGTTTGAATGGGAGGAGAGACATTCTCAGGAATTAAGAGAGGAGGAGACAATTGGCACACTGCAAGAAGGGACACATGGCATTTGTGACAGAATTGAAATTCCATCAGAAATTCATTTGTGACGCATCTATTTGCGATTCAATGTTTTTTTGTTGTGTTTGAACTCTCTGTTCTTCACTCCCTCCAACAATTGAAAGATCCATCTTTGATGGAGATGAGGGAGCCTCATAAGAGTCCAGAATCACAGTATGCATTGCATGACCCATTAAGAGGAATTGGAGGCCTAATGACAAGAGCAAGAAAACGTGCTATGAAGGAGGCCTTATAAGGAGTTATTTTGGATTTTTAAGCTAAGGAGAAGCTGTATGAGGCCCAAGATGCACAACCGAGGGATATCACTTATAGTTTGGGCTAGTAGCCAATGGAGCCCAAATTGAAGATAGCTTTCAAATGGGCCAAGAAGGGCTAAAGGGCTTGCAAAGGCTTAAATAGGTGGGCTTGAGTCAACTATAAGTGAGCCCAAGTCGCAAGTGGCAACCATTAGTCCATTTATTGCATATTATTTGAGTATTTAAGTTGCACTGGGCTGTGTTAGATATGATTAGTTTTGATTATGTAAAATATATATGTGAAATGATAAGAGCAAAAAGTTTATATAATGTATTTATTTTATACTTTGACTAATTACTGTGTTTAATGTGAAATACATTATATATTAGTTAAGTTGAATTATGGAGGAAGAATGACAAGACAAAATTATCAAAAATAGGAAAATGAACAAGAGGGAGAAAAAGAAAGAAATTGAAGATAGTTAAGGAGCTGCCTACTTGGGTTATGGAGAATGATTATCAAGAGGAAAATCAAGAAGAAAGATATTGAAGAAAGAAGAACTTGTAAGATCTAATGGGAATATCAAGATTCAAGTTCTTAGAAGTAATTCTGGAGATTTTTATGGTCAGAAGAAAAGACAAGGTGACACTGTAGCGGGATCGGCATTATAGCAGTCGGCACTATTTGGCATTGTAGCATCGAGGGAATTGTAGCACTTGAGTGCACTGTAGCAAGTGTAGAAATTTTGCAGGAAGTACAGCACTGTAGCACTCGAGTGATGGAAGAACACTCGAGTGTCAAAAGCACTCTATTCAGCTCTATTTTAAGTGTGAAACAGGATATTAAACATTCGGATTGTAGATTCAAATGAGCAAGTCAATTATGGCGAACATCATCATTACACCCCGAATGACGGCTACCTACCATGACAAGCAACTGAAACACCATGAAAGACTGTCGAATGCTCAAACGCTTACATCCTGCTTCTCTATGAGACATGTCATTCCACAACGTGACGTACAGCTCATAATGAAATATCCCGCTCTTTAACGGGACGCTCTGCTCTGCAATGGACATTTATAACGGTTAGTTTTTCAAATGCACTCAACGGTCAAATGAAGTAATAAACTCCAACGGACGAATGCTATAAATAGAAGAGCATCTAAAGTAGATGGGTAACAGAGTAGGAGAGCAACTACCACAAAATGAGAAAATCTTGAATCCTCTGCTTCAAACCAGATACTCTCTGTTATTTTAGCTTCTATATTACTTACCATTGATAGAGTGATTATTTGTATTGTACTTTAATATTCATTATATCTACTCTGTGAGAGAGTTTGTAAACATCTTCAATTATATTTGTGAATTGATCTCAAGGTAGAGGGACCTTGAGAGGGTTGATTTCCTTACTGGGGAAGCTGTAGAGAGAATTGCCAGTAAGACTTTATGCTCGTCAGACTTCTAAGGTGCAAGCAGTAGAGAACGTTGTTGCTCGTAATACTTACAAGGGTGTAAGCAGGAGAGAATGTTGCTGCTCGTAAGACTTGCACGGGTAAGCAAGAGAGGAAGGTCTTCGGGAATGCTCTGCTCGTAAGACTTGCCGTAAGGGGGAGTATCTCAGAGAAAGATTTGTAGAAGGCTTCACAAGTGCCCGGTTAAACTTGTAGGTTTGTAAAGGCTTTTCTTGTGCCAGAATAAACAAGAGGATAGTGGATTTGAAAATCTTAGGAGGAGCCTGGGGACTGGATGTAGGTCATCACAAATTGGACCGAACCAGGATAAATAACAGTTTGCATATTCTCTTCCTTAAGCTCTTATAATTCCATCATACTTTATTTAATTTAACTGTTGATTTATGATTCATTACTTTCACTAAGATGCGAAAAGATTATGAAAATTCTTAAGTTTTTATCTTACACCCAATTCACCCCCTCTTGGGTGTCAGCCGGTTCTAACAGGCTGGATATAATTAATTAAGAGCCCATGAACGAAATTTATTTGTTTTTAAAGAGTCTTAGGTGCCATTAATTAATTAAGGCATATTAGGGTATTATTAGATTATCTTTAGGAATCAGTATTAAAAAGCCCAATTATCCTACAATATCCATTCACTACAAAAAAAATGACTTTCAGCAGTGACAAAAGTTGCTGTTGAAGTTTTTTGTCATCGCTAAAGGTGACTTTCAGCGGTGACTTTTGTGTCGCCGCTGAAACTATACTTTCAGCGGCGACTTTTGTCGTCGCTGAAAGTGTCAATTTTTTTTAAATTACAAATTCTGTTGCAAATTTATTTTTTTAAAAAAATACAAATTCCATGTGTCTCTCTCCTCCACTTGTTGCCACATGTCATCTCCACATGCTGTCACATCTCGGCTCCTTATGCTTCCACGTGTTGGCGTCACATAATTCCTGAAAGTGCTTCTCCTCCAGTTCGAACCCACGAGCTCATGGTGTTGACGCCTTCACATGTGTGCGTTTGCCAGTTGCACCAAAATGAACTTGTGTTAAATTATTACATATTGTTATATATATAATAGTATCATACACACACACACATAATTAATTAATTAATTAATTAATCAGTTATATATATATATGATAATTAATTATTAATTATATATAATATTATTAAAAATAATGATAAATTAAATAAAAATGTAAAAAAGTATTTATATATTTAATTAACCAATTTTTTAATTAAAATTACTCAATAAAATATAATTTAATATTATAAATATTATTTTTAATATAAAATGATACATATAATATTACTAATATCTAATTTATTATTAAATAAAATAAAATAATAACTAATATAATAATATCATAAATATTATTTTAGTAGAAAATTTTAAATATAATATTAATAAATAATAATATAATTGTAATAATTATGATTAAATAGAATTATTTAGTAATTAATATTTTAATATTATAAATATTATTTTAAAAATAAAATTAATAAATTTTAATTTTTGCCACGGAATTTCCAATGGAAAAATTCAGTCACAACAAAAAAATTTGAATCAAATTGCTTTTCATCCATTCATCTTAATATGCAAGTGTGCAAGAGAAGGAAACTTGTGTAGAGAGATCCCACACACATGCAAATGTATAATTATCTTATTTTTCTTTATAATAAATAACATATTTAGTGCTCTCAAATGTTAAGTATCAAATTTAAACAAAAATATAAAAAAAATAACATTTATTGGTGATAAAAAAATCCATTAAAAAATAAGCTGAAATTAACTTTCAGCAGCGACAATTAGAGTTGCCACTAAAAGTATGGTTTCATCGGCGACATTTGATAGTCGCCGCTGAAAATGGCACTTTCAGCGGCGACAATTCAGTTGTAGCTAAAAGTCTGGGTTTCAGTGGCGACTTTTAGAGTTGCCGCTGAAAGTGGTCGCTGAAAGTCAATTTTTTTGTAGTGATTGAATTCATTTAAATCTGCCTATATCTGATTTAAATGGATTCTAATCACCATATCCCTTGAATATCTATCCTTTTAACCATATCCTATAAATATCAATCATTTTATCATATCTTTTAACTCATTTAAAGGATATTCAAATTATTCATTTAACCAAAGATTGTGATTTTTAGGCATTCAGCCATTATCTCACCAATATCTAATGTCCTTCTATCCAATCACCAATGTGATATCCCAAATCATCCATGATCACTAAAGTGACGTTTTTCTACCTCTTCCATACCTAACCATATTGGGCTTTTGGGCTTTTAGGGTTTTAGTTTATGTTGAGTCTTATTTCCTATTAAAGTCAAGCATTGTACGTTCAGTTTTCATATTTCAATAAAAGAATTATTTAGGCAGCTTTCTTCCTTGTATTCTTGTGAGGATACTATCAAGCATAAGAGATTGATCGGCTCTTGTGTCATACTTGGAGTTCTTGGGCCTTGTTTTCTTTGGGTGCTGAGTTTCATATACTCAGTGTTCTCTGAAACGGGTATTCATAGGGTTTTTAGTTTCTAGATTGCTTTTTGTTTCTCTTTATTGTTACAATTCGCTTCCATTTCTGCTAACATTTCCTGTAATTTATGGGTTTTCTAAGGCAGGTTCCTAGTGGGTCCACATCAATCTTTGTGTAAGCATTGGTGGGGTGTCAATAGCACCTTTAAGGACTTACTTGCATCAATTCTTCTAGAGGATCCAGCACACAAGTCCAAAGACCCTACTCTAAGGCCACCTTGATAATGACCTTGAACCAGGGTCATTGTCTAAGTTCCACCTTAACCTTACGTATTAGTCATCACTAAAAAACACAGAATTGTATAAGGTTAGTAATAGATAACCACACTCTCCTTGTACTCACACAATCTCTCAAAGCATGAATGATGGATTTCTCACTATTGCACTCAAAAGGACACTCATTTCTATTTGATGACACATATGTTTTACTCTAAGTGAGTTTGTGGGAATTCTCTCATGAAATACCTGCCACATAAAGTATTTTGCCTTTTATAGGATCTCTCACCACTAGATCTAGTGCCACATAGATTAAGCAGCTAGGAGAATTGTAAACCAATCAATAGGATGATTTCACACTGAAATTACCATTTGAGGAAGCTCTCCAATAGAATATGTGCTCACCTTGTTGGCATAGAGGTTGCACAAGCTAAATTTTTTTGAAGAACCCAGCTTTGTAGAAACTCACCCCACTTCGCCATATTCCATATACCATTACTTGTCACAAACTAATTAACCATTACTTCAGGTTGGAGGTGGTCTTAGTTTTTGTCTATATAATCTAGAAGAGGTTGCTCAACAGGGGACTATCGCCTCTCTAAACTGTTGTGTTGGAACCATTGCGAAGTTTCCTCCCTACTTTTTCAATAAAAAGTTTCCCATATTAACGTAATCCCCTTCCAAGCGGCTGACTAGTTTTGCTTTTTGAACACCCTCAGATATTCCCCCTCACCACAATCATATTTGCATATAAGACATTGGACCCATAGAGCATTCGGGCGAGTAATTAGTCCCCAACATAAACTTCGTAATAAAAGCTACATTTTGGGAGTACATATCCTTTATACCCAGACCGCCTTGTTTTTTGTTTGCCTTGATATTATCCCTTGCAATGAGATGCATTTTCCTCAAATTAGGATTCTGGTTCCAAAAAAAATCCCAACTAAGCTTCTCTACTTGTTGGAAAACATTTTTTGGGAGAATAAGTGTTTGCATTTAATAATAAGGTAAGGTAGATAATACTAATTTGAAAAGAATTGTTCTCCCTGTCATACTAAAAAACATTCCCTTCTAACTGGCCAGCTTCTTATGAACTTTCTGAAGGAGAGGGGCAAATATGACCTTTATCATCCTCTGATGCAATAGTGGGACTCCTAGATGTTTGCCCAGGTCAGCAATAAGATTAATGCCTAGCTTCTGACTAAACAAGTTTGCCCTGCCCCTATGGACGTTTTGAGAGAGACATTTTTTTTTTGGAGACTAATCCTATGTCCTGAAACCTCGCAGAAGAATTGTAAAACATCCATGGTTTCCTTTACTTGATCCTGTGATGCCTCACTGAATAGTACCAAGTCATTTGCAAAGAAAGGATGAGAAATTTTTGGGCCTCGTATGCTAATCTCATGGGCTTCCATCTACCTTCCTCGACTTCATGATTAATAATTTGTCCAACTCATTCCATCGAGAGTACGAAAAGGGACATACTAAGTAGGTCACCTGGCCTGATACCCAGAGTGGGAGGAAAGGGATATGAGAGTAACCCATTCCAAGATAGGCATTAATGCCTTATTAACACAACTCATGATAAGATGTAAAAATTCATTACTCAAATCCAAACTATCTAGAGTAAATCTCAAGAAACTCCAATCCAACTGATCGTATGCCTTTTCCATATCTACTTTGATAGCCACATAGTCCTCTCCTCTTTGTTTAGTTCTCATCATGTGGATCACTTCTTGTGCAATAATGATGTTATCACAATTTTAGCAGCGCATCCACTAATAAAACTGCACTGCTTTTCCATCACCAGATAATCCATGACTCCCCTTAGTCTATTAGCTATAACTTTACTCAAGATCTTAAAGTAGACATTGCATAGAGTGACAAATGTAAACTCCATAAGGTGAGTAGGATGATCAACCTTAGGAATGAGAACAAGATTTGTCTGATTGATCTCCTACAAACTTGCGAGATTCCTAAATATATCATGTAACAAGTGAATGATTTTAGAACCCACAGAAGCCTGTTAGGTTTGGAAGAAGTGAGCTGGTAACCCATCTGGTCCTGAAGCTTTAAATATCTTGTCAATAATTAAATCTTACTTAACTCTAAACCTCAATATTAAAATTTGGGATGTTATAATTGAGAACTTGAGTATTGCAATTAGCAGCTACCCTATTTTGGCATCGTTCAAGTTCACTTTCTTACCAGTCTGGTCCTAGTCTTCATCAGTTTGGCCTTGGTTAGCTCCTGTTTGATTCCGATTTGACCTACTAACCCTTAACCCATTACCCAGACTAGTTCAATTGTCGATTCAGGTTTAATAACCTTGCTTTTAACCAATTTCAACTGTTTTCTTAATCCACCTAATTCATTTATTGGGCTGACGCAAGAGAGTGCCATAATTACAATTAATCCACACAAACTCCTTGAGACCTTTTCGTAAACCAAGAACAATACAATTATCAATTTCACAGATTACTTAGCAAATTACATATTTCCAACGCATGCACAAATACCTAAGATACTTGTTCATAAATTCCACACTAATTCTTAGAGACGGCGTAGAATGATTGGAGCACCATACTGTGGCTTAACAGTAATGCAAAGGCAAGGCGCATGAGTGTAAGAAGGTGAGAGTTGAAATGAGAAACGTTGGAGAATCATGGCCAAAGCCATCTTTGCTTCAATCAGTGCAAATTTTTGGCCCAAACATACTCTTGGACCCCAACCAAATGGATAAAAAGCCATTTGATCCTTTGAATAAGCTCTTGAAACTCCTTCACAAAATCTCTCTGTCTTGAACTCATGTGCATCGTCTCCCCAATAATCGCTATCATAATGAACATTCATCACCAATAAACACAGCTCAACCCCTGCTGGTATCAACAAGCTTCCCAACTTGGTTTCGTGCGCTGTATATCTCGAGATGAAAGGTAGAGAGGGAAAAAGTCTCAGCACTTCATCAAGTATCATCGGTATCTGCAAGAGTCAAATATACAAATATATGAATATGTGTAGGTTGTGTTGAACCAACTGTGCAGAGTACTCTACTGGCCAAAAAAAAAAAAAAAAAAAAAGTAGAGAGTACTCCTCTTATCCTAGTTTAATGATAGAGGCTGGGAAAAAATAAAAAATAAAAAATAAAAAAAAATAAAGAGAGCTGTACTTGTTTTCTTTAATATAAGTCATCTTATTAAAGTTTTTAAATAAATAATTTTATTGCTGATCTTAGTTCTCACTCATTCACTAAAGAGGGGTAAAGTTGAAAAGCTATTAAATTTCAAGACAGAATTAATAATGTTTAAAGTTTTTCTAGTTCCGTTGAAACATGTTGAAAGTGTTTTATCATAATCACCTAATAACAACTTTACATATAAAATTAATGAAGTCAGTTAGAATTAGTTATTTCTTATAAAATATCAAAATTATGTCCCTTCAATAAAAGTCATTAGTCGGAGTTTGGTTGGTTAATTAGTTAGAAGTTTTATAGTTAGATATAGAGATACTAAGTTGGGCAAAAAAAGATATAGAGATACTAAGTGGAAAAAAAAAATTAATGCTTTAGATAAAGTTTGTTATATTATGAAACATGTAAGAGTTAATAGACTGGAAGGAAGCATTTGAACTTACGATCTTTAAGCGATTAATGGTTGCAAAATCAGGCTTTGTTGTCCCACAAATTTCTAATACTTCTTGTCTTGCCTTGTCTTGCCAATTTGGGTACATAGATAAGCAGATCATAGTCCATGTGAGGAGGTTGGCGGTGGTCTCTTGGCCAGCGATGTAGAACAATTTGCATTCTTCTATCACATCCTCAATTGTCAGATCATTGTTGCTTTGTTCTTTGTATTGCAGTAGTAAGCCCAACAAATCAAGCTCTCCTTCTAGCTCTCCTCTTGTCATTGCTTCTTCTCTTTGTCGTATCATATTCTTCAATATGTCTTGATTTGGTTGTTTATTTGGTATCTTCTCTTGTTTTTCCTTGTGGGTACGAACCTTGAGATAGAGTTAATACAACCATGAAACGTGTTAGCTAGACGAAGCAATTCAGATAACAAGCTCCTAATATTAGAGATGGTCTTCCACTTATTTGTAACAAAGTCTAGCAAACTGATTAATTATTGGAGAAAACCCCTAGAGTTCCTCCCAAATATATATGCAAAAATATAAATTTAGGATCCTAAAATAGCTCAATTAGGATTAAATTTTGTAGCAAAATTAACAAAATCCACTTAAGTCTAAAAAAATGATATCACAGACATGCTTCAACATATAACAACTTTAACCAATCAAATGACAATAACAGTTGAGAAAGTGACAACTAATTTTAATAAAAAACTTTTGCTTAATACAAATGATAACAACCGTTTAAAAAATAACGACTTCGACTTATCAAATGATACAACAGCACTTAAGGCAACATAGCAACTGATTTTATTGGGGACAATTAAGTCATTTATTAAATAAAAAAGGAACAGTATTATATTAATATGTGAAGTTGGTCACCTGAAGCCTGGGATATAGATGGAGTTATAGGCTTCGCGAATCAACAAGGATTGCTGTTTTTGGAGTTCAAATATGTGCTTTCCTTCTTGGTAGCTACTTCCAAAGGCTGTTCGAGATATCACATCACAGGCTAAAGTAGTGAGTTGTGGTGCTACATCAATTTCACGCCACCCTTGCGATTCCACTAGTTTCTCCCACTGCTCAATCAGGTTCCAACAACTTGCTGAAAACGCTGGAACCATTCCCTACATCGTTTGCCCCTTTAGTTTTGTCATATATACTACTGCCTCGTGTCATAAATGTTGGGCTAGATAACTAATTTATAAATATTATGATTAATTAATTATTTGTAAAACAGTAGGTTAGTTTTCCTAAAATATCATTTAATCATTGACATTTAAACGATCGTCATAGATGGAAGCCCCTCTTTAATATTAATAGTTTGGGAAAATGCGGGAAAATTAATTATTTGGCACCCTCTAGTTTTGGTTTAGTTATAACTCAATCGTTAAACTTAACTCATTGTAATTCAATTCCGATAGTTGTGATTTAATTGAAACTCAGTCCTAAGCTTTGATTAATTGAAATTTAGTCTTCTTAGTTTAGACATTAAAGCATTAGTCCCTAAACCTAAGAAAATAACTTGACTTTAGTCTTTAGAATATTTTTTTTTAAAATATAGAAACCAACATTTTAAATAACTAAAACTATAAAGATTGAATTGCATCAAATTTAAGGACTAGGTTTCAACCATGTCAAAACTATAGGATTGAGTTGCATTGAGTTAATATTTAGGAACTGTGTTGTAATTGAGTCCAAATTATATGACCAAATGATTAGTTTTTTTTTTAAAAAAATATATATAAATGTGGGAAACAAAATAAATTGAGATATTATATTAAACAAACTTCTCAACTAGCTTCTACATTTAGTATGGAAGGAGAACTTTGCAATATGTACCTTCAACTTGTCAAGGTGAAAAGCAGGAGTTATTAACCTTCTGCGTTTATTCCATTCTTGCCCTTCCAAGATTGCCACACCCATATGCTGAAGATTCACCAGTGGATTAAGAGGTGGATGCAGCAACTCACCCTTCTTATCTTCAAATATCAGCTTTAACAGTTCTGCCTCCGCTATGATCACCTTTGGACAACTTCCAAACCAACATACCGAAACTTTTCCTACGCAAACAAATATATATATCAGTTCATTCTTCACATATATATAACTGAGTTATTTTATTTTTGTAAGTAGAGGTATCCTCTTCTTGAAGGCAATCCTATTGGAGGAACACACTGTTGACCATTAAATGTGGGTATCTCTTCTAATGGAAATTCGAACCTTGATTAGCCACGTTGTAAGGGACTAGCTCCTTCCGCTAGATCCAACCCCATTGGTATATAACTGAGTTTTGTAATTGTCAGGAAACAAAAGGTTATAACTTTTAAGAAACTGAGTTTTGTTATTATTTAGTTTATGATTAGTGTAAGGTTGGCTTTCTTACCATATTGCTTTACCATGTTATGAAAGAAAGGGATGACTCGTGGGACGATTTGGGCGTTGAAGGAGAAAGGTTTGGAAGATGAGTCATTGACGCGCTTCTTCATTTCTGGCATGTCCCCTGTGAAGAGCTTATAAGAAGTCCCTCTGATCCCTTGCTTTCTTAATACTCTCTCAACACTTTTGGGTCTCCACCACAAATTATGGATTAGTTTCATCATAACAAAGACAACTAGGAAAGCAAAAGAGGTCGCCATGGCTTTCAATATGTGATCTTCCATATTCAGATCTTGTGGAGAGTCCGAGGAATTTAGCCTGTTTATGGGTTTAATATCAAGTAGGCCAGATTCCTTTTTTGTTTGAACAATTTAGGCGAGATTGCTTCCACCACTTTCTTTCACTCAATTTTTAATTACTTTTCATTAACTAAAAAGTCATAATTATTATTAAGCAGTTGCGTGTTTTTTTTTTTTTTCCACGTTGGAGAAGTCATGTTGTGCTATATTTAATATATATAATACGTTAGCTTAAATAGACACATATAATAATCAATGCAAATAGACTGTTATAATTTATTAGCCTGACAGTCTAGCTAGCTGCCAGATACATATAATAATAAACACAAATAGACAGTTATTATTATTAATTATCAAGATGGACCCCCTGCATGAATAATTGAGGTGGACTACAGAGTCTCTTCATGGTATCAAGATGTGATGAACACAGCTTCATGAATATTATTAGTACATGCATTTAAATGTTGATAAATACTTTTCAAATGGTTTTAGTTTTGGTGAAATTAACAATTCAATTTTGATTGAGAGACGATAGGTAAGAATTTATAAGAACTTATGGGAACATAATCCAATTTTGATAAAGCACAGTAACATTGTGTAATTCATATATAGCTTATTTCATATAGAGTGGAATAAAACTTGTTGTATATTATTATTCAATTTCAATTTAATAGGGTTATTCAATTTCAGTTATTTATTAGCCTGACAGTCTAGCTAGCTGCCAGATACATATAATAATCAACACAAATAGACAGTTATTATTATTAATTATCAAGATGGACCCCCTGCATGAATAATTGAGGTGGACTACAGAGTCTCTTCATGGTATCAAGCTGTGATGAACACAGCTTCATGAATATTATTAGTACATGCATTTAAATGTTGATAAATACTTTTCAAATGGTTTTAGTTTTGGTGAAATTAACAATTCAATTTTGATTGAGAGACGATAGGTAAGACTTTATAAGAACTTAAGGGAACATAATTCAATTTTGATAAAGCACAGTAACATTGTGTAATTCATATATAGCTTATTTCATATAGAGTGGAATAAAACTTGTTGTATATTACTCCCTCCGGTCCTAAATATAGGACAAAATTTGTAGTACAATTTACACTACAAACTTTGTCCTATATTTAGGACCGGAGGTAGTATTATTCAATTTCAATTTAATAGGACATTTACAGGTTGTCCACCAACAAAGATCTTCACATGGGCAGTTAAATTTGAACTCATGGACTTATGTGTTTAAAGCTAATTAAGTCATTACCAACTGAGTAACCTTTGTTGGCCACACTTAAATAAAATATGTAATTTTGCTGTTGGAAGAAATAGAGATGTTGACTTTAATCCTACATGATTTTCTTTAAAAAGATTGGGCCAATGGCTTTAAATCGACATTGATGGCTGATCAAACTGTGCTAGTGAATTAGTTTGCATTTCTTAATTTAATTAAGAAAGATACAATTCAATTATTGCATATTATTGTAACCTTCCTTGCGTGAGCTATTATTGTAATATTTATATTACCATCAACCGTGGATAATGTGTTCAATCCTTTGCAACTATTGCCATGCTACCTTAAATAAGATGTCATTGTTATTTACTATTGCACCATGACGATATGTTCTCAAATATAAATATTTTTCAATTATTGTTCATTTTGAATAGTGATGTAACAACAAAAGAAAAATTACAAACAGAAAGATCCGAAGACTGATGATATCAGCGAGACTAATCAAAAGAATGTTTTTTAATTGTATGGGGAGGGGCCTTGAAATGAAGACTAACTACTTGAAAGATTTAATTTTTTTATGAAAAAAAGGTTATAGAAAGTTTAAACTCTTGGTATGAAGGATTTGGAGGGGAAGGAAGGGGAGAAACAATTTTTATGAGTTAGATTTAAAAAAAATTAAAGAAGTGGGGTTATAAAATTTTAATATAGAGAACATGAAAGATAAACTAGTAAGAAAAATAAATTTAAAACTTTTAACCCTACCTTTCTCATTTTTTTAAATCCAACTCAAAAAAAATTTCCCTCTGCCCAATTTCCCTCCCCTCCCCCTCATACCAAACAAGTCCTAATTAGCCACATTGTGTAGTGGCATGCGATATGATAGATAATATTTCGTTATCATTTGTCCAAAAAAAAATATATTTCGTTATCATATCTAGTTTATCATTGGTGATTATTCGTAAGTCTACCTTAACCATGTTTTAATAAAACAAAAAATATATGACAGCTATTATCCCATACAGAAGACAACGACTTTCACACAACAACAACAACAACAACAACAACAACAACAACAAAGCGTTGCAGCCATGGGTATTGAGAGTTCATGCATATTTTTTTGGCAAGTATCTTTTTATTAAAGATAATCCTTTTGAGGTACAAATGTGAGCACATCTCCTAACAAGAATTTGAATCTTTTTTTCGTCATGTCAGCTAAACTCAACCCTGTTGGTAGTTCATATGTACTATTAAGAAAATTAAAATTACACCATTAACTGAAAAAGTAAGGGCCCATTCGGTATGTTAGAATTGATTTTGATGGAAATAGATATTAACATTGAGATGGATATGAAGTTTAGTAGTGTTTGTTATGTCATAGAAATGAAACATAATTTTTAATTAAAATGTGTATTTTTTGTATTAAAATACCATAACGCCCTTCACATTTTTTCAATCTAAAGAACCACCACCAGTACAACCCACCTCATCTTCACCCCAGCCACCATAGCCCACCCCACTTTAAGCTACCACAACCCACTTTCGGCTACCACAATCAATTGAAAATTGTAGCCATTAGCGTCGAAGGCCTTCGTTCTTTCCGTACATTGGTTTATGGTGCAGGTGTTCATTCAAATCGAGCTTCGTTTGTCATCACTTTTCTTCACAGTGGTTGTTCCTCATTGCTCCCCCATTTCCCAGTTATCATCTCCTCAAGTTTCCCTGGTCCTCACTGACACCAGATCTCTCACGTAGGGAGATCACCATCACTGTTCTTCAAGGTGGTCCGTCGTAGTATCATAGAGTACATGCTAAGTTAGTATGTTTAAACTACTCACGTCCCCGACTTGTCACAACCTGGCCTGCAACACTTCCACATGCAATGCCATGCAATAGATATTTCTTTTAATAAAAAGAAATTAAAATGACGGGAACAAATAAAGTGTAAGAGGAAAATATGGAGAGAGTTTGCTAAATTTTACTCCTCCGTTTCTAAATATAGCCCCTTGCACTACAAATTATCCTGTATTTAGGAGTAGAGCTAGTATTTTATTTTAGGACAGCAATTTTGTGACACCCTAATTTCCATGGTTATCAGATGAGCTTGATATATAATGAATTTGCACCTCTAAGCTAGGTTTCAATCCTAGGAAGAAAACATCTTTGAAAATAATTAAAAACCTAGCTCAAACATAAGGTTTGAACCTGTGAATGAATGACCTTTTCTGAAAAATTTAAAACTTTCAAAAACCAATTAATAAGTGTTTAACACTTCACAGACTTCATTATTACTCATCAATCCTTAACTCTATTAAATTTTATCAGAGTATTACTCTGCTCTTATCCTAGGCTATTGCCAGTTAAACTATGGGCTCTTAACATACAATTGCCCATTCCTGATTCAATTATTGTGCTTAGTATTATTACCGTTTCATTATGCATATAAGGTATACTATTGCTACCCCGTGCTACACATGCTATACTACCACTACCACTACCACCACCACCACCATCACTACCACTACTATGGGCTCTTAACATACAATTGTCCATTCCTGATTCAATTATCATGCTTAGTATTATTACTGTTTCATTATGCATATATGGTATACTATTGCTACCCTGTGTTGCTGCTGCTGCTACTACTACTACTACTATGGGCTCTTAACATATAATTGCCCATTCCTAATTCAATTATCGTGCTTAGTATTATTACCGTTTCACTATGCATATATGGTATACTATTGCTACCCTGTGCTACACATGCTATACTACCACTGCTGCTACTACTACTACTACTACTACTACGAGCTCTTAACATACAATTGCCCATTCTTGATTCAATTATCGTGCTTAGTATTAATACCGTTTCATTATGCATATATGGTATACTATTGTTACCCCGTGCTACACATGCTATACTACCACCACCACCACCACTATGGGCTGTTAACACACAATTGCCTATTCCTGATTCAATTATCATGCTTAGTATTATTATGGGCTCTTAACATACAATTGTCCATTCTTGATTCAATTATCATGCTTTGTATTATTACCATTTCATTATGCATATATGGCATACTATTGCTACCCCGTGCTACACATGCTATACTACCATCTTAACATACAATTGCCCATTCCTGATTCAATTATCGTGCTTAGTATTATTACTGTTTCATTATGCATATATGGTATACTACTACTATCACCACTACCACTACTACCACCACCACCAATGTATATATACATATATATACAAAACATGTAGCCACATGAGGCTATTAAAAATCCTAAGTCTCAAAATTAATATATAGATAACCAGCATAAGATAATTTCTTCTTCTCCACCTTCTTATTTCTCTGCAATAACTACCTCCTTGCCCCTGGAGCTGCTGGTTTTAGCTGTATATCATTTAATGGAATGGTGAGATTCATGAGAATCTTAGTAGTAACAACAATTAATCATAAGATATGCAAATTCACGAAGCAAGCAAAACAAACCATCATATAGTTAAGCATTAAACAATCAAGATGCAACACAATGTCATGTATAGGACACAACAGTCCAATACAACACAGATGGTACAATAGGTCTTATAGCTTAGGGATACACCCTATACAACAAATGCACTTTTGGGTCTTATAACATTAGGGCATACAATCCCTTACAACATGGATTACACACCAGGTCTTATACCCCAGGGATAAACCCCATGCAACAAATGCACTCTTAGGTCTTATACCATAACTTTGAATGCATATCAAGTCGTACAAGCCCAGTGTTGCGGCCCATGCAACAATGCACTTCGGGTCTTACAGCCTCAGGACACACAGTCCAAACATCAAACCATATATTCATGAAATGAATATAATCAATGGTAAACACATACATACAGAACAAATACATATTATATGAGAGAAAGAGTTACTATTCAACTGCCTTTCCAGTGCTTTACCTTCTTTAATTAGCTTCTTCTTGGGACTTGAGCAAATATCGAATCCTATAATTTAAAATTCATGAAGAGATGAGTCATTACTTATTCCAATTTTATTAACATAATTAAAATTAGTTATTCTAGACCCTCTCATAAATCTTGTCATTTATTTTGAATTAGTTGGTTATCTTTAATACTCTTTTCTTCTATGTCTAGAGTATATATAATTTAAGACATGTTATATGTCTTTTACCCTTGTGATTAAAGTACTAAGTTTAATTAAATTGGCCACTCAAACTTGTCCCATAATCCTCACATCATCCCTTAAACACATTTTCTTCAAAACTGAAAAATTCCAGACATAACATAATCTGCCACCAATCTTTAGGAAAATTAACAAAATCATATCTTAGGCTAGAAAATTCCAATTGAGGTGGTTCAAGTTTCTATGTGAATCTCTTTAAGTCTTTTGTACAATAAAAAATATTATCCAGTATCAACTCATAGACTTAATCTCTCAATTTCCACATTTAAGTTGACTGCCCATAATGAGAGTCAGAATTTCCCAGATTTTTTACTGAAACTTTAAGAATTCATAACTTATAATCTACACATCCAATTCCTAAGTTTTGATACTTTATTGAAATCTATAAATGTCTAATGTAATTGAAAAATAATCACAAGGCCAAATTACCAAATTAACCTCATGAAATTTGTCTATTTTCACACTGTCAGAGTTATGGAACACAGAGTGTTCCCAGGTTTTCGACCAAACTTCCAAAAATTAAAACTTTTTCTCTAGATATACAATTGACACATTCTAGGAATAAAGCTTTGCATTTTTACTATTTCTTTGCAAATGTTCATAAACAATGGATACGATTTACCTAATCAAAATAGTACCCGAAATTGACTTGCTCCCTTAAAGTTACAATTTTGACACTCTGGCTTAGTGTGTGTTTGGTACACCTTTTTAGGGCATATAAGCCCGTTTTCGCTGAAAAAAGCCTGAATGAAATGATTTTTTTTAATGTTTGGATCAGCGTTTTCAAGTTAGATCACGGATCAAATAAGCAACTTATTTAAAAAGCCCCATCTACACCAGCTTATTTTTTTTGGGTCAAAATATGATTTATTACCGTTATTATGCATTTAATGCGTATGCCTACCCCATTATTTTGTCTCTCTCCTCTCTTCTTCTTTCTATTCAACCTTGAGCGTCAATCATTCTACCTCCACCGAACTAAAACTCCTTCGACTCTCTTGATCGGCCTTCGGAAAGCGATGAAGAGGTGTTGTTCGTGCAATTAGTTGTCTCTAGAGTTGGCGGTTGTATGGTCAGTAGTGGGTGGTAGCGGTGTAGTTGAGTTGGCATAGGGCTGAGCGTCGCTGAAGTTGAAGTGTGACGGTGTGTTGTAGAGTTCAGTGGGCTTCTTTCTTCACTAACGATGCTGGATCTGTTCTTTCTCAGCATTTTCGGAAAGTGTAGTCGGTGTTCTGTGCTTGTTCTCTACGGCTTTGGCGTCGGTGTGTGTGGTTGGCCCCTGCTCTCGGCTCCCGCCTGTATTTGCAAGGTAAGCTTCACACCTTGCTCTGATCGAAAAGCACAAGCCGATCTGTCCTTTCTGGTGGTGGGCTAGTGTCTTCTCTAGTTGTGGGTTTTGTTCAAACGTCTAGGCATTAACTTGTCTCTTGTTCTTCAAACGTCTAGGCATTTACTTGTCTCCTGCAATTTCTACTGCTGCCATTTTTCGTTTTCCCTCACAAGTTCAGTCGGCTCATCCTTCTAGTCCCTCAGTGAGTATTTAATATTCTCGGTGGAACTCCCCCTTAAATTCCTTGCTTTTGTAATTCATTACTCATTGGAAAATCTGATCTTGTAACCTTTAAGCTTGAAGGCCTCACATCCGACGATATATTTTATAGAGGAAATGCTCTTTCATAACTTTTTTCTGCTTAGCTTTAATCATTTTCCTGAAGCTTGGGATGACCTTCCATTTTTCTCTTGTTTGTTTTTGGCTTTGAAAGCAACACCGAAGCTCTATATGTTAGCTACTGTGTAATTTCTTTTTCTTCCGAAGCTCTATTTTTGATAGCTACTGCATATTTCTTCCCATCGTCTTCTTAACTAAATCTGGTAAAGAGACGAAGAGAGCTTACACACACACACACATATATTTTCTTGCATCCTTTTCTTGCTACTTTTGGTTGTTTCCTTTTCAATATAAATGCTCCGTTTCTATTGTTCTTGTTAACTATCGTATACCCATTGTTGTCTTTTAAGTTGTTCTTAACTTTATCTTGTCTTTTAAACAAAAAGCACACCTGTATAGTAAAATACTGTGATGTTGTTTCATTTTTTTTCCTGTCTGTTTGTCCGATTCACACCTATCTATGGAAGCCTCTAAATTTTTTGGTTCGTCTGCTATTCTCGTTGCTCTGCCATTGAGGTTCCTCTGCCAATCTAATTTTTTATGAAAATAATAGCCACATAATTGTAGATCATTCACTTGTAGTCCTTCTCTTGTACTTATATGCTGATTTCAAAATGGTTCAAAACGTGGACAAGTCTGCACCTCCAACTTAAAAAAAGATCATTCACTTGTAGTCCTATTGTATACTGGTAGAGTTAAGAAAATTGGGAAAAGGAAATTGGTTTTGATCCTTCGATACAATTCAATAACTTTCAATTTCTAGTTGCTTAGTTTATTTATATTTGATTAAACTCATGGTATCCATTTGTTTTCTGCATGATACAATTGGTTCTATTCTGGTTTGCGATCCATTCTTCTCATTAGATAATAATATTTACAATTGTTCAAGAAAATTGAAATACACAACATATATATGTGTATCTCCTACGATTTCTCTTGCTATACCTAAATGAACCTTACTTTACCGTGTATGGTTGCTTCATGAAAATGCAAAAAGTAACATATGTTCATAGTCCGCAGTGTAAGGTGAAACTTTTCCATAGAAAGATGAATGACAGGGCGATATGGGATGACGCGACAACTGAAATCTTTATGCATGCAATGGTTGAGCAAATCTTAAAAAAAAACGTTGAGGGTTGTCCTTTCCGAAGGATGGTTGGGATGCTATTGTCGCTACATTCAATAAGAAGACTGAGAAAGCATATGAGAAGTGTAATCCCCTACCTTGATAATCGTAATTAAGATTTGAAAATGTGCAATTTAAAGGAATTAGAGACCGACGGATAAGTTTTTCTCAAATCTCTTTTCTAAAATTCGTTCAACATGATCTTATATTCATCTTTCAAATCTAATTACTCTGCGCAGTTCAATCACATTCATACATATCAGAGTGCACAGCCAAATTCCCGGCAACTCCCGGGTTTCATACATGTATAAACTAAGGGTTATAAGTTCCAACTAGGGGATTACATGACCAACATCAACGTAATATCTACATTTAAAATATAAACAGTAATCCCAAGTCCAAAATAGATAACCAACAATTTAACAACACATCTCTACAAGATTTTAGCTGCTCCTGGTGGTTTATTTCTCCTTGGAGCGACTTGCCCTGTCTGATATGTTAGTCAATGGAAAGAATGGGATTCAAAAGAATCTCTGTAGTAACAAATCACTCACAGTGTATAAACTCATAGCATATATGATCATGTTAAGCAGCATCACAATGATATATGGCTCACGCCACATACGACAGCACTCATAGCTGTAAACACTATGCATTAGCTTTCACTGTGATCTCAATACAACAGCTTACGCTATAATCACTATGCCTCAGCTTTCGTTGTGATCTCAAAGCAACATAATGTATTACAATGCATGACAAACATACATACAATACTTTACACATAGCATAAGAGAAGATTCACTACCTTGTTCTTTCTGATTGTGCTCTAGCGCAGGTGGTTCACGAACAAGGCAAATATCGAATCCTACAATTCCAAATGCACCATTCAGATACTTCCATAGTGTTTCTTGGGGTTATATGAGTCTATAATGAAAATTTACAAAAATGCCCCCGGGGACACGGCCCGGGCCTGTCGTACCCGGTCCAGTTGCACTATTCTTGAAATTCTAATTTGTGCTATCCTAACATATTTCTACCCAAGGAATCCATTTCTGGACTAGGAATTATCAAATTCAATGTCAAATTAGAAATTTACCTTTGGCAGCCCTACTTCAAGGGTTTTAGGGGCGTTTTCATAATTATGCTTTTTCGGCCTTTTTTGAAAAAGTGACCAACTGTAACCCAATCTAATTTTCGCTCCTGAACTCAATGGAGCCATCAGATAATTGAAAATCCAACTCTAAGACCCATTTCTAGAGCTAGCCAAAATTTAACACCCATTAGGTTACAACTACCATTTAGTACAAATTTGGCCAGCATAATAGCCCCACACACACATTTTCCATTTTTGAAATCAATAACAATCTGGCAAAATTTCACTAATTAAATTGTCCACAACAACCAGAACAGTCAATATACAAGAGTTTAGAAGTTACCTCAAGCCCCACTAGCTTTTCCTTATCTTGGCTGAAACCTTAGTTGTTTTAACACCAAAGGAGGAGCTTCCAAACCTTAAAGAACATAAAAGAGTAGCTTAGGATCGGAGTTATACGCGTCAGGAGCTAGATCATCGGAGAAATCGGCTTACCTTGCGAGTTCTCTTCTCCTTTCTCTCTCTAGAAATCTCAAACGTTTTTTCTCTTGTTCAGCTGAATAAACTGACAGTTTTGAAGCTTGGAGGAAGAAGATGATATGTTATATTATGCTTATGTCATTATTCCCTTATGATGATGTCATAATTCCAAAATTGACATTTTCGGATTTTCTGGCAGATTTTCTGCCCAAACTTTGAAATATCATAACTAATTCTAGAAACATTGAAATGAAGTGATTCTAAAGCCAAATGAAAGGTATTTAAGTCCTCTTTATAGGAAAATTATGGGCCATTACCCAAAATTACCACAAAATTCCAGAATTATATAAAACTCATCGCTGCCCCAAAACAGAGTTCAGTTTCTATCCCGAACTTTGGACAGTCATATCTCCTAGCTCACAAAACGAAATGGCTCAAGTTATATGTTCATTTTGAAGCTTGGGATGTGAAATTTAAGACTAGAAAGTTTTAAAATTGTTAGACACCATTTGCCCATTCAAAATGTCCATACAATCCGATTGTCCTGCACAGAATTACACTTAATAGTTTTTCAAATTTTCAACCAATGTGTCCAATGGCTCCAAAATCAACAATCAAACTATTCCCACACAATTTTTCACAATGAAACCATTGGAATCACTAAAACCACCAAATTCCCATCACACATTCTCCAAAAGTGTTTATTCAACAATAATTACATCTATTTTTGAAGTCATTAGCCCTTAATCACTTTTTGGGATATTACAAGAAGAAACAATTAAAGCATAAGTTTGATATGTTATGAAAGGATTTAAGGACTTGGGATGTGTTAACAAAAGAGACTGGTGTGGGTCGAGACCCTGTAACCAGAAATGTCGTTGCGGACCCCGAGTGACAGCGGCGGAAATGTCAGGTTAGTAATGCCTACAATTTCTTATAACGTTGCATAATAGTAATTCAGTTGCTTCAATCATCTTGTTTTGTAATATAGCTAATGATTTTCTTACTTGTCTATATGCAAGAGAATTCAGTGTATAGAAAGTTCCGTCGTTCAAGCCTCAAGAATGAGAGAGAATTGAGGCTTATATTCAAGGATGTCATGCCAACATGCGAGGATGGTTTTGCACCGTCTTTCATAGAGACACAAACACATGATGCAGAGGAAGAAGATGTGTACCAACCTACTATGGATGAGGAGCAAGGTTCAGGGGATAGTGAAGACGAGAATTTTGGAGTTAACTCAGCAGTTAGCACAAGAGTGATAGATGAGCTAGTGAGTATTGGGTTATCAACCCAAACCCCACCTTCTGATCCAACCATATCCTCTATTCCATCTAATTCTAGAAGTCAAGGAAAGAGGAAATGAGTTGATTGCTCAGGGAAGAAAAAGAAGCAGAAGATGCCGGCGGCAAAGTAAATTACGGATAGGGTTAGTGTCATAGGAGAAGCATCAAAGAACAGAGCTGCAACCATCAGTGAGATTTAAGCAAGGAGTATTGATGCTATTATTGAAGACCTACTTAGTTGGAAGAAGTGCAACAAGATGAGGAATTTCAAGTCCATTATACCAGGCTGATTATGTACAAGACTAGTTGGGACACGTTTTTCTCACTTGTTAAACAGAACAAGGATTCCTTGATTGTGTGGCTGCGTTATATGGTTACGACCCTTAATTGAGTGGCTATGGATTATGTTCTTGACTATCGATATGGTTTTCCTTGGACAACACTATTCTACTCTGAACTTTACATTCAAATTAGTTTAGTGTTTATTGTATGCATGCTTGTTTTTTTGTTTTTACTAGACCAACAATGCAACTTCGACTAAAATACGTTTTTGTTATGTATGTTTTAATCCAACATTCCTTTTATGACATATATTACAACTTTGGCTGAATTACCTTTATGTTATATATGTTTTAATCCAACGTACAGGTTACAGCTGCAATGGCAAATTGGATGGAGGAAGAAGACGAAGACTCTTAGATACTAGCTCTTATAGATGAAGAGTTAACAGAGTATAAACAATTAACTGCATTGCTATATCAATATTGGGTTCCTTTCATGTGCAAAGAACCTCATAAAACAAGTAAATGCACCAAACATTTATGGGTCCAAGAAATATTGGCAGAGCATGAAACACATTGTCATGACATATTTAGAGTTGAAAAACATGTGTTCTACCAGTGGTGTAGTAAATTGTTGAACATGGGTTATGAAATTCTAAGAATGTCGGAGTCGAAGAAATGGTTGCGATGTTTTTGCTCACAGTTGGCCATGACGTCAGCAATAGGGTGGTTCAAGAGTTGTTTCAGCATTTTGGGGAAACGGTCAGTCGGCTATTGCACATGGTACTACAAGCTTGTATTAGCTTAGCTCAAGAAAATATCAAACCCTTTGATCCTGAATTCAAAGGATGCCACCCAAAAATACTTAATGATCCTTGATATTATCCTTACTTTAAGAATGCCATTGGAGCAATAGATGGAACTCACATCAAGTGTGTAATCACTGGTCCCAACCGGGAAAAATATATCAGGAGAAAGGGATATACAACACAGAATGTAATGGCTGTATGTGATTGGGATATGTGTTTTACGTTCGTGTTGGTGGGTTAGGAAGGTTCTGCACAAAACGCTCATGTGTTTCAAGCTGCTGTCTAAAATCCAGCTATGAATTTCCCTCATCCACTTCCAGGTATATTTTCGTCCCATTGAGTGTTTTACTTTCAGTGCGTACTTTGCTTAATCTCACACCTTCAAATGATTTAAGCATTTATTAGGCAAATATTACTTGGTCGATGTTGGCTATCCCACACCAGTTAGGTATCTTGGTCCCTACAGATGTGAGCATTATCACCTGCTAGAATTTTAGCGTCAGCTTGGTTTGGCAAATGCTAAAGAGACCTTCAATTACTATCATTCTAGTTTGAGTTCAACTATTGAAAGGACTTTTGAAGTATGGAAGAATACATTTGAATTATTGCAAAACATGCGCAAATATAGCTACGAAACACAAGTCCGCTTAGTTTGCACAACTATGGCCATTCATAACTTTATTAGGAGAAATTCTCAGAGTGATGTTAATTTTGGTGCAGCAGAAACTGCCAATATAGCTTATGAAGATGATAATACTGTAGACGATTCGGCTTCCTTGTCCAATGGTGCTGGGACATTTTCAACCTGTATGAATCGCATTTGTGACATGATTAGAGATTGACTTATACGGGACATGTGATCCAATTAGTTATGTAATATTTTTATGTGAACTTATGTATTTTGGCATCACATTTTCTAATTTCAATTTTCCACTAATTTTTAATTTTAAATATCTTGTTTTGTTATAATTAACACAAAAACACTAATGTAATCGCTAATCCAAACATGTTTTTACTTTTAAAAAAGCACTTATACAATCACTCATCCAAACATGTTTTGACATATGAAAAATCACTTTTTCAACTGCTCATCCAAACATAAATCACGTTACAAAATTGACTTTTCTATTAAGTCATTTTTAATAAGTTAGAATTATAATAGGGTGCCAGTGGATCGAAAGGCAAAGGCGTAGACGCTAAGAAGTAATTGGCTCGTGTCTCGAGGCGAGGACGAGATCATGGTTATAATTAGTTTATGCCTTAGATATTTTGGGTTATCCTGTATATATTAGAACTTCCACTGTATTTTCTGTTTTTTGTTGATGAACTACGTTGGGGTTGTAAACGAATATTTTATCATCATAATTGTACTTTTCTATATGCCCATGGAATTCCATTTTTATTACTCTTCGGATATTGAAATGGAAACGGGTGTTAACACTCCCTTTGCTCCTTCTTCCCCAATCCCTCTCCCTTCCTCTTTTTATACACTGTTTTCCCTCTGATCTCATATCTCCTCCCCCAAAATCATCTTTTCTGCCCTTATCATTCTCGTCTAAAAAAAGCAAACACTGCCACTACACCAGAGGTTTGTAGTGCAGATGCAACGGTGCATGGAGTTTACAAATGACTGAAAAACAAAGGTCGGCGGAGCCTTGTGAGGAGGAGGTGTCATCTCATATCACAGATCATCTCGAGCCGTTGCTAGTGTACTTATAGTTTTTGGTTTTTTCCTCAATGACCTAGAGAGATTTGTGTAGATCTAATATAATTGTTTACTTTTATTACATGAGTCTATGTAAAAATGGCTTGATTCATGCCTTTTTTTCAAAAAAAAAAGAAATGAAAAGATTCATGCCTTTTTCAATTGATGCTTCTGAGTTTGATTTGTCTTCTCATATTTTGATTTTTGAGTTTGTTAATTTGTGGATGTGTTTTTCATAGGACATTATTAATTATTGAACAACAACTAAATAACAAAACACTAACTTGATTGAAGACCAAGGAATGAGCTTCTACTCAAAGTCACGGTGGCATCAACTGAGGTTAAAATGAAGTCATCAAATTTACGGCACAAACAAAAGGAAGTCACGGTAAAGGAGAATGGTCACTATGGAGAATAGAGGTGGTAGTGGAGGAAAGTGACGATGATCAAAGAACAACAACAAGGAACACAACAATGACATTAGTAGTGATGGAGGAGAGTTGAGCAAATAAGGAACGGAGTGTGATGGAAGAGTTCAGAACAAGCAGGGACAGAGCTCACAGAGAAATGGTGACAAAAGAAGAAAGGGTTCATAGAGCGCGGGATCTAGGCGCGAGAGTAAAAATATGGGCGAAAACGCTAACCTTTTAGACCAGTTTTCGATAATAACCGATCTTAAAAGGGTGCAAAAAAATAATTTTTAAACTTTTCATATTTAAGACCAGGTTTTATTAAAACCGGTATTAAATGTTTGATATTTAAGATCGGTTATTATTAATAACTGGTATCAAAAGTTTCAAAATTTTAATTTTTAAAATATTTTGATATTTTTAGACCGGTTTTTTTAGAGAACTAGTCTTAGAATTTCTATAAAAATACAAAACTGCCACTGGTCAAATTTTTTAGACTTTATCGGCTATAACCGGTCTAAATGTGGCGGTCTAAAAAGGGAATTTTGTACTAGTGTGTCTATATTTGACGCTCCATACTTAACGATTCTAAAAAAACCATTGAATATGCATAGGTGGAATTTTGAGAATGACATATATAACGGATTTTTCAAACAACCGTTAAGTATAGAGAATCCATTTAATGGTTTTATAGACCAAATGTTATATATTAGTTTGGTTTTTTTGGGGGAAAAATATGGTATCTTTTATTTGACAGTTGTTTGTGAAAACCCCTCAAATATTGGTGATGTACATTTGACGGTTGTTTTGCACAACCATCAAATATAATATACTTAATCATTCTTTAATAATAACAGTTAAGTACACTCTTTTGAAAATCCCTCCCAGACCCATTTTTGTTCTACATTTGAAACTTACAAAGTTACATAGAGCTCACTTCTTCACCTCCAACGACTCCATTCTGGCTCGTCGACCACCATTTCGCTCTCCTTCATCACTGCCTTAGTAGTTTAACTCTTTTTTCCTCTATCATTCTCCTCTGTAGCTCACCTTTGTCTGTCGACGCTTTTGTGGGCTTCTGGGTTTCATGCGTTCATGCATTTCTAGCATTTGTTCTAGAGTAGGTTCATGATTTTTTCTTTTAGGGTTCATGGGTAGGGGCTTTGAGCTTGTCTCTTCTTGTTAAAGGTGACTTCAGTTCATTTTCTCGTACTAGTGGTTTTTGGTCTCGTTTTTTAGATATTGATTTAGGTAAAGAATATGTGAAGATTGTTTTTTAGTGATTTTGTATGTGCATAGGGTTTTGTCATTTATTTTAAGTTTTTGTTCCTATTAAAGTTGTTATTTGTTAGTATTGATTTAGGTAAAGAGTATATAAAGATTGTTTTTTGAGTGATTTTGTATGTGCATAGGGTTTTGCCACTGATTTTAAGTGTTTTTTGTCACTAAAGTTGTTATTTTTTAATATTGATTTGGGTAAAGAGTATGTAAAGTTTTTTTTAGTGATTTTGTATGTGCATAGGGTTTTGGAACTAATTTTAAGTGTTTGTTATTACAAAAGTTATTATTTGTTAGTACTGATTTGGGTAAAAAGTATCTACAGATTATTTTTTGTATATGCTCTAGATAGAGATTGAAAATAAAGAATGGATGTCTGCTAATCGTCTGTTGAAGGAATACTGGGATGGGGTAGTAGATTTCATAAGGTTTGTGATCCATAATAATGTTGACGATCACAGTTTAGAACTTTAGTTCAACCAAAGTTCTAAATAATTAGCAACATATCAAAGATCATCAGGGTACTCATTCCCAAAGAAGTGACCTGGATCATTTTAGTGTAGTATGTAGGATCATGGCTAACCCCATAATCAACAAGCATGAGATTGGCTTTCCTGTTCATACTCAAGAGTTATCTAGAAATCCTCCTCATAGTATGGTCAGTATATTCTACATGCTATATATCATTGCCTCTAGTTGAGGAAGCATAGGATGTAGTGGTAGTGGTAGTGGAAAAAATGGATGATGGGGAGGAAAAGGAGAAGGTAGAGGATAGTACCGAGGATTTTTTTGGAAATTCTTCACATGAATTTCCATCTTTGCAATTAAGAGAATAAAGAGGAGGACAATGAAGAAAATGTAAGAAAAACAAATGAAAATGGGGAGTTTAAATAGACATCTGGAAAGGACTGAATAAAACCATCATTGCATGCGTTGGAAGTTAAATAGTACTAGTCTCATGCAATGGAGGGTAATGAAAGGGTACTTGGTTCTCATGACGATTAAAAAAGAATGAGGAGGCACCCAAAGTTAGCGCGGGGAAAAGAAAAGGTTTCAAAACTTTTAATTAACCTTTATTAGGATAGAACCGTTAAGTAGAATGGTGTTATCAGTAAGAATACTTCACGGTTGTTATCTTTTAATTAATGTTGGGAACATGAATTGTTTCAAAAGTTTTAATTAACATTTATTAAGTTAGAATCATTAAATACACTGGTGTTATTTGTAACCGCATTAGCTATGTAACAAGAATACTTTACTATTGTTAATTAAAAACCATGAAGTATTAATTTATTTATTTTTGTTAACTTAATTTTTTTTAATATTTTAAAAAAGAAATAGTGGTGTTTAGTCATCACCACTACTGTTGTTACACCCTTATCTTATTTTTGACTTGCAGCGGAATATTATTGCATGGTTTAATGGGCAATAAAGGAATAACATAAATATACTGATATTATGTGCATGATTATAGAAATTCCCCATAGGGGTTCATACATGATAATTATAATCAATATAGCCGCACAGAGCTACTTAGGTGTCTAAACTTGTCCCAGCGAAACGGAGACATCTTCCCGTCTTTGTTCCACAACTACAATCCTTTTATGTAGTTCTCATCTCTGATCTCTGCATGCCTTCTATATTCACCTGTCTAAATTGTTGGTAGGGGAGGGTGAGATTGGAGAGAATCTCAGTAGGTAACAATACCAATATGCATGAAGAATAAATGCTTAATGCATGGCATGCTTGCATTACAAAAACCCATGCTAACACAATGACATATCTGTGTGTTCAATGTTTCATGCAACAGAACTATGGCTATAGTATAAACAGAAACAGAGCTTCAATCATTCATATATGTTTCACATAATCAAACAAAGCAATAACATGCATTAATACACTAGCACAAATATCAAATGCATGTAAGAGAGGTATGTTCCCTATCTTAAACCTTTTCCACCTCGAATTACATGCCTCGTAATATGTGTCGCAGCTCGGCTCTCAACTCGATCCTAAAATAGCAAATGTACAAGAATTATGTTAAAACTCATTCATGTACTATTTTAGGCACTACCACATTGTTTCTAGTAGTTGTATTAGCCTATGGTGAAAATTTAGCAAAATGACCATGGGACCTTGGCCCAGCCCTGCCGTACCCGACCCAGCTGTACTTTTTCTAAAATTATGACATGGGCTATTATGACATAATTTCTTTCAAGAAATCCATTTTTAGACTCAAAATTACCAAATTCGTTGCCAAATGACAAATTTGCCCTTAGAGGCCCCTATTTCAGAGTGTTTTCGTAATTATGCTTTTTCGGGCTTTTCCGAAAAGGTGACCAACTGTAACCCCACCTAATTTTTCCTCCTAAACTCAATGGAATAATCAGATAATTGAAAATCCAACTCTAAGGCCCATTTCTAGCCTTGGCCAAAATATGCAAATTTTCCTGGAAAATTAGGGCTTTTCAATTTCGACTCCGCAAACGTGTTCCTTTATACTCCTAACTACTTTATTTACTACTTAATTAGGTTAAAACTAGCATTTAGACCAATTTTGGTAGCATAACACTTCCAACAACCCATTTCCATTTTCATAAACAAAGACAATCCGGCGAAATTTCACCGATTAAACTACTCATAGCAGCTAGAACAAGCAATATTCGAAGGTTTGGAAGTTATCTTTGACTTCCTTTGGCTTATTCTTCTTATGGATGAACCATAGCCTCTTTGAATAGCAAAATTTAAGCTTTAAATACCTTAAATAACATAGAACAAAAGCTTAGGAGAAGGATTATACACATTAGGTACGAATTCACCGAAGAAATCGACCTACCTTGTGAGATTTCTCCTTCCTTCTCTCTATTTTTCTCCAAGCGCTCTCTAACCCTTTTTGGCTGAAATTGCATCAGGAAATGGCAAGGGAAGCTGATGAAGTTTTTTTTTTTTTATAATCCCATGCTTATGTCATTTTTTCTAATTTCCAAAATTGAAGTTTTTGTGTACACATAATGTTGTGCCATAAATCCATTTGACATGCAACTAATATTTTCCCTCTCTTGGCCTATGTAATTGACATCTAGGAGGTCCTTCCATCAGCCCAAATGAATTTTCCAAAAACCTTATAATTTCAAAACTTGCCATCACATTATTTCTTTATTTTCAGACTTAATGAGATTTCTAGCAGATTTTTGCCCTAAATTTGTAAAATCATAACTAAATTTGTAGACCTCATATCAGAGTGATTCCAAAGGCTATAGAACCCTTATTGAGTCTAGTTGCAAGGAAAAATATTCTCTTTAGCCATTTGGAAATACAAAATTCTCAAATTTAAATCTTTGGACGCTGTTCCAAAAGCTTTCCTATTTTTCTGGGCTAACTTCAAAAATTCATAACTAATTGTATATAGCTTAAAATGATTCATATGATTTAAAAAATTGAAGTTTAGGATGTCTACTTTCATCTTATAAAATTTCATAATTTTTACTTATCATTTGATCATACAAAATCATATGACAAGCTCACTATCTCATAGAAAATTTCACTGGAAGCATAATCATATTCACCAAAATTTCCCCTTTTATTTCATTAAATGCTACAAATGTTTACAAGGAATATTGGGGAATAAAATTTGGGGTGTTACAAATGTTCTCCTCCTTTTCCTCCCCCTTACTTACATCAGTGGAGCAATGAGATGAAGGATTTGACTGCAAGTCATAGCCAACTTTACTATAAAGAAGTATGAGGTTTAACTTCCTATTCAGCTTGTAAGTGTAAGTCAAGAGATGCCTTGTGTAGTGGTTAATGCTTACGAACATATGCATAAGAGCCTCCATTTCAGGAGGAGGCGGAAGAGGAGGACGAGGAAGTGATGGTAGAGGAGGGGGCATTAGAACAAGACTTTCACCCAAGAGAGGGGGTGAATTGGGTGATAATTAAAAACTCAAAATTTAATGCAAACTTTAAAGAAATAAAATAGAGCTGAAGAGATGTCACTAAAGATAAACACACAAGATTTATATCAATTCGGTCCAAACCACTTGGCCTACATCCAATCCTCAGAAGCCTTTTGAGATTTCCACTATTCTCTAAGATTCGTCAAATGCTTGGTGCCTTAAACAATCTAGTTCTTTTCAAAGAACAATCACTCCCCCTTACACTTTGCAATTTAATGCCCACTCAAGATTCCATCATCTTGAGTCTCTCAGATACTAAATGAATCAATAAATGCCTCTCATAAGAGTAGATATATGATCACTGAAATACAGACTCAGATTTAAGAGCTTTAGACTTTACAATGAATGTGTAGTAAGTTTTTTTGCAGAAGTTGGTTGCTTCGTCTTCAATCCTCTAGGTATTTACAGGTAGAGTGTATTAATGATCGATGTCTTAGTGAATGTATCCATTGGAGTGTCCTTGGTCATTGTTATAGCCATTAAAGTCTCTAAACATTCTTTGTGTCTAAGAAATTTGCCATTGAAGTAAAGAGAATGTTCATCGTTTGAATGTCCTTCATATTTAATGCTTCTAACACAAAAGTGCTTTTTTCCAATTTGTGTGTTAATCCTTATTGGATCACTTAAAAAACACTTAAGTACTAGTATAATGAAGAGTTAGAGTGATTAAAAGCAAGAAGAACAAATTACACAATCATTCCAATGATTTAAAAAGTTTCAAAGTGATGCTTTGTTTTCTGGTATTTAAGAGCTTAAGACTTTTCAATGAATGTAAGAGTAAGTTTTTCGTAGAAGTTGGTTGTCTTATTGAATGTTTCCATTGGAGTGTCCTTGGTCATTGTTATAGCCGTTGAAGTCTCTGAACATTCTTTATGTCGAAGAAATTAGCCGTTGGAGCAAAGAGAATATTCATTGTTTGAATATCCTTCACATTTAATGCTTCTGACACAAAAGTGTTTTTTCCAATTTGTGTGTTAATCCTTGTTTAATCACATGGAAAACACTTAAGTGATAGTATAATGAAGAGTTAGAATGATTAGAAGTAAGAAGAACAAATTATACAATCATTCCAATGATTTAAAAAGTTTCAAAGCGATGCTCTGTTTTCTAGGAAAGCCTCACTTGAGTGATCTTCTCTTAATAGTTTGAAAATCTTATAGAGCACTGGATAGGTCACTAGAGTGATGTGCTAGTGATGCATAAAATGGAATAACTCAAATAGTCTTACATTTAGAAAATTTTTTAGATTTCAGAACTCTTCCAGGATCACTATAGTGTTGTGCTAGTGACCACTTGAGTGAGCTTAGAACATCACTTGATTGGTCACTCGAGTGATTTTCCATTTGAAATTTTTTTACAATATTGATCATTAGATTATTCACTATGTTGATTTGGTGGTGATGAATTTTGAACATATCACCCAAATAGTTACTTGAGTGATCTTCTTTTGTAAAAAGATTTCACTAAAAAGATCACCATGATGATTTAGCTAGGATTTATCACATCACTCGAGTGATTTTTGTTAACACCTGTTTCCATTTTGATATTCGAAGAGTAATAAAGACTAGACTTCGTAAGTATACAGAAAAGTACATATATACTAATAAAGTATTCATTTCGTCGATAAAATACAGAGTGCACATAAATTCTAATATTTACAGGATTTCCCAAAATATCTTAAACATAAACTAACTATAACCACGATATTTAACCCTACCTTAAGACACGTGCTAATCACCTCTCGGCGTCTATGCCTTTGCCTTTCGTCCCACTGGTACTCGCTGAGATGCTTGTTTAGAAAAAGGGGTGAGATTCTAAGGAATCCCAGTAGAAACATACTATTGTTCATAGAGAATGCAACAAGTAAATATGATATGTGCCATGTATATACCAATTAATGAACAATATAAACACATCATCATCATGTATACATGATTAGGGCCCAGCCCCACTAATCTACACCGGTTGGATTCTCACCAACTCCCGGTGCAAGTGCATCCCTGGCACTAACTGCCTCTTTCTAGGCAAAACATGTTAATTAATAAAGTGCATTTACAAACAATGGCATCCACACAATCATATAACTATGGCATGATGTATGAAGGATAATGTCTCTACCTCAAAGTTCTTTTAACCCCTTTTTGATGTGCCTCATAAAATGTGTTGTTTCCAGCTTTCGAATCGGACCTAAAATATTAAATGTACAAGAAGTAGGTCATAACCTATCCAAAGCATCATTTTAGACTCTTCCATAGGAAGTTAGCTGTCTTTGTGAATCTGTCAACTATCACCCATATAGTGTCATGGTTTCTGAACTTAGGCAATCCTGTCGTGAAATCCATAGTAAGGCTTTCCCACTTCCACTCAAGGATCTCAGTGTTCGTTAAAACCCCTGATGGTCGCTGATGTTCAACTTTCACTTTTTGATATGTCAAACAATGAGCAACAAACTTAGTCACCTCTCTTTTCATCCCTAGCCAATAGTATTGAGCTTTCATGTCATGGTACATCTTTGTAGCCCCTAGATGTGGAGTTTACTTACTCTTATGTGCTTCCTCCAAGATTTGCTATTTCAGTTCTAGTTGTGGTGGAACATAAATCCGCTTCTTGTACCTGACTAATCAGCTGGGTGACAAGTCGTATTCTTGAGCTTCGCCTATATCAATCATACCTCTGATAAGTAGTGCTTCATTACCATGCAGTTGGGCTTCTTCAATTACTGCCTTTAAATCGTTGTATACTTGGCTAACCCCACTGCTAACAGAATTTGACTAGACAGATTTAGGTCTGTAAAATCCTCGATTAATTTCTACTTATAAATCATTATGGCCGCCACCTGCACTGATTTCCATCTTATTGCATCTGCAACGACATTAGCCTTACCAGGATGATACTTGATTTCTAGATTGTAGTCTTTCAGCAACTCCATATATCTGCGCTGTCTCATATTGAGTTCTTTCTGATCATACAAGTACTTCAAGCTTTTGTGGTCACAGTACAACTCTACAGTCTCACCACAGAGACAATGCCTCCGGATTTTTAAAGCAAACACAATTGCTGCTAACTCAAGATCGTGGGTGGGATAGTTCAGTTCATGAGGTTTCAGCTGACGTGATGCATATGCCACCACTTGACCATGCTGCATCAATATGCATCCCAATCTATGCCCATTAGCCTCTGTATAAACAACATACGAAAACTGTGGATGTGTGATCATTAACACTGGTGCTATAGTTAACCTCTGCTTCAACTCCAGGAAGCTCTTCTCACAATTCTCATCCCACACAAAATGTTGAGCTTTTCGCATCAATTTTGTCAACGGTAATGCAATTCTGGAGAAAATTCGGTATAAACCTTTGATAATAACCAAATAGACCCTTAAAATTGTGTACTTTAAATATCATCTCTGGTCTCTTCCAGTTTAGTACTGCTTCACCTTACTAGGATCAATAAAGACCCTTTGCTGTGAGACAACGTGGTGCAGAAAATTTACCTTTGAAAGCCAGAATTCATACTTGCTTAGCTTGGCATAGAGTTGCTTATCCCATAATACATTAAACACAGTTCTCAGATAATGTTAGTGTTCAGCTTTACTTTGAGAATACACCAGTATATCATTGATAAAGACTACTACGAACTGGTCCAAGTACGGATGAAAGATTTGATTCATGTAGTCCATGAACACAGTAGGTGCATTGGTCAACCCAAATGGTATCACTAGGAACTCATAATGCCCATATCTGGTTCTCAAAGCAGTCTTTGATACGTCTTCTATTTTTACTCTCAATTGATGGTATCCCAATCGCAAATCGATCTTTAAGAATACAAAGGAACTAGACAACTAATCGATCAAATCGTCAATTCTAGGGAGCGGATACTTGTTCTTAACGGTCACCTTGTTTAGCTCTGGGTAATCAATACAAAGACGCAGGCTTCCGTCTTTCTTCTTTACGAAGAGCACTGGAGCACCCTAGGGTGATATGCTGGGTTATATGAACCCTTTCTCAAGTAGTTCCTTGATCTACCTCTTTAGCAGCTTCGCCATTTCACTTGGAGCCATACGGTATGGGGTTTTAGAAATTGGACCTGCTCTAGGCCTTAAATCAATCAAGAATCCACTTCCCTATCAGGAGATAACCCACTGACATCCTCCAAAAAAACATCAGGAAACTCACTTACTACAGGGATACTTTCCAAGGCTACACCGGCCTTTGATTGTATAGAGCAAAATACCATACACCCCTATCTAGAGGTAATCTACTAACATCCTCTGGAAAAACATCAGGAAACTCACTCACTACAGGATACTTTCCAAGCCTACATCGACCTCTGATTGTATAGAGAAAAATACCATATACCCTGATAACCTTTCTGTAGATATCTCTCAACCTTAGCCATGGAGAGAAGGTTAAGAGTGATTTTTGTGTTTGCTGGCGGTTATGGATTTAGATATATGACTCTCTTATGTTTATAATCCAACAACACACCGTTCACTGTCAACCAGTCAATCCCCAAAATTACTTCCAACCCTTGTAGTGGCAAACATATAAGATCTACGGTTGTTTTGTGCCCCTCAACATTTACCACATAATTTAGACAAATGTCAGCCGTCATAATTTATGCGCCCATAAGTGTAGATACAACCAAATCATATGAGAATTTATGCACAGGTAAACATAACTATCTCACGCAGTCGTATGCAATGAATGAATGGCTTGCACCATAATCATACATAAAATGCACTAAACTTCCATTCAGAGAAATCATACCTTGAATTAGCTCTGGAGACTTTTTGGCTTCTTCTTGTGTCAGTGTGTAGACCCTGCTTAAAACTCTGGGTCTAGTCTCTTCCTCCTGCTACTTTTGTAAGCAATCCCTGGCATATGTCCCGCTTGTTGTAAACATAACAGACAAGTGGTTTACTCGGGTCTGGCCTAAACAGAATCTTGTTGCAGGATCTACCAGAGTGAAGTGGCTTTCGATAACGCCAACAACTCTAGCTTCCAAAAGAACTTTGGCCTCCACGGCCCCCAGATTGATTTGATCTCTTAGGATCCCCTTCAGAAAATCCACTTTATTCCTTTTGTTTCTGTGCTAAGCTACCACTTCCAGAAGCACCTTTGTTCCTAGTCTTTGTCGCCCAATTCGACATACATTTCTCAATGTATCGGTGCTCTTTTGCCGCTTTGTTGAATTCCATAAAGTGTTGAGAAATCAGCCTCTCTTTGAACTCGGGTCTCAACCTTTCAATCATCATATATGCATTCTACTCTTTATTGTCATTCAGCTTGTGATATGACGTGTATCATGACAATCAAATATATCAGGCCAAATAATTGTCAAAGTTGTCTCGATCTTGCTGTTTGATATAAAGGAATTCTTTCTCCTTTTCTCTTCTGATAGTCGAGGGAAAATATTTCTTATTGAACTTCTCCTGGAATAATTCCCATGTGATAGGAACATTCCTCCCTTTCAAGATAAGATCTATGCCCTTTCCACCAGCGATCAACATCACCTTCCAACTTGTATATAGCTAATCGGGCTTTCACTTCGTCTGGGCATTGCAACATATAGAATATCTTGTCCAAACGAGCCAACCAATCTTCCACTTGTTGAGGATCAAACTTTCCTCTAAACATAGGAGGCTGTTGTTTGCTAAACCTCTCAACCAAGTTTGAATATCCACCTCAGGCTCAAGTATATCACCCTCTGCTGGAGGTTCCTCATATATTTCTTCGTTATTCCCCCTCATGAATTCATCTAGATGATTCTCTAGATGATCCTGCCTTTGCTGTACTCCCTGAAGGTCAGCTCTTATTTCATTCATTATTTGTTGTTGTTGTTCTAACATATCCAGTATTCACTGTTGTACTGGATCAGGTTGTGGATCAAGTGTGACATGATAATGCCCTGCACGTGGCCTACCACAAGGTCTACCAGGTTGAACTATCTCTATGTTTAAAATTATGTAAAGATAGAGAAGAATTACATTTTGGATAAGAACAAGGGCATTTTTGTTATTTCGTAAAAGTCAGGGTACAAATATGTCATACATAACACATAACAACTATTTACAGTATTTACAAAGAAAGAGAAACATCATATATCCTACACACTACTATTCATGACATATTAGTCCTTTGCATAACCAAAATACTGAGTTCATGCAACTTCCCAGGGGTCACCCATCCTAGACTACCCTAGGTCGAGCATGCTTAACTATCTCTGTACCCTTCCAAAATATCGACTATGGCCAACTCTTTCTTTATTTTGTTGGTTCTACCTGACTGATCTTAACTCGTAATACGTGCTGGTCAAGCCCCGATCACCAAAATAGCTCATGCAGGCCCCACATCAAACTCGGTATACATGAAATCTCGCACTAACCCTCTAATATGCCTCCAAAAAGTCTAGAAATTCTCCTTCAGGCCCCGCTCAACGATGAGGTTCTTCTGTCGGTTTAGAATGCTAAGTCCGAGAAGAAGTGCATCGTAGAACAAACCCAGCACTCGTTAGTTACCATAACCCCCAACGGTATCTACAGTCAAAACATAGTCTCTACGTCGTCAAGGAATGTGAAATACCAGCCTCTCGGTGTATCGTGCTCTTGCAGTGCCCTATGATACTTGGCCTTGAGAAGGTAGGACAACTCCATATTTGGTTGTAAATTGTACGGCACATGTACCGACTCTGTTGAGATCGCTCAGCTCATCCTCTGATATCTCCTCCGAATCATAGTCAGAATCCCACTCCGGGTATTCGTCTGGTGCATCTCCGCTCTCCCTAACCTCTGTCACTCCCAAGTATGCCGGCCTAAGCTTTGGACCATACACAGGTAGCCTCGACATCCTCTTTTGTGCTATGTATCTCATGCGTATACCACCGTGCTCGAAATAGTTTATCATCGGCTGTATGTCAAGAACACGTAGGTTCATCGTCATCTTGCTCCCAGACGACTCACTAGCACCCCTGATCATGATCGTGGGCTCACTCAGAATATCCATGAGTAGTCCTTTTACAATGCAAACAAAACCATATCAGTATACCATTCTGATAATGCCAGAACCGCTTATTAGCTCTAATACAAAAAATGTCAACACCCATTTCCATTTCAATATTTGAAGAGTAAAAAAGACTAGATTCTGTGGGCATACAGAAAAGTATATATATACTGATAAAAGTATTCGTTTACAATCTAAAGTCGTTCGTCAATAAAATACAGAGTGCTCAGAAATTCCAATATTTACAGGATTTCCCAAAATATCTTAAACATAAACTAACTATAACCATGATCTTTAACCCTGCCTCGAGACACATGCCAATCACTTCTCGGTGTCTACACCTTTGCCTTTTGATCCATTGGCACCCGCTGAGATGTTTGTTTTAGAAAACAGGGTGAGAATCCAAGGAATCCCAGTAGAAACATGCTATCGTTCATAGAAAATGCAAAAAATAAATATGATATGTGCTATGTATGCACCAATTAATGAACAATATAAACACATAATTATCATGTATACATGAGTAGGGCCCAGCCCTACTAATCTACACCGATTGGATCTCACCAACTCCCAGTGCAAGTGCACCTTTGGCATTAACTGCCTCTGTTTAGGCAAAACATGTTGATTAATAAAGTATATTTACAAACAATGACATTCACACAATCATATAACTATGGCATGATGTATGAAGGATAATGTCCCTACCTCAAAGTTCTTTCAACCCCTTTTTAGTGTGCCTCATAAAACGTGTCGCTTCCAACTTCTGACTCGGTCCTAAAATATTAAATATACATGAAATAGGTCATAACCTATCCAAGTATCATTTTAGACACTTCCATAGCATTTCTTATGATTATATTAGTCTGTGGTGAAAATTTATCAAAATGCCCCTGGGACCCAGCCTGGCCCCGCCATACCCGGCCCGATAGTACATTTTCTCAAAATTTTGACTAAGGCTATCCTGACATATTATCAAATTTAGTGTCAAATTAAGAAATTGCCCTTGGCAGCCCCCATTTTAGGGTTTTAGGGGTGTTTTCATAATTATGCTTTTTTGGGCTTTTCTGAAAACGTGACCAACTGTAACCCCACTTATTTTTGCTTCCTGTATCCAATGAAACCATCAAATCATTGAAAATCTAACTCCTTCCCCCAGATCTATGCTTGGCCAAAACTTAGGTTATGAAAAGGGAAAATTTGGAGTTTTGTGTTTTGGCTTCCAAAGCTTGTACCTTTTCACTTCTCATCCATTATTAAGTTATTTAAACACATTCTAACCATGGTTTAAAGAAATTTGGGCAGCATAACCCCTTAGGATTAGGACTTTCCAAATTTACAAACTCAACAAAAAATCACCAAATCCGACCACAAACCTCAACAACAACATCATACTAGTATATATCTAAGGTTTGTGAAGTTACCTCTTGAGTTCTCTCTCTCTTGGTGTCCTCCTCTCTCTCTCCTTGAGCTTAAGATGTGTTTTCTAAACCATTGATTCCATAGAGAAGAAGAGTTTAGAGAATATTTTCAAGTAAGATTACAAGAACTCTTGAGAAATCACACTTACCTTATGCTTTCTCTTCTTCCTCCTTCTCTCTAGAACTTGAGAGCTCTTGAACTCTCTCTCTCTCTCTCTCTCTCTTCTTTCTCTTGTGTTGGCCAAAATGAGGAAGGGAAGAGGAAGGAAGAATGTTTTATAAAATATCTTCATCTCCTTTAATCACTTGATTTCCATCAATGCATCACATGGCGACACTTGGCATTAGCTTTATCTCTTTCCAATTGATGTCATAAGGCTTCAATTAGCCTTGAACTAATTTTCCTCTCCCTTTGGTTAGTTCAAAACTGTCCCTCCTTATGTCTCCACTAACCAAATGACTTCTTCCAACTAATCCAACCATGTACTCAATTGTTGTACCTTAATCATGATTACTTTGTAAAAATAACATTATTTTAATACAATTAGACACGTGCTCATCTTCATCAATTATAAACTAATCCTTTTACCATAGGATAATGACACTTGGCATGTTTAATTCCAAAAGTCATTTTTCCCTCACATTTCCTTGTGCTAGGCGAAAATTTACAGGAGAAAGGGAAATAGAAATTGTTTTCAATATTTCCATAATTTCTTTAATTGAATTATGCACAAGTCCTTCCAATTTCACAAATCTTGATTTATTCTTGGTGGAATATTCCAAATATACATTCTCCTTTATTTTCCTTAATTAATTGAAATTAACTTCAATTAATTGAAAAATAGTTAATCTTGTGCTAACTTGGCAAAGTTTCTATTTTGTCATTACCTTTGTAATCTAATTTCCTTTCTTGAATTAATTTACTCATTTTCTCATGAATATTCACCATTTTATTGAATTTCTCAAATAATTATAATATATTCGGTGAATATAAAATTTGGGGTGTTACAATTTTTTTTCTAATTCCAATGATCACTTGTAATGATGAAATCATATCACTCAAGTGGTCTAACAATTTATGCAGAAAGTAATCTTTTGCTTGTTCAAAACACTTTGTTCATCTTTCAAGTCCTTTGCAAAACCTTTCTAAGCTTTGTTATCATCAAAACAAGGAATCTAACAGGCACGGCGGTGGTGAATGAGCATCCTAGGAACTTAAAGTGATGAAGGAGAGAAGGAAGAGGTCGATAAAGAAATGTAGTAAGAACTACAAGGAATAAGTGAGTTTGAATGGAGGTCCAACGATGTTACGAAGGGCTATGACTTATGAACTATTACTTGGGGAAGATAGAACATTTGAAATGTAACATAATGGTTGTTTCTTAAGAGCGTTATGTTTTTGTTTTTTGCTGATATAAGGTTCGGAGATAAATCAATTGTAAGTGTTGCATGATGATTGTTTCATAAGAACCGCTATTTTTGTTACTAAATAAATGATGGTTATTAACGACAACTGTTATTTTTTTTGTTATCTTGATTTTCACATCTCAATACATGATAGTATGTATATTTAACCATTAAGTTTTAGTGTTATCTATTCTTGAGCGACCTCCACCTCAACATACAAGACATTTATTCATTGTAACCATTATTTATTAAGCTTTATATATGTGTGAATCTATAGTAGTTCCATGTGCTCAAGGGCCGTCCTTTGTAAAATAAGTGTTTTCTAATGGTGAGCCTCTGAAAGGCGGATCCTTTTACTCATCTCTACCAAGAAGTAGCTACACCTCATTGTAACTTCCAATCTAGGTTTTTGGATAGTGTGGCAGCTTCTTTTTTGAGAAATTGGAAGCTATAACACTTAGGGTTTGTTCGGTATGAGGGAAGGGGAGGGGAGGAAAAGTGGGTGGAGGGAACATTTTTTTTAATTGAATTTAAGAAAATTATAGAAGTGAGGTTAAAATATTTTAATTAATTTTTCTTAATTTTTTATCTTACATTTTCACTTTATTAAAATATTGTGACCCCACTTCTTCAATTTTTGTAAATCTAACTCATAAAAATTTTCCTTCCCCTCCAAACCCCTCATTCCAAACAAACCCTTAAAGATCCATCCAAATGTGTGTTAGTTTCCTAAAATACCACATTAATTAATCATATGCAATTGGAACTACCCATTAATGGAAACCCTCTTTATATATGTGTGTACATCAATAGAGATTCTTTAAAAAATTATTAATTTGAGAAACGTAGTGGATTAAAGTGTTATATTTAATACCAAAGTAAATCTCTTCTCGAAATCCTACAAGGATATTATAATATAGGGTTAAAGTGTCAAAATAACCTTCAAAAGTGCAAAAGAGCCATAAACTATTTTTTGAAGTAAAAGTAACCATAAACATTCAAAATTGGGGTAAAACCGTTAAACCCAACTAACTTCCATCTATTACAATGAGAAAAATTAATCTTTTGACGCTTAAAGTTTTGAGTCACTTACAACTCAGTCCTTGAACATTTAACTCGCTTGCAACTCAATCCTTCATGTTTTTGAGTCATCTTATAAAGCAAAAATATGTTAAAATACTATTACAAATTGCCTAGGTGGATTTTACATAAATTAAAATATAAAAAACAACGTCATCATCTCCACCAACTTGCATCCCCCCTCCACCTCTGTTTTCTAGAAACCTCGCTGGGTGACAAATCCCTGTTTTATTCTATATTTTCAAACTTTATTTTGGAATTTTGTCATAATTATCGATCTCTTAAAATGTCTCTCATTTAAAAAAACACCACAACATTATTCAAATTAAGAATTGTTCACAGTAGCAAAGGATCATCCAATTTTGAAAAATTGTTTCACATGTTTGTTTGATCAAATGAACAATATTCATAACAAAGGTATTTTTAAGTCAATAAAAAAATGTGCAATCCCAGTTTGTTCTCCTCTGTCGGGGAATGGGACCGAACCTTGTTGAAAATTTCACCAGTCAAAAAAACAAATTTACTCCAGTATTGAGCACTAACCTTTTTTGAGTTTTACTTACATAAACTCATTTAATGATCCACTGCCAATTCGTAAGAGGGAGGAACCAACCATGAATTGTAGCACATATATTAATATTATTGGATGTTTAGTTATGGGTGTGGCATGTGGAGAAGGGGATGGTGATTATGGCCTTAAAACTTGTATGTTTCCTACAATTTTTAACAGTATTTTAACAGATTTTTGCCACATATGGTGACTCATAAGCATTAGGGACTGAGTTGCAAATGAGTCAAGAGTTTAAGGATTGAGTTATAAATGATTCAAAACTTTAAGAGCCAAAAGATTAATTTTCTCCATTGTAATAAATGAAAGTTAGTTGGGTTTAATGGTTTTACCCCAATTTTAAAATTTTATGGTTACTTTTACTCCAAAAAAATAATTTTTAGTTACTTTACACTTTTAATAAAAGTTAAAAGTTATTTTAACACTTTAGCCTATAATATAAAATCTAATTACCTGTCCACTCTATTACTAATGCACAAACTAGTTAAAAACGTATGTGAATTAAACATATGTGGGTTTGTGTGTGTGTTCAAAAGTTGGCACCTAGCTAGGGAGGACACCAAGTTGGAGTTGGTAGGGAAATCCAAAAGTGAAGTTGTCGTATGTGTTTTGTCGTTGTTGGGAGCGGATTCTTGTGAACCTATGTTCTCTAGTTCAGTATTTTATGTGCAGTTCCCGAGCTTCTTCAGAAGTCTGTCGGGCTGAGATCCCATTCTCCCATCGAGTCCTTTAAGTCAAGAGAGAGACAGCTGGCCGGTCTAACACATACTCTGGTCCATATACTAGTCTTCTGTCAAGTATTGTAGGTACTATTCCTTCCTTTCTTCCACTTGCATATCTTCATGGCTTGATTTTAATTGGGAGAATTACATAGTGGTCCCATGAAAGCAAATATACGAAGAAATGGTCCCGGGAAAATATGAAATTACCCTCAAGTCCCAAGGGACCATTTTGTAATAAAATCCTAATGAGAAATGTCAGAAACACCCTTTAAGGAAGGGGGCAAAAAATAGAGACTGAGCTTCAGCTTATTTTCCTCATTCTTTTCCTCATTCGACAGCAGCTTCTTTTCCTCATTCGAAATCGAAACATATCAGAAGGCATTCGGCCATATCTATGAAACCCGAGACTCGAAGGTGTGCGATGAAAGGCAGAATCCTGGGTGACGGTCTTGGTGGGATCCGGAGATAGACTGAGCTTCTTTCCCTCATTCAAAATCAGAAGGCATTCGTCCAAATCTATGAAACCCGAGACTCGACGGTGTGCGACGGAAGCCAGCATCCTGTGTGACGGTGTTGGTGGGATCTCTTCGGTGTAGTTCAGGTGCGGCAGGCTAAGTAAAGCCACTGCCGATTTGCCATCTTCCATGGTTAGGCTCCGACGAGCAACATTCTTAAAATCGGTAAGCTTCTACAATTTCTAGGTTCATTTGACAATGATAGTTATTATTGTAGATGCACACCTTAAAGGAAATATACCTAGTCAAGATACTAATGATCCGATTGATGTCACATCCACATCTACTATCCGTAGATTATCTTCAACACAAATGAATCATGTTCGTGACACAATCAGAGACCAACTTGTTAGGGGTAGACGATCCAATAATGAGACATTTCATGTATACATTCTAATTTAAATATAAATTTATCCTTTTTTAATTAAATACTTTCGTATATTTTTCTGTTTTTTTCAATAATAATTGCATCTTTTTTATTTTATCACTTTTTTTAAATATATTTTCATTTCAATTATCACAATATATACAACTAATATATATATATAGTATTCAATAAGATTCATGGCCTTTCAGTCATTTTCCATCTAAACGGGCTTTTTAAACGCTAATCCAAACAGGTTTCAGATTAGAAGAAAGTCACTTATGCTACCCCCAATCCAAACACAAATCACATCTCCAATCTGACTATTTTTTTATATGACTTTTCTAAAAACCTATCTGCAAAAAAATCTCATTCTCTACTGCTAATCTAAACAGGCACTTAGCTTATGGGATTTTGTCTTTTAGAAGGAAGCAAACTTTCCATGCTTCTATGATAAGGTGTTTCACGGTGGGATAAATATGGTGATGGGTCCCACAGGTATGCTCATTGACGCCCCTGTCAAACCTATGTCTATCTCTCCCCACTTTTCTTTAGCCGGATGGTAATAATAATGACCGATACAATATTGAGGTTTGTAGTTGAAAAGTTTAACATTATTATAATTTTTATGTATTTTTATCTATTAAATATATCTAATTAAATAATTTTTAGTGTTTACAATTTTTTCCCCAAAATTTATTAATTTTTTTTATAATTTTGATATTTTTCTTAAAATTAATGTGAATATATATGTCATGTAATAAAAATTCATATTCTTTTGGTCATTTTATATTTAAACTTGCTTTTTCACTAACTATTCAAATAGCTTTCAATTTGTCAAAACATAAATCATATTACATAATTTAAATTTTATTACATCTTGAGTTTGTAAAAGTCAAGTTAAAAAAAAAAGTCACATTGTCACTGCACGCTAATGGAGACACAACCCAAGTTACTTTCTATAACAACTTTTTTCATCCATAATATAAGTCATTTAATTGGGAAAATAATTAATACTTACTTACCAATTTTTCAATGTAATTAATGTTTAAATGGAATTCATTATATTTTTCTCTCTTTTCAAAACCTCATTTATAATAAAAACAATGTTGGAAAATTTTATTTTAATTTAAAACATATTTAATGAATTAATTACTTTTTTTTTTATTCCAGTGTGTTGTTGAAAGTGGCTTATATATATTTTATGCTAAAAGAATTTATATATTCCACTCATAGGCCCACGTGGGTTCAAAAAAAATGGTTATATAATTTTATCATAGAAATGTTCACAACAATGATCATATATACTTCTGTTATTTTATATTAAGTCTCATGGACCTAATAAAAGTTGTTGAATTCACCAAAATATCGCTATATATATATATATATATATTCCTTTATGCAGCAATGTCCCTGATTAATATTTGAACTTTACAATCACACATGCATCTAAAAAAATGCTTCACACATATCTCTACTTTTTTTTTTTCCTGATACATTGGATCAAAGAAATACTCCGTTTTTTCCCCCCTTACAATTGAGATCTGAGGTAGCCGCGTGAGTGTGTATAAGATTCCTTTAACCGGATCGTACAAATCAAATTACTGTATCTAAAAAGTTTTTTATTTAAAAATAAAAAGACAAACAAACATGTCAAAATGAGCCTTACAAGAAGAGACTGAATATAACGAAATCGAAGGGAATATTCCTATAACTTATTACGAAGCAGCCAATTCAGAACTAGAACTTATTTTTAATTATATGGTTGCAATAGTAGTGACATCTGCGTATAATATATAGGTGAGCTTCATAAAAGCAGCAGACCCTACTATATATCTCCTTCCCATCATTTACTCTTCTTCCTCACTCTCTTCTTTTCTCTCATTCTCTAAACTCATTTTCAGAGCTGCTGTGCTGCTTCAAAGGATTTGGGAATCATCTTCAACATCAAGTTATCAGACGCTTATTCGTAGTAAATCTTTTATGATGACTTTCCCTTTGAACTTGTTATAATGAGAAAAGTTGTTCAAACTTTTGGTAAACCGTGAATTTGAGTTGCGAATTGGGAACTCATCACTAGAAAAGTTGTCCAAGTGTGATTTGCAAGGAAGATGCTTCTATGGGACTTATCATATGATTGTACATGCGATCCCTATATCCACACCCAGATATATATGCCATCTTTCATAGTTTCATATAGTCTTCTAGTAATTAATTTTCAGTTTCAATGTATTGGCTCTTACTAGCGCTTTTGAATTAATGTGGAAGGGTTCTAGATCCGCTTATAAAGAAAACAAAACTGTAAAAACCACTTATGTGGCTCAGAAGTTACGAAAAAGAGAGAGAACTTGCAATGATGATTAAAGAATTCACAGCTAAAAGGTGACTTTCTACTGTAACTTTCTTTATTAATAAAAGTTCGAGACCTTTAGCAATGACCCTAAAAGTTGCCCTTGAAGGCAGCGACAGTGAGTGTCACAATTAGAATTCTATTCTATAAAGACTTTTAATGACGTTTTTAAGAGTCACCGTTGGAGTGAGACCTTCAGTGGCGATTTCTATTGCTGCCACTAAAAGTCTCCCTTTTAAAGATTTAGTGGCAACTATTTAATTAGAGTCCCCTGAAACTAAAACTTTAGTAAATTTATTCCAATTGAATGGCAAAATGATTGAATATAAAAGGAGGGAGTCACAAGTTCGGTCTTTGGAGAGACTTATTTGAGTCGATAATATTTAGTGGTAACATGGTGTCAAGGTGGTGACATGGCAGCACACATGGCGACTTCCTAATAAACAGTTTTAAGTGACAACACCATTCCAACAACAACAGTCTTTATAGCTTTGACTTTCTACCGACAACAACTTTCGGTAGTGATAGTGATATAACAAGGAAGCATGATCCATCCATTTCAATGTTTGTCTCTCTACTATTGCACTTATTAATCGTTAGGCTCATCTAGAGAAATGGTTACTACCATGGTATCAAAACCAGATCGGACTACCTAGTTCAGCCAAGCAACCCAACAGCGTATATATCCAGTGCGGCAAGCACCCAAGCTGAAAAGAATGGTAACCCAAGGGTGATCTAGTGTAACTCGAGTGATCTGGGAGTAACCCGTGTTATATATGTTTTTTGAGCTCCCAGATGCTAGAAACGATATTGTTTTGTTTAAAACAAAAACATGGACCAACGCTATTTCATAGGTTTTGTCAATGAAAAACAACAAAAATGTCAAATAAAAAAGACCAAAAAAAACCAAAGAAGAAGAACGAAAGAAAGAAGAGTGAAAAGGATAAAGAAAGATGAATAAGAATTAAGAAGGAAAAAATAGTCAGACATTGTTTATTGTTAGACCCTATCCCGAACATTTTGGGCCATTCTTCATCTTCCCGACTGCTAAAACCACATGGATATATTACTATATACTCCCTCCTCCCAATATACAAAAACCATTTAGCCGTTTAAGAAATCAATTAACTTAGTTAAAAGTAATAATATGTAAAAAAATATACTTTCTCCAAATATGCCCATATTGATGAATGAATAAGATAGCGTAATAATTAGAAAAATGATAAAAGAGAATGTATAGGAAGAAAAGATGTAAGAAAATAAAGGGAATGAGTTAATATTTCAAATCAATACAATGTATTACATTAATTAAAGATAAAATGGGTAAAAATATATTTATTGGTTAGATAAACTAAAAAAGAATCTTATAAAAAGGGACAAACGTATTTAAAAATTAAGATCTTATTAAGGAGGGAACATGTAATAGAGTGTGGGGTCTTAAAAAAGAATGAATACAACTAAGAGAGAGAAGTGTGTAAATCATAGCCATTCATTTTTAGTCAACTAGCGTGTACTCCCCCGTGCGTTGCATGGGGAGCTTGTGCTTATATGAATTGTTAGTTTGAAATACTACCAAATTTGTTAATCATGTCATTGCCTTCTTCACTTGAATGGTTGTTACATATTAGTAATAATTACCTTATGTTTAAATAGTACATCATTCATAGTCATAGTGTCACTAAGTCACATTTCTAAATACTTCTTGATAGACAACATTCTTTGTAGTCTTCTTCTCCTTGCTTTGATTATCACCAACTACTATCTTCAAGCCTTTCATGGTTTTAACTCTAGACAATGCAAAATATAACTGGTCCTGTGTAAAGACGAGCTTACAAAGATACAATCCAACATGCCATAGAGATTGCCCTTGACTTTTGTTGATAGTCATAGCAAATGAAAGAGGTATTCGGAATTGTCTCCGTTGCATACGGAATGGCCATCGACTTTCAGAATGATTCATATTATCTCCTTCTAAAATGTGTTTACGGCATCATAAGGTCTTTTGGTTTATACTGCCACTGTATGGAGCGAGTAGATAATTACGACTTCGAGAAAGCCTGCTCATTCAGTGATGTTGTAGCAACTAATGTTGAGTACCTTCGTGTGCAAATTCCATGGAGAGATTACAAGACCCTCACAATATATGACATAAGACATAGGAGATACACCGATGTAACTCCGATAAGGCCATGGCATCCAAGTTCTGAAAAGTTTCACTTACACAAACTCAACTTACAGGAATCAGAAGAGAAGACAAAACCTGATGATGACGGCCTAAGCTTGAGGGACGTCGTTGCCACAAGAACTACCTTGCCATGTTCTTCTGACTTTGAGCCAAAGCTAGGTTTCATGGAGAGTGGAGATGATAAGGATTAGACAATGACATCTTTGTTACGCCTTGTGTAATCGCTTGTACCGTGTCCTGATTTTGTTTTTTCAAGTCATGAAGTGGTAGACACAGTAATGGATTATTTGTTGTAGTGTTGATTAGAGAGCTTTCCATTTTAGTATAAAAGACAACATTTTAATTGAATTGATTTTCATGCTCACATGTGTCCTCTGTGTGGCAACTCACAAGGGAGCGGATAATCTCAATAGATGGTTCTTGAAAGACTACAAAGCAATTATTTAACCAAAAAAAAGAAAAACAGCGGCAAGTCTTGTAATTATTTAATCACAAGTTTTCCTTTTGACAAATATCCCGAACTTAAAGGTTGGGCCACGTGCAAATCCAGTCATGGTTGGTGGTCCAATTAATCAATCAATAAATTAATAAAGTTTCAAAATAACCATAAGGTTGGTGGTGGTAAAAATTGCAGCTCACTTTAAGATGGGCCAATTAATCGATTGCATTGATTGTTTTCAAACACCTGCAGGTCTTGTAATTGTGTATGTGATTATAAAGTTGTTCAAGGAATAGAAAATTCAAAGGTCGGACAGTGTTGGAAGACAACATCAAGATTAGACAACGAAAAGAAGTAATTTAAATGATGGCAGAAGCCAAACTAAATGTACACAGAGAAGAGTCTAAAAAACACCACCCGTCGAAACAAATAAAAAGTAAGAAGCTGTATTACGCTTCACACACTACAAAATCATCAACACCGGGGATCATACACATATCCAACAAATAAAAACCAATAATTCATGGTTATACATAGGTTCTAAATTCATCCATTTAGACTCCTCATCTCTGCCTTATCATAGTCAAGCTCTTGAAGCAGTGGCCAGGTTCGCTTGAAGAATGCTCTGGTGCCCTCGAAGTAGGACTTCATTAGTGGAAGGCTTTAATTAATACTTACTCTCGAAGTTCTAAAATAACCTCTTCATCATAACACCCTCATACATGCAGCAACTTCTGAACGTCATACAACCTTAATAAACCATATACACATGCGAAAGATAGCAGATAATGAATACTCTATTTTGGGCAGAAATGATGGTTGAAAGAAGTTGCTTTAGGAAAAATACTAAAAACCAACGACAAACCAAGCAATTGGCAAAAACTTTTAACACAACAGCTTCTACTCGAAGGAATAAAAAAAATGACAAACACATTATGACCATATGCAACTTTTTAATATGCTGCAAAGGTTCAATCTGTTCTTTTTTTAAAATCCAATATACTCTGAAATTGCCTAATCTTCCAAAGCCATATTTTTCTTCAAAGAAAGGAATTAAAATCATCAAAGAAACAGACAAAACAATCACTTAGAACAATATAATCCACAAAAAAAAACCCCCCCCATAATAACTTCAATCCAATGCCAATGGACAGAGCCATCCCTAAGTAGACAAGCAAATATTGCATCATCAATAGATGAGATTACTCCACTAATAAAAAAGAATCCAACAACCAACTTTTGTCTGTAAAACCCAAAAAATCATTAATAAATATATTATAAGTAGAAGCATGAGTGAGCCACATCTAAAATTAAACTAGCAAAAGAGAAAAAAAATGAAAGAAGGGAATCAAGTTTCAACAAACAAAATCAATACTGGAAAAGTAGAAGGCATGAGTAAGCCACATCTAAAATCCAAAGATAGAAAAGACTGTGCAATAGTTTATTGCTTCATTAGAGGACATAAATTAAATGATGCTTTAACATCTTAAACTATGTTTCACAAAATTAGCATTATCACATATACCAATAAAGTAATAAAAAAAGAAGCCACCTTTCTTACATGAGGCACAAGATGACAGGGATAAAAGACATTAAGAATGGCTTCCAATTTTGTTTTAGAGCTTTGGATGTTCACAAGTTGCTTTAATTAATTAATCAAGCTTAGATCAGTTTGGTCAATTGCATAATCAAAAGGGAAATTATTAATTCACAAAATGTCCAATAACACCAAAATAAAATAGAGACTCTGTTACCAGACGAGTATATTTCCATTAGGATGCTAACAATGACATATCATACTAATATAAATAAAACACTACTAGAAAAAATGGTTTTAACACCCCTTTTTTTTGCCTTCTAACATCTGAAAACAGAGGGATGTCTATCTAAGGGTCGAGGAAAAAAACGTTAATAACGTCCGTAAATAGGGGACGTTAAATTTAGGGGGACTTTAGACGTCCCCACTTCATACTGGGGACGTCTAAAGTCTGAGGTGCACTTTAGACGTCCCCTGTAGGGACTGGGGATGTCTAAAGTACACCTTTAGACATCCCTAGTCCCTACAGGGGACGTCTAAAGGTTTAGACGTCCCTTGTCCAAACTAGGGATATCTAAAGTGACCTTTAGACGTCCCCAAAACAAACTGGGGATGTCTAAAGGTCAATTTAGACGTCCCCATTTTGGACTGGGGACGTCTAAAGGTCACTTTAGACGTCCCCAACCCTTACAGGGGACGTCTAAAGTGTCGCCACCCACTCTACCACATCCCTTTTTATTTAAGGACGTTGAAAGTTTTTTTTAAATGGCCTTTTTATATATTGCACTGTCTGAAAAATGTAAACTGCAGAAATAGGATTCCAACAACAGAATAAAACAACAGTAGTTCAGCATAATGGAAACAACAACTTGAAACACAGTGATCAACCCAAGGCTCTACTACATGCAATAATTTTAAGGAGTAGCAAACTAATTAACTAACAAACCACATAAACTACACAACAATCTATATCCAAGTCTGTTATTGCACTAAAAAGACTATATCCAAGTCCTCAGTTTGTACAATAACCAAGACTAAACCCAATCTATATCCAACAACAACAACACTAATTATATGTACAATAACCAAGTCCTCAGTTTGTACAATAACCAAGACTAACAACACTAAACCCAATCTATATCCAAGTCCTCAGTCTGTTATTGCACTAAAATAAGCTTAGATGAAATAATGAATCAAGTGAATGAATTGCCATTGAATTACAACACCAAGAATATTATCCTCTAAGAATGAAGAAGCAATTACTTGTTCAAAATCTGTCGTAATGCCACTCTAAATGATGTTAAACATATAAAGTAAGACATAGTATCCACATTCCCAACCTCCAGGTTGTCGAGGGCACTATAAATCAAAAGCAAATGGTTAAAATCAATAAAGGTATATCTAAAACGACCGTCAATTAGATTTCACAATATTGAAAGTGATGTTAATAGCAATTTCAGATTTCACAATATTCAGTAATCAGATGATTAAGAACATAGAAAAATTTGAGTCACAGCAGATCAAATCCACAAGGTGAATGCAGTTATACCAAGAAATCTAAAGAAAAAGATAAGAGGTTCAAATTTGGAAAATTTCTGGCAGACAAACAATATTGCTTAAGGTGAAAATCTAGATAGGAAGCAATAATAGTTTACCGACTGAAATTATGTAGAAGACAAAGTAGGATAAAAAACAACCAAAATATATTAGATCCAGCAAGCTAATTTGGTTTGAATGAAAAATTATTAAAAATTCCGATGGACACCAGTAATTTTGCTACAAAAGTCTTAAGAAACTTGAGTTCTGATATGATTCTATCACGCCCCAAAGTAGTAAAACGTGACCGGCATGAAGTGTACATTGACTTTATTTCATAAGCCCTTTCTAATTTAATATTTCCTTATTACAACCAAAAATTCTACTTCATTAATATAATATAGAATGACTTTATGTTGTCTTGGTTTGTGAACCTTTATCAAACAACCACCACAAATATCTTTAAATTATGAACTTCCAATCATATTTAAAGCAATCAATCCTTCTTCCACAAATTAAAATATAAGATCTTTGACTCAAGCTATACATATATACACATACAAATTAGGAAGTAGCTAGACGTCTATTAGTTTCGTTGAGCAATTTTTCTCTACAATGAATGAATAAATTAACTTTATCATAAAATTACATTTACCATAATAACTAAACTATTATAGTCTTACTATACAACTTATTACTAGAACAATTCAAGAGCACAAGGATATTATTGAAACATAATTAGTTTCTGAAGATGAAAGAATCATGCCTCAATAACTCAAATCCATAAAATGCTTGAAATAAATATGTATGAAAGCATGCTTGATTCTACAGAGTAAACAATATAAAATATATAACCATAATCTTTCATATGTGTAAAAATAATTTTAAATCTTATAATAACCACATTTGTATTTAACAAAGATAGAAACTACAAGAATAATCGTAAGTGTAACCTAAATAAAACTTCAATAAAAGACTTTCCTTTCCATAATACGGAATAAACATGAAAACATTTTTCCACCTAAAAACTTGTTTAGCAAAGGAACCAATACAAAGCAAATAACAATCACAACTCGAAGGGTATAAAAATGGGGACAAAAACTTTAGCTTAATTTAAATGAAACAAAACTTTAGCTTCTAACCTGTAGCTGAAACTTTAGATGGAGGCCGATGGTGGAGAGGAGACCGAATGGGGAAGAATAAGCTGCAAACCCAGAGCAAAGAAGGTGGCCGGTGACAGAAGTGAAGCTTTGGAGAAAGAAAAAAACAAGAAGGGGAGAGGAGACCGAATGGGGACGGAGTGATGAAGTTGGGAGGAGAGATGCAGCAGGGGAGTGAAGTTGGGGACGGAAGTGATAGTTTAGAGAAAGAAGGAAAAAAAAGAAGGGGAGAGGAGACTGAATGGGGAGCTCCAGATGCAGCAGGGGAGTAAAGTGGGAGGAGAGATGCAGCAGGGGGAATGGGTCTCTGACATGATCACATGCACCGGTCATGTCAATTCTGGTGCATGTGAGTCAGTTTAGGCGTCCCCAGCCGTTGCTGGCGACATCTAAACTTACTTTAGATGTCCCCAGAACTGCTGGGGACGTCTAAAGCTTAGCTTTAGAAGTCCCCAGCAGTTCTGGCTTTTGACGTCCCCAGCAGTTCTGGGGACGTGTAAAGACTACCTTTAAACGTCCCCAGCTCTACTGGGGACGTCTAAATCTTTGTTTAAACGTCCCCAGAATGGCTGGGGACGTCTAAAGGTAGATCTTTAGGTGTCCCCACCTGTTTTGGGGACGTCTAAAGTTTTTCTTTTTCTTTCTTTTTCAAAATGACATTTAAAGGTTTTTAGATGTCCGCATTTTTACTGGGGACGTCTAAAACACTACCTGACAGCTCTAAGCGCGAAATTTAATTATTTTAGATGCACCAACCTTTATAATTTCAACCTGACTATATTTTGGGCGTCCCGTTTTTAAAAAGGGACGTCCTTTAGGGTAGTTGTAGGTATGTTCTGTAGTAGTGAAAGAAGGTAAATTCATCATAGTCAAAAGGCAAAACATGAAATATGATAACAAAATAGCTTCCACTCTAATAATAGCAAAGTTATTGCTGAAATAGTGTGCAACATAAACAGCCTAGAGACACGTGCGCGCATGAATATGGAAAGTAATAAACAGCTGTTGATATATAGTAATCACACCCTTTCCTGTTCCATACAAGCATGGTAGGCTTACCTTAAGGTGAATCAAAGTAGGTTACAATAGGTACCTTCAATAGCTTACCATATTTAAATAAGTTAAAGTATTGCCAAGAGGCAAAGGTAATACTGAAAGCAAATGATTATAATCTAGATTTCATTTAGCAAGAACGGGAAAGATTATAATCTATCTTCCTCTTGAGATTATAGCTTTCTAATGGGATTTTAGTTTTATTGTATATATACCTGAAATATGATGTATCAGGTACAACTAATGAAGGCATTGATCTGTATCAAGTACAACTAATGCATACAAGAAGGTAAAATAAAACCACCGCCAACTATCAATAGAAGAAGGAAATCATAGAAGAAAGTAGATAATAGAAACAAAAACAGCTTGCCAGGATTGAACACAAACTCATACCATAAAAGTTGCAGTGATGAAGAACGAAGGAAGAAATTTCAGTGAAAAAATCCGAAGTCTCCTTTAACTGGAGCATCATCATCCCTTCTTGCCTAGCGTCATCCCCATACTCGCCAGTGCGTCCCTGTCGTCTTCGTTGTCTCAACCATATCCTTTTCTTCCATATACTTGCCTTTACATTTGGGAAAAAATATCATTTTTTTCTGCAAGGAAATACAGGGGAAAAGCAACAATAGGAAAATGAAGTGTTGTTAAAAAATACAGTAGCATTAAAACAATCTAAGAGTTGACATTGTGCAAAATAAAACCCTAACTTAAATCCGAACGCAAAGAATAAAAAATAAAACACTGCAAACTATCAACAGAAGAAGGAAATCAGAGAAGATAATAGGTAAGAGAATCAAAAAGTTCCTGGCAGAAGAGCGTACACAAACCCATACCGTAAAAGTTGCAGCGACGAAGAATGAAGGAAGAAAGTCCAGTGCGAAAATATGATGTCTACTTTAACTGCAGCATCATCATCCCTTCCTGGCCAGTGTCATCCCCATACTCGGCAGTGTGTCCATATCGTCTTCGTGGTCACTGGATATCACCTTCTCTGATATTCGTCGTCGGAGAAGATGAGGAGAATGAAGAAAAAATCGGATGTGATCAGGATTGACTGTGAGAACATGTTTTTACTTGTGAGTGGGCCCCCCTATGTTTCAAAAAACCCGTGACCCTACCATTGTCAGTAGAAGGGAAAATGATATTTGTTATTATATTATATATATTATCTCTCTCTACATGTTTATAAGGAAGAAGTATAAATATATTTAGTTTAATTGTTTTAACCTACCACCGTGACCCTACCTCTGTCCTTTTTATTATATTTTTTTGGATGAAATGACTCTATCGCTGTCAGTAGGAGGGAAAATAATACTCCATCCGGTTCTAATTATAAGATAAATTTGATTTTTTTGGAGAAATTAAGGAAGCCAATTAAATTTCTTTAGATTATTTATATTTTTAGTTTTTTTCTCCAAACTAATTAATTTGACTAATAATTTAATATATAATCTAAGGATATTAAAAATATAAATACTCTTAAATAATTTAATTGGCTTCCTTAATTTCTCCAAAAAAGTCAATTTTATCTTATAATTAGGACCAGAGGAAGTATTTGTTAGTATTATATTATATCTATTTACGTGTCCATATGGGGAAGTGGGAGACAGAAGTATAAATATATTTATTTCATTTGTTTGAACCTACCACACTGGCTTGCATAGAGCACGAGATGCGATTAAAATATGTTGAAAAATAATACAATGGCTTGTGAACAGTAAAATGAGTCTAGAGCCGATTATAAGCTGAAGAGGAGAACGGCTTTGAGGTAGAGCCTATAATATGGGTCCAACCCGTGAGCCCACGGGTTTTGACGGGTTAGGGTTGGAAAAATCCCATGCCACAAAAATGCGGGCCTATGCATAACCCGCAGGTTGATGCAGGCCAGCCCACAGGTTGGCGGGTTGGCCCCGCAAAATTTTTTATTTTTTATTTACATATAATAATTTTTCAAAACTTATAAGTTTTTCACTCCTATCTTAGTACCTCCCAATCCAAAGAGAAAAAATCTTAGCTTCTTCCCTTCTTCTTTAAACAAAATTATTATATCTTGGTTGCTTGAGGATGAGTTTATGTTTTATTTATAAACTTTAACAAATTTGATAACTTTATCTCTTAAATTGTAGATTATGTTTTTAAATTTTTATAAGAGAAATGATTGATACTAAGAAGGTAAATTTAATTACTCATATATATGTGTCTTATATTTTCAATCCTCTTTAAAAAATATAAATTTTTTTTTTCAAAATAAAATATGGGCCCGCAGGCTGGCTTGCAACCCGCACACTGCGGGTTAGTGTTGGCATTTTGCTAACCCGCAGAAGTACGGGCTGCACAGGCCCGCACCGCGCGGGCTGTGGGTTGGTGCGGGCCAGCCCGCTCCCGTATTCCCAGCTATACTTTGAGGAAGAATTATTGATTATATATTGATGGTTTTGATTTATCTACTGTTTATACTAACTGTTCTCACCCCTTTCAACACTGGCTGATGTCCCACTCATACACGTTTCTTGACTTTGGAAGCTCATTGCTCTTATTATATTAATTTATTGTCCTATTTTTTCATTAATTTATTGATCTATTCCTGCCAAGTGTTTTTATATTTGTAATAAGTTATGTCTTTATGTAATATATATACGCGCGCGCGCACACACATCCTTTTATGGAGAGTATCCTCTTCCTCCTTTTATGGAGAGTCGTTATTTGCTTGACTTTAATTGTAAATACTTCTTTAATAATTATATTTTATATTTTAATGCTTCACATTTTTTCCTATTATTTTAATAAAATATTATTTTTATTATTAAATATGAATTTTTTTTTTTTTTTATACATGAACCAAGAGCCCAGAGTGACATATCCTTCATTCGAAGTTGGGACAGGTGCACCTTTGAGCTAGATAGTGGAAAGAAAATAGAGAAGAATTTCTTGGACAAAAACACAGAGATGGTGAACCAAGAGAATCATCCACGCTTAACATGGCGTTTGTTTGCTACAGAAGCAAAAGAGGTTTGCTATTTAGCAGGCCCAATGGTTGCTGTGAATTATTCAACTTACTTTCTGCAAACTATTTCTTTGATGATGGTGGGTCACTTGGGTGCTCTTGCTCAATCTAGCACCGGTGTTGCTATTTCTCTTTGTGCCGTCACTGGCTTCAGTGTTATTGTAAGTAACTTCATCTTCTATTGTGAGATTTATATATTTACCTTTAATAAACTAATAATTGGGGTAACAGTTTGGAATGGCTTCTGCACTTGAAACCCTATGCGGGCAAGCCTACGGAGCTAAACAATATAAGAAGTTTGGTGTTCAATTTCAAAATGGAACCTTCTGTGTTATTCTATGTTGTGTTCCTTTCTGTGTGTTGTGGCTTTATTTAGGGAGGTTATTGGTTTTGGTTGGTCAAGACCCTTTAATTGCACATGAAGCTGGCAAATTTGCAGTTTGCTTGATTCCTGCTCTCTTTGGTTACGCAATACTTCAAGCCCTGATTCGATACTATCTTATGCAAAGTTTGATCACTCCTCTAATACTCTCCTCTTCGGTTACAATTTGCTTCCATGTTGGTTTTTGTTGGACATTGGTTTTTAAATCTTCTATGGGTCGTTTTGGAGGAGCATTTGCCATTGGTACTTCATATTGGTTAAATGTGCTCATACTTGCGTTATATATGAAGTTCTCTGATTCTTGTGCAAAGACTCGAGTTTCTATTTCCATGGAGATTTTCCATGGGATTGGAGAGTTCTTTCGCTTTGCTATTCCTTCAGCTATAATGATTTGGTATTATTCTTCCCCACATACACAGAATATTAATACGACTTTCTATATATTTATATGTTTTACCTTGAACATTGATATTGATTATTGAATATTTCAGCTTCCAATGGTGGTCATACGAGGTAGGTACGCTGTTGGCCGGTCTTCTCCGACCAAACCCCGAGCTTGAAACTTCAATTTTAGCCGTATGGTATTTTTTTTTTTTTTTTTTGATGTTTTTGTTTCCATAATCTATAATAAGTTTTTTCCTTTAACGTATATGTAGAGTTTCAGTTTGATCCCTTAATTTAAAAAAAAAAATGGTCTTTCCAGTCCTCTATATGTTGTTGGCTGGTCTTTAGCAACCAAACCCCGAGCTTGAAATGGTATATGCTTTTCTTAATGTCTCTATTTCCAAAATCTATAACAAGTTTGGTTTGTGTTTGATATTGCTTATTGGAGGTCAATAAGCACTTATTACGTAAGTCGAGATAAAATTCTTCTCACATACTTATCCCGTATACCGTAAATCATAATTTATAAGCATTTATATAGAGTTTCAGTTTGATCCCTTAATTTAAAAAAAAAAAAGGCCTTTTCAGTCCTTTATATGTTGTTTGCTGGTCTTCAACAACTAATCCCAAGCATGCATCTTCAGTTTTGGCCGTATGGCATAGGCTTTTTCTTAATGTTTCTATTTCCAAAATCCATCACAAGTTTATTCATTTAGCTTAATTCAAAGTTTTATTTTGAACCCTAAACTTGAAAAAGGTCATTTTCAGTCCTTTATCCCTAATGGTCGTTAATAAAACAATGTCAATATTGAAGCTTTAACGTTGACAAAACATTATCAAAAGTTAGCATATAAAGTTTAATTTTCAAAATATGATTGTTACAAAAAAGAAAATCATTTGAGAGCAACAGTGTTAGGGATTAAAGGACTAAAAAGATGATTTTTAAAGTTAATCACCAAACTGAAGCTTTGTATAAAGTTAAATTTTAATCCGTTGTGCATATAATTTAATGTTAATGACCATTGTATCAACTACTACAACAATAATATGCCTCTAACTAATTCTCTGTATAAATTTGAATTTTTTGACCAGTGTATCACTGACCAGTACAATCTATTCAATACCAGAATCGATTGGCTCAGCCGCAAGGTCAGCATCACATAGTTAACATCCATCATTACATTTATATGTTTCATCTATATTCATATCTAAGTTAAATTAGTGCAGCTTCTTAATTAATCAAATTAAATTTTTTTTATTATTCAGCACAAGAGTTTCAAATACTTTAGGAGCTGGAAGTCCACAAGCAGCGCGAGTGTCCACCTTTTGTTCAATGGTGCTAATGCTTTGTGAGGCTTTTACAGTGAGCGCAATTGTTTTCGCCAGCCAAAATGTTCTAGGTCATGTTTTTAGCAACGAGCCAGATGTAATACGCTATGTCACAGACATAACTCCTTTATTAGCTATGTCTATTCTCGTGAGCTCCGTACAAGGTACCCTTGCAGGCAAAATCTTTCATTCCAATATAGGGTCTGCTTGGTTTCCAATTTCCAAAACTGTTTTTAGAGAAAAATGGGAAAAATCCCCATTGGAAATCTTATTGGTGAGAAGGGCTTGATAAATTTTTATAGAAATACTCTGCAAATTTTGTATGTACAGAATACCCATATTCTTATTCAGGTCCTTCCCACCAATAAATTTTTAATGCAAGACTTTTTCCCAATTTTCCCCTCTTTTTTTGTTTTGAAAAATATAAAAAATAAAATATGATAGAAAATGTGTTTTCGGTTGTGTTCTCTCTCTCTCTCTCTCTCTCATTATGCGAACCGTTATATGTTCTCAAATACTCAAAAAAAAAATAGGAATTTTGTTCTGAAAACAAAAAAAGTCAGAACATCATTTTGATCCTTTCTTACTTTTTGTTTAAAATATGATAAGAGATAGAAAAGATTGTACTCCTCTGGACCAGGTAGTATTTTCATTAGTGACAATCATATTATAAAACAAACTATTATTTTACCCTTTACTTCACTATTTTAGATATATTTTTCAAAATAATGATTCAAACACTGCATATTTTTTAAATTATTGTTTACAAAAGTTGTTCTAAGAAATTTACGCCACAAAATTGTCATAAGAACATAAAAATAGATAGTATAATCAAATAAGCCCCTATTCTTATTGAATTTAAACTCATATTTTTTTTTTGTTCTATGAAATCTAATTCTTGTCCAAACAATAGGGATTGTAAGGGGAAGTGGGTGGCAACACATAGGAGCATATGTAAATTTCGGATCTTACTATGTTTTTGGCCTTCCACCTGCTGCAATTTTGGGGTTTTGGGTACACATGAGAGGAAAAGGCCTTTGGCTTGGAGTAACGGCTGGTACAATTAGCCAAGTGATTGTGCTATTGATTGTTGTAAGCTGTACAGATTGGGAAAAAGAGGTTTGTTCTACACACTTTCGAGAATACCATTCTTTTCAATTTTATCATCTTCAAATTTCATGTATGGTCTCTTTTACTTTTTAGTAATTAAGATTATGCAGTAATTATGTGATGCTTAATTATGAGAGAGTCTGAATTCGCAGGCAAGATTGGCTAGAGAGAGGGCACTCAAGGGACCTTTGGCAGAAGAAGAAAATGTTTTGATTTGATCGAACAGAGTTTATTAGTTACTTAATTTGTGTGCTATGCAAACTAAATTAGCATATTCCACTACTACAAACAGGGGTTTTAATGTCCATATTTTGGCACTATTAACGTTCAAAAATAAAAGGACGTCTATGTGAGAGGCATAGTAAAGTGGGATGGTTCAAAAACCATACACTCTATTTTTCTTTTTTCAATCTGAATGGATTACAAGCCAGAGACTCTCCTCTTTATACTAATTAGAAAAGAAAACATAATCATGAAAACAAACAGCATAATGAAGCTACAGCAAAAAGGAAACTAATCAACTAGTCAAAAGCAACTTAATTAGTCAAAAAGAAACACTAATGACTCCACCACAACCACCGCATTACACCTACTAGTCTACTGTTTCATCCTCCCGGGGTTGGACAGGACTTGTCCTCGAATTGGAATCGACAATTTCATCAATATACGGAGATAGGTCCGTAATATTGAAAGTGGCTGAAACTCTGTAGGTACCAGGCAATTCCACTTTATAGGCATTGTTGTTGATCTTTTGCACAATCTTGAATGGACCATCAGCTCGAGGAGACAACTTGGCGTTTGGCTATTTAGGAAAACGTTCTTTCCTCAAATGTATCCAAACCAGATCTCCCACATTAAAAATTTGTTGCCTTCGATGCTTGTCCCTTTGTGCTTTAATTTTCAAATTTTGCTTCTGGATCCTATCTCGGACCTGCTTTTGTAGTTTCTTGATTTCTCTAGCCCTTAGGTCTGCATCTACACTATAATACTGTTTGCTAGCTAAAGGAATCAGGTTGAATAGATTGAGAGGTCGAGTGCCATAAACAACTTCAAAAGGGCACTTTCCAGTGGCTTGGTTGATTGAATTGTTATAAGCAAATTCAACCTGAGCAAGGATAAGATCCCACTGCTTCAAATTCTTTCCAATAAAGCTTCGTAGAAGATTGCCAAGAATCTTGTTTATAGCTTCTGTCTGTCCGTCCGTTTGAGGGTGACTAGCACTGCTAAACTAAAGTTTAGTACCCATCTTTTTCCAGAGAGTTCTCCAAAAATGGCTAAGAAACTTAACATCACGATCAGACGTGATAGTCTTGGGAATGCCATGGAGACGAACAATGTCTTTAAAATACAATTCAACAACTTTCACAGCATCATTAGTCTTTTGACATGGAATAAAATGGGCCATCTTTGAAAATTGATCCACAACCACCATGACAGAATCTTTCTGCCTCTGAGTTCATGGTAATCCCAACACAAAATCCATGCTTACATCTTCCCATGGTGCTTCTAGGACTGGTAACGGCATGTATAGTCCCGTATTTTGACCCTTGGTTTTGGCCAAATGACATATTCTGCATCTCTGTATGTGCCTGTTGATATCTCGTTCAAGTCTTGGCCAGTAGAAATTTTCTTTGACTAGAGCAACTGTTTTATCTCTACCGAAGTGACCAGCTAAACCTCCATCGTGAGCTTCCCAAATTATTGCCTCTTGTAAAGAACACTGAGGGATGCACAGGGTTTTAACTCGAAATAAAAACTCATCGTGTCTATAATATTGGTGGAAAGGTTGACCTACAGTCGCCTCTCACATTCCACGAAAATTCAGGTCATCCTAGTACAACTCCTTGATGCATTCAAACCCAACAACATTTGCTTGAATTGTTGATAGTAATGCATGATGACGGCTAAAAGCATCAGCTACTGAGTTTAAAATTCTAGTCTTATGTTTTATCAAAAACGGATAAGACTGTAAGATTTCACTCCAACGCGCATGCTTATGACTGATCTTCTGCTGAGAGTTTAGATACTTGAGGGCTTCATGATCAGAAAAGTGTATGAACTCTTTATTGAGGAGATAATGACTCCAATGTTGTAGAGCACGAACAATGGCATAGAATTCCTTATCATAGGTAGAATATTTGAGCTTAGCATCGTTAAGCTTCTCACTGAAGAAAGCAATTGGATGGCCTTCTTGACTTAGGACGGCACCAATTCCAATGTTAGAGGCATCACAACTGACCTCAAACACTTGGTCAAAATTAGGAAGGGCTAGCACAGGAGTTTCTATCAAGCGTTTCTTCAGTTCTTCAAAACTTTTCTGAGCTCTCTCTGTCCATTGGAACTTGTCTCCCTTGATGCAATCCATGAGGGGTGCGGCAATGGAACTGAAGTTTCGAATGAATCGCCTATATAAGGAAGCTAATCCGTGGAAACTTCTGACTTCTTGGATGGATTGCGGTGTTGTCCATCTATTAATGGCTTCAATTTTGCTTGGATCAACCCGTACACCCTCTGCAGTGATAATATAGCCCAGAAAAATGACTTCATTTGTCAAGAAAGTACACTTCTTCAAATTAGCATAAAGTTTCTGCTCTCGAAGAACTTGCAACACTTGTCGTAAATGCTCCAAATGGTCCGTTAGGCTTTTGCTGTAGATAAGAATGTCGTCAAAGTAAACAACAACAAACTTGCCAATGAAAGGGTGAAGGACCTGATTCATCAAGCGCATAAATGTACTATGAGCAATTGTCAACCCAAATGGCATCACATTCCATTTGTACAACCCATCTCTAGTTTTGAAAGCTGTCTTCCATTCATCTTCGAGGTGAATTCGGATTTGATGGTATCCGCTACGAAGGTCAATCTTAGAGAAAGTAGTAGAGCCATATAATGGTCGAGCATATCATAAAGTCTGGGTATCAGAAATCGATACTTAATTGTGATCTTGTTGACTACATGGCAATCTATGCACATTCTCCAACTTCCATCTTTCTTGGGGACTAGGAATACAGGTACGGCACAAGGGCTGACACTTTTTCGGATTAATCCCTTTTTCAGCAATTCTTCAATTTGGCTTTGAACTTCAGCATTTTCTCAAGGACTCATTCTATAAGCTGGCCGGTTAGGAATTACTGCTCCTGGAATGAAATCCATAGCATGTTGAATGTCTCGCATGGGTGGTAATCCTGGCAGCACTTCATTTGGAATTACATCAGGAAACTCATCTAATAATGGATGCACTTCAGGTGGAATTTCAGTTCCATTATTTGCCTCAAGCAAGAGAAGAAAAACCCATTACTTGGCTTTCTGTTTTGGTCACCTTCTCGACTAAAGACACTAATGGTTTAGATTCATTTTTGCCTTTATTGTGTTTATCAGGTGGCAAAGGAGCGAGCTGGATCTTCACACCATCCTTCAGGAAGGAATATGTATTTGCGTGACCGTCATACAAAACATGTCAATCATATTGCCAATGTCTCCCTAGAAGAAGATGACAGGTATCTATGGGAACAACATCACACCAAACTTCATAATACCTTTTACCGATAGAAAAAGTAATAAGGCATCGTTTTGAAACTCTTACCTCGCTATCCTGATTAAGCCATTGGAGCTTGTAAGGGCATGGATGTTGTGAGTCTGTAGATGCAACTTTTCTACCATATAGTTGGAAACTACATTTTCACAGCTTCCGTTGCCAATGATGACGTCACAGATTTTACCTTGTGTAGTGCAACGAGTATGAAAAATGTTGTGACGTAGCCAAGGCTCTTCTTTCACAGTTGTTGTATGCAGACTTCTCCTAATCACAAGTGATTCACCGTGATCAGCAGGAGTAACTTCGTCATCAAATACTGGCTCCTCATCAAATATTGGTTCTGTTTCAGGCATAGGCTCCCTTTCTTCTTCAAATATTGCAGAAGCTTCTCCTTCAATAATGGTGACAACTCTGCGGTTAGGGCAGTTAGAAGCAATATGACGGAACCCTTGACATTTGAAACATTTAGGTGCTTTGGAGCTGAATTCCCTATTAGCCTTAGGTGGACGGGTGCTTGAAGAGCTTGGTTGATGCATTTTTGGCTTACGCCCATCAAAAGGAATTCTGGTTGAGGAGGACGGTTGGTACAGAGGCCTTCTGGGCTACTACTTCTCGATAAGGATGGCTAAACAAATGACGTCGTCCAGAGTCCAGTTTTACTGGAGTTGTACTAGACGAGCTATTGTTTTCTCCTCCCTTTCTTGTATATCACATTTCATCATAAGTTTCTCAAACTCCCTGGTATATTCCTCTACAGACATAGCCTTTTGGTGGAGATTATGTAACTGAAGGAAATTATCTTGATAATAATTTTCTGGAAGAAACTTACGTGAGAGCTCGCGTCGCATCTTGTCCCATATTCGTATCTTGCTCTTTCCTTCTCTTTCACGCCTTCTTTTGAGATTCTTCCACCATATGGAGGCATGTTTCTTCAGTTTGATGGCGAAAATTTTAACTTTCTGCTCATCTGGAATCTCTTTGTACTCAAAGACTCGTTCAACTGTTTGTTGCCAGTCAATGAATTCGTCCGGTTGGAGTCTTCCCTCGAATTCAGGAATGTCTACCTTAATGTCATTAAGGCGGAATGGTTGTTGTCGAGGACGATGACAGTAGTCAGGGGATGACGAACTGTGGCTATTCAAATCATCTTCTGAGTGATCTCTACGATTTTCAAGCAAGGCTTGCTGTTCCGCTATAGTGTCCTCTAGTTCTTGAATCCGGCGTCTCATCTCCTCCATCTCAATCTTGTGTCTATTCCTGTGTCTAAGAGGCATTTTGTAGTTCGTTTGACAGGTTATGACTTAAGTACGCAGTTATTAGGTACAAGGTAGAAGGGTAGGGGAAGGATTTGTCTCTATGGAAAAGTCAGGGGTAAAATAGGAAATTTGGTTAATTAGCGGCAATAATGTAATTTTGGGCAAAATCTGGGTAAAAATGCAATTTCAGAAAATTCAGGGGTCTGAAATATAATATTAGCAGAATCTGCAATTTCAGAAAGTTCAGGGATCTAAAATGTAATTTTGGCAGAATCTGGGGTCAAAATGAAATTTTAGAAAGTTCAGGGGTCTGAAATGTAATTTTGGTAGAATCTGGGGGTCAAAATGAAATTTCAGAAAGTTTAAGGGTCTGAAATGTAGTTTTGGCAGAATCTGGGGGTCAAAATGTAATTTCAAAAAGTTCAGGGGTTTGAAATGTAATTTTACCAGAATATCGGGTCAAAATATAATTTCCTAAAGTTTGTGGGCCTAAATTTAATTTTGGCAGAATTTAGGGCACAAAATGTAATTTTAACAAAATTCTGGCTAACTGTTATGCTGACGTGGCTTAAAGTGACACGTGTCAGTCAGGGATTGGTTGGCGTGGCGTTGACTGATGACGTGGACGCTGACTGGATTGATGTCACGGCATATGCTGACATCGTTGATTACGTGGCGTTGATGACACGTGGCGGTCAGTGAATGGGCCAGCTATCAGTGACTGGACAGACGTGCTGACGTGGCGGGTGACATGGAGGCTGACGTGGATCGTCTTTAACCTCTGCAGCGCGTGGCCAGAGCGTGTCTCCGTTGACAGCACGTGACGGTGGTTCACGGTGGTGGTCGAAGCCTATTTTGTGTTTTGGGACCTTCTGAAGACGATGGTAGGGTCAAATTTTTGAAAATCCGTCGGTAGGATGGAATTTCCCACACCCTGTTTTTCCAACGGTGTTTATCTCAATCCTATTCCTCACTCTCTCATTTTCTCTCCCTCTGGAACAAAGCTCTGATGCCAAATGATTCAGAAACAATACACTATATTTTTCTTATTTCAATCTGAATGGATTACAAGCCAGAGACTCTCCTCTTTATACTAATTAGAAAGGAAAACACAATCATGAAAACAAACAGCATAATGAAGCTACAGCAAAAAGGAAACTAATCAACTAGTCAAAAGCAACTTAATTAGTCAAAAAGAAACACTAATGACTCCACCACAACCACCGCATTACACCTACTAGTCTACCGTTTCATGGGACTTTAGACGTCCCAATTTTGAAATAGGGACGTCTAAAGTCATTTGAATTTCAAATTTCCTATAGATGCTGAGGTCATCAATTACGGAAGCAAACACAAGTTCCAGAAGAGAATCCTCTGCAATAGTTTTGTTGAACACAAATGCTAGCTTTCTCCATTCTCCTTTTGGCTCCGGAATTTCCTTTTTTGGCATCATCACACTTCCACCACTTTGCTAGCTTTGTTCAAACTTCTTTTAGTCAAACTTTAAAATTTAAATATCCATTTTTTACCCAGATGCAGTGTACTAGATATGATTGTGAAAAAAGAGAGGAACTTATATAATAATAAACAGACAAGCATGTAAGATTTGAGAAGTGATAAAGAGAGAGTCACCGTCGCAAATAGGGGCACCGAAGGGCATGATGAGAGGGTGGAGCATGGCGAGAACACCGAAGGAAAAAGGCATTTGAATTTATAGAATGTGGGTCTCTCTCTGCAACTTCTCTCAGAGAAATTGAAAAATGTTGTGGGAGTGAGCGAGAGAGAGAGAGAGAGGAAGGAAAACGTCCCTTTATTTAATATAAGGGACGAGCGTCCCTTATATTCAATACAGCCCGTAAGAAAATTTTTAAATTACTTTAGACGTCCCCAATTGAAAAAGGGACATCTAAAGTCCCACTTTAGACCTCCCAAATTGAATTTGGGACGTCTAGAGTGTAAAAAAAAAAAATTAATTTTTATTTTACTTGAAACGTCCTAAATTCCATCTGGGATGTTTAAAGTCCCTTTTTTTTTTTTACTTTAGGCCTCCCAAATTCAATTTGAGACGTCTAAAGTAAAAATAAAATAATTTTTTTTAATTTAGAAATCTCAAGTTAAATTTGGGACATCTAAAGTGTAAAAAAAATTAAGTTTATTTTTTACTTTAGACGTCCCAAATATAATTTGGAACGTCTAAAACTACCTAGTTCCCACACACAATAACAAAAATGTCATCGCCTATGTTTTAGATGTTCCTATTTTAAAAAGGAATGTCCTTTAAAGTAACAGAATCTATATTCTGTAGTAATATTATTTTAACGTTTAGCCACTAAATGGAGGATCGGGCAAAATGTGTTCCACTCCTTTCACACCCACATTGCATGTATTGTCTCCCTTTGCGTGTCAGATTGATACTTCAATCCTAAGGCCCCAAGTATGAGCGTCGGTCGAACAATGTGGTCAAATTTGTCAACATCAGTTTGCTTTACTCTTTCTTGCTCGCATAGCATTTGACCAATGTACTCTATGGAAATATAGTTCATCTATGTTAATATATAGAAAATGATATTGGAAGTGAAAAAAAGGTGGCCCAATGCATTTAGGCTTACTTACAAATGGAGAGATTGTTTTTAGGATTTGAACCATGACCTTTATGTCTCTTTTGTCTTTTTAAAATAGGCCTTTATGTCACACGACAGCAACATTACTAGTATACCGAGACTCACCCTCTTTAAGATAAAAAATTCTAGGATAAAATAGATTTCAAGAGGCTTACCATCGATATTAGAGAGTTCAAGGGCGTGACTTCACGTACTTAAGTGCAAAATGCGTAGCTCATCAGTGATTGTAATCATGCCTCTGGTCAATGCACAATTCGTCCCACATTCATAATTCTCTAACTCTAAGATTTTAATTGGCGAACAGCAACCATGGTTCAGTTTTCCTAAAAGAAGTTTTGGATGGGACGTCTGGGTGGTAAGCGGAACCGAGACAACCTCAGGACAGAACGAGATGAGTTACATGACAGAAAATCCATCTCGTCCCTGTTCACTGGGACATGCCTGTCCTAGTCGGTCCTGTCACGTGAACACCTCTAGTTGTAGTGATTATGGACAGAACCACTACAACTATTAGGCAACAATAGGATACATTCAACCACTAGAAATAAGTGCAACTACTATTGACGCCACTTGGCATAAAAATATTGTAGTAGTGTTAGGAACCATCACAACTTTGTAGCGGTGTTTAGAGCCAAATGGCTACAAATTCTCATGTCATTTGGTGATAGTGAACTCCTCCTTGCAAACTTGTAGCAGTTTTGCCATTAACCGCTACTAGTTCTAGAACCTGTACCGGTTTATTGAAACCACTACAAAATAGCCTTCACTATATTATGTTTTTTTTCAGTGTTAAAAGTTTATCTTGGAGGTTACTGCATTCACTTGTTTAACAGTTTTTCAAATAAAAGTTCGATAATAATTTAATATTCGTTGCTCTCTACATATAACTATAAAGCTTTTATTTCTTAATTTTTTTTATAGAAAAAATAGAGGTTGCTTGAAAATTAACGCATTGCAATTTCTGTTATACAAGCCATGTATAGACCTAACCAAAAACAATTAATCAGCAAAACCAAAAATAGCAAAGCAGAAACAAATTAGAATAATAAAAAAATCTATATACAAAACACTACTCTCTTGTTTATGCCAAAGTATCAAGTTCAGAGTAGTGTGTGTAATTTGGATAACTTTTAATATTGAACACTCCAAACAATAAAGCAGTCCGCTACTTTTGACAAAATAAACTCAACTACTCCTTCATTCGGAAGAGACTGGAAAGAAGATTGCTCCCATCCAAAATTTAGCATCAGAATTATCCCCACTACTTGTTGAAGGTAATCCATTTTTAACTGATCATCCATATCCCAATCATTATGATCAATTTCTCCTGTTGAGAAGCACTTGGTCTTTCTAATTCTTCACCCCATTATATTGGTCACTCATTTTTCTGGCATTTATCCAACTACATATGATCCATCTGAGTATCCCCTAAATGTTGAACCTCCGTGTATAATTTTACATTTGACCAAAGCTAACACAACTATTCTATAATTCCGTATATCAATTCTATATTAAAACAATTGACAAATATGAAAAATATATCTTATATTTAGTATTAAAATAAACTTCTCAAATAGATTCTATATAAAGGATTGAAGGGAGTATATATTTTCCCTCAATATTTTTATCACGAGTCTTGTGAAATGAATTTTGTTTAACAAAACTTAAATTTCCCACTCAATCAACATTTTTTGAATATTTTAAACTTCCCCCATAATTCATTTATGAAATTGGGGTTTAATGCTACTAATAATGGATCAACCGTGGTTACAATAAGAATAGATTGATTAAATAGAATTCTTGCATGACTATGGAGGAGACAACTGCAAGAAAGCAAAACCCTAGTCGCTAGATCTAATATTCTAAATGTTGATGCTTTAGAGCTTCTTGTCTTCAATCATGGTCCAGAAGATGATATGCAACTTCCTGAAAATAATGGTGGTCTCGAAGATCACATCCAAGTGGAAGTTGGTTTACAAGTATTTGTGTTTCATCCATCAGTTTTCAAAATTAGCTTCTTATTATTTTGGTTTAATTTTGTTGTAACTAACTTAGGGAGTAGTTGATTCTCGCCGCTTTGTTCCTGTGTTTTTCAACTACTCCCTTTCCCTCCGTTACTCGTTAAAAACAAAAAAAAAAAAAGAAAAAAGAAACACCACCATTATATTTTTGTTATCTTCCATAGAAGTGAGGGTATTTTAGCTAAAAAAATTATTTTTGTTATCTCTAATCAACCTTTCAATTGATGTGACTTAATTAATATTCCCTTTGATCCTTTTTATAAGAAACAACTATAAAAATTAGGCAATTCAAAATGTTAGTTAAAAACAATAAATACATAGAAAAATGAGACCATAATCTTCCTTGTACTTGAGGATCTTTGGTGCTAACAGGTGGCAGGTCACATATGCCTTGATTCCTTTGGTGCTAACATGTGGATACTTGGTGCCACCATGTGTCGTAACAGTTGCATGTCTGTCTTTTTTTCATGAAAATAATTAACCAAAATGAATACTCCATTTTGAACTTCAATTGCATTTATTTCTTTTAACTTTCCTATGCATGAAGTAACAAAAAGAGGTCTTCTATAATTTACAAAGACCTCGGAATCCAATTGCTTCAACTTTTTTGTAACAGCACTTCTTCCTCCCCCCCCCCCCCCCTTCCCCCTTCAAAAGCTATGAGGAGATCATTTCAGTCATTTTACAATTTAAAGTATCTGTACGACCAGGCCACTTTAAAAGCATTGTGGTCGTGAACGAGAAAAATGTTTTCACATGACACATCCTAAGATGGCCAATAAACAAAACACGTAGGTTATGCTTCTGCTGCAATTCTAAAAGAATATGCAAACACCTTATCATCAGGATTGATATGAAGAAATCATCTTCTACTGTTATATTCTTCCTTAAAATGATAACAAACATGAATCAATTAGAGGCCGGCGTTGTATGTCTTGTCGTTCTATGTTCTAACAAAAGTGCCTGCTTTAAGCTACACAGAGGAAGGGAAAATGGATAAGAATCTCTTCAAGAAAAACCGAACACGAAGAAGTGAAGAACTGAGAGGAAACATGCGTGTGTTAACTTAAGAAGTGTTCGCATGAAAGATTCTACACTCAGACCACCCAACCATTCTGCAGGCCTCAGTAATTCTCCTCTCTCTCTCTCTCTCTCTATGTATAGATAGGAGTGACTGGTGTAGGTTTTCGGATCCTTCTTCGGTCGCTTCTTTCTAGGCTGATATTCCAAGAATTGTAAGTACTATATATTCCTTTCTTCCTTCTACCCATTCTGAGCGGAGCCGTTTTCCTCTTGCATTTTCTTTTTTGGGTATAATGATTCTTAATTGATTCACTAATTTTGCTTCGTGTATGTGCATGCATTGATTAGTTGGCGATTTTAAATTTTTTCCAAGTTCTTCCTCGTGAGTGTTTGATTGTTGAACCAACCTAGGTATTTGGGATTCTAACTAATTCCCCTCCCCCCAAAAAAGCAAAAAGGTTTAAAAAGCCATTTAAAAGCAATGTGTAAAATATGTATTTTCTTTCTAATAATACCCTTATTTATAATTAGAGTGCATGAGAGATAAAAAGTGATAAATTATTGCAAAGGGACATATGAGTGACATATATTTAATTGGGGTAAAAATAAGAAGATTAGTTTAAAGCTTTATAAAAAGAATTTATTCCTTGTATTATGAATAGGATTTCAGATTAAGACTTCTATGAGAAAGAGACTCCAACGAACACACACGCTCTCAAATGCTCTACTCACTGCCCTCACTCTTCAACAATGGTTATGAAGTCTTCGGCATTGAATTTTGATTTATGCTTGACGCTTTGAAAGTTTTTCTTTTAACAGCCACATAAGCAAAGTTAACACCGTTATAACAGCCACGTAAGCTAAGTTTATGGTGTTAATGCCACATAAGTAAAGTTAACACCATTATGTATGCTCAGGCGCAAATCCTCATGAAAAATATAGGTTCCAATGTTTTGAACTGTGCAAATAAGAGAGACTTAAAATAACCAGACACTAGAAAAAATACTGAATTTCCAATGGAATTTGCTACAGAATTTAGAGTTTCCGATGGAATTTGCCACTGATTTGCAATGGAAAAGGATTTGTGACAGAATTTCCTACAGAATCCATTATGTTGCTAATAGGAGCGTGACAAATCAATTTCCGACAAAATTTTGATTCTATCACAAATTTCAGACATAATTCACAAATTTATTTTTTATTTTTTAAATTCAAAATGCCATGTGGCATTCTAAGGAGAAGCCCCGTGTTAGTGAGTGTTTGGGAAGATCCCAAACCTAGGTTTGCGCAACCCGAGACAAAACTCCTCTCACACACTTACCTCGTAAATCATAAAAGCTATTCTCAAAAGCTAATTCAAACACACACAGTCCATATAAGGCCACATCACCACGAGCCCCTCACCGGCACCGCCATGTGGCAACTCTGATGCCACCACCTCAACACCAGTGCTCACACTACTACAGAAAGCAAAGTTGTGGCGCTTATAATGATTAGCTGTGGTGCTAAAGAAGTGCTACATATCAGGACACCACTAAAAAAACGCCACAGCATTTTAATTTTAATTTTTATAAAAAAAAAAATACACTCATGTGGCGCTTGTGGAGGGAAGTGCCACAGGAGACTAGACCTCCTGTGGCGCTTGTGTGGGCAAGGGCCCACAGGAGGGGACCTCCTATGGCCCTTGCCCACGCAAGCGCCATAGTAGGGTTGTCCTTTTTTTTTTTCCTCTTTTCCTTTTCCTTTTTCTTTTTTTGTTGGGTACTTCCTGTGGCCCTTGCCCACGCAAGCGCCACAGTAGGGTCCTCCTTTGTTTTCTCTTTTTTTTACTTTTCTTTTTCTTTTTTCTTTTTTGTTGGGTATTTCCTGTGGCCCTTGTTTAAAGAAGGGCATTAGGAACTTCTTTTTTTGATATTTTTTGTTCATATCTCCCATAATTATAGTATTGCACACTTAAAGTCTAGTAAACATTTTGTATCTATATCCACAGTACAGCAGAATGAAGAAAAGCAAACAACAATGATAGATAACTTTAAAATGATACAAACAGATGATTAATTAGTTAACATATTACATAAAATAATTATACAATATATTGTATGTGAATGAATTATACATCAAATTCAACTTGAATACATGCATGCATGACACAACAATTGCCAAGAAACAACACAACAAAGGCCAGCAGCTAGTGATGAATTAAATAGTACAGCTACCCAGAGACTTGTCTAAACACATATTCACACCATTCCTCGATCACTTCATTAAGCTGATGGTCAGTCAAAGTGTCATAACGTTGATCTTCATAATACTACACATATATACAATTAGCCACAAATTAAAATGAATTAAAATCAGCAAAATGTAATTATTAGGCACTAATTAAATTTAATTAAAACACAATATGAAGTGCAACTGAATGACTTACTTTTTGAGGAATAAATGCCTGATCATGCGTAATTACATCCTTCATAAATTTCATTATGTAATACCTACAATCATTGTCATAGGGAAAATGATGGCTGAAAGAAGTTGCTTTAGGGAAAATACTAAAAACCAACGACAAACCAAGCAATTGGCAAAAAAATTTAACACAACAACTTCTACTCGAAGGAATAAAAGAACGACAAACACATTATGACCATATGCAACTTTTTAATATGCTGCAAAGGTTCAATCTCTTCTTTTTTTAAAATCCAATATACTCTGAAATTGCCTATTCTTCCAAAGCCATATTTTTCTTCAAAGAAACAGACAAAACAATCACTTAGAACAATATAATCCACAAGAAAAAACCCCATAATAACTTAAATCCAATGCCAATGAATAGAGCCATCCGTAAGTAGACAAGCAAATATTGCATCATCAATAGATGAGATTACTCCACTAATAAAAAAGAATCCAACAACCAACTTTTGTCTGTAAACCCCAAAAAATCATTAATAAATATATTATAAGTAGAAGCATGAGTGAGCCACATCTGAAATTAAACCAGCAAAAGAGAAAAAAAATGAAAGAAGGGAATCAAGTTTCAACAAAAAAAAAAATCAATACTGGAAAAGTAGAAGGCATGAGTGAGCCACATCTGAAATCCAAAGATAGAAAAGACCGCGCAATAGTTTATTACTTCATTAGAGGACATAAATTAAATGATGCTTTAACAGCTTAAACTATGTTTCACAAAATTAGCATTATCACATATACCAATAAAGTAATAAAAAAAGAAGCCACCTTCCTTACATGAGGCACAAGATGACAGGGATAAAAGACATTAAGAATGGCTTCCAATTTTGTTTTAGAGCTTTGGATGTTCACAAGTTGCTTTAATTAATTAATCAAGCTTAGATCAGATTGGTCAATTGCAGAATCAAAAGGGAAATTATTAATTCACAAAATGTCCAATAACACCAAAATAAAATAGAGACTCTGTAACCAGACGAGTATATTTCCATTAGGATACTAACAACAACATATCATACTAATACAAATAAAAGAAGGTAAATTCATCATAGTCAAAAGGCAAAACATGAAATATGATAACAAAATAGCTTCCACTCTAATGATAGTAGAGTCCTTGCTGAAATAGTGTGCAACATAAACAGCCTAGAGACACACGCGCTCATGAATATGGAAAGTAATAAACAGATGTTGATATATAGTAATCACACCCTTTCCTGTTCCAAACAAGCATGGTAGGCTTACCTTAAGGTGAATCAAAGTAGGTTACAATAGGTGCCTTCAATAGCTTACCATATTTAAATAAGTTAAAGTATTGCCAAGAGGCAAAAGGTAATACTGAAAGCAAATGATTATAATCTAGATTTCATTCAGCAAGAACATGAAATATTATAATCTAGCCTCCTCTTGAGATTATAGCTTTCTAATGGGATTTTAGTTTTACTGTATATATACTTGACATAGGATGCATCAGGTACAACTAATGAAGGCATTGCTCTGTATCAAGTACAACTAATGCATACAAGAAGGTAAAATAAAACCATCGCAAACTATCAATAGAAGAAGGAAATCATAGAAGAAAGTAGATAATAGAAACAAAAACAGCTTGCCAGGATTGAACATAAACTCATACTGATAAGTAAAATATTTGCATGTTTATTTTCCCTTATATGATGATTTTATGGACGATATTTGCATTTAATATAATAAATTTGGGTGTGATTGATAAATAAATATTGTTTTTTGGAATAAATAGCATTTTTAAAAAAAATAAAAAGTACTGTAGCAGTTGCCAGGCACTGTAGCAGTCAACAGGAACTGTAGCGGTCAACTTCACTGTAGCAGCCGCCGGGGTACTGTAGCAGAAACTTCAAGAACGCTGTAGATGCTGCCGGAACACTGTTGAAGCTTCCAGAACACTGTAGCAGCCGTCAGGGGAATAGTAAAAGTACTGTAGCACACGTTTTTCCCCCTCTATAAATAGAGATCAAGGCCAAGCTCAAGGAAGAAGGGAGGAAGAGAAGCAGAGGCCCTTCTCCGACCGGGAGAGATCCTTCTCTGACCGGGAAAGATCTTTCTCTGACATTTCTGAGTTCTTTGTGTTGTTTTCTAGATTTAATTTCATGTATTGTATGCCTCCATCTTGGAAGGCTTAGGATTGTATTAGATATTGCATGCCTCCATCTTGGAAGGCTTAGGATTATATTGCATTTTGCATGCCGCCTACATGGAAGGTTTTACCTCCTCAATGGACGGCTAGATTTCTTCATCTTTCATTCTTCTTTTGGTTGTATGTTTATGTTTGATATTGTAATATTCAAGTTTATGCAGTATTTCTAAGGCTTTCATTCTAGCTTTATATAATTTATTTTGGTTTTCTTTTAAATTTTATCATGTGCTAAACTTTCATTTTCCTAGGGTGATGACGTAGCTTACTAATGACGGATTGAATCCTAACTTATTAAATCTAGTTTGAATTTCTCCTTCATGATTGAGTTTTAATTATTATTCTTAATGCTTTTGATTGACTGGCCATCTTTTGAATGATTTCAATATGCATGTTGAGACCGGAAGGAGATACATGTGTGTAGACCCTATATTTAAAACCATGACTTGCATATGAAATAGGAATATATTCATATGAGTTGTGTAGTCTTACTGAGTTCCATAAATCTTAATGCATAATTAATTGCTTAAATTCATATAGGAATATATTGGGTTAGCAATTGATTATAGAATTGCTTGACCTTGGAAGAGGCTGGTAATTAAATTAGGGAAACTCGACTATCAATCATGTGGAATAAATTGGGCTAGAATAGATAAGTGATTCAATCCGGAATTTGTGAAGTGAAATCTAATCCCTAGGAGCTTTTTCTAATATTTGCTTTCATATCATTTGCATTCATATTTAATTGTCTTTCTTTTATTTTATTTTGCACTCTCAATCACCAACTATTCGATCGACTAAATAGAATTAAAATTACCTATTTTGGTACTTAGTGCTCAATCCTCGTGGGAACGATACTCTACTTATTTCTATATTACTTGATTACGACAGTGTACACTTGCACTATTTAATTGATCATCTGAACTCGTATCAAGTTTTTGGCGCCGTTGCCGGGGATTGTTGTCATTAATATCAATACCAAGTAATTTTAATACTAATTTAGTCTTCTTGTTAAAATTTCAAAAAAAAATTAAAAAAAAATGAATTATTCGCATCATTCATTTGGTGATAACTTGTCATATCTTGGTTCTTTTTCTGGAATGCATGTGAATGGAATGAGACATGAAAATAGAAATTCTGGTTGGATTGGAAATTCTTCTCCTTATAATTGTTTTTCTTGTGCTTATTGTGGAAAGTGTCATTCTTATGAGCATTGTCCATATAGCAATACCAGTCATTATAGGAGAGATGATTTCAATATGAACCAAACTTGTTTTGATCATTCCTTTTATCCTGGTGGAATTTTGGAGCAACAAGAGTCTTTAAATCCATATGTCAGGTATTCTCCTAATACTCCTTTCTACTCTTATCCATATATTGAAGAACAAACTCTTGAGTGTAAGGAAAAATCTGATATAGAAAGATTAGTTGAGGAATCTTGTAGAAAGCAAGAGGAAAGTGTCAAAAATATTGGAATATATATGAGTCAAATTATTGCATCACTTGATGCTATGAGGCAAGAAAATTCTTTGAGCATAATTCCCACTCCTTGTGTTGATGATGATTATTGTGAGGAAATTGAGGATGTGGAATTGAATGAAACTTTACCTCTTGTGGCATGTGATAAGGAACTTGAAATTACTTTTGGAGAGAATAATGGATGTCAAATTGAGGTTCCGCCTGTGGAGCCTAATCTTTGTGATTTTGATATTGAAACTAATGTGGATATTCCAAAAGATGTTGTTCATGTCTCTACTGTTGAAGTATTGACTCTTACTGATGAGAGTCAAGTGGATTTTATGGGATGCTCTAAAATTTTAGAAATTCCTAAATCTGTTTGCAAATACATGCATGCTGTGCTTTATTTGAATTCAGTAAATAATTGTACTCTAAAATTGTCTATGATTGAAGAAGTACGATTAATTACTTTGAATGATCATTGTTGGATTCTGAAATATTTTTGGTTGAAAAGAAATGTAGACAAGGTGATCCTGGTGTTTGATACTTTTGATTAATAGTTTGTGTTTGAGAAGTCTGGCTGAAGACTATAAATTTAGCGCTGCTTGGGAGGCAACCCAAGGTTTGGTTTGATGTTTTATTGTGATTTTGTAGGACTTCTGGTAGCTTCTGATGATGTATTCTACTTTGATAGTTTTTTTTTTTAAAAAAAAAATAAGAAAAAAAACATAAAAAAAAAAAGATTTTTGTTTTATTTTTTTTTTCTAGCTAAAGACGTTAAAGAAGGGCGGCTATTGGGAGACAACCCAAAACTTCTTTCCTACTCTTTCAAAACTTCTTTCATACTCCCTCAATTTTCTTTCCCACTGTCACAATTTTCTTTTTTACTCACTTATTTCTTTCCTACTCTCTCAAAACTCTTTCCTACTCTCTCATTTTTCTTTCATACTCACCGAAACACACTACACTGCATTGAGATTTCAGTTTTCATCATTTTCATTTTAAGTTACCATGGAGGAATCTCTTGCAAAGCTTAAGAACAGGTTCCCCACTCTTCCCAAAGATGTGCTCAGGAAGATCTATAGCTGTCGACTTGAAAGGATGAAAGTATTCAATCGTTTGGGCCTTCCTGTGGATATACGTTGGATCATTGAAGCTAAGGTACGTTTAGCAGGTGAGATTCATAATTCATTTGTTAAACCTTTGCCAGGAATGGGAAGAAGTTCTTACTCCAAAAAGAGAAGAGCTAAGAGAATGAATGTCTGCTATAAATGTGCAAGGTGGACATGTGATCAGCGCTGTAGAAGTAAAGGTATGGTTTCTGTAAATCGAGAAGATAAAATCAAATTTATAAAGGATGGACTGAGTAAGGAGTCACTGGATGATATCATTCAAACTCTTGAGACGCATCCGAGTGGTGATGTTCATCGTATTATTCTCGATTTAGCAGACATATTCAACAAAGAAAAAGAGCGCTATTGTCTTGGGAATCTGACGTTAAAAGACCCTGTTTGCCAGTTTATAAGAAAACTGGATGGGAAGCAAATCCTCGATTCATAGAAAGCGTTTAAGCCGTTTCTGGACGTAAAACCAGAGGAAGATGTGAGCCAAAATCACAACTACTGTACATAATCATGCGTGTATTTAATTTGTTTTGTCATTTTCTTAGCTTTTGTCTAATCTTTCTTATCCTTTCGGCAGTTTTTTTCCTACTCTACTGTGTCTTTTGACTTTCTTTCCTCTTTTTGTTTAATTTCTTCACGTAGTGGCCCACCGGTCATTTGTGTCGGAAATTTTTTCAAACTTCTTTGAAAAATGGGTGATTTGTGTGATTTTGTTGTCGTTATTTTAGTATTATATATTTGAACTCTTTCATTTGTAAATATGCACACTTCCATTTGTAAAAATGAATACCTTCTCTGGTAAGCGTACATGGTCCGAGAGAAACAAAGAAAAAGAGGTTATTTCACAAAAATGTAGATTTACATCTATTTGCATTTTTGGTGAAACTGATTTAGGCAAGAAAGGAGAATTTATAACAGCAGCAAATGAACTTGGAGTTGCATTAGCTGCCAGAAAAATCAACGTTGTGTACGGGGGAGGCATCCAGGGCCTAAAGGGAAGTGTGGTCGTTTCTGCATCCATGAATGGAAGCAAGGGTTTAAGTGTAAGAGTGAAGGGGTTGCAAGATCATTCTTTTTCTTTAGGACAAGAGTTACAGGTTTCAAGCTTGCCTGAACAGATGGGAGTAATGTTCCACCATGCTCAAGCTTTTATTGCTCTACCCGGTGGTTTGGAGACATTGGATGGCATTTCTAGTGTTGCATATTGGGCTAAGCTAAACTATCACAAAAAACCATTAGGATTGTTAAATGTTAACGGTTTTTATGATAATCTGTTGTCTTTTCTTGATCATGCTGTGGAAACAGGATTTATACCCCAAGCAACTCGCCATTCCATAATTTCTGCACCAACTGCTGATCAGCTGCTCGATCTAATGCAAACCTATGAACCTAATCCAGATCTACTCGTCAAGCAAATAGGTGGGCCATCTTCAGATAGCAGTCAGAAGCAGAACCCAGATAGCAGTCAGAAGCAGAACCCAGATACCACTCTTAAGTTGTAACTTTCCTTAATCTCTTGGTTTTACTTTATTGTGTGTTTATGTTAAAAAAAAAAACCTTTTCTAAGCTCTAGAAGACATTGGGGACAATGTCTGATTTAGGTTGGGGGAGGAGAAAAAAAAAATTTTTGTTTTTTTCGTTTGTTAGTTAGTAAAACTATTAGATGCATGGGGTATGGAAAAAGATGGCTGAGTAAGGAGTTATTCTTAACTCCTGAGACGCATTTCATTAGTTGCATTTTATTAGTTGCATGATTTTGTTTTTTTTATCTTTTTCAAAAAAAAAAAAAAAAATCTTTTTCAAGTGCTTTGTAATGATCTTAAGAAGTATATAAGTTTTAAGTATGGATCAATTGAATTTAGAGATTTTATAGCATGAATGAACAACTGATTATTGTAATTGGTGATGAATTTTGAGATTGAATGAACTGAGTTTAAAAATTCCTAGCCGTGAGCTTCTGAGCCTATAATGATTATTTCTCTTGTGTGTGATATTCACCTATTAAGTTGTCACTCTAGAACTTGCTTTAAATCTGGTTGAAATTACATCTCACATGCACATTCAAAAATGATAAAGGCATTCATTTTCTTTAGCCAGAGCCAAATAGCCAACCTTGCAATTATACCGTTGATAAGCCCCTTTGAGCCTAATTGACTATTTCTTTGTTTTCAACCCATTAACATATGCTTTAATGATATATCAAGTGCTTTTACCTTATTCGAAAGATTAGTGGAGCATTTGAAATTTTTGTGAAATGGGCTTTTGACAAAGTGTGGGGGTGTATCTATCATCAACTTTATAGTTGCAATTCAAAAAAAAAAAAAAAAGAAAAAAAAAAGAAAAAAAAAAGAGAAGAAAAAAAAAATTTATGAAAAAAAAAAAGAAAAAAAGAAAAAAGAAAAAAAAAATGTGTTAAGTGTTTGAATTGTGGGTTGTTGTGATGAGATAAATTTATAAGTAGCCCATTTTTCAATTGCTCTATTTCTTTAAGCCTTTCATATCATACTTTACATTCCTTTACCTTAACCCCATTACAACCCTTAATAAGTCCTTTTGATTTGAATTATGCATGTGAATTAGGTAGTGGAGATTGAGATTTTTAGCAAGCTTATGGTAGTGCAATTTTTTCGGTTGAATTTGAGCGAAACACTTACCCTTAAACACTTGAGAGATTGAGAGAATGAGCTACAAGTACGAACTCAGTTTATTCATTTTCAATTAAAGTTACCAATTTATATTTTCGTTGATTCATTAATACTATGATATCTTTATTTTTCAATTGTGTTCTTACTTATGACCTAACACTTCTGATTTTGTTGGAAGCACTTATTATTTACTTCTTGTCCGAGGACGTCCAAGAGTTAAGTGTGGGGGAATTTGATAAGTAAAATATTTGCATGTTTATTTTCCCTTATATGATGATTTTATGGACGATATTTGCATTTAATATAATAAATTTGGGTGTGATTGATAAATAAATATTGTTTTTTGGAATAAATAGCATTTTTAAAAAAAATAAAAAGTACTGTAGCAGTTGCCAGGCACTGTAGCAGTCAACAGGAACTGTAGCGGTCAACTTCACTGTAGCAGCCGCCGGGGTACTGTAGCAGAAACTTCAAGAACGCTGTAGATGCTGCCGGAACACTGTTGAAGCTTCCAGAACACTGTAGCAGCCGTCAGGGGAATAGTAAAAGTACTGTAGCACACGTTTTTCCCCCTCTATAAATAGAGATCAAGGCCAAGCTCAAGGAAGAAGGGAGGAAGAGAAGCAGAGGCCCTTCTCCGACCGGGAGAGATCCTTCTCTGACCGGGAAAGATCTTTCTCTGACATTTCTGAGTTCTTTGTGTTGTTTTCTAGATTTAATTTCATGTATTGTATGCCTCCATCTTGGAAGGCTTAGGATTGTATTAGATATTGCATGCCTCCATCTTGGAAGGCTTAGGATTATATTGCATTTTGCATGCCGCCTACATGGAAGGTTTTACCTCCTCAATGGACGGCTAGATTTCTTCATCTTTCATTCTTCTTTTGGTTGTATGTTTATGTTTGATATTGTAATATTCAAGTTTATGCAGTATTTCTAAGGCTTTCATTCTAGCTTTATATAATTTATTTTGGTTTTCTTTTAAATTTTATCATGTGCTAAACTTTCATTTTCCTAGGGTGATGACGTAGCTTACTAATGACGGATTGAATCCTAACTTATTAAATCTAGTTTGAATTTCTCCTTCATGATTGAGTTTTAATTATTATTCTTAATGCTTTTGATTGACTGGCCATCTTTTGAATGATTTCAATATGCATGTTGAGACCGGAAGGAGATACATGTGTGTAGACCCTATATTTAAAACCATGACTTGCATATGAAATAGGAATATATTCATATGAGTTGTGTAGTCTTACTGAGTTCCATAAATCTTAATGCATAATTAATTGCTTAAATTCATATAGGAATATATTGGGTTAGCAATTGATTATAGAATTGCTTGACCTTGGAAGAGGCTGGTAATTAAATTAGGGAAACTCGACTATCAATCATGTGGAATAAATTGGGCTAGAATAGATAAGTGATTCAATCCGGAATTTGTGAAGTGAAATCTAATCCCTAGGAGCTTTTTCTAATATTTGCTTTCATATCATTTGCATTCATATTTAATTGTCTTTCTTTTATTTTATTTTGCACTCTCAATCACCAACTATTCGATCGACTAAATAGAATTAAAATTACCTATTTTGGTACTTAGTGCTCAATCCTCGTGGGAACGATACTCTACTTATTTCTATATTACTTGATTACGACAGTGTACACTTGCACTATTTAATTGATCATCTGAACTCGTATCACATACCATAAAAGTTGCAGTGATGAAGAACGAAGGAAGAAATTTCAGTGAGAAAATATGAAGTCTCCTTTAACTGGAGCATCATCATCCCTTCTTGCCTAGCGTCATCCCCATACTCGCCAGTGTCTCCCTATCGTCTTCGTTGTCACAACCATATCCTTTTCTTCCATATACTTGCCTTTACATTTGGGAAAAAATGTCATTTTTTTTCTGCAAGGAAATACAGGGGAAAAGCAACAATAGGAAAATGAAGTGTTGTTAAAAATACAGTAGCATTAAAACAATCTAAGAGTTGACATTGTGCAAAATAAAACCCTAACTTAAATCCGAACGCAAAGAATAAAAAATAAAACACTGCAAACTATCAACAAAAGAAGAAAATCAGAGAAGATAATAGGTAAGAGAATCAAAAAGTTCCTGGCATAAGAGCGTACACAAACCCATACCATAAAAGTTGCAGCGACGAAGAATGAAGGAAGAAAGTTCAGTGCGAAAATATGATGTCTATTTTAACTGCAGCATCATCATCCCTTCCTGGCCAGTGTCATCCCCATACTCAGCAGTGCATCCCTGTCGTCTTCGTGATCACTGGATATCACCTTCTCTGATATTCGTCGTCGGAGAAGATGAGGAGAATGAAGACAAAATTGGATGTGATCAGGATTGATTGTGAGAACATGTTTTTACCCGTCAGTAGGCCCCTCTATGTTTCAAAAAACCCGTCACCCTACCATTGTCAGTAGAAGGGAAAATGATATTTGTTATTATATTATACTCCCTCCGGTCCTAATTATAAGACAAAACTGACTTTTTTGGAGAAATTAAGGAAGCCAATTAAATTACTTTAGAGTATTTATATTTTTTATTTTTTCTCCAAACTAATTAATTTGACTAATAAACTAATATATAATCTAAGGATACTAAAAATATAAACGCTATAAAGTAATTTAATTGGCTTCCTTAATTTCTCCAAAAAAGTTAACTTTGTCTTATAATTAGAACCGGAGGGAGTATATATTATCTCTCTCTACATGTTTATAAGGCAGAAGTATAAATATATTTAGTTTAATTGTTTTAACCTACCACCGTGACCCTACCTCTATCCTTTTTATTATATATTTTTTTGGGTCAAATGACTCTACCGCTGATAGTAGGAGGGAAAATAATACTCCCTCCGATTCTAATTATAAGATAAAGTTAATTTTTTTGGAGAAATTAAGGAAGCCAATTAAATTTCTTTAGAGTATTTATATTTTTAGATTTTTCTCCAAACTAATTAATTTGACTAATAAATTAATATATAATCTAAGGATATTAAAAATATAAATACTCTAAAATAATTTAATTGGCTTCATTAATTTCTCCAAAAAAGTCAATTTTATCTTATAATTCAGACCAGAGGAAGTATTTGTTAGTATTATATTATATCTATTTACGTGTCCATATGGGTAAGTGGGAGGCAGAAGTATAAATATATTTATTTCATTTGTTTGAACCTACCACACTGGCTTGCACAGAGCACGAGATGCAATTAAAATATGTTGAAAAATAATACAATGGCTTGTGAACAATAAAATGAGTCTAGAGCCGATTATAAGCTGAAGAGGAGAACGACTTTGAGGTAGATCCGGTAATATGGGTCCAACCCGTGAGCCCACGGGTTTTGACGGGTTAGGGTTGGAAAAATCCCAACCTGCAAAAATGTGGGCCTATGCATAACCCGCGAGTTGATGCGGGCCGGCCCGCGGGTTGGCCCACAAAATTTTTCTTCCCTTCTTCTTTAAACAAAATTATTATATCTTGGTTACTTGAGGATGAGTTTATGTTTTATTTATAAACTTTAACAAATTTGATAACTTTATCTCTTAAATTGTAGATTATGTTTTTAAATTTTTATAAGAGAAATGATTGATACTAAGAAGATAAATTTAATTACTCATATATATGTATCTTATATTTTCAATCCTCTTTAAAAAATATGCTTTTTTTTTTCAAAAAAAAATGTGGGCCCACGGGCTGGCATGCACCCCGCACACTGCGGATTAGGGTTGGCATTTTGCCAGCCCGCAGAAGTACGGGCTGCAAAGGCCCGCGCGTGGGTTGGTGCGGGCCAGCCTGCTCCCGTATTCCCAGCTATACTTTGATGAAGATTTATTGATTATATATTGATGGTTTTGATTTATCTACTGTTTATACCAACTCTTCTCACCCCTTTCAACACTGGTTGATGTCCCACTCATACACGTTTCTTGACTTTGGAAGCTCATTACTGTTATTATATTAATTTATTGTCCTATTTTTTTCATTAATTTATTGATCTATTCATGCCAAATGTTTTTATATTTGTAATCAGTTTTGTCTTTATCTAATATACATACGCGCGCGCGCGCGCACATCCTTTTATGGAGAGTATCCTCTTTCTCCTTTTATGGAGAGTCGTTATTTGCTTGACTTTAATTCTAAATACTTCTTTAATAATTATATTTTATATTTTAATGCTTCACAATTTTTCCTATTATTTTAATATAATATTATTTTTATTATTATTATTTGATAAAATATTATTTTTATTATTAAATATGAATGTTTTTTTTATACATGAACCAAGAGCCCAGAGTGACATATCCTTCATTCGAAGTTGGGACAGGTGCACCTTTGAGCTAGATAGTGGAAAGAAAATAGAGAAGAATCTCTTGGACAAAAACACAGAGATGGTGAACCAAGAGAATCATCCACGCTTAACATAGCGTGTGTTTGCTACAGAAGCAAAAGAGGTTTGCTATTTAGCAGGCCCAATGGTTGCTGTAAATTATTCAACTTACTTTCTGCAAACTATTTCTTTGATGATGGTGGGTCACTTGGGTGCTCTTGCTCAATCTAGCACCGGTGTTGCTATTTCTCTTTGTGCCGTCACTGGCTTCAGTGTTATTGTAAGTAACTTCATCTTCTATTGTGAGATTTATATATTTTCCTTTAATAAACTAATAATTGGGGATTTTGTATTTTTGTATTTTTCTACTTCCTTAACAGTTTGGAATGGCTTCTGAACTCGAAACCCTATGCGGGCAAGCCTACGGAGCTAAACAATATAAGAAGTTTGGTGTTCAATTTCAAACTGGAACCTTCTGTGTTATTGTATGTTGTGTTCCTTTCTGTGTGTTGTGGCTTTATTTAGGGAGGTTATTGGTTTTGGTTGGTCAAGACCCTTTAATTGCACATGAAGCTGGCAAATTTGCAGTTTGCTTGATTCCTGCTCACTTTGGTAACGCAATACTTCATGCCCTGATTCGATACTATCTTATGCAAAGTTTGATCACTCCTCTAATACTCTCTTCTTCGGTTACAATTTGCTTCCATGTTGGTTTTTGTTGGACATTGGTTTTTAAATCTTCTATGGGTCGTTTTGGAGGAGCATTTGCCATTGGTACTTCATATTGGTTAAATGTGCTCATCCTTGCGTTATATATGAAGTTCTCTGATTCTTGTGCAAAGACTCGAGTTTCTATTTCCATTGAGATTTTCCATGGGATTGGAGAGTTCTTTCGCTTTGCTATTCCTTCAGCTATAATGATTTGGTATTATTCTTCCCCACATACACAGAATATTAATACGACTTTCTATATATTTATATATTTTACCTTGAACATTGATATTGATTATTGAATATTTCAGCTTCCAATGGTGGTCATACGAGGTAGGTACGCTGTTGGCCGGTCTCCTACGACCAAACCCCGAGCTTGAAACTTCAATTTTAGCCGTATGGTATAATTTTTTTTTAATGTTTTTGTTTCCATAATCTATAACAAGTTTTGTCCTTTAACTTATATGTAGAGTTTCAGTTTGATCCCTTAATTTTAAAAAAAAAATGGTCTTTTCAGTCCTTTTTATATTGTTGGCTGGTCTTTAGCAACCAAACCCCCAGCTTGAAATGGTATATGCTTTTCTTAATGTTTCTATTTCCAAAATCTATAACATGTTTGGTGTGGTATTGCTTATTGGAGGTCAATAAGCACTTATTACGTAAGTCGAGATAAAACTCCTCTCACATACTTACCTCGTATACCGTAAATCATGATTTATAAGCGCTTATATAGAGTTTCAGTTTGATCCCTTAATTTAAAAAAAAATGGCCTTTTCAGTCCTTTATATGCTGTTTGCTGGTCTTCAACAACTAAATCCCAAGCATGGAACTTCAGTTTTGGCCGTATGCCATAGGCTTTTTCTTAATGTTTCTATTTCCAAAATCCATCACAAGTTTAGTCATTTAGCTTAATTCAAAGTTTTATTTTGAACCCTAAACTTGAAAAAGGTCATTTTCAGTCCTTTATCCCTAATGGTCGTTAATAAAACAATTTCAATATTGAAGCTTTAACGTTGAGAAAACATTATCAAAAGCTAGCCTCTAAAGTTTAACTTTCAAAATATGATTGTTACAAAAAAAAAAAAAAATCATTTGAGAGCAACAGTGTTAGGGATTAAAGGACTAAAAAGATAATTTTTAAAGTTAATGACCAAACTGAAGCTTTGTATAAAGTTAAATTTTAATCCGTTGTGCATATAATATAATGTTAATGACCATTGCATCAACTACTACAACAATAATATGCCTCTAACTAATTCTCTGTATAAATTTGAATATTTTGACCAGTGTATCACTGACCAGTACAATCTATTCAATACCAGAATCGATTGGCTCAGCCGCAAGGTCAGCATCACATAGTTAACATCCATCAATACATTTATATGGTTCATCTATATTCATATCTATCTAAGTTAAATTAGTGCAGCTTCTTAATTAATCAAATTTTTTTTATTATTCAGCACAAGAGTTTCAAATACTTTAGGAGCTGGAAGTCCACAAGCAGTGTTGGCGTCATCACCTCACACCGTACACATTGTTAGCCACAGCACCTGTTGAAACACCACAAACAAATAGTTCGAGTCACGTCCAAGGACGCTGTCCTTAGGAGATATTCCGCAACCCCCCTAGTAGATCAGGAAGCGGCACTCCCCAGGATAAAACAAACCCTTCCTGCTGAAAGCAGGGTGACAGAACTGCAGAAAGATATCAGTATAACTCAGAAGAATGGAGAGAGGAGAGGAGCTCGGAAACCTCCATATCACTAGACCTCGGTGCTCTCACCTCGGTACACTTGAACTTACTCCGTACATTGCCTTTTATAGGCAGAAATCACATGACCGTTAAGGAGTTATAATGACAATTAACAATGGTTTAATGACAATTAAAACGACAGTTATAAAATAGGTGTTAATGACAATTTAATGTAATAAAACCTTTTAAATGTCATTAAAAACGGTCAATTAAAATTCCAACGGTCAGTTCAAAGACTCCTCTTATCAGTCTTTTTAATAACTCAAGCTCATATTTAATTGTATACTAGGGTGTTCCCAATCTTGAGTTATATGAGACTTCTTCCTTTGACACACTCACACACAATATTTACAACAATCCCCCACATGTGTCTAAGGAAGCTCGTAGTCCCACTAGCTAAGTTACACACATGGATATAACCATTGTATCTGGTGGTCCTTTGGACTTAAAACCAGACCTAGACTGATAACACTTAGTACACAGAGATGTCGGTGGTCCTATGAACTTAAAACCGCTCATCTCTTAGGCGTATACTAGAGGCATTAAGAGTCAGATTATACCCCCACATTTTCCGCTGTTAGCGCGTTTTTGCACATTAAAACGGCCATGCGCGTGTCCTGGTATTTAACGAATGCTTTAGAGATTTAGCCACAATCTCATAGGAGCGGCCCCACTCCTCATTCATATAGGTGATTCCATGAAATGTACCTGTAATGAGCACATCATCCCGTAGGATTATGAAATCATTAAGAGCTTTTTCTCAGCCTCACCAAAATGCATTCTAGCACTTTCTCTTGCCATAGGAAGGGACTTGGTCATTTAGTTTAGTGCTAACAGAACTAACAAACGACTTGTTCTTACCCATTGAACCTCCTTCATGGGATCACCAATCACAGAGGTTGAGTTGCCATCGCTATTAATTTCGTATTGGCTTTAGTCCCATTCCCCTCGGCTAATTTGTTTCTTCCCGGGGTTTGTTAACAAATTCATGGGTCAACTCTTTAACCTCACAAAATTGATTGAGATAATTCCACAAATTTTCAAGCTAGCTTATTCACATTATATCTCAAACAACTTTCACTTACATCATTGTTTTTCACAATGGCTATTGCCATTTGGCAATCTCAAATCATCGACATTAAGTGTCGGTTTTCCACCAAAATATATGTCAAGAGTTTTTCAACAATTTAGCCAATTCCAAAGAATCAAACTCTAACTCACATAATAATTTATTTTGGCTACTAGTGGATTTTCTCAGATAAAACTGAAATTTAGTTAACATCCGTGTATCTCATACAACGGGAATCCACTATACTTGATACCAATATTTATGGTACCCCTCGAAAATTTTATTTCCACACACACACACATATATATATGCTCAATCATCATATAGCATAATCTATATCACACAGATTGATATTAATGCAACAAATTCTCAACAATTTGTGCATACCTCACATAAGCTGCAAAATCGCTTCAAATAATATATTAATGTCATAAGAAATATTCACATATATATCCTCACACCAAGATAATTATATAGCGCCAAATTATGAAAATTACATTTATCTATCATAGATAAATGATCAAAATTTTCATGCCACATAATGCTTGTTTCAAGCAAAATATTTGATAATCCACAAAATTTGCTTGCATTAGCAAATATAGCAAAGCCTCCACTCAATCAATTATTTGCAACATACATCTTGTATTTATAAAATGAGGCAGCAATATATAGTTTTGTAAGACATATTATAACACATGCCATCTACATTAAAAAATTCAATATTCATAGTAGTCATATATATTTATACCACTATAAATATACACTTGCAAATCATGAAATTTAAACACATTTATCTCTACACTAGATAAATGATTAAATGTCATGTCACACGAATAATTCACAAATTTGGTCTCTGCAGCAAATAACAAAACCTCCATATAATTAATTTTAAACCACAACTTGGCTTTATCAAATGAAGCTAGAAACAATTTGTAACTTTAAAAATTTATAAAGTACCCACATAGTAGGCACCCCCACACTTTCAAATATCTCAAAAATATTTTCACACCTTATAAATAATAACTCTAATTTAATTAGAATCTCACTATACATCCCCTTTCATTCTAATTAAATTAGAATTATTATTGGTAAGATGTGTAAACCACTATTAATTGAGGGGGTACCATTTATTTTCTTCATGAATGATCATCAATCCCTCATTAATAATCATTGACCGTTGGTAATCCTTCTCACAAAATCACCTTCGCCGTAAATTATTTCAGGGAGGTTAAAAAAAATTAAAGCCAATAAATATGTTCATCTATCACATCCTTCAACGTAAATGATATAATTCACCAAAGGAATACTCATTATAACCAAAAACAATAAACCTCCAACATTAGCTTTCGGACATCTCAAACAAAACTAAAAACTGATTATAAAATCATTAGCGTGCCCTTTAGTAACTTTATTTAAGTTCTAGATTTGACGTATGCATACCTCACTTTGTTTGAAGAGATTGAGCATCATAGTTCTTTGTCTCTACCACTATCATGACTCTAATGCAGTAACGGATAAGTTATAGTTAGACCACAATATCAATGAGTATATAAGCTGTTACTACTTAAATCACTAATAACCACAACAAGCTTTGGAAAATAGGTAAATTCAATCTATAAAATTATTCCTACAATCTGTCATCTGTTTCAAGTTAAAATTTTGTCCACGAAACAGTAAAAAAAACACGAAGTTTCAACTTCAGGCATAAAGCTAACAATGTGCGTACCTGTGGCGAGAAATCAAGCCATAAAGATCTCAGGGAAGACACGATCAACAGTATCATATACACTATCTACGCACAATGGCAAATCCTTTATTGCTTCATTTCTCATGGAAAAAAAAAACGCTACACATGCATCTCAAGGATATATAGGACTTTTTTTCCCCAATATATAGGATTGTTTGAGACATTTATCAAGATTATAATGCTGTAAAATGTTACAGGTGTACCTTTCCTTTAAACTCTAATTTCATTCGAAGGATAATGCAAATAGTGATACGATACCAGAGAGTGTTTCTTCATAAGGGTATTAATCTTTTCACAAAAAATAGTCTGCACTTACTGTGAGTAGGTCCTTCATTTCGTGTGGTGTGAAATTTCAAAGACTATCGGTCCCATGCGGAAGCTATTACGCAAATCAGTAGCTAATGGCTCACAAAACACACACCATTTTTTTTTTTAAAATCATATATTCTCATCAACCATTATGTTAATTATGAAATGAAAGATGTAAAACATTACCTTTGATTAGACAATGATATGGTAATTCACCCAAGATCCTCATGTGAGTAATGTTAGATCTAGAACGATTATAAGTGACAGAATTTAAAATATGCTGCCTACCATGGATAATTTCCATACCCACAATTTTTAAAAATAGCAAGAAATATCTCCTAAGATTGTTGGTGACATCACCTCACACCGTACAGATTGTTAGCCACAGCACCTGTTGAAACACCACAAACAAATAGTTCGAGTCACGTCCAAGGACACTGTCCTTAGGAGATATTCCACAACCCCCCTAGTAGATCAGGAAGCGGTACTCCCCAGGATAAAACGAACCCTTCCTGCTGAAAGCAGGGTGACAGAACTGCAGAAAGATATCAGTATAACTCAGAAGAATGGAGAGAGGAGAGGAGCTCGGGAACCTCCATATCACTAGACCTCGGTGCTCTCACCTCGGTACACTTGAACTTACTCCGTACATTGCCTTTTATAGGCAGAAATCACATGACCGTTAAGGAGTTATAATGACAATTAACAATGGTTTAATGACAATTAAAACGACAGTTATAAAATAGGTGTTAATGACAATTTAATGTAATAAAACCTTTTAAATGTCATTAAAAACGGTCAATTAAAATTCCAACGGTCATCTCTAACGGTCAGTTCAAAGACTCCTCTTATCAGTCTTTTTAATAACTCAAGCGCATATTTAATTGTATACTAGGGTGTTCCCAATCTTGAGTTATATGAGACTTCTTCCTTTGACACACTCACACACAATATTTACAACAAGCAGCACGAGTGTCCACCTTTTGTTCAATGGTGCTAATGCTTTGTGAGGCTTTTACAGTGAGCGCAATTGTTTTCGCCAGCCAAAATGTTCTAGGTCATGGTTTTAGCAACGAGCCAGATGTAATACGCTACGTCACAGACATAACTCCTTTATTAGCTATGTCCGTTCTCGTGAGCTCCGTTTAAGGTACCCTTGCAGGTAAAATCTTTCATTCCAATATAGGGTCTGCTTGGTTTCCAATTTCCAAAACTGTTTTTAGAGAAAAATGGGAAAAATCCCCATTGGAAATCTTATTGGTGAAAAGGGCTTGATAAATTTTTATACAAATAATCTGCAAATTTTGTATGTACAGAATACCCATACTCTTATTCAGGTCCTTCCCACCAATAAATTTTTAATGCAAGACTTTTTCCCAATTTTCCCCTCTTTTTTTTGTTTTGGAAAACATAAAAAATAAAATATGCTAGAAAATGTGTTTTCGGTTGTGTTCTCTCTCTCTCTTTATGCGAACCGTTATATGTTCTGAAATACCCAAAAAAATTGGAATTTTGTTCTGAAAAACAGAAAAAGTCAGAACATCATTTTGATCCTTTCTTACTTTTTGTTTAAAATATGATGAGAGATAGAAAAGATTGTACTCCTCTGGACCAGGTAGTATTTTCATTAGTGACAATCATATTATAAAACAAACTACAACATCCGGTCCTAAATATAGGACAAAGTTTGTAGTGCAATTACACTACAAACATTGTCTTATATTTAGGACCGGAGGGAGTATTATTTTACCCTTTACTTCACTATTTTAGATATATTTTTCAAAATAATGATTCAAACACTGCATATTTTTTAAATTATTGTTTACAAAAGTTGTTCTAAGAAATTTACTCCACAAAATTGTCCTAACAACATAAAAATAGATAGTATAATCAAATAAGCCCCTATTCTTATTGAATTTAAACTCATATATTTTTCTTTGTTCTATGAAATCTAATTCTTGTCCAAACAATAGGGATTGTAAGAGGAAGTGGGTGGCAACACATAGGAGCATATGTAAATTTCGGATCTTACTATGTTTTTGGCCTTCCACTTGCTGCAATTTTGGGGTTTTGGGTACACATGAGAGGAAAAGGCCTTTGGCTAGGAGTAACGGCTGGTACAATTAGCCAAGTGATTGTGCTATTGATTGCTGTAAGCTGTACAGATTGGGAAAAAGAGGTTTGTTCTACACACTTTCAAGAATACCATTTTTTTCAATTTATCATCTTCAAATTTCATGTATGGTTTCTTTTACTTTTTAGTAATTAAGATTATGCAGTAATTATGTGATGCTTAATTATGAGAAATGTTCTCATTATGGGAGAGTCTGAATTTGCAGGCAAGATTGGCTAGGGAGAGGGCACTCAAGGGACCTCTGGCAGAAGAAGAAAATGTTTTTATTTGATCAAACAGAGTTTATTAGTTACTTAATTTGTGTGCTATGCAAACTAAATTAGCAAATTCCACTATTATAAACAGGGGTTTTAATGTCCATATTTTTGCACTATTACCGTCCAAAAATAAAAGGACGTCTATGTGAGAGGTGTAGTAAAGTGGGACTTTAGACATCCCAATTTTTAAATAAGGACGTCTAAAGTCTCTATTTTAGATGTCCCTTTTTTTTAAAAAGGGACGTCTAAAGTAATTTGAACTTCAAATTTCCTATAGATGCTAAGGTTATAGCTAGGAATACGGGCCAGCCCGCGGGTTGCGGGCTAGCCCCCACCAACCCGCGGCCCGCGCAGCGAGAGCCGGTGCAGCCCGCACTTCTGCGGGCTGGTAAAATGCCAACCCTAACCCGCAGTGTGCGGGTTGCAGGCCAGCCCGTGGGCCTGCATTTTTTTTAAAAAAAATTTCTAATTTTTAAAGAGGATTGAAAATATGAGACACATATATATGAGTAATTAAATTTACCTTCCTAGTATCAATCATTTCTCTTATAAAAATTTAAAAACATAATCTACAATTTAAGAGATAAAGTTATCAAATTTGTTAAAGTTTATAAACAAAATATAAACTCATCCTCAAGCAACCAAGATAAAATAATTTTGTTTCATGAAGTAGGGAAGAGGCTAAGATTTTTTCTCTTTGGATTGGGGGTATCAAGATAGTAGTGAAAAACTTATAAGTTTTGTAAAATTAGTATATATAAATAAATGATAAAAAATTTTGTGGGCCAACCTGCCAACCCACGGGCTGGCCCGCATCAACCCGCAGGTTATGCGGTGGGTCCTTTGTGGCCCGCATTTTTGCGGTTTGGGATTTTCCCAACCCTAACCCGTCAAAACCCGCGGGCTCACGGGTTGAGCCCATATTACCAGCTCTAACTAAGGTCCTCAATTACGGAAGCAAACACAAGTTCCAGAAGAGAATCCTCTGCAATAGTTTTGTTGACAAAAATGCTTGCTTTCTGCATTCTCTTTTTGGCTCCGGAATTTCCTTTTTTGGCATCATCACACTTCCACCACTTTGCTAGCTTTGTTCAAACTTCTTTTAGTCAAACTTTAGAATTTAAAAATCCATTTTTTTCCCAGATGCACTGTACCAGATATGATTGTGAAAAAAGAGAGGAACTTAAAAATTAAAAAAAGACAAGCATGTAAGATTTGAGAAGTGATAAAGAGAGAGTCACCGTCGCAAATAGGGGCACCGAAGGGCATGATGAGAGGGTGGAGCATGGCGAGAACACCGAAGGAAAAAGCCATTTGAATTTATAGAATGTGGGTCTCTCTCTGCAACTTCTCTCAGAGAAATTGAAAAATGTTGTGGGAGCGAGAGAGAGGGGGGAGGGAAGGAAAACGTCCCTTTATTTAATATAAGAGACAAGCGTCCCTTATATTTAATACAACCCGTAAGAAAATTTTTAAATTACTTTAAACGTCCCCAATTGAAAAAGGGACATCTAAAGTCCCACTTTAAACATCCCAAATTGAATTTGGGACGTCTAAAGTGTAAAACAAAATTTAATTTTTTATTTTACTTTAAACGTCCTAAATTCCATTTGGGACGTTTAAAGTCCCTTTTTTTTTTTTTTTACTTAGGCCCCCCAAATTCAATTTGGGATGTCTAAAGTGACGTATAAAGTAAAAATAAAATAATTTTTTTTTAATTTAGAAGTCTCAAGTTCAATTTGGGACGTTTAAAGTGTAAAAAAAAAATTAAGTTTATTTTTTACTTTAGACGTCCCAAATAGAATTTGGAACGTCTAAAACTACCTAGTTCCCACACACAATAACAAAAATGTCATCGCCTATGTTTTAGACGTTCCTATTTTAAAAAGGAATGTCCTTTAAGGTAATAGAATCTATATTCTGTAGTAATATTACTTTCACGTTTAGCCACTAAATGGAGGATCGGGCAAAATGTGTTCCACTCCTTTCACACCCACATTGCATGTATTGTCTCCCTTTGCGTGTCAGATTGATACTTGAATCCTAAGGCCTCAACTATGAGCGTCGGTCGAACAATGTGGTCAAATTTGTCAACATCAGCTTGCTTTACTTTTTCGTGCTCGCATAGCATTTGACCAATGTACTCTAGGGAAATATAGTTCATCTATGTTAATATATAGAAAATGATATTGGAAGTGAAAAAAAGGTGGCCCAATGCACGTAGGCTTACTTACAAATGGAGAGATTGTTTGTAGGATTTGAACCATGACCTTTATGTCTCTTTTGTTTTTTTAAAATAGGCCTTTATGTCACACGACAGCAACATTACTAGTATATCGAGACTCACCCTCTTTAAGATAAAAAATTTCTAGGATAAAATAGATTTCAAGAGGCTAATTACCATCGATATTAGAGAGTTCAAGGGCGTGACTTCACGTACTTAAGTGCAAAATGCGTAGCTCAGTGATTGTAATCATGCCTCTGGTCAATGCACAATTCGTCCCACATTCATAATTCTCTAACTCTAAGATTTTAATTGGCGAACAGCAACCACGGTTCAGTTTTCCTAAAAGAAGTTTTGGATGGGACGTCTGGATGGTAAGCGGAACCGAGACAACCTCAGGACAGAACGAGATGAGTTACATGACAGAAAATCCATCTCGTCCCTGTTCACTGGGACATGCCTGTCCTAGTCGGTCCTGTCACGTGAACACCTCTAGTTGTAGTGATTATGGACAGAACCACTACGTGCACAGCAACAAAGCAAAACCTGCGGCCTCATTCGCTGTGTCCAAATCTATTAGGCAAAAATAGGATACATTCAACTACTATAAATAAGTGCAACTACTTTTGACGCCACTTGGCATAACAATATTGTAGTAGTGTTAGGAACCATCACAACTTTGTAGCAGTGTTTAGAGCAAAATGGCTACAAATTCTCATGTCATTTGGTGATAGTCAACTCCCCCTTGCAAACTTGTAACAGTTTTGCCATTAACTGCTACTAGTTCTAGAACCTGTACCGGTTTATTGAAACCACTACAAAATAGCCTTCACTATATTATGTGTTTTTTCAGTGTTAAAAGTTTATCTTGGAGGTTACTGCATTCACTTGTTTAACAGTTTTTAAAATAAACGTCCGATAATAATTTAATATTTGTTGCTCTCTACATATAACTATAAAGCTTTTATTTCTTAATTTTTTTATAGAAAAAATAGAGGTTGCTTGAAAATTAACGCATAACAATTTCTGTTATACAAGCCATGTATAGACCTAACAAAAAACAATTAAGCAGCAAAACCAAAAATAGCAAAGCAGAAACAAATTAGAATAATAAAAAAATCTATATGCAAAACACTACTCTCTTGTTTATGCCAAAGTATCAAGTTCAGAGTAGTGTGTGTAATTTGGAAAACTTTTAATATTGAACACTCCAAACAATAAAGCAGTCCTCTGCTTTTGACAAAATAACTCAACTACTCCTTCATTCGGAAGAGACTGGAAAGAAGATTGCTCCCATCCAAAATTTAGCATCAGAATTATCCCCACTACTTGTTGAAGGTAATCCATTTTTAACTGATCATCCATATCCCCATCATCATGATCAATTTCCCCTGTTGAGAAGCACTTGGTCTTTCTAATTCTTCACCCCATTATATTGGTCACTCATTTTTCTGGCATTTATCCAACTACGTATGATCCATCTGAGTATCCCCTAAATGTTGAACCTCCGTGTATAATTTTACATTTGACCAAAGCTGATACAACTATTCTATAATTCCGTATATCAATTCTATATTAAAACAATTGACAAATATGAAAAATATATCTTATATTTAGAATTAAAATAAACTTCTTGAATAGATTCTATATAAAGGATAGAAGGGAGTATATATTTTCCCTCAATATTTTTATCACGAGTCTTGTGAAATGAATTTTGTTTAACAAAACTTAAATTTCCCACTCAATCAACATTTTTTGAATATTTTAAACTTCCCCCATAATTCATTTATGAAATTGGGGTTTAATGGTACTAATAATGGATCAACCGTGGTTACAATAAGAATAGATTGATTAAATAGAATTCTTGCATGACTATGGAGGAGACAAGTGCAAGAAGGCAAAACCCTAGTCGCTATATCTAATATTCTAATTGTTGATGCTTTAGAGCTTCTTGTCTTCAACCATGGTCCAGAAGATGATATGCAACTTCCTGAAAATAATGGTGGTCTCGAAGATCACATCCAAGTGGAAGTTGGTTTACAAGTATTTGTGTTTCTTCCATCAGTTTTCAAAATTAGCTTCTTATTATTTTGGTTTCATTTTGTTGTAACTAACTTAGGGAGTAGTTGATTCTTGCCGCTTTGTTCCTGTGTTTTTCAACTACTCGCTTTCCCTCCGTTACTCGTTAAAAAGAAAAAACCACCACCATTAGGGTATTTTAGCGAAAAACTTTATTTTTGTTATCTCTAATCAACCTTTCAATCGATGTGAATCAATTAATATTCCCTCTAATCCTTTTTATAAGAAACAACTATAAAAATTAGGCAATTCAAAATGTTAGTTAAAAACAATAAATACATAGAAAAATGAGAGCATATCTTCCTTGTACTTGAGGATCGTTGGTGCTAACAGGTGGCAGGTCGCATATGCCTTGATTCCTTTGGTGCTAACATGTGGATACTTGGTGCCTCCATGTGGCGGCATCGTAACAGTTGCATGTCTGTCTTTTTTTCATGAAAATAATTAACCAAAATGAATACTCTCATTTTGAACTTCAATTGCATTTATTGCTTTTAACTTTCCTATGCATAAAGTAACAAAAAAAGGTCTTCTATAATTTACAAAGACCTCGGAATCCAATTGCTTCAACTTTTTGGTAACAGCACTGCTCCCCCCCCCCCCAAAGCTATGAGGAGATCATTTCAGTCATTTTACAATTTAAAGTATCTGTACGACCAGGCCAGTTTAAAAGCATTGTGGTCGTGAACGAGAAAAATGTTTTCACATGACACATCCTAAGATGGCCAATAAACAAAACACGTAGGTTATGTTTCTGCTGCAATTCTACAAGAATATACAAACACCTTAATATCAGGATTGATATGAAGAAATCATCTTCTACTGTTATATTCTTCCTTAAAATGATAACAAACATGAATCAATTAGAGGCCGGCGTTGTATGTCTTGTCGTTCTATGTTCTAACAAAAGTGCCTGCTTTAAGCTACACAGAGGAAGGGAAAATGGATAAGAATCTCTTCAAGAAAAACCGAACACGAAGAAGTGAAGGACTGAGAGGAAACATGGCGTGTGTTAACTAAAGAAGTGTTCGCATGAAAGATTCTACACTCAGATCACCCAACCATTCTGCAGGCCTCAGTAATTCTCCTCTCTCTCTCTCTCTCTCCATCTCTATGTATAGATAGGAGTGACTGGACTTTGTTATTACCACTATCTGTGTAGGTTTTCGGATCCTTCTTCGGTCGCTTCTTTCTAGGGTGATATTCCAAGAATTGTAAGTACTATATATTCCTTTCTTCCTTCTACCCATTCTGAGTGGAGCCGTTTTCCTCTTGCATTCTTTTTGTGGGTATAATGATTCTTAATTGATTGACTAATTTTGCTTCGTATATGTGCATGCAATGATTAGTTGGCGATTTTATATTTTTTCCAAGTTCTTCCTTGTGAGTGTTTGATTGTTGAACCGACCTAGGTATTTGGGATTCTAACTAATCCCCCCCCCCCAAAAAAAAAAAGAAAAAAAGGTTTAAAAGCCATTTAAAAGCAATGTGTAAAATATGTATTTTCTTTCTAATAATACCCTTATTTATAATTAGAGTGCATGAGAGGTAAAAAGTGACAAATTATGGCAAAGGGATATATGAGTGACATATATTTAATTGGGGTAAAAATAAGAAGATTGGTTTAAAACTTTATATAAAAATAATTTATTCCTTGTATTATGAATAGGATTTCAGATTAAGACTTCTATGACAAAGAGACTCCAACGAACACACACGCTCTCAAATGCTCTACTCACTGCCCTCACTCTTCAACAATGGTTATGAAGTCTTCGGCATTGAATTTTGATTTATGCTTGACGCTTTGAAAGTTTTTCTTTTAACAGCCACATAAGCAAAGTTAACACCGTTATAACAGCCACGTAAGCTAAGTTTATGGTGTTAATGCCACATAAGTAAAGTTAACACCGTTATGTATGCTCAGGCGCAAATCCTCATAAAAAATATAGGTTCCAATGTTTTGAACTGTGCAAAGAAGAGAGACTTAAAATAACCAGATACTAGAAAAAATACTAAATTTCCAATGGAATTTGCTACAGAATTTTGAGTTTCCAATGGAATTTGCCACTGATTTGCAATGGAAAAGGATTTGTGACAGAATTTCCTACAGAATCCATTATGTTGCTAATAGGAGCGTGACAAATCAATTTCCGACAAAATTTTGATTCTATCACAAATTTCAGACAGAATTCACAAATTTATTTTTTATTTTTTAATTCAAAATGCCATGTGGCATTCTAAGGAGAAGCCATGTGTTAGTGAGTGTTTGGGAAGATCCCAAACCTAGGTTTGCGCAACCCGAGACAAAACTCCTCTCACACACTTACCTCGTAAATCGTAAAAGCTATTCTCAAAAGCTAATCCAAATACACGCAGTCCATATAAGGCCACATCGCCATGAGCACCTTACCGGCACCGCCACGTGGCAGCTCTGATGCCACCACCTCAACACCAGTGCTCACACTACTACAAAAAAGCAAAGTTGTGGCGCTTATAATTGATTAGCTGTGGCGCTAAAGAAGTGCTACATATCTGGAAACCACTAAAAAAAAGCGTCACAGCATTTTATTTTTTATTTTTTAAAAAAAAATACCCTCCTGTGGCGCTTGTGGGAGGAAGTGCCACAAGAGACTAGACCTCCTGTGGCGCTTGCGTGGGCAAGGGCCATAGGAGGTAGTAGGGTCCTTCTTTTTTTTTCCCCCTTTTTCCTTTTCTTTTTTCTTTTTTTGTTTGGTACTTCCTGTGGCCCTTGCCCACGCAAGCGCCACAGTAGTGTCCTTTTTTTTTCTCTTTTTTTCCTTTTATTTTTCTTTTTTCTTTTTTGTTGGGTATTTCCTGTGGCCCTTGTTTAAAGAAGCGCCATAGGAACTTCTTTTTTTGATATTTTTTGTTCATATCTCCCATAATTACAGTATTGCACACTGAGAGTCTAATAAACATTTTGTATCTATATCCACAATACAGCAGAATGAAGAAAAGTAAATGATATATAACTTTAAAATGATACAAACGGATGATTAATTAGTTAAAGTATTACATAAAATAATTATACAATATATTGTACGTCAATGAATTATACATCATTAGACTGCGCAGTTGGTGTCACTCTCTTTCTAAAGTAATCTTTTATATCATTAGACTGCTCATTTATATCTACTTTACCCCCATGGTTGCCAACAAGAAAAGGGTTGACAAATACGAATTGCATCATGTTTGGATCCATTAAGATCTCATTGTACAAATGCCTGGTATAAAACAAACAGTGTAATGAAAAACAAAAGAAAAGGAACAGGAAATATTAATAACAGTAATAAATGATAATGGTCAAGTACCTTATCCAGAAGTTGATAGCTGAAGCACTAACCCAATCACTAGTACATATGTCGTGCACGACCTCAGCAGTAACATAATCAACTAGACCGCCAACATTGGAGATATGTCTTTCAAGACGTATTGCTAGTCCTCCTGCACCAATCAATTGTGGTGTAATCGATACTAATTGATCGTGACATGAGGTTGATCTTCTTCTGCTCTGTTGGCTAGCCGATGCTTTTGACTTGGGTTGTGTTGTCGAACACTTTGAGATCTTACCATAAGGTTGGATTTGTTTCTCTCTAGACTGTCCACCCTGCGAAAATCAAAAAATTAAATCACAGTTTTAGATGCAAGTAAGAATGAAAAGTGTAGGGAATTATAAATAAACGACCTTTTCATATGGCTCGATAAGACCTACTGGCCAAGCAACATAGCCACCTACAACATCATTCACCATTATTTGCTCATCCCGAGACGGGATCGATAAGAGGGCATCTTCATTTGTGCAGACCTCGACCCTCACTAGGAGTGTGTTATCAGGCAACGGTGAATTGTGCAGTGTGTCCTTATCAGTGTTGTACGCAGCACCCACTGCAATCACGTACTTCGAAGCTTGATCGATATATAACTTGCATTGAAATTCGCCCTATAGAAAATAGAGTTAATATGTTATAGTTCACTAAATTATAATGTAACATAAAATTAAGTGGCCAAGAAATTAATTACGAAAGGAAAAGGGATTTTAGGCATGGAAGTGCAACTATCTCTGACACCTGGGCTATCACATAAGGAAACATTTTGTGTTGGCCTACATTGCACTAACTATTGTGTTTGTGTTGTTAACAGCGCATTCTGTTCTTACATCAAACACATTTGTTCTAAGAATTATTCTTCTCGTTGTTCCTTGTAGCGCATTTGTTCTTGAAGTTCTTGCATTTGATGCTTGAAACTACTCATCTCATCACAGAGCTGGGAAACGTCACTTCTATTGGGGCACTTCTGACATCCGAAGTATGCTGATGGGGTGACAGCAAAACCAGTACCCCGAACACGACTATCATACTCGGGTACTCCAAGCGCTCTGCTCAACAAATCATCCCGGCCAATATAGCTCGCCAACGCAGGATCCTCTTGTGTCATTTTTCACTATCACAAAAAGAATTACATAATATTAGTTATTATAAATCAAGTTAATTTAAGTATAGCCAATTATTTATTGTACGCATAATCCAATACTTACACAATATTCGACTACTCTTCTTGCTTCCTCACTATAACTCTCACCTTTCTTATTTGTGACACCGGCTACCCACAAATCATGTCGTGGAACCTGTGTAATATCTGAACTTGATTCTTCTATCTGAACAACAAATTTAGTTGAAGTTAAATGATATTCATACAATTTATCTACAAATGAAATAATCATTAGTTCGTACCAGTTTTCTTTCTAACTGTGCATATGAAATAGGTAATTGTGTGTACCGGTATGCCATGTTTGTAGCATTAGCTCACTTTTTCTCGCTCAACTCCTGTTTAGATCAAAATAAGTCATATTAATATATAAATGTTAATTACAAATACGTACATTACAAGTAATTGGTAAAGTCAAACATATTATATTACCAGAAATTCCTAAGTTGTATTTGTTTTGATAAACTCATCCCACATTTCTTGAGTGATGATTCCTTCGTATAATGTTGGCGGTGTAGTAAGGATAATCTCATTATCATCCCTCAAGAAGTATTTGACAAGAACATAACGAAACTTTCTCATAAGTTTTCCGGCTTTTCTTAGCACAAAGGTCTTCCGATCATCATCAATAATAAAAATGCTCTGTAACAATAAAGAAAAAGCATATATAATATGTAAGATTGAAATTAAGTGAAACAAAACAAACCGAACAATAATATAATTAATGTGTTACTTGTACTTCATCCCATATGTCATTCTTGTTAGAACCGGCTATCACCCAAGAGGGGGGTGAATTGGGTGTATGATAAAAGCAACAATAGGAAAATGAAGTGTTGTTAAAAATACAGTAGCATTAAAACAATCTAAGAGTTGACATTGTGCAAAATAAAACCCTAACTTAAATCCAAACACAAAGAATAAAAAATAAAACACTGCAAACTATCAACAGAAGAAGGAAATCAGAGAAGATAATAGGTAAGAGAATCAAAAAGTTCCTGGCAGAAGAGCGTACACAAACCCATACCATAAAAGTTGTAGCGATGAAGAATGGAGGAAGAAAGTTCGTTGCGAAAATATGATGTCTACTTTAACTGCAGCATCATCATCCCTTCCTGGCCAGTGTCATCCCCATACTCAGCAGTGCATCCCTGTCGTCTTCGTGGTCACTGGATATCACCTTCTTTGATATTTATCGTCGGAGAAGATGAGGTGAATGAAGACAAAATCGGATGTGATCAGGAGTGACTGTGAGAACATGTTTTTACCCGTGAGTGGACCCCTCTATGTTTAAAAAAACCCGTGACCCTACCACTATCAGTAGAAGGGAAAATGATATTTGTTATTATATTATATATCTTATCTCTCTCTACATGTTCATAAGGCATAAGTATAAATATATTTCGTTTAATTGTTTTAACCTACCACCGTGACCCTACCTCTATCCTTTTTATTATATTTTTTTGGGTCAAATGACTCTACCGCTGTCAGTAGGAGGGAAAATAATACTCCCTTCAGTTCTAATTATAAGATAAAATTGATTTTTTTGGAGAAATTAAGGAAGCCGATTAAATTTCTTTAGAGTATTTATATTTTTAGTTTTTTCTCCAAATTAATTAATTTGACTAATAAATTAATATATAATCTAAGGATATTAAAAATATAAATAGTCTAAAATAATTTAATTGACTCCCTTAATTTCTCCAAAAAATTCAATTTTATCTTATAATTAAGACCAGAAGAAGTATTTGTTAGTATTATATTATATCTATTTACGTGTCCATATGAGGAAGTGGGAGGCAGAAGTGTAAATGTATTTATTTCATTTGTTTGAACTTACCACACTGGCTTGCACAGAGCAGGAGATGCGATTAAAATATGTTGAAAAATAATACAACGGCTTGTGAACAATAATATGAGTCTAGAGCCGATTATAAGCTGAAGAGGAGAACGGCTTTGAGGTAGAGCCGGAAATATGGGTCCAACCTATGAGCCCACAGGTTTTGACGGGTTAGGGTTGGAAAACTCCCAACCCGCAAAAATGCGGCCGCATAGGCTCGCACCACATAACCCTCAGGTTGATGCGGGTCAGCCCGTGGGTTGGCCCGCAAAATTTTTTATTTTTTATTTACATATAATAATTTTACAAAACTTATAAGTTTTTCACTCCTATCTTGGTACCTCCCAATCTAAAGAGAAAAAATCTTAGCTTCTTCCCTTCTTCTTTAAACAAAATTATTATATCTTGGTTGCTTGAGGATGAGTTTACGTTTTATTTATAAACTTTAACAAATTTGATAACTTTATCTCTTAAATTGTAGATTATGTTTTTAAATTTTTATAAGAGAAATGATTGATACTAAAAAGGTAAATTTCATTACTCAAATACATGTGTCTTATATTTTCAATCCTCTTTAAAAAATATGAATTTTTTTTTCAAAAAAAAAATGTGGGCCCGCGGGCTGGCCTGTAACCCGCACACTGCGGGTTAGGGTTGGCATTTTGCCAGCCCGCAGAAGTGCGGGCTGCACAGGCCCGCACCGCGCTGGCCGTGGGTTGATGCAGGCCAGCCCGCTCCCGTATTCCCAGCTATACTTTGGGGAAGAGTTATTGATTATATATTGATGGTTTTATTTATCTACTGTTTATACCAACTCTTTTCACCCCTTTCAACACTGGCTGATATCCCACTCATACACGTTTCTTGACTTTGGAAGCTCATTGCTGTCATTATATTAATTTATTATCCTATTTTTTTCATTAATTTATTGATCTATTCATGCAAAGTGTTTTTATATTTGTAATCAGTTATATCTTTATCTAATATATATACGCACGCGCGCGCACTTCCTTTTATGGAGAGTATCCTCTTCATCCTTTTATGGAGAGTCATTATTTTCTTGACTTTAATTGTAAATACTTCTTTAATAATTATATTTTATATTTTAATGCTTCACATTTTTCCCTATTATTTTAATAAAATATTATTTTTATTATTAAATATGAATTTTTTTTTATACATGAACCAAGAGCCCAGAGTGACATATCCTTCATTCGAAGTTGGGACGGGTGCACCTTTGAGCTAGATAGTGGAAAGAAAATAGAGAAGAATCTCTTGGACAAAAACACAGAGATGGTGAACCAAGAGAATCATCCACGCTTAACATGGCGTGTGTTTGCTACAGAAGCAAAAGAGGTTTGCTATTTAGCAGGCCCAATGGTTGCAGTGAATTATTCAACTTACTTTCTGCAAACTATTTCTTTGATGATGGTGGGTCACTTGGGCTCTCTTGCTCAATCTAGCACCGGTGTTGCTATTTCTCTTTGTGCCGTCACTGGCTTCAGTGTTATTGTAAGTAACTTCATCTTCTATTGTGAGATTTATATATTTTCCTTTAATAAACTAATAATTGGGGATTTTGGATTTTTGTATTTTTCAACTTCCTTAACAGTTTGGAATGGCTTCTGCACTCGAAACCCTATGTGGGCAAGCCTACGGAGCTAAACAATATAAGAAGTTTGGTGTTCAATTTCAAACTGGAACCTTCTGTGTTATTGTATGTTGTGTTCCTTTCTGTGTGTTGTGGCTTTATTTAGGGAGGTTATTGGTTTTGGTTGGTCAAGACCCTTTAATTGCACATGAAGCTGGCAAATTTGCAGTTTGCTTGATTCCTGCTCTATTTGCTTACGCAATACTTCAAGCCCTGATTCGATACTATCTTATGCAAAGTTTGATCACTCCTCTAATACTCTCTTCTTCGGTTACAATTTGCTTCCATGTTGGTTTTTGTTGGACATTGGTTTTTAAATCTTCTATGGGTCGTTTTGGAGGAGCATTTGCCATTGGTACTTCATATTGGTTAAATGTGCTCATACTTGCGTTATATATGAAGTTCTCTGATTCTTGTGCAAAGACTCGAGTTTCTATTTCCATGGAGATTTTCCATGGGATTGGAGAGTTCTTTCGCTTTGCTATTCCTTCAGCTATAATGATTTGGTATTATTCTTCCCCACATACACAGAATATTAATACGACTTTCTATATATTTATATGTTTTACCTTGAACATTGATATTGATTATTGAATATTTCAGCTTCCAATGGTGGTCATACGAGGTAGGTACGCTGTTGGCCGGTCTCCTACGACCAAACCCCGAGCTTGAAACTTCAATTTTAGCCGTATGGTATAATTTTTTTTTAATGTTTTTGTTTCCATAATCTATAACAAGTTTTGTCCTTTAACTTATATGTAGAGTTTCAGTTTGATCTCTTAATTTAAAAAAAAAAAAAAAAAGGTCTTTTCAGTCTTTTATATATTGTTGGCTGGTCTTTAGCAACCAAACCCCGAGCTTGAAATGGTATATGCTTTTCTTAATGTTTCTATTTCCAAAATCTATAACAAGTTTGGTGTGCGTTTGGTATTGCTTATTGGAGGTCAATAAGCACTTATTACGTAAGTCGAGATAAAACTCCTCTCACATACTTACCACGTATACCGTAAATCACGATTTATAAGCACTTATATAGAGTTTCAGTTTGATCCCTTTAAAAAAAATGGCCTTTTCAGTCCTTTATATGTTGTTTGCTGGTCTTCAACAACTAAATCCCAAGCATGAAACTTCAGTTTTGGCCGTATGCCATAGGCTTGTTCTTAATGTTTCTATTTCCAAAATCCATCACAAGTTTAGTCATTTAGCTTAATTCAAAGTTTTATTTTGAACCCTAAACTTGAAAAAAGTCCTTTTAAGTCCTTTATCCCTAATGGTCGTTAATAAAATAATTTCAATATTGAAGCTTTAACGTTGAGAAAACATTATCAAAAAGCTAGCATATAAAGTTTAATTTTCAAAATATGATTGTTACAAAAAAAAAAAAAAATCATTTGAGAGCAACAGTGTTAGGGATTAAAGGACTAAAAAGATAATTTTTAAAGTTAATGACCAAACTGAAGCTTTGTATAAAGTTAAATTTTAATCCGTTGTGCATATAATATAATGTTAATGACCATTATATTGCATCAACTACTACAACAATAATATGCCTCTAACTAATTCTCTGTATAAATTTGAATATTTTGACCAGTGTATCACTGACCAGTACAATCTATTCAATACCAGAATCGATTGGCTCAGCCGCAAGGTCAGCATCACATAGTTAACATCCATCAATACATTTATATGTTTCATCTATATTCATATCTAAGTTAAATTAGTGTATCTTCTTAATTAATCAAATTTTTTTTATTATTCAGCACAAGAGTTTCAAATACTTTAGGAGCTGGAAGTCCACAAGCAGCACGAGTGTCCACCTTTTGTTCAATGGTGCTAATGCTTTGTGAGGCTTTTACAGTGAGCGCAATTGTTTTCGCCAGCCAAAATGTTCTAGGTCATGTTTTTAGCAACGAGCCAGATGTAATACGCTATGTCACAGACATAACTCCTCTATTAGCTATGTCTGTTCTCGTGAGCTCCGTACAAGGTACCCTTGCAGGTGAAATCTTTCATTCCAATATAGGGTCTGCTTGGTTTCCAATTTCCAAAACTGGTTTTAGAGAAAATTGGGAAAAATCCCCATTGGAAATCTTATTGGTGAGAAGGGCTTAATAAATTTTTATACAAATACTCTGCAAATTTTTTATGTACAGAATACCCATACTCTTATTCAGGTCCTTCCCACCAATAAATTTTTAATGCAAGACTTTTTCCCAATTTTCCCCTTTTGTTTTTTTTGGAAAACATAAAAAATAAAATATGCTAGAAAATGTGTTTTCGGTTGTGTTCTCTCTCTCTCTCTCTCTCTCTCTCTCTATGCGAACCGTTATATGTTCTGAAATACCCAAAAAAAATTGGAATTTTGTTCTGAAAAACAGAAAAAGTCAGAACATCATTTTGATCCTTTCTTACTTTTTGTTTAAAATATGATGAGAGATAGAAAAGATTGTACTCCTCTGGACCAGGTAGTATTTTCATTAGTGACAATCATATTATAAAAGAAACTATTATTTTACCCTTTACTTCACTATTTTAGATATATTTTTCAAAATAACGATTCAAACACTGCATATTTTTTAAATTATTGTTTACAAAAGTTGTTCTAAGAAATTTACTCCACAAAATTGTCCTAAGAACATAAAAATAGATAGTATAATCAAATAAGCCCCTATTCTTATTGAATTTAAACTCATATATATTTTTCTTTGTTCTATGAAATCTAATTCTTATCCAAACAATAGGGATTGTAAGGGGAAGTGGGTGGCAACACATAGGAGCATATGTAAATTTCGGATCTTACTATGTTTTCGGCCTTCCACTTGCTGCAATTTTGGGGTTTTGGGTACACATGAGAGGAAAAGGCCTTTGGCTTGGAGTAACGGCTGGTACAATTAGCCAAGTGATTGTGCTATTGATTGTTGTAAGCTGTACAGATTGGGAAAAAGAGGTTTGTTCTACACACTTTCAAGAATACCATTTTTTTCAATTTATCATCTTCAAATTTCATGTATGGTTTCTTTTACTTTTTAGTAATTAAGATTATGCAGTAATTATGTGATGCTTAATTATGAGAAATGTTCTCATTATGGGAGAGTCTGAATTCGCAGGCAAGATTGGCTAGGGAGAGGGCACTCAAGGGACCTCTGGCAGAAGAAGAAAATGTTTTGATTTGATCAAACAAAGTTTATTAGTTACTTAATTTGTGTGCTATGCAAACTAAATTAGCATATTCTACTACTATAAACAGGGGTTTTAATGTCCATATTTTGGCACTATTACCGTCCAAAAATAAAATGACGTCTGTGTGAGAGGTGTAGTAAAGTGAGACTTTAGACGTCCCAATTTTGAAATAGGGATGTCTAAAGTCTCTACTTTAGATGTCCCTTTTTTTAAAAAGGGACGTCTAAAGTCATTTGAATTTCAAATTTCCTATAGATGCTAAGGTTATAGTTGGGAATACGGGCTAGCCCGCACCAACCCGCGGCCCGCGCAGTACGGGCCTGTGCAGCCCGCACTTTTGCGGGCTGGCAAAATGCCAACCCTAACCCGCAGTGTGCGGGTTGCAGGCCAGCCCACGGGCCCGCACTTTTTTTTGAAAAAAAAATTCTATTTTTTAAAGAGGATTGAAAATATGAGATACATATATATGAGTAATTAAATTTACCTTCCTACTATCAATCATTTCTCTTTTAAAAATTTAAAAACATAATCTACAATTTAAAAGATAAAGTTATCAAATTTGTTAAAGTTTATAAACAAAATATAAACTCATCCTCAAGCAACCAAGATATAATAATTTTGTTTAATGAAGAAGGGAAGAGGCTAAGATTTTTTCTCTTTGGATTGGGAGGTAGCAATATAGTAGTGAAAAACTTATAAGTTTTGTAAAATTATTATAGATAAATAAATAATAAAAAATTTTGCAGGCCAACCCACCAACCCACGGGCTGGCCCGCATCAACCCGCGAGTTATGGGGTGCGAGCCTGTGCGGCCCGCATTTTTGCGGGTTGGGATTTTCCCAACCCTAACCCGTCAAAACCCGCGGGCTCACGGGTTGAGCCCGTGGGTTGGGCCCATATTACTAGCTCTAGCTGAGGTCATCAATTAAGGAAGCAAACACAAGTTCCAGAAGAGAATCATCTGCAATAGTTTTGTTGAACACAAATGCTAGCTTTTGCCATTATCTTTTTGGCTCTGAAATTTCCTTTTTTGGCAATTTCACACTTCTACCACTTTGTTAGCTTTGTTCAAACTTCTTGTAGTCAAAATTTAGAATTTAAAAATCCATTTTTTACCCAGATGCACTATACCAGATATGATTGTGAAAAAAGAGAGAGGAATTGATATAATAATAAACAGAAAAGCATGTAAGATTTGAGAAGTGATAAAGAGAGAGTCACCATCGCAAATAGGGGCACCGAAGGGCATGATGAGAGGGTGGAGGATGGCGAGAACACCGAAGGAAAAAGCCATTTCAATTTATAGAATGCGGGTCTCTCTCTACAACTTCTCTCAGAGAAATTGAAAAATGTTGTGGGAGCAAGAGAGAGAGAGAGAGAGGAAGGAAACCGTCCCCTTATTTAATATAAGGGACGAGCGTCCCTTATATTCAATACAGCCCATAAGAAAATTTTTAAATTACTTTAGACGTCCCTAATTGAAAAAGGGACATCTAAAGTCCCACTTTAAAATCCCAAATTGAATTTGGGACGTCTAAAGTGTAAAAAAAAAAATTTAATTTTTTATTTTAATTTAAACGTCCTAAATTCCATTTGGGACGTTTAAAGTTCCTTTTTTTTTTTACTTTAGGCCTCCCAAATTCAATTTGGGACATCTAAAGTGACATCTAAAGTAAAAATAAAATAAATTTTTTTAATTTAGAAGTCTCACGTTCAATTTGAGACATCTAAAGTGTAAAAAAAAATTAAGTTTATTTTTTACTTTGGGACGTCTAAAACTACCTAGTTCCCACACAAAATTATAAAAATGCCATCACCTATGGTTTAGACATTCCTATTTTAAAAAGGGATGTCCTTTAGGATAGCAGAATCTATATTCTGTAGTAGTATTATTTTGACATTTAGCCACTAAATGGAGGATCGGGCAAAATGTGTTCCACTCCTTTCACACCCACATTGCATGTATTGTCTCCCTTTCCGTGTCAGATTGATACTTGAATCCTAAGGCCTCAAGTATGAGCGTCGGTCGAACAATGTGGTCAAATTTGTCAACATCAGTTTGCTTTACTTTTTCTTGCTCGCATAGCATTTGACCAATGTATTGTGTCAGATTGATACTTGAATCCTAAGGCCTCAAGTATGAGCGTCGGTCGAACAATGTGGTCAAATTTGTCAACATCAGTTTGCTTTACTTTTTCTTGCTCGCATAGCATTTGACCACATTGCTCGAACAATGTGGTCAACATCAGTTTGCTCACATAGCATTTCACACCCACATTGCATGTATTGTCTCCCTTTCCGTGTCAGATTGATACTTGAATCCTAAGGCCTCAAGTATGAGCGACGGTCGAACAATGTGGTCAAATTTGTCAACATCAGTTTGCTTTACTTTTTCTTGCTCGCATAGCATTTGACCAATGTACTCTATGGAAATATAGTTCATCTATGTTAATATATACAAAATGATATTGGAAATGAAAAAAAGGTGGCCCAATGCACGTAGGCTTACTTACAAATGGAGAGATTGTTTATAGGATTTGAATCATGACCTTTATGTCTCTTTTGTTTTTTTAAAATAGGCCTTTATGTCACACAACAGCAACATTACTAGTAAATCGAGACTCACCCTCTTTAAGATAAAAAATTCTAGGATAAAAGAGATTTCAAGAGGCTTACCATCGATATTAGAGAGTTCAAGGGCGTGACTTCACGTAGTTAAGCGCAAAATGCGTAGCTCAGTGATTGTAATCATGCCTCTGGTCAATGCACAATTCGTCCCACATTCATAATTCTCTAACTCTAAGATTTTAATTGGCGAACAGCAACCATGGTTCAGTTTTCCTAAAAGAAGTTTTGGATGGGACGTCTGGGTGGTAAGCGGAACCGAGACAACCTCAGGACAGAACGAGATGAGTTACATGACAGAAAATCCATCTCGTCCCTGTTCACTGGGACATGCCTGTCCTAGTCGGTCCTGTCACGTGAACACCTCTAGTTGTAGTGATTATGGACAGAACCACTACGTGCACAGCAACAAAGCAAAACCTGCGGCCTCATTCGCTGTGTCCAAATCTATTAGGCAACGATAGGATACATTCAACCACTATAAATAAGTGCAACTACTATTGACGCCACTTGGCATAAAAATATTGTAGTAGTGTTAGGAACCATCACAACTTTGTAGCGGTGTTTAGAGCCAAATGGCTACAAATTCTCATGTCATTTGGTGATAGTCAACTCCCCCTTGCAAACTTGTAACTGTTTTGCCATTAACTGCTACTAGTTCTAGAACCTGTACCGGTTTATTGAAACCACTACAAAATAGCCTTCACTATATTATGTCTTTTTTCAGTGTTAAAAGTTGATCTTGGAGGTTACTGCATTCACTTGTTTAACAGTTTTTAAAATAAACGTCCGATAATAATTTAATATTTGTTGCTCTCTACATATAACTATAAAGCTTTTATTTCTTAATTTTTTTTATAGAAAAAATAGAGGTTGCTTGAAAATTAACGCATTGCAATTTCTGTTATACAAGCCATGTATAGAACTAACCAAAAACAATTAAGCAGCAAAACCAAAAATAGAAAAGCAGAAACAAATTAGAATAATAAAAAAATCTATATGCAAAACACTACTCTCTTGTTTATGCCAAAGTATCAAGTTCAGAGTAGTGTACTACAGAATTGAGATATAACCACCCCCAAAGACGTCCCAAATTAAAAATTGGGTGGTTAAAAAGGGAGGCGGTGGCATTTTCGTAATTATATATATGTAGGTGAATCTTTAGGCGTCCCAAATTTGAATTTGGGACGTCTAAAGTGCTTCTTGGCGCGAAATATAAATTTCATAAATTTTTTTTAGCGCCAGGATTTGGGTTTAGGCGTCCCAAATGCCATTTGGGACGCCTAAAGGCGTCCCCTGCGCATGTCAGACAAGTGTATGACATGCGTCTTCTTCTATCACATCTCCTCTATTTTTTTCTTCAACTTTACTCTTCTTCCTCCTCTCCTCCCCACGCACCCACCGTCGGCCCTTCTCTATTTTTTTCTTCAACTCCTCCCTCCTCCCTTGTTCAAGCACTTCTTCTCCCCACGCACCCACCGTCTCCTCCCTTCTTCTTCCTCTTTGTTTCTTCAACGCACGCAACCGTCACTGCTGCAACTTCACCTCCTCCACAGTGGGTAGATTTTTGCTCTCTCCTCCACCTCCGTCCTTCCATTGTTGTGCACACCACCGTGGATCTCCAACGTCTCCAAGTGTGGCTCTCTCTAACGTCTTCTCTACCGTGGATCTCCAACGTCTTCTCTACTAGCTAGTGGGCGCCCTCCCTGATCAGGTAAGGTTGGTTTATTTTCTTCATTTTTTTTGTTTATATATTGATATTAGGCTGGTTGGTTTATTATATATTGCTTATATTGAGATGGTTGGTTTATTATATATTGCTTATATTGAGATAGTTGATATTAGCCTGATGTGTTTGGTGTGGTTATATTGCTTAAATTGCATTTATTCGGGAATGGTTTATTTTGTTGTTTAAATATAAATTTACTTGTGTATAATAGAAATCCATGTTGTTCAGTTTTAGGGAAATCTAGCTTTTATAAGCCAATGGAGATTTATCCATACACACATATAGTGGCACCACCCCATTTCATTAGTCTTGTTCCTGCACCATTAATTAGTATATATAATAAAATAAAATATGATTTATTTAAATTAAAGAAATTCTTGTATTAATTCCAAACGAATTATGAAGAATAATTCAATCCAAAACTTAAAAAGAAAACCATAACCCCAATATTCATTAAATGATTTTTATCTAAATATTTTCAATAAAACAATTTTATTTTTGGAAGAACTCAACTTAAAATTGTTTTGTTAATATTGAACTCGTTTTGTTTTTAATTCTTCCAAACCTCAAAAAAATTCTTTAATTTAATCTTATTGTATTTATTTTATTATACATTAATTTTATATATATATATACTTATTAAAAAAATAAGTTACATAGCACTGAAACATTTTTAAGAGGAGAGATGAGGCTAGGAGGGGGCAATAAAGTTATTAAGCTCATATTTTAAAATCCTAAATTGGGTTGATAACTTAATTAGGCAATCCCATCATATGTCGTTGAGAATTGTACTAAACGTGTGAATGTTATTGGTAATGCCTTAGGTGGTAACAAAATGGATCATAGTTGGATGAATGCTTTGAGAATTAGTGAAGAATATGAGAAAGGGGTGGACGAATTTATTGAATTCGCTAAAAAGAATGCTCCTGCAAGAAATGGGAAGTATTTTTGTCCTTGTGTCAATTGTTTGAATGAGAGTAGACGGGATGTTGATGTCATAAAGGATCACCTACTTTGTGATGGAATAAATCTGCGATACACAAGGTGGATATGGCATGGTGAGGAAGTAACTGATTGTCCGTCACACAAGAAGGAAGCTGTGGATGTCATAGATGAAGATAGAATGGAGAGAATGATTAACGATGTTGAGGCAGAATCCTTTGCGCAATCGCAGGAGTATGACAGCCTGCGGAGTGATGCAGAGACACCATTGTATAGTGGTAGTAAGTACACGCGGCTGACAGGAATATTACATTTGGTTAACTTAAAGGCAACTTGTGGGTGGACCGATAGTAGTTTCACATATGCTACCACCCACCATAATCAGCAAATTCTAGAGGATTTTCGTAGGGTGAATGTGACGAATGTTAGAAAGGGGGAAGAAGGTACAGCCATCCCTGTTCCTGATCCAGAGGTTGGCACGTTAGGTCAAGCGATAGGATCTTTCATCCTTTGGCCTCGCAATCTTATTGGTTCAGACGCAACACCTCCAATGGTAGGAATTACCTTACTGTTACTGAAAATCTGTTGGCATCCTAATAACAATTTGTGTTTTGATGTTCTAAAAGGACGACGAAGCTGCGAGCAAATGGCCCTTCTTAGCACGGCTGCAACAGATCTACAAGCGCATTAAACAGATTGACTTGAAGATGCCTCCAGGGATTGTGGGCCAAGAGGAGTATCCCTACACGATTGACAATAAAGATCTCAAGCAGTTTATCAAGTTGGAGGAGATAGATGCAGGCTGGGTCAAATTTGCAGTCCGGTAAGTTTTTTTTTTCAATTTTCCCATAGAATTCATTTAGTGGTTTTTTGTTTTCATACATTCAAGAATTGATTCCTTATTTTAATTCTATTATAGCACCTTCCACGATCTCTGCACAAACATGGAAAGAAGTAATTGGTATGGATTCTTATGTCTTACGAATACGACAGGGGATACTTGTACTGTGGCGCATAGGACTCACTATGTCGGCTACCAAATGGCAAATACCAAACTTCGTTGTTATCTAGCACCCATTGTCCAACGGTTCGTATTTACATTTTGTCAATTTAAGAAGTTTAATAAATAATTGTCTTCTCACTCATCTAACTTCATTTTAATGTGTACATGTTGTTAAAGTTTCCACTGGACTTTGTGTGTTATATGTCCCCACCGCAACGTAGTCTATTGGTTTGATCCCTTGAGTAAAAAGCCAGACAGAGATACAAAATTCGTCTTCGACACGTAACTTATTCTGTTTGTATTTCATTGACAACAAAAATAAATGAATGGTTCTAATTTCTGTTCATTTTGCTTTTCATGATAGTACTTGTCAAACATATAGAATCCTAGGTGGGTCACGCGAGGGTACAGTTGTTAAAAAGCCAAAGTGGTTTTATCCCATAGTAAGTACATTCGATCCTACATAATTGTTTCATTGACGGTCCTTTTAGACATACCTTTATTGATTTTAACAACCAATTGCATCCCTTTGATTAAAAGTGCCCTCGGCAACCTGGCAACACTGAATGCGGATATTATGTTATACTTTATATGTATAACATAACTCAAAGTGGAATTACTAGTGATTTTGAAAAGGTAATCGCTTCTTCATTCTCAAATGATAATATTTTTGGTGTTCTAATCGAAATGCTAATTAATTCATTTGCTTGAGATTCATTTCATCAAAGCTTATTACTTTCTAATTTTCAGATTTTTGATAATGAAGATGCCTACCTACGTGAAGACCTTGATTTGATCAGAGATCTTTTGGCTGGACATCTTCTTCAACATATAGAGCAGTAAACTTGTTATTTTATATCAGTTTGTACTTGTGTGATGACAGCGTTTTGACACTTTCTGGTTGTTTTTTGTTGATATATATAGTAGTAGGTTGCATGAAAGGTTATTGTATGTATATATAGTAAAGATTGTAGTGCTAGTTGTCCTTACCAGTTTGTAACGGACAGTGTGGTTTATGAATCCATCTTCTATTCTGTTTCTGCAGTTTCAATTCGTTAGGTAATACAGAATGTAAATTATGGTATAAAAAAAACCTAACTTTTAGACGTCCCAAATTAAGAATTGGGAGGTCTAAAGTCCCCCAGGGTGGGACTTTAGGCGTCCCAAATTTTAATTTGGGACGCCTAAAGTCCCACCCTGGGGGGACTTTAGGCGTCCCAAATTACAATTTGGGACGCCTAAAGTCAGACTTTGGGCGTCCCTATCATTTGGGACGTCTTTTGTTTCAACTTACTACGCCCCCAGCATATACGTCCCCCCGTTTTGGGACGTTAAAAGTGCCAAATTTGTTTCAACTTACTACGCCCCCAACATATATGTGTGTAATTTGGAAAACTTTTAATATTGAACACTCCAAACAATAAAGCAGTCCTCTGCTTTTGACAAAATCACTAGTACAAAAAAGGGTTTTTAGACCGCAACATTTAGACCGGTTACATTGGATAAGGTCTAAAAAATATGACCGGTGGCATTTTTGTAATTATGATGAAATATTAAGACCCGTTATTAATATAACCGGTCTTAAAAATACTTTTAAGACTGGTTATATAGAAAACCGGCCTAAATAATAATTTTAAGACCGGTTACAAAACAACTGGTCTTAAATTATATACAATAAAAAAAATAAAAATATGTGATATATTTTCTAGATCCGTTATTAAAAATAACCGATCTAGAAAATATTATCTGAATTAAAGACAATCATAAAAATAAAATTTTTATTATTTTTAAGACCGGTTGTAAATAAAAACCAGTCTTAAAAATTCAAAATTTTAGACCGGTTATTAATTAATAATCGGTCTTACAAAGTTTCAATTTTTAAGATCGGTTATGTATTAATAACTGGTCTTAAATATATATTTTAAGACCAGTTTTAAGATAGAACTGGTCTTAAATATAACTTTTAAGATCGGTTGTAATGGAAAACCGGTCTTAAAACTGACCTGGATTTCAAAACCCGCCTAAATTTAGCTCTGAAATTTCATTTCAAGAGTCAAGCACATCAGCGAAACCCCTGCGTCTGTTCGCGGCAGCTCCTCCTTTCCCCTTCTCTTCTCTGTCCTTAACTTCGCCACCGTCAACGGAGATTTACTGTTGAATTCATTGTCGGAAAGCTGTCGTCGTTTGTTCCCTCCGATTGGTTTCGTTCTCAACCTCGTTTTTATTGTCAGGTTTGTGTCTCCATTTCGTTTTTGGGTTTTTCATTGAAATTGTGAGATTACTTATCCTCCATTTTCTTTATTCGATTCCTGCAGCAAGTGGCCAAGGACTGTTCAAATCCAGAGGAATAAGAGGATCCTCAAGCAAAGGTTTAAGGTACGGTTGTATATTTTGGTGGTTTTCCTCCAATTGGTTTTCAGCCTTAAGGCTCGCTAGCAAGTAGGTGGATATGATGTTGGCTTCTATCATGTTGCTTCTCCAATATGTATTGGAATTTGGAAAATTACACTTGAAAACCCTAGGAAGAAAGATGTCAAAATAGGATCAAATCTGCAAACCCAACTCATGACTGTGAAATAATATAATCATCACTTTGAAGTTTCTGAGAACTAGCTTGGGATTACATTTCGGAATGAAATCACCTAAATGTCTTAATAAGTTGTTGCCACTCCTATAATTATTATCATCTGGTAAGTTAAAGTTGTTATTTATTAAATTTTTGTTATCATCAATAATAAGCAATGTACTAACACTTGTCAATATAAAAGAAGAAGTTTTTGTAAAATTAGTTGCCTTAGTTGTTGTTGTTGTCATTTGATAGGTAAATAAAGTTGTTACTTGTTAAACTATATTGTTATCTTCAATATCAAGCAACGCTCTAACACTTGTCAATGCATAAGGAGAATTTTTTGTGAAATTAGTTTTTTATTACCTTAATTGTTGCCATTTGATAAATTCAAGTCATTACTTATTATAGTTCTATATATATTGAATATAGATGATATTGTTACCATCTGAATAAATCTTTATTACTCATGACCAGATTAATTGCAATTAATCATTCCTCCTTCAACTTGTGCATTGCAATTATTTGTTCATGTTTGCATAACTTGGAAATTGCCTTTGTAGATAGTGCCGTGTTATAACAATAAGCACCATGTAGCAAAATTGCCTTAAATAGTGTTCTTAAAGTGTTTCTAGACAATGAGTCATCCTAGTGAGGGTACTCCCGATTCAACTAATCCAAATCAAAGCGAGCCTAGCAATCCTCTGAGTCAGGAACACAATGAGCCACGTAACCGGCCTAGACGAAGGGGTGGGAGAGCCACCCGATTGAGAGACATTCCTCTCAATCGGAATACGGGGGGAAAGATTCCGATTGAGTTTGATAGATTTTGGAAACCAATCGTGCATAATGCCTAACAGTATAGGAGTTTTGTTGGCCTCCTAGCACGCAACAAGCCTAGCATCTTGATAGAGCAATGGAGAAATGTCGATAGAGGTGTGGATCGACATATTTGGGAAACTATCCAGCTCACTTACGACATTCCTGAGAGTGAAGTCTTGTATGACAGGACAATGACATATTGTGATGAGCTGGAGGAAGTTTAATACAAATCTAGCCAACAATTACGTGCATATCGAGGTGGAAGAAGGTCAGCCTCTTCCTAATCCGTGCTAGCAGTATTCTTTTATTGATGAACAGACTTGGCAAGAATTTAGACGGCTTCGGACTACTCCAGAAGCATTGGTGAGTTGTTGACTTATTTTGCAATTGATTTGCTTATGAATTATGAATTATCTTTATTGATTTACAATGACTTAATTTTGATTTCTTATTCGCAGGAAAAAAGGAAAAAGGCCCAAGAGAGTGGTAGAAAGAATGATTGCCCCCATACAATGTCTCGTGGGGGGGTATGCGAAGGACGAAAAAGACTTGTTGGCGGCCAAACGGAAGAGATTGAAAGAAGCATCTCAATCCGATCCTTCTGTTCTTCTTTCTCCACCATCTCTGATACGTCGAGAAGAGAAGTGGTTGTTCGCTCACCAAAAGAAGAGCGGGTCTTATACGAGTGAACAATCTCGTGTAGTCGGTGAGAAAATTGTAAGTATTGTTGTTAACTTGTTGTTATTAATTATTTAGTAAACAAATTTCATTACTAACATTTGTCATCTGTCTTATAGGAGGAGCTTCAAAAAAAACAAGCCAAGGGATTGTTTAGGTCGGATGGGAGGAATGACATCCTAACCGTAGCTACAGGAAAACCTGAGCATCCCGACCGTGTCAGGGGGATTGGAGGAGGGGTAGGCATAAGGGATTATTTTGGAGCACCCTCATGCCGTTCCTCAGTGGTATGGTGACTAGGGAGGAGATGGAGTGTATATTGGCCACTGTGAAGGTGGAAGCTAAGGCCGAGGCAGAAGCATCATTTGATGCACGATTTGAAGAAAGATTCAGCAAGATGAAGGAGGAATGGATGATCATGACGAGCACAAGAGAAGGAAATACCAATGCTCCCTAGGCTCATTCCCTAAACCCTAAACAGAGCACTAAAGGGAGTAGTATTGGTCAGTCATCAGAGGGTCCTGGAGGCCAAATTGGTGAGCCTTGTGACTTGTTTGTGGAGGATCCTCTGAGACGATTGGTTGCACGGGGGAGCGTGCACAACTTGGGATCAACTGTCCACCACCAAGAAATAAAGGATGATCAAGTCAGAGTGGCAGTTGAAGAGGTGATCATTGCAGATGCACCTCTTCCTATCCCTATTGATAACTTCAAGGTTGTGGGCGATGTCATCAACTCTTTCATCTTGTGGCCAAAGGACCTTGTTTCTGATCGAGCTGAGGAATCCCCGCCTCCGCCTCCACCTCCACCTCCACCTCCCTCCACTCAAGATGTTTCACGGCCTCCATTAAATGTCATGCAGCAAGTGATTCTGATGGCATATGATATATCTTTTAGAACAAGAGATTGGCCTACTGAGTCAGCTGTTGGCAAGTCAGAAGCGCACTGCTATCTTGAGAGGGATGATTTAATGTCCTTGGTAGCTCCTCTACAACAGCTTACTATTTCGATTGTCCATATCTTTTTGATGTAAGTATCTTCTCAAATTGGAAGTTAATATTTTACAAATTACGCCGTTAAACTTTGATTTAATGTCCCTGCTTGAATTATTATAGGTTGATGCATCGTAGTTTGGTTGACTCTGGAAAAACCGATAAATTTGGACTCCTATGCCCTCATCAACTCTACGACAAAGGGACCACTTCTTCTATCAGACACACATACTTATCTCACAGGCTTAGTGAAACCACAATTGAGTGTTTCTTGGCTCCATATTTGCATGGGTAAGACAAATTTATATTTCATACTATACATAATATTTTATATTTGCTTAAAAGTTTTCCCTTTTTCAGTGATCATTGGCAGTTGGCTATTTTGTGCAAGAGGAGTTATTCTGTCATCCTCTTATGCTCCCTCCACCACAGCAAGCCAACTAGTGAATTGAAGAAAAGCTTGAACTCGTAAGTTTTCTTGCATTATTAATTACCTTTCGTGTACAAAATTTATAGAATTTTTGTAAAATAACCTTTGTGATTTTGATGATATAGGGCTATACGGACATTCTAACACACTTGTGGTAGGCCTATGCGTGAGGTCAGAGACCCTACATGGATCTTGCCAAAGGTTAGTTACATATTGGTTTGTTTTAATAAGAATGTATTCAATAATAAGTCATGCTTTAATTTTATACTTGTTTTAACAATATCATATTATTTTTCAGACCCGTAGGCAACCACCGGGGTCCAACTTGTGTGGGATGTATATTCTGAGGCACATGTATAATATTATTACCCTAGGCACGACAGAACTTACTAAAGAGCTAAATGTATATATATATATATTTCAAAAATTTTGTACTATTATTTTTTTAAGTGAATTTAATGTTTTGCCTGGCTTTGGTGTGTCAGATGTTTGAACTTGCTGACCCTTTTCCAAAAGAAGATATTGAGCACATTCGTAAATGTTGTGCTGAATTCATTTATGAACTTTTACAACAGTAAGTTCTTGTAAAACTGAGGAATTGTTTTCTGTATATTGATGAATTGACATGGTGGTTAATTGGGTGCAAATATTGTTGGTTGCATGATTTGACATGTTTGTTGGTTTTAAGATGATTGTTGTATATTTTGATGAATTCACTAGCTTGTTGGTTGCATGATATATATGACATGGTTGAATTCATTTATGCCTACTGAACATTGTAAGTGGAACTGGTAAGTGGAAGGATAATGTAAAAGGAAATGGTAAGTGGAAAGTTAAAGCAAAAGGACATTGTAAGTGGAAGCAAACTGAACACCATATGGCACTGAACAAGTATGGCATTGCAGGTATCAATTCAAGGATGTGTTCTGGTAAAAACCTAATCACACAAATTTTAAAAAAACAAAATATAACACTTTTAAGACCGGTTATAAAAATAACCGGTCTTAAAAGTAATTTTAAGACCGGTTGTTGAAAAGAACCGGTCTTAAAATTAAAATTTTTAAGACCGGTTAGTGTTAGAACCGGTCTTTTAATTACTTTTAAGACCGGTTATTTTTAACAACCAGTCTTAAAATTTCTCTAAAACCCCTTCAACCAAAGGTCTTTTAAGACCGGTGCTCATGACAACCGGTCTTAAAATTGTTACTTTTAGACCGGTTATTAATATAACTGGTCTTAAAAGTTAGACTTTTAAGAAACCGGTCTTAAAAATGACATACTTTTAAGACCGGCTGTGTAACCCCCTGACTTTAGCCACGTAATTATAATTCGATAACGCATAATTAAATTGGATTAGAGACCATCGGATGATTTAAACTCATTTTTAATTGCTGTCTCACAGCGTGATTTTCACAAAATCTTTAAAATCCTTTTTCCTGTCCTGGTCTCAATTTCCAATGTTCGAATATAATTACCTGTGCAGTTAATATACATTCAATCATATGAGTGTATAATCAAATCCCCGACAACTCCCAGGTTCTATACATATATAAACTGAGGGTTTATAAGTATCCACTAGGAGATTACACAACCAAAATCGAATATAATATTCCTAATTCAAAATATACAGTAATCCTAAGTTCAAAATGAATAACCAACGTTCCCAATTCAACTATATACCCCTAAGGGTCCTAATTGCTCTGGGTTGGCCTCTTCTCTTTTGAGCCACACGCCCTATCTGAAATGTTAGTCATAGGAAAGAATGAGATTCGAGAGAATCTCAGTAGTAACAAACCACTCACACAATGCATAAGTACAAAGTATGTATATAAATCACAACCAGCAACAGCAGCAGCAATCTCAAAGATACATGGTTTTCACCACAAACGACAGCACTCACGGCTGTATGCACGATACGACAGCTCTCGCTGTAATCATAATCACGACAGCTTACGCTGTAATCACAATAACGACAGCTTGCGCTGTAAACGACAGCTATCACCAGCTGTAATGGCAGCAGCATCAAAGAATCATCACAGAACAGTGATAACACACACATACAGAGCATTATACAACGTATAAGAGAGAGAGTCACTACCTGATCCTTTCCTGACGCTCTTCGGCACTGCGGGCTCACGAGGATAACAAATGTCAAATCCTGTAACCAAGTTAGGGACAACCTATCAATCTCTTTTCCAAGTTCTTATCTCTATAATACTTTAAGTTGGTTATCATTTGAACTCTTTAGGTGACTATTATGGGTCTAAATGTATGCCTAAAGGGTTAGGAGAAACTACCCCGAAGACCCTCCTTCTTAAGAGAATTTCTGAATTCTGGGCTGGCTAACTCGAGTGAAAGGAGTCTCACTCGAGTGACACCCCTTGCCAGCACTCGAGCACAAGCGAGTAAACCCCAGAAAGTGTTTGCCCGAGAGCAAACCCTGATATATCACACACCCTCACTCGAGCACAAGAGGCTCCAATCGAGCAGCGACCTCAGGACACTCGAGCACCAATGAGGTGAGACCCTGCGAGTGACTACCTGAGAGTGACCCATCCTTCCAACCACAGGTGCACTCGAGCACAACTCTAGTGCTCGAGTGATCTCTCAATGCTCGCGAGTGCCCACGCTCACTCTTAACAATCCACCCACGAGTGATAACCTGAGACGCTCACCCATAGCACCAGATGCACTCACACTCGAGCACGCCCTTGCTCACTCGAGCATGTTCATACCTCACTCGCAAGTCAGGAAGCATGCTCGCGGTTTCTGCCTGAAGACCTTCCCAAATACCCAGAATTTCACATCGTGCTCGAGTGAGTTCCTCCCTCACTCGAGTGATGTGTATCAGATGTCAAAACGCAGAACTGATATGGTTTTCCCATAATTAACTAATTGAACTCCAATGGTCCTATAACTCATACTACAACTCCTTCTTACTTGTTTTAACATCAAGAACCCATTGGTAAACCCAAAACAGTCAATTCCTACTCAAACAACAAAATCTCATTTCTAGACCACAAATTCATCGAAACCACAATTTAACAAACTTCCTCTTCTCAAATCCAAACCAAAACCATTGACATTCATACACTATTCAGCATCTATTCCACCATCAAACTCTACCCAACTCATATCTTCTAACATCTCAACAAATCAGGGCATAAATCCAGAATTTGCAAAACTAAACCAAAAGCCATAACATTTGCGTCAAACTTCATCAAAAACTCACCTCTTAAACTTGCTGAAATCAGAACTTTAATTCCTCAACTTTCAAATTCCCTCAATTTGCGACACACCACAAATCAAAAGTCTGAAAACATGGAAATAAAGCTCTTGACTTCTTGTTCAACATTAATGAAAGACACTTGAGTATATGAAGGCTTTAACTTACCAAAACTCAAGCTTTTCTCTTTCTCTTTCCTTAGCTTGTTCAGTGAAAAATAGGGGAGGATGAGAGAGAAAAATGAGATATTGAAGATGATGATTTCATTCCCCATTTCCATGCACTTAGCCGACTTGCAAGGGAGAGAGAATGAGTTTGAAAACTTTGACCTCATCCATGGTCCATATCTTGACACTTGGCACCATCTTATTCTCCCTACTATGATTTCACATACATTTACATGCACAAGATTCCACCTCTTGGTCTTCCAATCTTAGCCATTAATCTTGATTACTAAGGAGTGTTCTCATCGGTAACTAACCAGTTGGTCAGTAAATTTACCGTTTGCCCCTGATTATCACAATGCACAATATATACTTCAAAAGTGCTCAATTAATATTAATTACATCACTTTAAAGTTATCAATCCTTGGTTACAATCCAGGATATTACAGGCTGTATCAAGACCGGATCTAAAACCGATCTAAAAAGTCGATTTTAATCGGTCTAAAAACCCTTTTCTGTACAAGTGAATAACTCAACTACTCCTTCATTCGGAAGAGACTAGAAAGAAGGTTGCTCCCATCCAAAATTCAGCATCAGAATTATTCCCACTACTTGTTGAAGGTAATCCATTTTTAACTGATCATCCATATCCCCTTCATCAAGATCAATTTCTCCTGTTGAGAAGCACTTGGTCTTTCTAATTCTTCACCCCATTATATTGGTCACTCATTTTTCTGGCATTTATCCAACTACATATGATCCATCTGAGTATCCGCTAAATGTTGAACCTTCGTGTATAATTCTACATTTGACCAAAGCTAATACAACAATTCTATAATTCTGTATATCAATTCTATATTAAAACAATTGACAAATATGAAAAATATATCTTATATTTAGGATTAAAATCAACTTCTCAAATAGATTCTATATAAAGAATAGAAGGGAGTATATATTTTCCCTCAATATTTTTATCACGAGTTTTGTGAAATGAATTTTGTTTAACAAAACTTAAATTTCCCACTCGATCAATATCTTTTGAATATTTTAAACTTCCCCCATAATTCATTTATGAAATCGGGGTTTAATGGTACTAATAATGGATCAACCGTGGTTACAATAAGAATAGATTAATTAAATAGAATTCTTGCACGACTATGGAGGAGACAAGTGCAAGAAAGCAAAACCCTAGTCGCTAGATCTAATATTCTAAATGTTGATGCTTTAGAGCTTCTTCTCTTCAATCATCGATCAGTTTTCAAAATTAGCTTCTTATTATTTTGGTTTAATTTTGTTTTAACTAACTTAGGGAGTAGTTGATTCTCGCCGCTTTGTTCCTGTGTTTTTCAACTACTTCCTTTCCCTCCGTTACTCGTTAAGAAAAAAAAAAACCACCACCATTATATTTTTGTTATCTTCCATAGAAGTGAGGGCATTTTAGGGAAAAAAATTATTTTTGTTATCTCTAATCAACCTTTCAATCGATGTGATTCAATTAATATTCCCCCTCATCCATTTTATAAAAAAAATACTATAAAAATTAGGCCATTCAAAATGTTAGTTAAGAATAATAAATACATAAAAAAATGAGAGCATAATCTTCCTTATACTTGAGGATCTTTGGTGCTAACGGGTGGCAGGTCGCATACGCCTTGATTCCTTTGGTGCTAACATGTGGATACTTGGTGCCACCATGTGGCGGCATCGTAACAGTTGCATGTCTGTCTTTTTTTCATGAAAATAATTAACCAAAATGAGTACTCTCATTTTGAACTTCAATTACATTTATTGCTTTTAACTTTCCTATGCATGAAGTAACAAAAAGAGGTCTTCTATAATTTACAAAGACCTCGGAATCCAATTGCTTCAACTTTTTTGTAACAGCACTTGTCCCCCCCCTCCCTTCCCCTTCAAAAGCTATGAGGAGATCATTTCAGTCATTTTACCATTTAAAGTATCTGTACGACCAGGCCAGTTTAAAAGCATTGTGGTCGTGAACGAGAAAAATGTTTTCACATGACACATCCAAAGATGGCCAATAAACAAAACATGTAGGTTATGTTTCTGCTGCAATTCTACAAGAATATGCAAACACCTTATCATCAGAATTGATATGAAGATATCATCTTCTACTGTTATATTCTTCCTTAAAATGATAACAAACATGAATCAATTAGAGGCCAGTGTTGTATGTCTTGTCGTTCTATGTTCTAACAAAAGTGCCTGCTTTAAGCTACACAGAGGAAGGGAAAATGGATAAGAATCTCTTCAAGAAAAACAGAACATGAAGAAGTGAAGAACTGAGAGGAAACATGGCGTGTGTTAACTAAAGAAGTGTTCGTATGAAAGATTCTACACTCAGATCACCCAACCATTCTGCAGGCCTCAGTAATTCTCCTCTCTCTCTCTCTCTCTCTCCCCATCTCTATGTATAGATAGGAGTGACTGGACCTTGTTATTACCATTATCTGTATAGGTTTTCGGATCCTTCTTCGGTCGCTTCTTTCTGGGGTGATATTCCAAGAATTGTAAGGTACTATATATTCCTTTCTTCCTTCTACCCATTCTGAGTGGAGCCGTTTTCCTCTTGCATTTTTTTTGTGGGTATAATGATTCTTAATTGATTGACTAATTTTGCTTCATATATGTGCATGTGTAATTGTATTCTCAGAAAAGTGTGTGTATTCATGTATAGATGTAGGGTATTTATATACAAGAGAGGAGCCTCCACATTAATGGCTCATTATGGTGATTGATATCAATCACAATCCCTAATTATGAGGAATCCTAATTATCCCTGATTATATGGGATACTAAGATATTAATTGCCTAACATATTTATTTCCTAACACTCCCCCTCAAGTTGGAGCATAGATGTTAATCATGCCCAACTTGTTACAAAGATAGTCAACCCGAGTGCCATCCAAGGCCTTAGTCAAAAAATCACCCAACTGATCACTAGACGGTACATGTCCTGTAGAGATAAAGTTCTCCTTGATCTTATCACGTATAAAGTGACAATCAATCTCAATATGCTTCGTACGTTCATGGAACACGGAGTTGGAGGCTATGTGTAAGGCAGCTTTATTATCACACCATAGCTTCGTAGGCAATGACGTGGCAAGACCAACTTCCTTCATTAACTGGTGAATCCACACAATCTCCTGTACAGACTGAGACATGGCTCGATATTCAGCTTCTGCACTAGACTTTGCCACCACGTCCTGCTTCTTGCTCCTCCAAGATACCAAGTTTCCACCTACAAGGACACAATAGCCTGTAGTAGACCTCCTAGACATCTTTAACCCCGCATGATCAGCATCACAGAAAAACTCAATCTTTGTGTGACCATGATTCGTATAGAGTATACCACGACCAGGTGAGCCCTTCAAGTAATGTAAGACATGTTCCAGGGCTTCCCACTGAGCAACAGTTGGTGCTACCATGAATTGGCTAAGCCTACTGACAGGAAAGGTTACATCCAGGTGAGTTACCGTAAGATAATTCAATTTCCCAATCAGCCTTCGGTATCATTCAGGGTAGGCAAACGGTTTAATCTTCTCAGGATCAATCCTTTTTTTCATATCCTCAGGTAGCTCATCAAATGGCACACTCTCATCAATATCCAAAAAGGGATTAGGAATCATGGGACAGCTACTAGTTGATGCTCCAAGTTTCACGGTATCTTTCAGTAGATCAAGAACATATTTCCGCTGGGTTAGAAGAATGCCTTTCTTGTTTCTCATAACTTCGATCCCAAGAAAGTACTTTAACTGACCCAAATCCTTTGTTTGGAAGTGGGAATTAAGAAAAACCTTGAGTGACGAGATCCCTGTCATATCATCACCTGTAATAACAATGTCGTCGACATAGACTACTAAGAGAATCATACCAGCGTCTGTCCGTTGATAAAACACAGAATGATCACATTTACTTTGATTCAGACCAAACTTCTTAACCACAGAATTGAATCTGTCAAACCAAGCACGAGGGCTCTGCTTCAAACCATATAATGACTTCTGAAGGTAGCATACCTTGCCATGCTCCCCCTGAGCAACAAAGCCAGGCAGTTGCTCCATGTAAACTTCCTCAAGAAGATCGCCATTTAAAAAGGCATTTTTAACGTCCAGCATATGAAGATCCCAACCATGGGTAGCTTCCATAGAGATGAAGAGGCGAACAGAGGACAACTTGGCCACAGGAGAGAAGGTTTCAGAATAGTCAACACCATACGTCTGAGCATAACCCTTAGCAACCAGTCGAGCTTTCAATCGTTCCAAGGTACCATCAGCTTTCGTCTTAACGGAAAACACCCACTTACACCTAATAGCCTTCTTCCCAGGAGGTAAATCAACGAGAGTCCAGGTACCAGCCTTATCAAGGGCCATCATTTCCTCGTCCATCGCAGCACGCCAACCAGAATGGGCTAAGGCTTGGGAAAGGTTGGTGGGAATGGTAAAAGAGTCTAGGGATGCAATGAAGGAACAGGATGTGGGTGACAGGTGATGATAGGATACAAACGAGGAAATAGGGTATGTACAAGTACGTTTACCTTTGCGGAGGGCAATGGGTAGGTCAGTAGAGGAGGCAGGAGGATCTAGAGTATCCGGCACGGACTCAGGCACTAGTTCAGGGTCAGAGGCCATTGGGGGCGAGGAGGCTAAGTGCGGATTAGGTGCCGAGGTAGACATTGGTAGGTCAGAGGAACCAGCAGCGGCATTACTTTCCTTAGGATGTCTCTGATAGACATGGTGGATAGGAGGCAGAGCAGGGGCCGGCACAGATGCTTGCACTGGTGAGGAGCGAACCTCATACACTAAAAGGTGATCAAGATCAAGGTTAGGGGATGGAGGCCGAGCAGAGACAGAGAAGAATGAGGTAGACTCATGGAAAGTGACATCGGTAGACACAAGATAGCGTCGGAGATTGAGTGAATAGCACCGATAACCCTTCTGAACCCTAGAATAGCCAAGGAAGACACACTTGAGAGATTTTGGATCAAGTTTGGTGACAGTGGGACGAATATCTCGAACAAAGCAGAAACAACCAAAGATTTTGGGATCAATAGGAAACAAGGGTTTGGAAGGAAACAAAGTTGTGTATGGAATGTCACCACTGAGAACAGGAGACGGCATACGATTAATAAGGAAGCAAGCGGTGGACACAGCATCAGCCCAAAAGGATTTAGGAACTTGCATTTGAAACATTAGAGCCCGGGCAACTTCTAATAAGTGCCGGTTTTTCCGCTCTGCAACACCATTTTGAGCAGGTGTATCGGCACATGAGGACTGATGAATCATGCCATGTGTGAACATATAGTCATGAAACTGGCCAGAAAAATACTCTTTAGCATTATCACTTCATAAGGTTTTCACAGAGATACCAAACTGGGTTTTGATCTCAACACAAAAATTGCAAAAGTGAGAGAATAACTCGGAACGATTTTTCATTAAATAAAGCCAGGTGGTTCGAGAGAAATCATCAACGAAAGTAACAAAGTACTTAAACCAGACGTGGACATGATAGGACAAGGGCCCCAAATATCAGAATGAACCAAATCAAAGGGGAACACAGCCCGTTTATTGACTCGAGGTGCCAGGTGAACACGATGGTGTTTGGCAAACTGACACGACTCACACTCTAAGGACGACAAATCATGAAACTGAGGATACAACCTCTTCAGGGATGACAATGACACATGACCTAGACGACAATAAATATCAAAAAGGGAAGAACCACTAGAGCAAGCAACGGAATACGGCACCCGATCGTCAAGGAAGTAATGGCCGCCAGATTCATAACCCCTACCAATAATTCGCCTCATCGTAAGATCCTGAATCACACAATGGTCAGGGAAAAGTGAGATAAAACAATTCAATTGGCGAGTAAGCTTGCTGGGAGATAGAAGGTTAAAAGCAAGATCAGGAACATTGAGGACGGATGATAGAGAAACAGAGGATGTGGGTGTAACTGTGCCAGAGCCAAGGACGCGAGAGGACGAGCCATTGGCAATAGTTATAAAAGAGGGGTTGGCATAAGGTGCATACGTAGAGAATAAATGATGGTTACCTGTCATGTGGTCAGTGGCACCAGAATCGATGATCCACCTCGAGGAAGAAGTAGCAAGACATAAGTCGCCGTTACCTGTAACAAGTGCACTCGGAGTGGATGGAACATTATCAGATGGATCGGAGGATTGGGTCACATGAGCAGCTCCAGTACGTTGTAGCTTGTTCTGAAACTTACGACAGTACCGTTTGATATGACCAGGTTCCTTACAATAGAAGTAGACAATAGGACCCGGAGTCGGAGGATTGTTGCTAGAGCGTAAAGGACCTTGGTTCTGTGGATCAGCAGAGGTCGAGTATGGTATACTATGGCCAGCTTTGACGAAATTCTGTTGACGGGTATCAGTGGGACCACGGCCAGCTAATGCACTAGCATTCGGAGTAGGAGTCGGGTGTAAGAGACTATCTGCACGTAGCACACGAGAGTACACATCCTGAAGTGAAGGAAGTTCAGAACTAAACAGAACTTGGGAACGAACAGTCTCATAGGCAGGATCCAAGGCAGTAAGAAAGCTGAGAATCGCTAGTTTCTCCATATTATCAACCTGAACCTTAAGGTCAGTGGTAGGCGGCATTAACATCTTCAACTCTTCATACATTTTCTTGAACTCCACATAAAAGTTTTTCAACGAACGCCCCTGCTGTTCAGCACGATAGAATCCCTTACAGACATCATGAATGCGAGTAATATTTCCTTTCCCAGAGTATAGAAATTCCAAGCAGCTCATAAGTTCCTTAACCGTATTACAGTGACTAACCGAGGGAAGGATTTCACTGTCAATAGAATTCTGGATTAGCAAGAATAAACGGGCATCCGCTCGGGCCAAAGTCATCTTAGGGTCATCGGCGGGAGGCGTATCAGTCAAATGGCCCTCCTTCTCAATACTAAGCAAGTACATGCGGACGGTTTTGCTCCAATCTATATAATTTATCCAGGTCAATTTGTGCTCAGTGATTTTATTAGTCACAGGAATAATTTCAGTAGTGACGCTAGCCTTGGAGTCAGCCATCAATGCAATTTCAGTAGTGACGCTAGCCTTAGAGTCAGCCATCAATGCACGTAAACCCCTTCTAAGTAGAAGTAATCAACAATCAAGAAAGCAAATGAAGTAGCTTCACAACCACAACAACCAAACAGCCCTAAGCAAGAGCTAGCAAAGACGGCACCGCAAACTCAACCCTCAACAAAGCAAAGAAGTGCATAGACCAGCAACAACCAGAACAGAACCAAACATAGACGTAACAGCCAAAACAGAATCAGAAACGAAGAAACAGAAGGCCAGAAACAGAGAAACGGACGTTCAAATGGACAAATTAGCAACCAAACCGAAAATGGTGAGTACCCACGACGAACAACCTCATCGGAGATGAGGGCGGCGGCAAGTCGGTCGGAACGCAACAAACGACGGCAGCAACGGCGCCGGAAAACGCGCTCACGCACCGGCGCGTGGATCTCCGGCAGATCTAGAGGCGGCGCGTGACGCCCACGCGAGGCTCGAATGGCGGCGATTCTTCGGGGATGGGCCGATCAGACGCCGGCAACTCCTCCTGTGTGGCGCGTGTGTGCAGTTGCTCCCGGTCACCGGAGCTCGTGAACAGTGCTGACGGAAAAGAAAACAGAATAGAAACCAGCGCCAGAAACGGAAGAGAAACAGAGAGCGCCGGAAATAGTAGGCTCTGATACCATGTAATTGTATTCTCAGAAAAGTGTTTGTATTCATGTATAGATGTAGGGTATTTATATACAAGAGAGGAGCCTCCACATTAATGGCTCATTATGGTGATTGATATCAATCACAATCCCTAATTATGAGGAATCCTAATTATCCCTGATTATATGGGATACTAAGATATTAATTGCCTAACATATTTATTTCCTAACAGCATGCATTGATTAGTTGGCGATTTTAAATTTTTTCCAAGTTCTTCCTCGTGAGTGTTTGATTGTTGAACCAACCTAGGTATTTGGGATTCTAACTAATTCCCCTCCCCCAAAAAAAGCAAAAAGGTTTAAAAAGCCATTTAAAAGCAATGTGTAAAATATGTATTTTGTTTCTAATAATACCCTTACTTATAATTAGAGTGCATGAGAGATAAAAAGTGACAAATTATGGCAAAGGGATATATGAGTGACATATATTTAATTGGGGTAAAAATAAGAAGATTGGTTTAAAACTTTATATAAAAAGAATTTATTCCTTGTATTATGAATAGGATTTCAGATTAAGACTTCTATGACAAAACTCCAACGAACACACACACTCTCAAATGCTCTACTCACTGCCCACACTCTTCAACAATGTTTATGAAGTCTTCGGCATTGAATTTTGATTTATGCTTGACGCTTTGAAAGTTTTTCTTTTAACAGCCACATAAGCAAAGTTAACACCGTTATAACAGCCACGCAAGCTAAGTTTATGGTGTTAATGCCACATAAGTAAAGTTAACACTGTTATGTATGCTCAGGCGCAAATCCTCATAAAAAATATAGGTTCCAATGTTTTGAACTGTGCAAAGAAAAGAGACTTAAAATAACCAAACACTAGAAAAAAATACTGAATTTCCAATGGAATTTGCTACAGAATTTAGAGTTTCCGATGAAATTTGCCACTGATTTGCAATGGAAAAGGATTTGTGACAGAATTTCCTACAGAATCCATTATGTTGCTAATAGGAGCGTGACAAATCAATTTCCGACAAAATTTTGATTCTATCACAAATTTCAGACAGAATTCACAAATTTATTTTTTAATTCAAAATGCCATGTGGCATTCTAAGGAGAAGCCATATGTTAGTGAGTGTTTGGGAAGATCCCAAACCTAGGTTTGCGCAACCCGAGACAAAACTCCTCTCACACACTTACCTCGTAAATCGTAAAAGTTATTCTCAAAAGCTAATCCAAACACACACAGTCCATATAAGGCCACATCACCATGAGCCCCTCACTGGCACCGCCACGTGGCAGCTCTGATGCCACCACCTCAACACCAATGCTCACACTACTACAAAAAAGCAAAGTTGTGGCGCTTATAATTGATTAGCTATGGCGCTAAAGAAGTGCTACATATATGGACACCACTAAAAAAAGCGTCACAGCATTTTAATTTTTTTTTTAAAAAAAAATACCCTCCTGTGGCGCTTGTGGGAGGAAGTGCCACAGGAGACTAGACCTCCTGTGGCGCTTGCGTTGGCAAGGGCCACAGGAGGTTCCCTCCTGTGGCCCTTGCCCACGCAAGCGCCATAGTAGGGTCCTTCTTTTTTTTTTTTTTTTGCTTTTTTCCTTTTCTTGTTTCTTTTTTTGTGGGGTACTTCCTGTGGCCCTTGCCCACGCAAGCGCCACAGTAGGGTCCTCCTTTTTTTCTCTTTTTTTCCTTTTCTTTTTCTTTTTTCTTTTTTGTTGGGTATTTCCTGTGGCCCTTGTTTAAAGAAGCGCCATAGGAACTTCTTTTTTTTATATTTTTTGTTCATATCTCCCATAATTACAGTATTGCACACTGAGAGTGTAATAAACATTTTGTATCTATATCCACAGTACAGCAGAATGAAGAAAAGCAAACAACAATGATAGATAACTTTAAAATGATACAAACAAATGATTAATTAGTTAAAGTATTACATAAAATAATTATACAATATATTGTACGTGAATGAATTATACATCAAATTCAACTTGAATACATGCATGCATGACACAACAATTGCCAAGAAACAACACAACAAAGGCCAGCAGCTAGTGATGAATTAAATAGTATAGCTACCCAGAGATTTGTCTAAACACATATTCGCACCATTCCTCGATCACTTCATTAAGCTGATAGTCAGTTAAAGTGTCACAACGTTGATCTTCATAATACTACACATATATACAATTAGCCACAAATTAAAATCTACAAAACATAATTATCAGGCACTAATTAAATTTAATTAAAACACAATATGAAGTGCAACTGAATGACTTATTTTTTTAGGAATAAATGTCTGATCATGCGTAATTACATCCTTCATAAATTTCATAATGTAATACCCACAATCATTGTCATTAGGTTAGAAAGGGCACTGCAAAAATATAATGCAATATTTAACTTTGTTTATGAATAAAAATTGTTTAATAACAAAGTTTGAGTAAATTCATATATCAGTACCAATATCTTCTTTTAAGGATAGCTAAAGTAAGGGTCAACAGCTTTAGAATAGCTTAAGGAGACAGAGGCCTGATACGCAGTCAATGCGCTAACAAAACAAATAGAAACTGGTTACTTTTGGTTATTCAATCACATATGCAAATATTTACACATACGCACGTACGCTTACCTATTGAACAATAATAACATATCATAACAGTTTTGTGGAAGACCATCTTTTAGAGGATCCCCATAGTAAATGTGAGGACCTGAAGGTTCCGCTGGATTGATAACTATTAATATCCAATGACTCCTAAATCTCACCTTTCTTATTTGTGACACCAGCTACCCACAGATCATGTCGTGGAACATATGTAATATCTGAACTTGATTCTTCTATCTGAACAACAAATTTAGTTGAAGTTAAATGATATTCATACAATTTATCTACAAATGAAATAATCTTTAGTTCGTACCAATTTTCTTTCTAACTGTGCATATGAAATTGGTCCTTGTGTGTACCGGTATGCCATGTTTGTCGCATTAGCTCCCTTTTTCTCGCTCAACTCCTGTTTAGATCAAAATAAGGCATATTAATATATAAATATTAATTACAAATACGTACATTACAAGTAATAGGGAAAGTCAAACATATTATATTACTAGAAATTCCTAAGTTGTATTTGTTTTGATAAACTCATCCCACATTTCTTGAGTGATGATTCCTTCGTATAATGTTGGCGGTGTAGCATGATAATCTCATTATCATCCCTCAAGAAGTATTTGACAAGAACAGAACGAAACTTTCTCATAAGTTTTCCGGCTTTTCTTAGCACAAAGGTCTTTCGATCATCATCAATAATAAAAATGCTCTGTAACAATAAAGAAAAAGTATATATAATATGTAAGATTGAAATTAAGTGAAACAAAGCAAACCGAACAATAATATAATTAATGTGTTACTTGTACTTCATCCCACATGTCATTCTTGTTAGAACCGGCTATCACCCAAGAGGGGGTGAATTGGGTGTAAGATAAAAGCAACAATAGGAAAATGAAGTGTTGTTAAAGCAATAAAGGGGGAACCAACAATAGGAAAATGAAGTGTTGTTAAAAATACAGTAGCATTAAAACAATCTAAGAGTTGACATTGTGCAAAATAAAACCCTAACTTAAATCCAAACGCAAAGAATAAAAAATAAAACACCGCAAACTATCAACAGAAGAAGGAAATCAGAGAAGATAATAGGTAAGAGAATCAAAAAGTTCCTGGCAGAAGAGCGTACACAAACCCATACAATAAAAGTTGCAGCAATGAAGAATGAAGGAAGAAAGTTCGGTGCGAAAATCTGATGTCTACTTTAACTACAGCATCATCATCCCTTCCTGGCCAGTGTCATCCCCATACTCGGCAGTGCATCCCTGTCGTCTTCGTGATCACTGGATATCACCTTCTCTGATATTCGTCGTCGGAGAAGATGAGGAGAATGAAGACAAAACCGGATGTGATCAGGATTGACTGTGAGAACATGTTTTTACCCGTGAGTGGGCCCCTCTATGTTTCAAAAAACTCGTGACCCTACCACTATCAGTAGAAGGGAAAATGATATTCATTATTATATTATATATATTATCTCTCTCTACATGTTTATAAGGCATAAGTATAAATATACTTAGTTTACTTGTTTTAACCTACCACCATGACCCTACCTCTATCCTTTTTATTATATTTTTTTGGGTCAAATGACTCTACCACTGTCAGTAGGAGGGAAAATAATACTCCCTTCGGTTCTAATTATAAGATAAAATTGATTTTTTGGAGAAATTAAGGAAGCCAATTAAATTTCTTTAGAGTATTTATATTTTTAGTTTTTTCTCCAAACTAATTAATTTGACTAATAAATTAATATATAATCTAAGGATATTAAAAATATAAATACTCTAAAATAATTTAATTGACTTCCTTAATTTCTCCAAAAAATTCAATTTTATCTTATAATTAAGACCAGAAGAAGTATTTGTTAGTATTATATTATATCTATTTACGTGTCCATATGAGGAAGTGGGAGGCAGAAGTATAAATATATTTATTTCATTTGTTTGAACCTACCACACTGGCTTGCACAGAGCACGAGATGCGATAACAATATGTTGAAAAATAATACAACGGCTTGTGAACAATAAAATGAGTCTAGAGCCGATTATAAGCTGAAAAGGAGAACGGCTTTGAGGTAGAGCCAGTAATATGGGTCTAACCTGTGAGCCCACGGGTTTTGATGGGTTAGGGTTGGAAAAATCCCAACCCGCAAAAATGCGGGCCGCATAGGCTCGCACCGCATAACCCTCGAGTTGATGCGGGTCAGCCCGCGGGTTGGCCCGCAAAATTTTTTATTTTTTATTTACATATAATAATTTTACAAAACTTATAAGTTTTTCACTCCTATCTTGGTACCTCCCAATCCAAAGAGAAAAAATCTTAGCTTCTTCCCTTCTTCTTTAAACAAAATTATTATATCTTGGTTGCTTGAAGATGAGTTTATGTTTTATTTATAAACTTTAACAAATTTGATAACTTTATCTCTTAAATTGTAGATTATGTTTTTAAATTTTTATAAGAGAAATGATTGATACTAACAAGGTAAATTTAATTACTCATATATATATGTCTTATATTTTCAATCCTCTTTAAAAGATATGAATTTTTTTTTCAAAAAAAAAATGTGGGCCCGCAGGCTGGCCTGCAACCCGCACACTGCGGGTTAGGGTTGGCATTTTGCCAGCCCGCAGAAGTGCCCGTGGGTTGGTGCGGACCAGCCCGCTCCTGTATTCCCAGCTATACTTTGAGGAAGAGTTATTGATTATATATTGATGGTTTTGATTTATCTACTGTTTATACCAACTCTTCTCACCCCTTTCAACACTGGCTGATGTCCCACTCATACAAGTTTCTTGACTTTGGAAGCTCATTGCTGTTATTATATTAATTTTTTGTCCTATTTTTTATCATTAATTTATTGATCTATTCATGCCAAGTGTTTTTATATTTGTAATCAGTTATGTCTTTATCTAATATACATACGCGCGCGCGCGCTCACATCCTTTTATGGAGAGTATCCTCTTCCTCCATCTATGGAGAGTCGTTATTTGCTTGATTGTAATTGTAAATACTTCTTTAATAATTATATTTTATATTTTAATGCTTCACATTTTTTCCTATTAATTTAATAAAATATTATTTTTATTATTATTATTTGATAAAATATTATTTTTATTATTAAATATGAATTTTTTTTTTTTATACATGAACCAAGAGCCCAGAGTGACATATCCTTCATTCGAAGTTGGGACAGGTGCACCTTTGAGCTAGATAGTGGAAAGAAAATAGAGAAGAATCTCTTGGACAAAAACACAGAGATGGTGAACCAAGAGAATCATCCACGCTTAACATGGCGTGTGTTTGCTACAGAAGCAAAAGAGGTTTGCTATTTAGCAGGCCCAATGGTTGCTGTGAATTATTCAACTTACTTTCTGCAAACTATTTCTTTGATGATGGTGGGTCACTTGGGTGCTCTTGCTCAATCTAGCACCGGTGTTGCTATTTCTCTTTGTGCCGTCACTGGCTTCAGTGTTATTGTAAGTGACTTCATCTTCTATTGTGAGATTTATATATTTTCCTTTAATAAACTAATAATTGGGGTAACAGTTTGGAATGGCTTCTGCACTTGAAACCCTATGCGGGCAAGCCTACGGAGCTAAACAATATAAGAAGTATGGTGTTCAATTTCAAACTGGAACCTTCTGTGTTATTGTATGTTGTGTTCCTTTCTGTGTGTTGTGGCTTTATTTAGGGAGGTTATTGGTTTTGGAAGGTCAAGACCCTTTAATTGCACATGAAGCTGGCAAATTTGCAGTTTGCTTGATTCCTGCTCTCTTTGCTTACGCAATACTTCAAGCCCTGATTCGATACTATCTTATGCAAAGTTTGATCACTCTTCTAATACTCTCTTCTTCGGTTACAATTTGCTTCCATGTTGGTTTTTGTTGGACATTGGGTTTTAAATCTTCTATGGGTCGTTTTGGAGGAGCATTTGCCATTGGTACTTCATATTGATTAAATGTGCTCATACTTGCGTTATATATGAAGTTCTCTGATTCTTGTGCAAAGACTCGAGTTTCTATTTCCATGGAGATTTTCCATGGGATTGGAGAGTTCTTTCGCTTTGCTATTCCTTCAGCTATAATGATTTGGTATTATTCTTCCCCACATACACAGAATATTAATACGACTTTCTATATATTTATATGTTTTACCTTGAACATTGATATTGATTATTGAATATTTCAGCTTCCAATGGTGGTCATACGAGGTAGGTGCGCTGTTGGCGGGTCTCCTACGACCAAACCCCGAGCTTGAAACTTCAATTTTAGCCGCATGGTATTTTTTTTTTTTTAATGTTTTTGTTTCCATAATCTATAACAAGTTTTGTCCTTTAACTTATATGTAGAGTTTCAGTTTGATCCCTTAATTTTTTTTTTAAAAAAAAAGGTCTTTTCAGTCCTTTATATATTGTTGGCTGGTCTTTAGCAACCAAACCCCGAGCTTGAAATGGTATATGCTTTTCTTAATGTTTCTATTTTCAAAATCTATAACAAGTTTGGTGTGCATTTGGTATTACTTATTGGAGGTCAATAAGCACGTATTACGTAAATCGAGATAAAACTCCTCTCACATACTTACCTCGTATACCGTAAATCACAATTTATAAGCACTTATATAGAGTTTCAGTTTAATCCCTTTAAAAAAAATGGCCTTTTCAGTCCTTTATATGTTGTTTGCTGGTCTTCAACAACTAAATCCCAAGCATGAAACTTCAGTTTTGGCCGTATGCCATAGGCTTTTTCTTAATGTTTCTATTTCCAAAATCCATCACAAGTTTAGTCATTTAGCTTAATTCAAAGTTTTATTTTGAATCATAAACTTGAAAAAAGTCCTTTTCAGTCCTTTATCCCTAGTGGTCGTTAATAAAATAATTTCAATATTGAAGTTTTAACGTTGAGAAAACATTATCAAAAGCTAGCATATAAAGTTTAATTTTCAAAATATGATTGTTTCAAAAAAAAAAATCATTTGAGAGCAACAGTGTTAGGGATTAAAGGACTAAAAAGATAATTTTTAAAGTTAATGACCAAACTGAAGCTTTGTATAAAGTTAAATTTTAATCCGTTGTGCATATAATTTAATGTTAATGACCATTGCATCAACTACTACAACAATAATATGCCTCTAACTAATTCTCTGTATAAATTTGAATATTTTGACCAGTGTATCACTGACCAGTACAATCTATTCAATACCAGAATCGATTGGCTCAGCCGCAAGGTCAGCATCACATAGTTAACATCCATCAATACATTTATATGTTTCATCTATATTCATATCTAAGTTAAATTAGTGCAGCTTCTTAATTAATCAAATTTGTTTTATTATTCAGCACAAGAGTTTCAAATACTTTAGGAGCTGGAAGTCCACAAGCAGCACGAGTGTCCACCTTTTGTTCAATGGTGCTAATGCTTTGTGAGGCTTTTACAGTGAGCGCAATTGTTTTCGCCAGCCAAAATGTTCTAGGTCATGTTTTTAGCAACGAGCCAGATGTAATACGCTACGTCACAGACATAACTCCTTTATTAGCTATGTCCGTTCTCTTGAACTCCGTTTGAGGTACCCTTGCAGGTAAAATCTTTCATTCCAATATAGGGTCTGCTTGGTTTCCAATTTCCAAAACTGTTTTTAGAGAAAAATGGGAAAAATCCCCATTGGAAATCTTATTGGTGAAAAGGGCTTAATAAATTTTTATACAAATACTCTGCAAATTTTGTATGTACAGAATACCCATACTCTTATTCAGGTCCTTCCCACCAATAAATTTTTAATGCAAGACTTTTTCCCAATTTTCCCCTCTTTTTTTGTTTTGGAAAACATAAAAAATAAAATATGCTAGAAAATGTGTTTTCGGTTGTGTTCTCTCTCTCTCTCTCTTTATGCGAACCGTTATATGTTCTGAAATACCCAAAAAAATTGGAATTTTGTTCTGAAAAACAGAAAAAGTCAGAACATCATTTTGATCCTTTCTTACTTTTTGTTTAAAATATGATGAGAGATAGAAAAGATTGTACTCCTCTGGACCAGGTAGTATTTTCATTAGTGACAATCATATTATAAAACAAACTATTATTTTACCCTTTACTTCACTATTTTTGATATATTTTTCAAAATAATGATTCAAACACTGCATATTTTTTAAATTATTGTTTACAAAAGTTGTTCTAAGAAATTTACTCCACAAAATTGTCCTAAGAACATAAAAATAGATAGTATAATCAAATAAGCCCCTATTCTTATTGAATTTAAACTCATATATATTTTTCTTTGTTCTATGAAATCTAATTCTTGTCCAAACAATAGGGATTGTAAGGGGAAGTGGGTGGCAACACATAGGAGCTTATGTAAATTTCGGATCTTACTATGTTTTTGGCCTTCCACTTGCTGCAATTTTGGGGTTTTGGGTTCACATGAGAGGAAAAGGCCTTTGGCTTGGAGTAACGGCTGGTACAATTAGCCAAGTGATTGTGCTATTGATTGTTGTAAGCTGTACAGATTGGGAAAAAGAGGTTTGTTCTACACACTTTCAAGAATACCATTTTTTTCAATTTATAATCTTCAAATTTCATGTATGGTTTCTTTTACTTTTTAGTAATTAAGATTATGCAGTAATTATGTGATGCTTAATTATGAGAAATGTTCTCATTATGGGAGAGTCTGAATTCGCAGGCAAGATTGGCTAGGGAGAGGGCACTCAAGGGACCTCTGGCAGAAGAAGAAAATGTTTTGATTTGATCAAACAGAGTTTATTAGTTACTTAATTTGTGTGCTATGCAAACTAAATTAGCATATTCCACTACTATAAACAGGGGTTTTAATGTCCATATTTTGGCACTATTACCGTCCAAAAATAAAAGGACGTCTCTGTGAGAGGTGTAGTAAAGTGGGACTTTAGACGTCCCAATTTTGAAATAGGGACGTCTAAAGTCTCTACTTTAGATGTCCCTTTTTTTAAAAAAGGGATGTCTAAAGTCATTTGAATTTCAAATTTCCTATAGATGCTAAGGTTATAGCTGGGAATACGGGCTAGCCCACGGGTTGCGAGCTAGCCCGCACCACCCCGCAGCCCGCACTTTTGTGGGTTGGCAAAATGCCAACCCTAACCCGCAGTGTGCGGGTTGCAGGCCAGCCCGCGGGCCCGCAATTTTTTAATAAAAAATTCTATTTTTTAAAGAGGATTGAAAATATGAGATACATATATATGAGTAATTAAATTTACCTTCCTAGTATCAATCATTTCTCTTATAAAAATTTAAAAACATAATCTACAATTTAAAAGATAAAGTTATCAAATTTGTTAAAGTTTATAAACAAAATATAAACTCATCCTCAAGCAACCAAGATATAATAATTTTGTTTAATGAAGAAGGGAAGAGGCTAAGATTTTTTCTCTTTGGATTGGGAGGTAGCAAGATAGTAGTGAAAAACTTATAAGTTTTGTAAAATTATTATATATAAATAAATAATAAAAAATTTTGCGGGCCAACCCACCAACCCACGGGCTGACCCGCATCAACCCGCGGGTTATGGGGTGCGAGCCTGTGCGGCCCGCATTTTTGCGGGTTGGCATTTTCCCAACCCTAACCCGTAAAAACACGCGGGCTCACAGGTTGAGCCCGTGGGTTGGGCCCATATTACTGGCTCTAGCTGAGGTCATCAATTACAGAAGCAAACACAAGTTCCAGAAGAGAATCCTCTGCAATAGTTTTATTGAACACAAATGCTAGCTTTCCCCATTCTCTTTTTGGCTCTGAAATTTCCTTTTTTGGCATCATCACACTCCCACCACTTTGCTAGCTTTGTTCAAACTTCTTTTAGTCAAAATTTAGAATTTAAAAATCCTTTTTTAACCCAAATGCACTGTACCAGATATGATTGTGAAAAAAGAGAGGAATTTATATAATAATAAACAGACAAGCATGTAAGATTTGAGAAGTGATAAAGAGAGAGTCACCATCACAAATAGGGGCACCGAAGGGCATGATGAGAGGGTGGAGGATGGCGAGAACACCGAAGGAAAAATCCATTTGAATTTATAGAATGCGGGTCTCTCTCTGCAACTTCTCTCAGAGAAATTGAAAAATTTTGTGGGAGCAAGAGAGAGAGACATCTAAAGTCCCACTTTAAACATCCTAAATTGAATTTGGGACGTCTAAAGTGTAAAAAAAAAAAAAAATTAATTTTTTATTTTACTTTACACGTCCTAAATTCCATTTGGGACGTTTAAAGTCCCTTTTTTTTACTTTAGGCCTCCCAAATTCAATTTGGGACTTCTAAAGTGACGTCTAAAGTAAAAATAAAATAATTTTTTTTTAATTTAGAAGTCTCAAGTTCAATTTGGGACGTCTAAAGTGTAAAAAAAAATTTAAGTTTATTTTTTCCTTTAGACGTCCCAAATGGAATTTGGGACGTCTAAAACTACCTAGTTCCCACACAAAATTATAAAAATGTCATCGCCTATGTTTTAGAAGTTCCTATTTTAAAAAGGGATGTCCTTTAGAATAGCAGAATCTATATTCTGTAGTAGTATTATTTTGACGTTTAGCCACTAAATGGAGGATCGGGAAAAATGTGTTCCACTCCTTTCACACCCACATTGCATGTATTGTCTCCCTTTGCGTGTCAGATTGATACTTGAATCCTAAGGCCTCAAGTATGAGCGTCGGTCGAACAATGTGGTCAAATTTGTCAACATCAGTTTGCTTTACTTTTTCTTGCTCGCATAGCATTTGACCAATGTACTCTATGGAAATATAGTTCATCTATGTTAATATATAGAAAATGATATTGAAAGTGAAAAAAAGGTGGCCCAATGCACGTAGGCTTACTTACAAATAGAGAAATTGTTTATAGGATTTGAACCATGACCTTTATGTCTCTTTTGGTTTTTTAAAATAGGCCTTTATATCACACGACAGCAACATTACTAGTATATCGAGTCCCACCCTCTTTAAGATAAAAAAATTCTAGGATAAAATAAATTTCAAGAGGCTTACCATCGATATTAGAGAGTTCAAGGGCGTGACTTCACTTACTTAAGTGCAAAATGCGTAGCTCAGTGACTGTAATCATGCCTCTGGTCAATGCACAATTCGTCCCACATTCATAATTCTCTAACTCTAAGATTTTAATTGGCGAACAGCAACCATGGTTCAGTTTTCCTAAAAGAAGTTTTGGATGGGACGTCTGGGTGGTAAGCGGAACCGAGACAACCTCAGGTCAGAACGAGATGAGTTACATGACAGAAAATCCATCTCGTCCCTGTTCACTGGGACATGCCTGTCCTAGTCGGTCCTGTCACGTGAACACCTCTAGTTGTAGTGATTATGGACAGAACCACTACGTGCACAGCAACAAAGCAAAACCTGCGGCCTCATTCGCTGTGTCCAAATCTATTAGGCAACAATAGGATACATTCAACCACTATAAATAAGTGCAACTACTATTGACGCCACTTGGCATAAAAATATTGTAGTAGTGTTAGGAACCATCACAACTTTGTAGCGGTGTTTAGAGCCAAATCGCTACAAATTCTCATGTCATTTGGTGATAGTCAACTCCCCCTTGCAAACTTGTAACAGTTTCACCCCATTACATTGGTCACTCATTTTTCTGGCATTTATCCAACTACATATGATCCATCTGAGTATCCCCTAAATGTTGAACCTCCGTGTATAATTTTACATTTGACCAAAGCTAATACAACAATTCTATAATTCCGTATATCAATTCTATATTAAAACAATTGACAAATATGAAAAATATATCTTATATTTAGGATTAAAATCAACTTCTCAAATAGATTCTATATAAAGGATAGAAGGGAGTATATATTTTCCCTCAATATTTTTAACACGAGTTTTGTGAAATGAATTTTGTTTAACAAAACTTAAATTTCCCACTCAATCAACATTTTTTGAATATTTTAAACTTCCCCCATAATTCATTTATGAAATTGGGGTTTAATGCTACTAATAATGGATCAACTGTGGTTACAATAAGAATAGATTGATTAAATAGAATTCTTGCATGACTATGGAGGAGACAACTGCAAGAAAGCAAAACCCTAGTCGCTAGATCTAATATTCTAAATGTTGATGCTTTAGAGCTTCTTCTCTTCAATCATGGTCCAGAAGATGATATGCAACTTCCTGAAAATAATGGTGCTCTCGAAGATCACATCCAAGTGGAAGTTGGTTTACAAGTTTTTGTGTTTCATCGATCAGTTTTCAAAATTAGCTTCTTATTATTTTGGTTTAATTTTGTTTTAACTAACTTAGGGAGTAGTTGATTCTCGCCGCTTTGTTCCTGTGTTTTTCAACTACTTCCTTTCCCTCCGTTACTCGTTAAGAAAAAAAAAAAAAAACCACCACCATTATATTTTTGTTATCTTCCATAGAAGTGAGGGCATTTTAGGGAAAAAAATTATTTTTGTTATCTCTAATCAACCTTTCAATCGATGTGATTCAATTAATATTCCCCCTCATCCTTTTTATAAAAAAAATACTATAAATTAGGCCATTCAAAATGTTAGTTAAGAATAATAAATACATAAAAAAATGAGAGCATAATCTTCCTTGTACTTGAGGATCTTTGGTGCTAACGGGTGGCAGGTCGCATACGCCTTGGTTCCTTTGGTGCTAACATGTGGATACTTGGTGCCACCATGTGGCGGCATCGTAACAGTTGCATGTCTGTCTTTTTTCAATGAAAATAATTAAACAAAATGAGTACTCTCATTTTGAACTTCAATTACATTTATTGCTTTTAATTTTCCTATGCATGAAGTAACAAAAAGAGGTCTTCTATAATTTACAAAGACCTCGGAATCCAATTGCTTCAACTTTTTTGTAACAGCACTTCTTCCCCCCCCCCCCCCCCCCCCCCAAAAGCTATGAGGAGATCATTTCAGGCATTTTACCATTTAAAGTATCTGTACGACCAGGCCAGTTTAAAAGCATTGTGGTCGTGAACGAGAAAAATGTTTTCACATGACACATCTTAAGATGGCCAATAAACAAAACACGTAGGTTATGTTTCTGCTGCAATTCTACAAGAATATGCAAACACCTTATCATCAGGATTGATATGAAGAAATCATCTTCTATTGTTATATTCTTCCTTAAAATGATAACTGTTGGACTTTGGGTCCAAGTCCGCCCTTGATGGGCCGGACTATTTGATTCGGAAATAAGTAGCCTAATCAAATAAGAATAAAATCAGCATAAGATGCAGATTTGGGAATATTTCAGCAATAATTATGGATTTGTTAAAAGAGGAACAAATCACCACAATTAGGGAATTAATTGAGAGACAATTAATTGTTGTCTTGGAGGGCAAAAAGGACTGCACACGTTTCCTAATTAGTGGCCTCCTTAAACCACTATAAATAGGGTGTGCCTCCTCAATTGCAATTCGCCCCGCCATTGAGTTTTCTGGAAATTCTCTTCTCTCCTACCATCTTTCTGGTTCTGGTGATCTGCTGTGCAAATCACAATTAGGCTCTAGTAGTCTAATAATTGTGTGGGCACAAGTATGGAGTATTGGAGCTTTGACCCGGATCCGAACATAGATTCGTCCAGGTACGCCTAATCTCCTTTTAGTTAAATATTTTTCCTACATTGGTATCAGAGCCATTTGATCCTTAAGGCTGTGATTTATTCTATGTGAATAATAGTATGATATAATTTGTTTATATCTCAATTAATATTTTCGTTGTGCTACTGTGTGTGTATGTATGTATGAAAGTATATATTGTATATATTGTTCATACATATATAATCTGTATATAGATTGTTCACGCATATTCTCTTTATTTTGTTGCGCTGAGCTACAATATCTAAACATGCTTGAATTTTTTTTCTATATGCCTCATTTTTTGATAATATGTGTATATATATGTGCGTCTGTGTGCATTCGGATTCTTCCTTCTAGATTTGATATTCGACCATGAAGCTCAATGTGCACACATATATGCTAAGTTCTTGATTGTTTCCTCCTCTAGTTGTTTTATATATATACATATAATAAGTGTGTGTGTATATCTCATGGCACAATTCCTTCGTCCTCTTCCTCAAATCTTTGATTTCCTAAAGTTGCATTTTTGGAACCTATGTGGAACTAAAAATGAAAAAGACTTAACCCCTCAAAGGTTAGAAGAGCCTTTGAAACACAGAGACACATCCGGTCGGATTACGTCACGCCGACAACGTCGAGAAAAATTGGGTGTTTGAAACTCGGTGTTTTTGCCCAAAGTAAGGACATGGATGTGTAGAGCTCGAAGAGACGATTCCAACGATGCTTAGATTGCGTCAAACGGAGTCTGGATGAGGGAGAAACAAAGGAAAGAAGTTTGCGGGTCGTTAGTCGCCGCCGCAACTTCACTCATGATTTGATCAATGAAACAGAGGTTTTAAGATCAAATAAATGCCATGGATTTATAGTTCGCTGAACTACGATTCCAACGACACTAAGAACGCGAAAAACGGAGCTAAAACGAGGGAGATATGGCCTCCCGAAGTTGGCAGGTCGCGATGACCCGTCGAAGCTCCAACCGGGTCGGGTTGACCCGCCTGGAGGTTGAAGATGATGACGTGGCAGTCAACGCCACGTCATCGGTCAACCACTGACACGAGGCACCAACGAGCGGTCGCCACGTCATCGCCAATAGCCACATCATCATCGGTCAATGAGTCACGTCATGCGTTGACCGAGACACGTCAGCGCCACGTCACTGAAACATAATCGCCACGTCATTGACACGTAAGCGGTGACGAGTCACGGTTGTCAATGATCAACAGTCATTCATTGACTGTTGACCCAAAAAAAAAAAGGAGAGAGAGGACATATGGCGCGTGGGGCCCACTGGGGTCTCCGTTTGACACATGGCAAGCACCGTCGGAAAGAGGACAGCGCGTGGAGTCTTGGGAGCCGGCACATGGAGGTCACGCGCCACCAGGGAGAGTGGCCAACACTGGAATTTTCCAATTTTTTAGGATTTTTGGATCCTGACACCTTCTAGGGGCGCGTGAGGGCGTGTAGGGCCTCCAATTGAGACATGGTCGATTCCTAAAAATCCCTAAATTCGAGAGCTTCAATTTGATATATAATTTGCATATATTTGAAGCAAGTTTGGATATGATTTGAGTCAAAAAGGTGCTTGTGTGTACTTAGAGGGTCCCAAAAACGTTGGAATTGAATCAATGTTGGTTCTATTATTTTTTGGGATAAGTTGACTTATTTTTTTGAGAGTGTTTTTAGTTGCAACATGAGGTTAAATACTGAAAGATTCTTTAAAAGTAAGGGATTATTCAAATGAGTTTTTGAATGTAAAATCCTATCCAACCTTGACTCAAACTCTTAGAGATAAAAACCTGAAAACTTGCAGCAACTTTAAATTATTCAATAATTATTGAATAATAATAAGTCTTCCCATGCTTCTAACCACATTGATCCACTTGGATTGCAGCAATGACTTCTAAAAGTTAACCTTTTATCATATATGTTGTGACAAAGGACAAGATAGATAGAGATGTGAGAATCATCTCATCAAGTGGGAGGTATGCTGCAAATACATCCAAATGAGTGGATGTAGACATGGCAAAGAGGAGCTGAACATTGTAACTAGATGCTACATGAGTTAACATGGTCAGAAGGGCCTATGAGAAGGAGAACCTGGTTAAGAGACAACAATATGAGGCTTAAATTCTTTGAATGTTCTTGTTTTATCATTGAATTTAAGATTAAATTCTCTGTTAGTTTTTTAGAATTGAATTCAGTATATTCTCTTCTTGTTTTCTTGAACATTCATGCTAGTTAGATGATATTGTGTTATTATCTTGTTAATATAACTGCTCTTTGATTGAGTGGGAGTTTTCTGGAATGCGTCTAGAAATCCAAAGGGGAAATTGTTCAAATGAAGATTGTGGTTAAAAGGGTGATGAGCTAACTAGTATGATTGGGATGGGAGTCAACATAGTTGTCTCCTGAACATGAAACTAGTAAATTTATTATCTAATTATCCTTTGTCTTATTTGAACAAATAAGATGTGTATACCATAATCGTCTAAGTGATCAATTATGACCAACTCTATTTGACTGAGCTTATAAAGACAAGCTCAATAGAGATATCTGTGGAGTTAGAAACTCTCAAATCTCTTTCATTCAAGAAGAATGAGATGTCAGGGACATCCTACCAACTAGTCTTCAGCATTTAAAGGTTGAAGCAACCGAAGGATACAAGAGGTTTATGCTATCAAGCATAGAAGGAACAATATTGCTCAAACTTATGATGGTACAAGCAATGTAACCTTATCCAAGCCATGTGGATAATATTGGAAGATAGTGCAATAGGTGATCTTCTTCCATAAAGTTAAAACTAAGTTAAGTTTTAACATAGTGTACTAAGTCCTAACATGTTGTTTAGGCAACACTTGAGGCAGATGTCAAACTAAGAAGTTGAGACAAACTAAATACCAAGTTCTTTCTAACAAACAACAAGTGTATGTTGTGATAAGACATCTCCCAGTGAGTGGGAGGAAGCTATGCCTCCCAGTGAGTGGGAGTGAGTCATGTCTTCCAGTGAGTGGGCGTATACGAAAGTAAGATTGCCTCTGATATGCATATTGTAACCTTCAGCAATGTGATTCACCACATTGAACTTGAATGTGAAAGACTGAAGGATTCAAGATCCATCAGTCAGACGAACTTAGCTAAAGAGTGGGAGGATTCATCCTCCATGCCTAAGGGCAAGGAACCTATGAGATAAACTTGATCTAGAAGAGGTCAATGGTTTCTGCAAAGATAAAAATGCTACATTGATAAACCTTTAAGGGTTGTAAAAGTAGCAATCCACATGAGTTGTGGATGTTTCACAGAAGCATATGACTTCATGTCAAAAGCAAAGCAATAAAGAGATAGAATCAAGGGATTGGAACTTGCACATTAACTCTGCATAGATAAACCACCCTGATTCACTCCATGCAATTGCAATTGATAGAATCACATCTTTGCTATCTCTTTAGTTAAGAATCGATGGGACTATGATTCTCAAATCCTTTGTTGGATTTTGATGTTTCTTTTCTAGGGATAAAAGATTCCATTTCTTGCCACATGTACACCATGATCAAAGGGAATGATCAAACTAGCAAAAGAGTATTTGCTAAATAACGTGTGCTAAAAGGTTAATACCCTTATGAATAAGTTGAAAACTTATTCTACCTGGCAAGAAAGACCAAGAAACATTTTTTTGAGAATATCCATTGCAATTGGCAAATTATGACGTTAGTGAACCAATGAACGTGAGGGCAAAACACAAACAGCTTGGTGTTTCGTTGACATTGTGCACATTTACTCGAAATACAGCAATATTTACTTGATTTTTGGCAAGTGTGAAGCTGTTAGATAATGGCTGATCTAGTCAGGAATCAGTGAAATTGAAAGGATAAGACCTTTTGAACTAATAAGGGTTAAAGACAACCATGTGATTAGTTCAAGCTGTTTTGTGTACAAGAAAGGCATTATTAGGCAACTATCAATACCTAGAACCCTTTAACATAATAGAGTTGTTGAAATGGAGAGATCGACCTCTCCTTGATTTGGTTATGAACATAATGACATCAATGAGGCTATCAGCCATATGTTGGTAGGTGGACTCATAGCTATTATATTCACACTTAACCAAATGCCCTCTGTGTCAGTCACGACCTTACCCTATGAATCATGAATGGGCCTTAGACTAGGACTAAGCTCGTTAAGACCATAAGGGTCATTAACTTTATATTCATAATTCTTCCTATGAGTAAGGAAGATTGGGGTCAAGGTATACAAGGTATCTCTTTGTGAGATGATATGAGAATTTGACATGACATGTCTTCATTAGTGAAAATGATGACGGTTCAGTAACTAATAGAAAACCGTGGGACACGACGTTCATAAAACCCAGATTTCCTAGCAGGAAATGAGCATTAATCAAAATAAATCTCTTTAAGAGATTCACAAGTGACAAGGAATAACCAAGTGTTCCTAAGTTCACTGATCCGAGTGGGAGGATTGAGACCATTTTCACGACGAAAGAGGTAAGAGGTAAGTTACGAGAGAATTACCTTACTCATACATAGGAAAGGAATCCTATGAAATCCACCTCGGAGTAAATTGTCATCTAGCGAATGACTATAAGGGATAGATTCCCTAATAGATTGAATACTCCCTTAATCATTTAGAAGGTGATGATAAGTACCTATAAGTGTCTGAAAGACTCTAGAAGGACCTGCTAAAATGAATTGCAAAGTGTCATGCAGGAGGATTTGGATTCCTTTTAAGCCAAATACGTGTTTAGGTAATTTGTCACCTAGCCAAGAGGCGATTGGGAACAAGTAGGTTCTCAAATCTGTTGGGGGCATATAGAACCTAAAACAGTTAGTGGCTAGGGGGTAATACAATGGAAGGTTGTTCGTTGTGCGTTTTAACTCTGAACTTTGGCTATGACAACAAGCTTAGTCTTGAAAATTGCATCAAGATGATGTCAAGACCACCTTCCAATTTGGAATTTTGGAAATTGGGTGATGAACTCTACATGAAGCAGCTTAAGAGCTTCATAGAAACGATCACCCAAATAGTAGTATATGAGGTTTTCACAAGGTGAAAGCCTCACCAACTTCGAAATAATCGAAGAACACTACATAAGTTTCAAATGGTCTAGTGATGATTCTTTGTGAAGTCATCCTTTGTCAAATGACATATGAAACAAGTGTCAAGGGAGTCAAAGGAATAAAGGATCAGAGAATCCTTAAATTCTGAGTTGAGAAAGTCATGGGTTGAACAAATATCTTGAATGACAAGATAAACGGAGATTGCACAAGAAAGATACAGTCTTTTCCACCTAAGACATGTACAAACGTAATCTTTAGACATCTTGGGATGTCAAACTACAAACTCATAGATACCCCTGAAGTCAAGGGCATAACCTAAAAAGGATTACATGTCCTATGAGGAATCCAACATAAGAAAGGTGGATAGAGTCTCATGGGAGACTATAGTTGGTAATATGAATGTACACATTGGTGTACAAAAGACCAAATGTTTTTTGTCAGACTTGGAAGTTGTTTTTAGTCCTGCTGTAAAATGGGTTATGAGAATAACCAGGGATTAAGTTGTCAAGACAACAACTTTCTTTTTTGAAAGGATACTCCAATACAAGACCAAGGCAAATGGTGATGAAGTAAGGAAATATACATAGTATTTTTCCTGTTATCCATGGAAATAGAACGCAGGGCGTGTTCTGCCATCATTCAAAGTGCCATATGGCTAAAGTAATTCCTATGAGAGATTGGGAATGAATGGTGGATAGAAGGATCCAAACGATAACATCTTATGATGATCATAAGTATCGCAGCAAGACGAAACATACTTTTTGATACATCTCTATTAGAGATATGCTTTCAAAGAGGGAAGGCGATAGTTCAATGACCTTCTACTGACAGAATGTTGGTAGATCCCCTTATTGAGCCCATAGCTTGATTTTCATTGAGTTAGTGAAAATCTAGGGGTGCAAATAAAATATAAGGTCGTGAACTTCTTTTATAAGAAGATAAAAGAAATGGTATGTATGTTATGAGTAAATACATAAAGGTATATAGTTTTGTATGTCGTACAGGTCAAAAGAGGTTGGTTCACTCACACGAACAACCGTCTTCCCATGTTTTGCAGGGGCATGGGAAGGTAAGACGAGCAAATGATCACCATGAGATGGTTGAGAAGAATCTTTGCGTTTGAGTCGCCTCAGTCAGACTGAGATGAGATCCACATGTGTGTAAATACACAGAAAATGGATCGAAGCATGAATATGGACCTGTAGCCAGGCAAAGAACCCTTTTTTTCACAAATGAGATTGTAAAAGAGATATTGTGAAAAAGGAAGTTCTGGTTCGAATGTTGAGTACATTTTGGAACTAATGTCTGTACGGTGAAAGAAAAGAAATTGACGTACATCTCAAACCATTCACCGTAGCATGCAATTCATACTACATGTGCTTGAGAGTTAAACTGCAAACACGGGATGTGGGTGAAAGATCCCTAGTTCACCACAGTGTGAGTCCCAGGAAGGAAGAACACTTCCATGATGCCCTTAAGACTTAGGCGGTATCATGAAAGCTTGGTTTGGTGACAGCTACTTTAGTTGAAGCTCCATGATCACACTCGATTCGGTCAGACGAGTGAAAACTAGGAAAGCGACCAAGTCAAGATGGACTGATGTTTAGTCAAAAAGGAAGATTTACTCCTAGATACATAAGATGTACTAGTATCTGTGGTCGACCCCTTACTAGCTCTATGTGTAGCTAGTAAATGCGGATACTATGTGCGTGGAAGGTAATCTGAGTTAATCAATATATTAACTCAAGAGGGATTAGATATGCCATGAGCAATATGTATGGGAGAATCTGGGGCATATGAGGCAATGAACATATAGCTTACGGTTATATATAAAGGGTGTCCTTGGATGCTGGTCCAATATAAAGGATTTCTAGTATCACAAGCACCAAATCTCAAAGACGTTTTTGCCCACGCAGTCACGGCAGACGCCAAGTATGAAACAAGAAAGAGTAATGCACGCACAATGGGAGGCTTATCAAGTACGAGTGGGAGATGTTGAACTTTGGGTCCAACTCCGCCCTTGATGGGCCGGACTATTTGATTAGGAAATAAGTAGCCTAATCAAATAAGAATAAAATCAGCATAAGATGCAGATTTGGGAATATTTCAGTAATAATTATGGATTTGTTAAAAGAGGAACAAATCACCATAATTAGGGAATTAATTGAGAGACAATTAATTGCTATCTTGGAGGGCAAGAAGGACTGCACACGTTTCCTAATTAGTGGCCTCCTTAAACCACTATAAATAGGGTGTGCCTCCTCAATTGCAATTCGCCCCGCCATTGAGTTTTCTGGCAATTCTCTTCTCTCCTACCATCTTTCTGGTTCTGGTGATCTGCTGTGCAAATCACAATTAGGCTCTAGTAGTTTAATACTTGTGTGGGCACAAGTATGGAGTATTGGAGCTTTGACCCGGATCCGAACATGGATTCGTCCAGGTACGCTTAATCTCCTTTTAGTTAAATATTTTTCCTACAATAACAAACATGAATCAATTAGAGGCCGGCGTTGTATGTCTTGTCATTCTATGTTCTAACAAAAGGGCTTGCTTTAAGCTACACAGAGGAAGGGAAAATGGATAAGAATCTCTTCAAGAAAAACAAAACACGAAGAAGTGAAGAACTGAGAGGAAACATGGCGTGTGTTAACTAAAGAAGTGTTCGCATGAAAGATTCTACACTCAGATCACCCAACCATTCCACAGGCCTCAGTAATTCTCCTCTCTCTCTCTCTCTCCCCATTTCTATATATAGATAGGAGTGACTGGACTTTGTTATTACCACTATCTGTGTAGGTTTTTGGATCCTTCTTTGGTCGCTTCTTTCTAGGGTGATATTCCAAGAATCGTAAGTACTACATATTCCTTTCTTCCTTCTACCCATTCTGAGTGGAGCCGTTTTCCTCTTGCATTTTTTTTGTGGGTATAATGATTCTTAATTGATTGACTAATTTTGCTTCGTATATGTGCATGCATTGATTAGTTGGCAATTTTAAATTTTTTCCAAGTTCTTCCTCGTGAGTGTTTGATTGTTGAACCAACCTAGGTATTTGGGATTCTAACTAATCCCCCCCAAAAAAATGAAAAAAGGTTTAAAAGCCATTTAAAAGCAATGTGTAAAATATGTATTTTCTTTCTAATAATACCCTTATTTATAATTAGAGTGCATGAGAGATAAAAAGTGACAAATTATGGCAAAGGGATATATGAGTGACATATATTTAATTGGGGTAAAAATAAGAAGATTGGTTTAAAAATTTATATAAAAAGAATTTATTCCTTGTATTATGAATAGGATTTCAGATTAAGACTTCTATGACAAAGAGACTCCAACGAACACACTCTCTCAAATGCTCTACTCACTGCCCTCACTCTTCAACAATGATTATGAAGTCTTCGGCATTGAATTTTGATTTATGCTTGACGCTTTGAAAGTTTTTCTTTTAACAGCCACATAAGCAAAGTTAACACCGTTATAACAGCCATGTAAGCTAAGTTTATGGTGTTAATGCCACATAAGTAAAGTTAACACCGTTATGTATGCTCAGGCACAAATCCTCATAAAAAATATAGGTTCCAATGTTTTGAATTGTGCAAAGAAGAGAGACTTAAAATAACCAGACACTAGAAAAAATACTAAATTTCCAATGGAATTTGCTACAGAATTTAGAGTTTCCGATGGAATTTGCCACTGATTTGCAATGGAAAAGGATTTGTGACAGAATTTCCTACAGAATCCATTATATTGCTAATAGGAGCATGACAAATGAATTTCCAACAAAATCTTAATTCTATCACAAATTTCAGACAAAATTCACAAATTTATTTTTTATTTTTTAATTCAAAATACCATGTGGCATTCTAAGGAGAAGCCACGTGTTAGTGAGTGTTTGGGAAGATCCCAAACCTAGGTTTGCGCAACCCGAAAAAAAACTCCTCTCACACACTTACCTCGTAAATCATAAAAGATATTCTCAAAAGCTAATCCAAACACACACAGTCCATATAAGGCCACATCACCACGAGCCCGTCACCGGCACCGCCACGTGGCAGCTCTGATGCCACCACCTCAACACCAGTGCTCACACTACTACAAAAAAGCAAAGTTGTGGTGCTTATAATTGATTAGCTGTGGCACTAAAGAAGTGCTACATATCTGGACACCACTAAAAAAAGTGTCACAGCATTTTAATTTTTTTTTAAAAAAAATACCCTCCTGTGGTGCTTGTGGGAGGAAGTGCCATAGGAGACTAGACCTCCTGTGGCCCTTGCCCACGCAAGCGCCACAGTAGGGTCCTTCTTTTTTTTTTTCTTTTTTCCTTTTCTTTTTTCTTTTTTTGTTGGGTACTTCCTGTGCCCTTGCCCACACAAGCGCCACAGTAGGGTCCTCCTTTTTTCTCTTTCTTTCCTTTTCTTTTTCTTTTTTCTTTTTTGTTGGGTATTTCCTGTGGCCCTTGTTTAAAGAAGCGCCATAAGAACTTCTTTTTTTTATATTTTTTGTTCATATCTCCCATAATTACAATATTGCACACTGAGAGTCTAATAAACATTTTGTATCTATATCCACAGTATAGCAGAATGAAGAAAACCAAACAACAATGATAGATAACTTTAAAATGATACAAACAGATGATTAATTAGTTAAAGTATTACATAAAATAATTATACAATATACTGTACGTGAATGAATTATACATCAAATTCAACTTGAATACATGCATGCATGACACAACAATTGCCAAGAAACAACACAACAAAGGCCAACAGCGAGTGATGAAATAAATAGTATAACTACCCAGAGATTTGTCTAAACACATATTCACACCATTCCTCGATCACTTCATTAAGCTGATAGTCAGTTAAAGTGTCACAACATTGATCTTCATAATACTACACATATATACAATTAGCCACAAATTAAAATCAGCAAAACATAATTATCAGGCACTAATTAAATTTAATTAAAACACAATATGAAGTGTAACTGAATGACTTACTTTTTGAGGCATAAATGCCTGATCATGCGTAATTACATTCTTCATAAATTTCATGATGTAATACCCACAATCATTGTCATTAGGTTGGAAAGGGCACTGCAAAAATATAATGCAATGTTTAACTTTGTTTATGAATAAAAATTGTTTAATAACAAAGTTTGAGTAAATTCATATATCAGTACCAATATCTTCTTCCAATGATAGCTAAAGTGAGGGTCAGCAGCTTTATAATAGCTTAAGGAGACAGAGGCCCGATACGCAGTCAATGCACTAACAAAACAAATAGAAACTGATTACTTTTGGTTATTCAATCACATATGCAAATATTTACACATACGCACGTACGCTTACCTATTGAACAATAATAACATATCATAACAGTTTTTTGGAAGACCATCTTTTAGAGGATCCACATAGTAAATGCGAGGGCCTGAAGGTTCCGCTGGATTGATAACTATCAATATCCAATGGCGCCTAAAATATTTTAAAACATTTGTTTCAACAATCATAGTATGATAGAAGTTAAACAATAAAAACAAAAATTGTACCACTAATAACTTACCCCCCATTGTATGGAACTAAAAATAGAATAGTTGGTGTCACTCTCTTTCTAAAGTGATATTTTATATCATTAGACTGCGCATTTATATCTACTTTACCCCTATGGTTGTCAACAAGAAAAGGGTTGACAAATACGAATTGGACCATGTCTGGATCCATTAAGATCTCATTGTACAAATGCCTGGTATAAAACAAACAGTGTAATGAAAAACAAAAGAAAAGGAACAAGAAATATTAATAACAGTAATAAACGATAATGGTCAAGTACCTTATCCAGAAGTTGATAGCTGAAGCACTAACCCAATCACTAGTACATATGTCGTGCACGACCTCGGCAGTAACATGATCAACTAGACCGCCAATATTGGAGATATGTCTTTCAAGACGTATTGACAGTCCTCCTGCACCCATCAATTGTGGTGTAATCGATACTAATTGATCGTGACATGAGGTTGATATTCTTCTGCTCTGTTGGCTAGCCGATGCTTTTGACTTGGGTTGTGTTGTTGAACACTTTGAGATCTTACCATAAGGTTGGATTTGTTTCTCTCTAGACTGTCCACCCTGTGAAAATCAGAAAATTAAATCACAGTTTTAGATGGAAGTACGAATGAAAAGTGTAGGGAATTGTAAATGAACGACCTTTTCATATGGCTCGATAAGACCTACTGGCCAAGCAATATAGCCACCTACAACATCTTTCACCATTATTTGCTCATCCCGAGACGGGATCGGTAAGAGGGCATCTTCATTTGTACAGACCTTGACCCTCACAAGGAGTGTGTTGTCAGGCAACGGTAAATTGTGCAGTGTGTCCTTATCAGTGTTGTAGGCAGCACCCACTGCAATCACGTGCTTGGAAGCTTGATCGATATATAACTTGCATTGAAATTTTCCCTATAGAAAATAGAGTTAATATGTTATAGTTCGCTAAATTATAATGTAACATAAAATTAAGTGGAGAAGAAATTAATTACCAAAGGAAAAGGGATTTTAGGCATGGAAGTGCAACTATCTCTGACATGTGGGCTATCACATAAGGGAACATTTTGTGTTGGCCTACACTGCACTAACTGTTATGTTTGTGTTGTTAACAGCGCATTCTGTTCTTACATCAAACACATTTGTTCTAAGAATTATTCTTCTCGTTGTTCCTTGTAGCGTATTTGTTCTTGAAGTTCTTGCATTTGATGCTTTAAACTACTCATCTCATCACGGAGCTGGGAAACATCACTTCTATTGGGGCACTTCTGACATCTAAAGTATGCTGATGGGGTGACAACAAAACCAGTACCCCGAACACGACTATCATACTCGGGTACTCCAAGCGCTCTGCTCAACAAATCATCCCGGCCAATATAGCTCGCCAACGCAGGATCCTCTTGTGTCATTTTTCACTATCACAAAAAGAATTACAATAATATTAGTTATTATAAATCAAGTTAATTTAAGTATAGCCAATTATTTGTTGTACGCATAATCCAATACTTACACAATATTCGGCTACTCTTCTTGCTTCCTCACTATAAATCTCACCTTTCTTATTTGTGACACCGGTTACCCACAGATCATGTCGTGGAACCTATGTAATATCTGAACTTGATTCTTCTATCTTAACAACAAATTTAGTTGAAGTTAAATGATATTCATACAATTTATCTACAAATGAAATAATCTTTAGTTCGTACCGTTTTCTTTCTAACTGTGCATATGAAATAGGTCCTTGTGTGTACCGGTATGCCATGTTTGTCGCATTAGCTCACTTTTTCTCGCTCAACTCCTGTTTAGATCAAAATAAGTCATATTAATATATAAATGTTAATTACAAATACGTACATTACAAGTAATAGGGAAAGTCAAACATATTATATTACTAGAAATTCCTAAGTTGTATTTGTTTTGATAAACTCATCCCACATTTCTTGAGTGATGATTCCTTCGTATAATGTTGGCGGTGTAGTAATGATAATCTCATTATCATCCCTCAAGAAGTATTTGACAAGAACAGAATGAAACTTTCTCATAAGTTTTCCGGCTTTTCTTAGCACAAAGGTCTTCCGATCATCATCAATAATAAAAATGCTCTGTAACAATAAAGAAAAAGCATATATAATATGTAAGATTGAAATTAAGTGAAACAAAGCAAACCGAACAATAATATAATTAATGTGTTACTTGTACTTCATCCCATAAGTCATTCTTGTTAGAACCGGCTATCACCCAAAAGGGGGTGAATTGGGTGTATGATAAAAACCTAAGAACTTTGGAAATCTTTTCGCATCTTAACGAAAGCGGTAAGTATGAAGGTAATAAATTATAAATCAACAGTTAGATTAAATAATATATGCTGGAAATATAAGAGCTTAGGGAAGAGAATATGCAAACTGTGATTTATCCTGATTCGGTCCAATCTGTGATGGCCTACGTCCATTCCCCAGGCTCCTCCTGAGATTTTCAAATCCACTATCTTCTTGTTTAATTCGGGCATAATAAAAACCTTTACAATCCCACAAGTTTAGCCGGGTACTTGTGAAACCTTTTACAAATCTCTCACTGAAATACTCCCCCTTACAACAAGTCTTACGAGCAGAACAATCCCGAAGATCTTCCTCTCTTGCATACTCGTGCAAGTCTCACGAGAAGCAACGTTCTCTCCTACTTACACCCCTGTAAGTCTTATAAGCAGCAACATTCTCTACTGCTTGCGCCTCGTAAGCCTTACGAGCAGAATGTCTTACTGGCAATTCTCTCTATAGCTTCCCCCGTAAGGAAATCAACCCTCTCAAGGTCTCTCTACCTTGAGATCAATTCAGAAATACAGATGAAAGTGTTTACAAACTCTCTCACAGAGTAGATATAATACTCACTGAAGTACAATACAAATAATCACTCTCTCAATGATAAGTAATATAGAAACTGGAAAACAGAGAGTGCTTGGGTAGAAGCAGAGGATTCATATTTCTATCATTTTTCTCGTAGTTGCTCGCTATCTCAGTTACCCATCGACTTTGAATGCTCTCTCATTTATGGTTGATGAAGATGATGACCGTTGTGAGCATTCGTCCGTTGGAGTCCCATTGCTTCATTTGACCATTGTGTGTAGTTGAACAACTAGCCGCTGCCTGTTGTAGAGCAGAGCATCCCGTTGAAGAGTGAGATGTTTCATTATGAGATGTACGTGACATTGTGGAGCATTGGTATTTTAGACATTCGTTCATGGTGGGTCAATCTTTTGTCATGGTAGGTGGCCAATATTCGGTGTGTAATGATGCCGCCCTCCATAATTGACTCTCTCATTTGAAACTGTAACCCAAATGTTAAATTTCCTATTTCACATTGCAAAATGCTTAATCACTAATATGATGAAGTGTTAGTCATGGGTATATTGGATCATTGATCAAAAGCTGAATTTCTGGCTTTTGGGACTCATCAAGTTGAGTGACAATATTTGCCATAAATAACCTCTGTTCTTGAAGATGCAATCCAAATGTTTAATCTCCTATTTTACACTTGAAATATATGTTAGTTAACATTTAGGAACAATAACAAGTGAAAATATAATGAATGTATAACATTTAACCACGTTTGGATTGATGGCTATGAGAGTCTGAACTTTCTGTGTTGGTTCTGTCAGGACTTCACTCGAGTGCAAAGAAGCCTCACTCGAGTGCATGTATAATTTCACGTTCTGGCTTCCTCTCGGGAAAACACTTGCTGCTCTTCACTCGCAGGACTCAAGTGCAATTCTAGACAATCACTCGAGTGCAACCAGTCCTGCTTGAGTGCACTTCACGTTTATTTAGTCATATTTCTTCTCGGGTTAACACTTTCATGTTAACACTTGCATGACTCAAGTGCAATTTTGATCCTCACTCGAGTGTGTTGTTCAATGCTCGAGTGTTGCTAAATTTCTCCATGCTTCAGCTGCTTCTGGACAACACTCGCATGACATTTTTCAAGAGTGCGTTTTTTGGACTCACGGGTGATGTGGGGCCACGTCAAACTCAATTTATTTATTTGATTCTAAATATGAAAAATGATGTACCATAAGAAAGCTCTTGTTATATGCATTCCAATGCAAGAAGAATCAACTCCAAACTCCTTGTATTCTGCAAGTTATGATCGAAAGAGTGTCTATCGCAGCGTCAACTTCCAGAAGGCATAGCTCCTAGAATATAAGTTCAAATTAGGCAAATTACCTATGCATGGAAACCTCTTTGAGTCTAGTTTCATATGGCACTGGTTTCGTCTCAATCTGATGTGTCATTTTTGAGTTATGCTCAAAATACCGAACCATTCTTGAAAAGTGACGGTGGTTTCACTGTCACCTTCCACGGATCATATCTTCTTCATCTGAGCTTCTTTAAATATGAGTTTGCTGTACATATTTCGTGTTGTGAGTCTTCTTTCATATGCCACCCGTTTTGGGTCAATCCAACATGTGGTTTGAGAGATATGGCCAAAATACTAGACCTCTATCAAGCTGAACATGAAACAGAGTAGAACAAAGTAGCCCCGATACTCGAATGTGTTCATCCCGTGCTCGAGTGCAACACGTTTGGCACTCGAGTGTTGAGCTCAAACTCAAGTAAAACTCCTGTAGAAGTGCCATAACTCATATATAAGTCATCTTAGCTTCGTATTAACCTATTCCAACCATCATTTGATCATAGAAGCCTCCAGTATCATCATAGAAACCTCCAGTATCACTTCTAACAGCTTGAACCTTGATATTCTCACTAGATCTTGTAATTTCTTCTTTCTTCAAAATCTTTCTTCTTGATTTCCTTCTTGATGATCATTCTCCATAACCCAACAAGACAACTTCTTTATTTTCTTGATTATCTTCAATCTTTGCTTGACTAATCTACAAGGTATGCAACATTAAACATAATAATTAGTCAAAGTATTATATAAACTTTTTGCTCTTTTTTTTTTGGACTGATTTTTGCTCTTATCATTTGACATTTATATTTGACATCATCAAAACTAATCATATCTAACAATTCTCATAATTTTGTTTTGCCATTTTCCAGTTTTGAACAGTAATAGGGACTCTGTCTTGAACTGTAGTCCCAATCAAATTATTTAATGAGGTGTTGTTCTCACCGAATGGGTTTACCTTTTCATTCTACTCCAGTTGTAACTTGATTCCCTTACTTCTCAATTTGATCAACCTTGCCATAACAGTCCTGCCACGTCTTATATTCTCCTTAAATCTTTGTCTACCATTGTTGTTGGGAACATCATCAATTTCATCGTGTGGTGAGTCCATACTCCTAAAAGTGAAATAAACCAAAACAAAACATCAGTGTACAATGTCAACCATGTCAACGAAAGCAAATTAATTTGAAATTTATAAAAATATACGTAAAAGTAAAACAAGTCAATGCACTCATTATCTTTGCCTTTTTCTGGTTCGATTTAAAATTGTATTCTTCAGAATTCGTGTTGGATTGAGAATTGTGTTTCTTGTGACCCAAGTTCCCTCTTCATAATCATGTCTCAAGTATACGGGTCCATCTCCATCTCCATCTTGTAATATCCCAATTTAGGATTAAGGGCTAATGACTCTGATACTGATTGTAATTTGTGTAATTAAACACTTTTAGAGAAATATGATGTAAATTTGATATATGTGCATTTGGTGATTAGCGATCAATGGTTGAGATTTGTTGCACATGGGTCGGGATCCTGTGCATTAAGCTTGTGTGAGCTCATTGTGGAAGTGACAAGATGGTGACATGTGGCATAGTGTGAACCATTGGATGTGGCACAAAAGGACAAAACATCACTTTTTCTTTCTTTTCTCTCTCCTATTCGGTTGTATGTTGGGAAAGGGAAAGGAAACACTTCATCATCATCATCTTCCTCATCACCTCACCATCTCTCATATTCTCTCTCTTCTTTCTCCATTTTCGGTGACCTTGAGCAAGGGAAAAGAAAGTGAAAGCTTTGATTTTGGGTAAGTAATGGTCCTTCTTTGTTAAAATCCTCTTCTCTAATGTTGTGCACCTTATTAAGAGCTTTATTATGGTGATTGCAGAATCTTGAATAGTATTGATTTAGGTGTTGGACGAAATTGAAAGTTGGAGAATCAAGATTCTAGATTTGGCAAAGTGAAGAGGTAGGCATTTGATGCATTTTGATATATATGTTATGAGTTTTGGATAAGTTTGATAAATTCTGGAAAGTTGCCCTAATTTATTGTTATTTTGGAATGTGTGAATTTCATAGTAATTAATGTTTGGATTAGTTTATTGTGAAATTCTTTGGGTATTTGATATGGTTTTGATGTTGGAAGTGATTTGAGTAAACTTGGGAATTTTGTGTGTCATAGAGACAAAAGGGCATAGATTGAGTTTAGAATGGTATTTGGGGTGTTTTGGAAGTTGCCAATGTGTTCCTTAGGCATGAGCAAGTGTGTATGAGTTTTGTGAGAAGTTTGGAAACCATTGGGATTGGTTTTGACCATCTGGGAAATTTATGTCATGTGCTGTATTTCTTGTCTCTGATGCATAACACTCGAGTGAGGGAAGATCATACTTGAGTGTTGTGTCTATTTTCCCTTTTCTGCTTTAAGTTTTTCCTGGGTTCTATGAATGGAGCTCGAGTACACTTCTGTAACCGCGAGTGAAGTGGGTGGTCACTCAAGTGAGAAAGGGATTGCTCGAGTGATGGTGTGAGTCCAGAGTTAGGTTTACTCTCAGGTTGTCACTTGCTGGCCAATGCTCAAGAGTGTGATCTGACACTCTCGAGTGCAGGCCTCTCACCCAAGCACTGGGGGGTATGCTCGAGTGAGCTTGTCCCTCTGATGTTGCTTGTGCTCTCGGGTTCTCACTTCATGTCTTGCATTTTCGGTGACTCGAGTGAGTTTGGAGTCATTACCTGAGTGTAAAGCTATGTGCTCGAGTGCAGTGAGCACTTTCTAGCCATGATGGTTACTCACTATCAAACACTCATAAGTGAGAGCCATTCTCACTCGGGCACGAGTGTCTCATCACTCGAGTGAGGTCATCTTCACTCGAGTGAGCCAATCTAAAATCACTGTTTACCTTTCAAAAAAGGGGTTTTCAGGGTAGTTCTCCCAACCATTTAGGCATATGTTAGGCCTCTAATAGTCATCTAAAGAGTCCTAAATGATAACCAACTCAGAGTAATATGGAATAAGTGTTTGGAAAAGAGATTAATGGTTGTCCCTAATTTGGTATAGGATTTGATATCTGCCAGATGCGTGAGCCCACTGTGCCAAAGAACATCAGGAAAGATTCAGGTAGTGACTCCTCTCTTATACATTGTGTAAATGTATTGTATGTTTTCCTATCATGCATTGTGTGCTGCCGCTGCTTTGAGATGCATTGAGATACATTATGGAGCATTGTGCCTTATGGAGCTTTATGCCTTGTGATACGTTGTGCATTGAGATACCTTGTGTTTTGTGATGCTGCTGGCATAGTGATACCGCATGAGCGGGCATAGTGTTTGCAGCGAAAGATGTCATTGTGATTACCGTGAAAGCGGGCATAGTGTTTGCAACGAAAGCTGTCATTGTGATTACCGTGAAAGTGGGCATAGTGCATTGTGATACAGCCGTGAGTGCTGTTGTCTATGGCGCGAGCCATAGATCATTGTGTTGTTGATGATGCTGGTGAACATGATACATTACATGCCTTGTGTTTATATATTGTATGAGTGATTTGTTACTACTGGGATTCTTTTGAATCTCACTCTTTCCAAATGACTAACATTTCAGACAGGGCATGTGGCTCGAAAGGGAAGCGGCCAACCAAGAGTGGTTAGGGCTTTAGGGATATTTTGTATTTTGGATGTTGGTTATCTAGTTGGCTTTTGGGATTACTGTATGTATATGAGATTTATATAGCAAATTTTGGATATGTAATCCCCATCTTGGGAACCCTTTAAACCCATTCTATATATAAGTAACCCGGGGTTGTCGGGATTTTGGTTAAGCACTCTAATATTTATTATGTAATATAACTACACAGGTAATTGTATTCGAAAGTGAATGTGAGACCAAATGAATTATGTTTTAAACGTTTGGTTTGTTAACCCCATCTCTTGGAGATGAGTGAATATAAAAAATGATTTTTGTCTTATTGGTCTCTATTTCACTTAAATTTCATAGTCTGGATATAATTACCGTGAGGGGGGTTACAAATCTTCATCTTCATCTGCATCTCCATCTATTCCAATCTCCACTGACTACAAATTCTAAAATGAATGATCATCATCATTGATGTTCAAATTTTCATTACTTTCAAAATCAACTTGTTCTTGACGATTCTTGTTGGATGGGAGTACAATAGACCAATTCTTATTAGCAGGATCCGGAATGAAAAACGCTTTTTCTGCTTGTGCTGCTAAAATAAAAGGATCATCTTCATACCAAACCTTAGAAAGGTCCACTTGAACAAAGCCTAAGTCATCTATCCGCAAATCACTGTTGTTGTTAACCCACTTACATTTGAAGATAAGTACCTGAACATAGAGTAATCTAACTCCCATATGCATTCATTGACACCAAAGTATGACATTGATGCATAGATAGGGTGTATGTCTTTTGCATTGGATCTATACCAAGAATCAGCAACAAGTGTTACCCTACTATTCTACATCGTGCTTTGTGTATCATGATCTTGTGTATAGAATGTGTAACCGTTGATTGCATAACCATTATAAGATAATACATTTAAGCTCGATCCCTTTGACAGCCACTTCAATTTTTCAAAAATTGAATCAGGATTCCGCTTCATCTCATCATTAATGCCACTTTTCAACCAACTTGAAAATTGTTTATTGTGTTTTTTTGTTAACAAATTTTCATTCCTATCACCATGTACTAATCAAAGAGCATCCTTGTGTTCTTCTACATACGGTTCGACCTCATCAGTGTTATGTAGCACATATAAGTGGGCTTGCTCCCGTTCAATCGCTAATAATGTAATTACATCCCTCACAGTTGTTCCTTTCCCTGATCTTCGCCCATCATGACGGGACTTGGGGATTCCTATAAGGTCAACATTTGATAGAAAATCAGCACAGAAGTCACTTGCTTCTTCAACCATGTACCTTTCAGCGATACAACCCTCTGGGCAATATCTATTTTTCACATACCCTTTTAATATTTTCATGAATCGCTTATTTGGGTACATCCATCTCAAGTACACTGGACCGCACAATTGAATCTCTTTGACCAAGTGCACAGTTAGATGTACCATAATGTCAAAAAAAGAAGATGGAAAACACATTTCAAGTTCACACAGAGTACACACAATCAGCCTTTACAAATCTTATAACTTAGTTGAATATACCACTTGACTACAGATCAACTTGAAAAACACGCACAATTTAGTGATGGTGTTTCTTAAATTTTTGGGTAAAATGGATCGTATACCAACCGGTAGGAAATTCTGCATGAGCACATGGCAATCATGAGACTTGAGGTTCTTTAACTTCAACTCTTTTACTGATACAAGGTTCTTTATATTTGAAGAGTAGCCAGCCCTCAGAAACTTTAATTCCTTGCAGAAACTCACAAAACAATTTCTTCTCTTTCCTCGACAGAGTGTATGCCGCTGGCAGTAGGTAGGTACGATGCCCTTACTCAATCGGTGCCAACTCTTCTCTAACTCCTAAGTTCACCAAATCCAACCTCAAATTGACATTATCCTTGCTTTTTCCTTAGATATTGAGCAACGTTCCAATTAGACTATCACAAATATTTTTTTTGTGTACATCACATCAAGAAAATGTCTCATATATAAAGACTTCTAATATGGAAGTTCAAAGATAATAGACTTTTTCTTCCAACCACTTATCTCGATTTGTTTTGCAAAAGGCTTGCCAAAATTGTTGTCTAAGTTTTTTACCTTAGAATACACATGGGAACCAGTCAACATCTTCGGTGGGCTACTTTCTTTTGAGTCACCATTGAAAGGTTTTTTCCACTTCCTCCAACGATGTTGTGATGGTAAGAATCTTCGATGCCCCATGTAAACATTTTTCTTACAATGATGAAGTCGCACTGAATAAGTGTCATCTTTACATATAGGGCATGCACTATATCCTTTGACGCTATATACTGACAAATTATCATAAGCAGGAAAATCATTAATTGTGCCAAACAACATGGCTTTCAAAGTGAAACTTTCTTTCATGTACCCGTCATACACATTAATGCCTTCCTCCCAAAGCAGCTTCAAGTCATCAATTAAAGGAGCCAAGTATACATCTATATCATTCCCAAGTTGCGTTGGCCCAGAAATTAACATGGACAATATCATAAACTTACGTTTCATGATCAAGTGTCGAGAAAGATTATAAATCATCAATATCACTGGCCATGTGCTATGTGTACTACTCTGAACACCGTGCGGATTAATTCCATCAGTTGATAGTGTAAGGCGATGGTTCCTTACTTCATCAGCAAAGTCAGGGTACTCATGATCAATTTTTTTCCATTGAGGAGCATCTGCAGGGTGCATAAGCTTTGTGTCTTTAATTCTTTCATCTGCATGCCATGTCAACTATTTAGTAATCTCTGCATTATTGTAAAATCGCTTAAATCTCGGAATAATAGGAAAATACCATAGGACCTTCAAAGTACTTTTTCCTTTCTTCTTCCTATATCGAGATGCGTTGCATTTAGGGCACATCTCCAACGTTGCATACTGATTTCGAAATAATATGCAATTGTTAGGACATGCATGTATCTTCTCATATCCCATACCAGTTGTAGAGCAAAGAATTTTCTTTGTCTCGTATGTCTTTGTAGGAAGTACTTGCTCACCAGAAATTATGGAGGTTTTGGCCAAAAAATACAAAGGAGTTCTGAACATACACCGGCTCTGATACCATGTACAAATCTAAAACTAATTAATCATTAATGTAATGTTACATACAAATATATATACAAGAAAATACATTTGAAAATCAATGTGAAACCGTCATTCGTTGCCTAGTTTCTTGACGGTAGGGGATATGATTATTGACTTCTAACAATTCTTAAGATACGTCAGTCAAGTTCTTGATCGCGTTCCACGTAGCTTGTCACCTCTGATTTTAACAAATATGCTTTTTTACATTACAATGAAAATAAAATCAAGATGGAAGGGAAAGGCAAATTTACCCCCGTACTACAAACAGAAAAAAAAAATTTACCACAATACTAGATGATAGAAAATATTTACTAAAATATTGCATTTGAAATTGTTAAGGGCGATTTTAAAATTGTGAAGAAGTCTCTTCCTAAAAATGATTTTACTTTATTGTCATATCTCCTTCAGCCACATCACAAATATTTCCCCTCATTTCTCTCTCTCTCTCTCCCACCTTTTCCTCTACCTCTCTTCCACTTCTACCCCTTTCCCACTCTCAATGTTTAAAAAACCCATGCTAACTCACAATGACATTTATAGCCCTTTGGGGTTCGATTATATGGAAGAGGATTACATGTAATCCTGATATAATAGACCGATTACATTGTTTGGTTAGGTTTATATAATGTAAAGAGAATTACATCATTTGATGTAATCAGGATTACATTGCTAGGACTAATGAATAGGATTGCAAACATCATGTAATCAAGTGAAAAAGACACTATTACCATTATAAATTTGTAATTTGACCAAAGTGCCCACCCATAAATGTTGTTAAATATTAAATATTTAAAAAACTTAATTAATAATAAAACAATTTTAAAAATATTCCCCCATCTAAAAAATTAAAAAATATATATATATTCAACCATTAAAAATATTAAAATATCCCAATAAATAATATTCCTACCATTAAATATAAAAAAATTACCATGAACCCAACTTGTACATTGCATAATATTTTCACTATTAAATATTAAAAAATTATTATGAACCCAACATATACACTGCACAAATTGAAAAGATTACCATGAATCCAATGTGGACATTATACACATATGTGTAGATAATTTTGTCTCGTAATATATTATTCCCATATATTCTCATGTTTGATGTAATCCAACCAAACGTTTTTATGCATGTGAATTATCTTTCCTTAATGACAAACCAAACAAATTCATGCAATAGTCATTACATTATATTCCATTCCATTGTATTATATTTCATTACGTTACCTCCGATTCTGTGAACCAAACAGGCACTTAGAGATCGTGACTGTAAACTCTTTTTTTCCATAAAACTAAATATACAAATGTAAAAATAAGGAAATTTTTTAACTATAATCAATTAAATTACACACTTCATAATTTTAAATCTACTAGCAGATCTTCTAAATTATAATTTTTCTTGAAACTTGAGATTATTAGAGGAAATAGATTGAAAATATTAGAAAATTAAATATTTTATATATTATATTTTGTTAAATCAAGATTATTAGAGGAAATAGATTGATTCTTCTTTACAAATATTTTTAAAAATGCATAAATGTAACTCAACCCAATAATATATACTTTGTGAAATCAGAATTTATTAGAGGAGATAGATTGATTTTTTTTTCTTTACAAATATTGAATAGAAAATTTTTTGAAAATTTGATCATTAAGATTTTGATAAATATTTTTTTCAATATTTTTAAAGAAGAATAAATCTATTTTCTCTAAGAAATCTTAATTTAACAAAATATAATAGATAAAAATATTTAATTTTCTAATAAATATTATAGAATAAATTTTTTAAAAAATTATAATTTAGATTATCTGCTATCAAATTTAAAATTATGGAGTATGTAATTTAATTGATTATATTTATAAAAAAAAAAAAGGGGAAAAAGATGCTTAAATACCACTTGAATTTCAAAATCTCAAATCAATGATTTTCCAAAAATCTAAGTTGTCAATTGCTATAATTTTTTTTGTCAATCTCATTCCTCTTGTTGTCAATAAAACCAATTTAAGATTTTGAAGTTCAAGTGGTATTTAAGTATCTTTTTCTCTTTAAAAAATTTCTTACTTTTACATATGTATACTTAGTTTTATGAAAAAAAGAGTTTACAATCACAGTCTCCATGTGTCATTGTGTATCTGCTTGGGCCTTTTAAACATTGAGGGCCCGTTTGGTACGCAGAATTGATTTTGATGGAAATGGAAATGGAAATGGATATGGATATGGATATGGAGATGGATATGGAATTAAGATTTATAAGTATGTTCGGTACGCCTTGGAAATGAGATCTAATTTTTATAGGAAAAGACCAAATTACCCTTATGTCAAAAATAAAAAATCTTCTCAAGTATATGAACCCAATACCCATCTTCCTCACTACATGAACACCCGACTTCCAGAAGCATCAAACCATGTCTATGGAAACTTTGCTTGAGCATTAAAAAAAATTCTCTTCAATATCTTAAAAACATATGAACAATCCAATAAAAATTATCATCCATAGTTGAAAGCTTGCTCAGAATCAAAGAGGAAGATATGGGGATGGCCAAAATTGCAGATCAGAAAAGTTGGAAGTGTCGCTGGTGGGAGATTGGAGAGAAATCATAGAAACCACCGATCTATAGAAACCATTGAGCTCGGAATCGTGAATCAAAGGGAGCTACTGTTGTGGGTTGCTCATCGTCACTGCAAGCTTCTGTATTTGTGAAGGTTCAATCTTCAATGTTATAGGTTGCTACGGATCGCCGCAAAAGGTGGAGCCACGATTTTTGCTTCCTCATCATCGCCAGAGATCTGTGAAGAGGATGAGACGTCGCCGCCGCCGCCGGCACCACTATGGGTTGCAAAGATCGCCGTCAATGATGATAGGGATGGAGTAGAGGTCCGATCGAAGGAGATGAATAATAGGGTGGGCAAAGAGGGAATTCCATGGAATTTGTTACAATTCCATAGGGTATAGGATGGAAGCCCAATTCCACCAAATTTGATGGAATTGGCTCCTCCATGGAGCCCAATTCCATATCCAACTTTTTATATCAAACAAACTTCATCATGGAAATGAATTCCATTTCCATATCCACCTATCCCAATTCCAGTGTACCAAACGAACCATGAGAGTAGGAGAGGGGCAGAAGTAGAAGAGAGGTAAAGGAAAATGTGAGAGACAGAGAAATGAAGGAGATGTTAGGGACGTAACAGAGAGAGAAGTGACGGTAAAGTAAAATCATTCTTATGAAGAATGACTTCATAATTTTAAAATCTTTCTTGGGAAAAACAATTTTAAGTGTAGTATTTTGATAAATATTTTCCATCATGTGATATTTTGATAATTTTTTTTACTATTTGTCGTATGGGGGTCAATGTGTCGAAAGGAAAGGATGAAAGAGCTAAAAAGGAATTAGAAGCCAAAGCACACAAGGAGCCCACGTCAGAGATGATATCTTAGCGCCAGTCTTTTGTTATTCAATTAGATGCCACTACATTTCTCTTTAGCAGTAGCGTCTGCATTGCAGGGTTACTCTCATTTTTGGGATTTCTCGGTGACTTCGGTTGCATTTTAACTTTTTTCCTTCTTTGGTTTTTTTTTTTTTTTCACTTGGCCATGTCAGTATGAGATAACACTTAGGACCCGTTTGGTTCGATCCCATTACACCTTGCGGTGTAGTGCAATACGATGCAATGGTAATGCAATGCGATATTAATTACAAGGGTAGTGTTTGGTTTGATTTTTAAGCAATGTGCAATGAGTTAAAATTTTAACAATTATTTAAAATTAATATATTACACAAAGTCTATTTTACCCCTTAATATAATCTTTGTAGAAAAAATAGTTACAAGACAGCGGCGGCGGGGATGGAGGAGGAGGAGGTTGTGGCGGTGGCAATGATAGGGGTGGCGGTGGGCAGCGGGGGTGGAGGAGGAGGTGGTGGCGATAGCGGTGGGCGATGGGCCGGGGGTGGCGGCAGTCGAGTAGTGGCAACGGCGGCGGGGGGTGGAAGAGGAGGTGGTGGTAGTGGCGGTGGACGGTAGGGGTGGAGGAGGTGGTGGTGGTGGAGGAGGAGGTCGTGGCGGTGGCAATGATAGGGGTGGCGGTGGGCAGCGGGGGTGGAGGAGGAAGTGGTGGCGGTGGCGGTAGCGGTAGCGATGGGCGATGTGCCGGGGGTGGCGGCAGTGGAGGTGGTGGCGGCAGCGGCGGGGGGTGGAGAAGGAGGTGGTGGTGGCGGCGGCGGGGGGTGGAGGAGGAGGTGGTAGCGATAGGCGTGGGTGGTGGCGAAGGAGGAGGTGGTGGTGGTAGTGGCAGCGGCAATGGGCGGTGGGGGGTGGAAGAGGTGGTGGTGGAGGCGGCGACGGCGGCGGCGGGTGGAGGAGGAAGTATGGCGGTAGGCGAGGGTGGCGGCGGAGGAGGAGGTGGTGGTAGTGGCAATGGGCGGTGGGGGTGGAGGAGGTGGTGGTGGGTGATAGGCAGTGGGTCGGTGGGGGCGGCGGGGGTGAGGGTGGCGACGGAGGAGGAGGTGGTGGTGGTGGTGGTGGCAATAGGCTGTGGGAGTGGAGGAGGTGGTGGTGGGCGGTGGGCGGTGGGCGGTGGGGGCAGCGGGGGCAAGGGTGGCGGTGGAAGAAGAGGTGGTGGTGGCGGCGGTGGGGGGCGGCGGGGGGTGGAAGAGGTGGTGGTGGGTGGTGGGCCGGCGGCGGGCGGTGGGCCGGTGGCGAGGCTGGGGGTGGTGGCGAGTGGAGGTGACGACGGTGGAGGAGATAGTGGAGGTGACGGCAGTGGAAGAGGAAGAGGTTGTGGCGGTGGCAGTTATGACGTGATACGGCAAGTGAAATGAGATAAGTGAAACAAAGACAAATGAAGCTAAAGGGTAAATTGGACTTTTTAGACTAAGCAATGGGATGGTAATGAGGATTCATAGGGGGAGGTATGAATGAGGATTACCAATTTTTTGGTAATCTTCATTACCATGGTAAACCCTATTACCATGCTAAAGAGCTACCAAACACTCTTCTTTTGGTAATGCAATCATGATTACCATTGTAGGCATGCAATGGGGTTGAACCAAACGGGCTCTTATTTTGTTGCCTCAACTAACCCAATCAGCATAACTAAACCATGTTTGTGACACACATGCATATTTAACATTGTTAACCCAGCTTCAAGTCATTTTCAAATTACAGGAACTAATGATTTTAGACAGAGCAAACTTCAGGAGCCAAAACCAAAATTTTCAAACTTTAAAAACCAAAATCAAAATGAAGACAAACTTTAGAAACCAAAAATGATATTAACCTTTTAAAAATCTCCCCTAGATTTTAGATCTATATAATATATAATACTCTTCCACCATAATCACTGTTCACAAGCAATAAACGGCTACGATCTCTTCTCCCATCTAAAATCAATGTTCATAAGGAATCAATGGAACAAATTTTGCTATCATCCTGACATAACGTCAGCGTATTTGACGAGCCTGTTCCCACATGCTATTTTACCGGGCATTCAGTTTGAATTCAAATCGCCTGCCTCACAGATCTCTGTATCCCTACATTCGTCCCACTTCTCTTCGCATCTGTCGCTCATTTTGTCCCTACGCACTTTCTCTTCTCCATCTCTTGTCCGTGTCTTCTACATCGATCTTCGTCCTAAAGAGATGTGAACAAATCTGGTAGAAAATATGAAGGTGAAATCAAATCCCCTGCCTTACATATGCTAAAAAACCAGTCGCATATCAACAAAGCAAACCATTATGAGATCAGCTAATCAAGCCCAGGTCTGACGCTGGTCAACGGGAACAACTCCGAGGCAGAGACTACTGTGAAGACTGAAAACTAGCTGCCGTGATGAAAATGCCGACACTGGTTGATGAAAAAATCGTTGCTCAAACTGTGACAAAAATGCGTCAACAATGGAGAACCAGTCAGAGATCAGCAAAAACCAGCTAGTCAGAGATCAACAAAGCAGATTTAGGCCTAGTGCTGGTCCACAGAAACAGCGCTGAGGATCGTTGTTTAGCAACGGTCAGATTCTATCTATCTCTCTGTTTCTCTCTCTTCAGATCATCTGAGTCTAGGATTTTAATCGATTAACTTATTGACTTACCCCTTGAAAAAATACTTGTTGTTATTAGAGGAACATATGGGAAACTTTTTGAGCAGATTAAGCATATGATGTGTTCAGTTTTCACTTTTACATGGCATGCCATTATTATTAATTAGGTAACTCACATCAATATATATATATATTTCAGTAAAACAATCTTCCTCTCTGTTCATCTCTTTCCCCTGCATTTTAATTCTTATAGCAGTAATGAGGACTTTGCTGCAAATGTACCTTGACTGGATGGCGTGGCTTCACTCGGGACAGTGTCACATTGTGTATGGTGGAAGACCTGGTATACTTTGTAGGTTGATAAATTTTTCCATGCCAAGTTAGTCTTCCTCCTTAATATCAACTTTAAAGTTTCACGTAGGCGACATTTCTCTGTTATTTGCCCTTGTTCAATTCCTCATTTCGTTTTCAAATATATTTCATTCAGCATTTTGTTTTTCAGCTTATTCTCTGTAATCCTGTAATGTGAAAACTACACTAAATGCGTGTCGGTTTCTTTTAGGGCGAGCAACACATTTCCATATCAAGGGTTCTACTATACTCATTTAACATAGGGATGAATGTCAGGTGTGTAATTTTATTTACATGGCAAATGGTTCATCTGATGTCCATGTAAATGCACGAGCTCATTTACGTTGTGATCATTTTATTACCATGTGTTATGTATTAGGAGAAGACCTTGGCAAGGCAAGCTTCAGCTATGTAATTTGTGCTTTTGGTTTAGTTGCTTTGATGCTACCTGGTCATTCAAATTAATGTATGAATTACACTTGGTTTGATCTTTTGTACAAGGTTTAGTTGTTATGGTTTTATCCATTACTTATTGAGCTTATAGCAGATGAAGACCTTGCTTGGAAGCATTTTTATTGTTGCTTTTATTGAAGATGGGTCGTGTAGGAGATAATTTCTTGGTGGGTTTTGTAAGTATGAATAAGTAAGTGGTCAATGATTTCTCAGGTTCCAATGTTACCATAAATAATGGGTTCTAATATGCCCCTTATCCTTAAAATACAAGCTTTTTTCCCCTCTCGAATTTGAATGTTGAAGTTTTAATGCTTTGTTGCTGTCAAATACAAGCTAGAACTAACAAAGCACATGGTTTTATAAAGAAGCAGATTATATATAATATTGTCATGCCCTGCCAAATGATGAGGTTAAATGCAAGCTGGATCTAATAATAAAACACATGATTTTTGGATGAACCTTTACACTTTATGTAACCCCCTTCACGATTAAGGCCGAGATTAGTTTGTAAAAACGTAATTAATGTGGAATTAGAGACCATAATAGATTTTGGGACTTAAACAAAGTCAATCTTCCCAAATCAGGGTTCACAAAAATCTTTACAAAACATGTTAGACAATGGTCTCACGTTCACATTTCAATACAAAATGGCCTCTACCGATTGGTTTCATTCATACATATCAGAGTACAGCATAAATTCCCGACACACTCGGGTTCCATTCATTAATAAAAAGGGATTTACACAAGGCACAAAGCCTACAATTCATACCCTTTTTCTTGGGGATTACACAAAAATCTACTATATACAATCGTTTCTACCAAAAATATCCAAAAGGTATACAATGATAACCATTAACCCAAAATATACTCCTAAACTGGAGTTCTAACTACTCTTCGTCGCCCGCTTGCCTTTCGATCCTTCAGCCCTGTCTAAAATATTTAATTTTGGGAGAGTGAGATTCTAAAGAATCCCCGTAGTGTCAAATAAATCATATATTGTGCAATAGTAAGGCATGAAATCAAATCATTATCCAAACAAGCAACTACAACGGCAGTTCAACGGCAATGGATAGTATGACACATGTCATCCCTGGCGATTGCTCACGCTGAATTGCTCGCTCTGTATTGCATCACAACGATCAACACAGTATAATTCACCACAGCTGGGATCCATATAAAGCATATCATAACGCAAGCCATACAGGCAAGATATACACAACCCACGGCTGGTTTCACAAACACCGCCCTACGGGTCGGATTCACAAAGATCCATGTCGATTACGACGGCAGTTCAACGGCCAACCTAGAGATGACCATGTCACTCCCTATACTGCTCACGCTGAAGTGCTCACGTCGTAATGGACCATGGTACACAGTTCACAAGTTCAATGATAATTATGCATACCAAAACATCATACAAAATATGAGAAAAAAGTCACTACCTGAGTTCTTCCGGGCGTTCCTTGGCACCGGTCTCTCCCGCGCCAGGCAAATATCAAATCCTATATTCATAATAAGTGACGAAGAGTTATACTCTTATCCCAAGACTTAGTTCACTTCATAATACTTAATTGGTTATCATTATTGCTCTTTTGGAGTCATTAAATACCCCTAATAAAACTCCTAAAGGGTAGGAAGAACTATCCCAAAGATCCCCTTTTGGAAGCACAAAACTGAGATTTTACACTATTTCACTCGAGCAGAGATGACCATGCTCGAGTGTTGATGTACGGACACTCGAGTGAAAACGGCTTCACTCGAGTGATGGTACGGACATCACTCGGGCACAAGAGAGTGAGAGGTAGCGAGTGAACACCCGAGAGCACAAAGAAGTTTTCAGAAACAGGCTCACTCAAGCACTGGTACGGAAATCACCTCAAGCATAAGGAAGTGAGGACAGAAAGCACATGCCCGAGAGCACAAGAGAAATGGCAGTAGCCCAAATGGCTCACTGCACTCGAGCACACATGGCTCACTCGAGCACGATACCCATACCCGCGAGTGAGAAGGCACACTCGTGCACTTACCTATGAGTGACAACCCGAGAAGCAAGTCCTTTGGTGTCAAATACACTCATCACTCGAGCAGACCTAAGCTCACTCGAGCACGCTCTTCCCTTACTCGAGCACAAAGGAGCGCACTCGAGATTCCTACAAAGAACCCTAACTATCACTCAAGCAGAAAAGGGAAAACACTCACATCACTCGAGCATGATCATCCTGTGCTCGGGTGATATTCATCGTGTACTCGAGCACACCCATCCATGCTCGAGTGAATCTATCAGAATGCAGAAACGCAGAAACAGAGGCATTTTCCCCCAACACTTGCCCAATTGATTCCTATAGACACAACACTTAACCCAAAGCCATTCCCACACAAAAACACCCAATAAACTCAATGGAATCCTCAGAATCATCAAAATCCTACTCCATTTTCATGTTTTGGGTTTTGGGCAACAATTTCAACAAGACACCAATCTCAACCAAACTTCACATTTCAACCTCTAATCAATCTATCTATCCTAAACTCATTCCAAAACACCATTCTCATGCCAAAAACATACCAAATGAACAGTGGCATTCAATTTTCGGATTCAAGCCAAAATTTCCAGAATTTATAAACTACTTCAAATGGCATGAAACTTAGATAGATAGATTAGTTTCACTCACCTTATCAACTTCTCCAAAGAGAGTTCTTGATTCACCGACAATCAGATTTTCGTGTGGCACAAATCAGCACCAAATGGCCAAACTATACACACCAAAATGAAGCCCATCACTCAAGGATCAACATTTATGAAAGGAACTTGAGCAATGGAGGGCATTTACTTACCCAAAGATCAAGCTTTCTTCCTTCCCTTGCCTTCAACAATGGCAGCACGAATTTGGACAGAGAAGATGTGAGAGATGGAGTGTAGAGAGGGATGAAATGATGATGAGCTACTCCCTCCCATGCCTCCAGCCGAAAGAGAGAGGAGAGAGGAGAGAGAATTGATTATTTTAATCAATTTTGACTTACACTCATGCACTCTTCTCCAAACTCTCTTTGCCACATGTCCACACCTTATTGGTTCTCACCAAATAAGTCACCAATTAACTTATCTAATCTCTCCATTAGCCATTTTAATCACACATCTTATTTTCTCTTAGTTAGTAATTAATTTCCCCATTAATTACCACTTATGGCCAATAATTCCATTCTTCCAAATTTTTCCACTAATTATGACATATTACTTAATATTGCCATAAGACACATAATAATTCCAATTAAATTCATAATTATCCATAATAATCATGATTATCCCTTAATCAAAAATTGGGATATTACACTTTATGACCTAACGCATATTAATTATATGTTTCTTAAAAGTAAGTATTTATGTCTGCAACATAGGTAATCCAGCATCATTGGACAAAACATTGATAGCCTTCAAAAAGCATAGTTGAAGCCAAAGGTACAAGGTTCTTATCTGTGTAGCGATTATTTTTTCAAGCTTCCACAATAAAACTGACTTGGCTGGGATGTTTTTTGTATTGTTGTTTATGATCACTTTTGTGTAGCTTTGTGGCCTTTGTTGTATACCTGAGTTAAATAAAAATGATAGATTATATGTGTTTGAACTCTGCCAATTTGTTTTTTAAAGTTCCCTCTTCAAGTTATACCTTTGATAATATGTGTCAGATTATTCATGTAGGGTATGGTCCTTCATAGGTGCAATTATAGGAATGGTCCTTTAAAGCTATATTGTTTATCAGTTTTTCTGAATTCTTTTTCATTTTTAGTAAAGCTTTTCTGAAACCTTCGTTGACCGTGCAAATAAGTTGTCCTTCAAGATCAATGTGTTTTTGCCAGCTTGCTAAGTAAGAAGTGATTTTACATACAAAAGGATGCCTTGCTCCAAAAGATTTTAAAGTCAGTCCTTGTCATGAGTTTACCCGTTTTGTGCATTTAATCTCTTTTAATACAACCCATGTTTTCTCTAAATGTTCTTTTTCCTAGGTGGTTTTTTTCATTCAGTTTATCTTATCCATGCCCAATATAAGATGTATTCAAAGAATTTACCATGTATATTTAAGCCTTGGATTAGTATACTTCTTTTTATTTTTTTATTTTTTGCTTTGGATTTTAAACTTCCATCCTTTTTACTCTAGATTGTGCTATGTGTTCAGAAAATCAGATGTTTGAAAGTGTTGATAAGATGAAATGTGCCTATTGCACAAAATCACTAATGAGTCCCATATTGATCTTTGAGATTCTCTGTGGATATATATTATCACTACGTGTTCCTTACACCATTTCCTTTTTAGACAATGAGTTTGTTCTTTTTGGTACATAAATATTTTTTATAAGTAATTTGTTACCAAGGAAAAGAATTGTTACTCATTTAAAGATTGCAATAGTTTCCTTATTTAATGAAGAATGTCACTAACCAGATGGTGTTCTTCATTGCAAGAGGTATATCTTGTATGCATAGTAGATAGTAGACATATCAAATTTGACATCACGTTGGTAATATCTTGTATGCATAGTAGATGTTTAAAATATTCTAAAAGACTTCAATATTTTAACCTAAACCATGTGTTTGAGTTTTGTGAATGAGTATACCGTGTCACTGCATAACTAATGGACAAGAACAAAAGTCAGATGAATGAGTTTGTTGTACCAAGACTACTAAATTCGCTGGTAAAAAGTCTTGGAGTTATTGAAAGTGGAAATAACACTACAAAACCTTTGCTGATAGGCAAGATTGGTGGGATCAAATGCAAGGAGTGATGGGTGGAGACATAAAATAAAGAAAAAGGAGGGGTAAGGCTTCAAGTATTTGTCATACTAAAGCTGCAGGATTAAAGTAATTGATAGTATCTTTCTAATAAATGAAGTAGACTGTGTTACTTTCTATTTTATAGCTGAAAAATAATTGTGGCCTCTGTTGAATAAACAGCCTGTGTAGGTTCGTACTTGATACATAGAAATGACCATATGTTGGCAGATTTGAAGGATCCCTTAGTTGCAAGGGTGCATCTCTTTTAAACAAGTGTGCAATAATATCATGTTGTTTTTTTGTATTTCTATATCCTGTACTTCTTGGCATGTGTGGCGAAGGAGGTGGTGGAAGCAAAAGACAAAGAGAAGTACAAGATAGCAGGGTTATCTAACCTGGACCGGCCCAGCCGAACCGGACCGGAAACCGGTGACCTGGCCTCTAAACCGGTCCAGTTCGATGACCCGGTCCGGGTCAGATTTTTTATTTTTTTAAAAAAAAATTTAAAAAAATTTTTCCTTTAGAATTTCATACTATAAGTCTAAAATATTTCATTTCTCACCGGTTTGGTCCCGGTCTGACCCACTGACCCTTGACCCAGTACCCCGACCGGTTCACTGACCGGTCCGGGTTTAATTACCTTGCAATATAGCATTCAAGGTGATAGAGGGAGCTCTACTGGATATAACTACAAGAGCTTCAGGTTCATAATTGAAGTGAGTAGTGAATCAGCTGTCCAATGTTGACTACACCTCAACCTCAAAGGGCTAATGTCATTCCTAATTTGTGCAACTGTGGGGTTTGATGATGTTTATTTTTGTTCGTACCAGGCTACTTTATGCAGGATAGATTTATTTAATTTCCTTTTCATGTTTATCGTCTTATACATGTATAGTGTGTTTCATCTTTGTGGTTTGCTTGTTTGTACAATGAAAAGGCTGGACCCGCCTCTTTTTGTGTCTGCTAATTTTGTCTTATTACAATGAATTCTTATATCAAGTTTATGGTTAGCTTGCTACTCCCTCTTATAAAGTTGAATACAACCTATCCTTAAACAGGAATGTCCTCCCTGCTCATGTCTTTTTCCTACATTGCTGCAAGTCCTTTCTTGTCATACCACCTTTTGACTCACTTTTCCCTTTCTGAAGGTGTGTGTATGGGATATATTGTTGCGGGGATGACAAAAAATAAACGCAAACTACCAACCTTTCAATGACTTTGCATGTTTAGAAAAATCTGGGAAACGATTTATACATGCGAAGTTAAGTTAATTCATCAAAATCACATAATCAAATGAGGCTATTTTTTTCAACCTTGGAAAAAGTCTATTGAACTTTGAGCAAATGTATAATAATCATCCCGGCCTTGCTCTTTAAACGCTGCCTATATGTACATCAATGTGCCTTCCTTCTTTAAAAATAAAGATGATGTGTAGATCATCCCAGCCTTTAATTGATTCTATCTTTAGTTAAAAATAAAGTCTTACCGAATAGCAAAGAAGAAAGAACAAACCATCCATTTAATTCCACAAAGCCATTAAGAGACTTAAATGCAAATACCTCACAAGGAAGTAAGGCTCCAGCTAAGAATCCGAAAGTGCTGAGGAACAATTCACATCCTATTCATATGGGTACAGAAAATATATAAGTTTGTGGTTTAATTTATTATTGACCTTCAAATATTAAAAGGGTTATTTTTTTATGGTCAATATTTCAAGGAAGTGTTATGTAATTTAACGTTATTTTTATTAGCAATTTGCATTATGCAATATCTCTATATAAAGATCCAAAAATCTAATATTTTCTTTTTACAAGGTCAATATTTACACATAGTCAATTATATGTTGCACTATCTATGGTGAAAAGTAATAATGGATTGAAGATATAAGTGCCTACTAATGATCAAGAGAGGAGAAGGGCTACAAAAAATGTTGTCTGCAAGGAGGTATTTAGATGTTTGAGTTGTTGATTTGAAACTATTGTACTTGATTAATGAACTTTATATTGCTAATTACATACTTGAATTTAGAAATGTGGATGTTATTCATGTATCAAGGATGTAATGAAAGCAACGAGTAGATTGTTGAATTATTATCTTCAAATGTGTTATTTATGCTTGAAATCTAGTACTTCCTGTACAACACGCAGGAGAGTTAACACTAGTTTTAAAAACATCACCATCTTACCCACTTTGATTTTCCAATTCTTTACACTTTTATTAATTTTGGCCAAACCAAATCATACCACACCTTTTTCCCTATACAATAAAAATATTGTCGAATATTAAATATGAACATATTTCATTTCAAGGGACTACCTCTTTGCAATGGAACCATCCAATCCACACTTTTGAACGGTGTTAATAGAAATCACTGTTTAAACCGTCAAAAATACTGAATCCAGATGCAATTCCTTAGGCCCAAAACGTTTTGTCCTTCATATTCGAAAGTATATCTTCCATAAAAGTCCATACAAAGCTTCCCTTGGCTCACCTTATTCCACGTAGCCTCCATATCCAAAACTCACGGCCTCAATCAAACACGAATCCCACACCACCACCAAAAGCCCCACAACAAACACACACAAACTCGTTTGCTCACTCACCGTTAGCTCATTTTGCTAAATTAGCCGTAGTTTTTTCTATTTTAACACCTCCCTCATTTTATGGCTCATTTGCTAGCTGCCAACCCCACTTCTTCTTCTTCACTGAAACTATTCTTCTGCTCAGAACCCTCCATTACCGGTAGTGTTCGAAACGCAGGGTATTACAATGCGAGAACGAAACGACACCGTTTTAGCGGCAGTAGTAGGTGTTCGACCTCATCGAGCGTGGTTTCTGTGGAATTGCAGATGGAGAAGCTAAATGAAGAAGAAGAGGAAGGAGAGAGAAGGAGAATTAGGAGTGTGAGTGAGGAAGAGAGAGAGTGTCTGGTGTGTGAGAATGGGTGGAGAGTGAGGAGACTTGTGGAGAAGGATGAGGAAATCAGGAATGCTGCGAATGTTCAAGCTGAAGCTTTTCATGTCCCTGTTTCGCTCTTCAATCCTCTGTTCTTCCAGTTCTTTCAGGTTCAAATTACAATGATCGCTCTTTTTGTCTTCAACTTCGATGATATATTGAATTTCAATTTCAATCTTCAAAATTAGTTTAGCCAAACTACTTTTCTCTTCCGGAGCTACTTGATCTGTTTATTTTGAGCCAGAAAAAAAAAACTAACAGCGCACCTCTGACCTCCATGACAGTGGTAAATTTAAGTAATGAATGTGTAACCAATAAGGTTTTTAATTTTTTAATATGATATATTTAGAATATTAAACTAAATTTTTTAATAAAAATGATAATTTGATATTTATTGTTTGATTAAGTTTTTAGATATTTTTTAATTTACACATATTTTAAATTTAAGGTTAATAACATTTAATTATACAGTTATCACTTAAATTCATATTATTATTATTTGAGTTTACTATGTCAATATTTTTCATTATCAATATTAACGGTATTAGAATTATATGATCAAAAGTATAATTTATAAAATTAAAACACTAAAAATATACCTCTTATAAACTTAAATAATTAAAAATATGCTTTAGCCCAATACAAATATAAATTAAAATGAATATATTTTATATTGGGTAACATCAACCAGCATTATTATATTAGGTTGAGTGGGCTACATAAACCTACATGACTTATGTAGTTAATTCTACCTAATATAATAAGATAATAGGATAAGGTTTGTTTTTATTGTATACAAATAAATATGAAGTATAGACATTCTTATTGCAATGAATAACGTCATATTATTATTAATATATTATTTTATGAAATGCAATTTTTTTTCTAACTTGGCTTTTTTCTGCTGTTGCAATGCACACAGGCAGAAGTGCTTGCCGGCCTCCTTTACAAGTTGAAGAACTCTCCTCGTGATAGGTAAATTTGAATATTTTCCTTGTTGAAAGGTTACACTTAACATATAAAATCTGATTCATTGATTAATCCACAACTCTTATGGGTTGATTCTTTGTTTTTTTGGAACTAAAAATTGAAGATTAAAACCTTTTTCGACGTACTTAGAATTTAGAAAGTGTTGTGATGAATAACGGCCTGAAGAAAGCACACAGCTTCATCAGCATTATTTTCAAATTTATATCATTTTAAAACCTGATAGACATAACCGAAGGCAGGTGGCTCAAGTGGTTTGTCACTTGGGTCCCTTCCACAAGGACTCGGGTTCGAGACTAGTGAATGGAGTCTCTGCTGAAGGGAGAGGTGGACACCCAAAGGGTCTGACACAGCCTCTAATCCGTACTAGTTGGTTGCTCAGGTTTACCTCACCCAACGAAGGCCAAAACCTAGAAAAATCGCTGGGCACCGGATGCTAAAAGCAAAAAAATATAAAACCTGATAGACATAGTTTTGCAGTGCTAGCTATATTAGACGATATACTATAACTGATTTTAGTATGTCAACTTCAACTTAATTACGACCAGTTTAATGACATATTAGCCACAGTTGATCTATTATACAGTTCAAAAAATGGATTTATATTGCAAAAAAAAAAAAAAAAAAAACTTTTTTACAGTGGTTAAAAAAAATTCTACACTAGTTTTGTAACTGATGTAAATATAATTGGTGTAAAAAATATTAAAGTTTCTACACTAGTTCAAGAGAAAAAGACTTTTCTATGCCAATTATTCTTAACAAGTGTGGAAAATGTTGAATGAAGTGGTAAGCAACCTCACACTCATAAAAAGAAGAACATAAGTTTGAATTCCGGCAAGTATATTTATTGAGAGAGGTGAAATCTCTCTCACATTCTAAGTTTCCAAAGAGAAAACCTTTAACCAAATCAGTATAAAAAATGTTAATAACAACCAAAAGAACTCTTCACTTTCGAGTTTCGACCCTGATTGTTAATGGAATTGATGTAGAAGGTACACTTTTCTGCACCTGTGTATTTGACAAAAGTCAACGGTCTCACATTTTATTTACAAAAATGTCACGAATCACACGTTTTCTTTAACCGCTCTTATAAAAGTCCCATGGTAGAATAGTTATTTTGCACTAATATCTATTTTAAAAACATAGGCTAAACTTTATTATTGTGCTATAATATCTGAGTTATGTTGGTATTTGAGTGTGTATAATATAAGTACACATTCAGCTCTTTAATTGCCACCAACATTAAATGTTTTTAAGTTTAAATCTTCAATAAAAAACAGAAAAAATTCGGGCCCCAAAATGTGGATTAAAAAAGGATCAGATTTTTGTACAGAACTTTTTTAATCAAATATTCATGTAGTTTGAGACAAGTTTGGTTCATAATAATATAACAATAATATAGGTATGCATGTTTGGTGGCTGAGGCAGACACAAACAGTTCATCAAAACAAATAGTGGGAGTTGTAGATGTGACAGCCTTGAGGGATGAGAATGTGCTTCAACATCTCCCTCCTCAGGCACCAGAGTATCTTTACATCTCTGGAATAGCTGTCTCCTCTAATTTCAGGTGATCATCAACTTAACTCTAATCTTCTCACCAAATTTGTATTTTTTTTTCCCTTGTGGTCTTTAAAATATAAATCCTAGTATAATCCTCAACATTGATTTCCAATGTGGGGAGAGCAATAGTATTGAAATTCGGATCAGACAAACCAATTGGACCGGTGACCTGTTCACTTGGCCGGTCTGGTCAACCAATTAAATTGGGCTCAGGATCAACTCAATGGGTTTGGATGAGTTGAATTTTGTATAATTTTTTGCAAGTTTGAAACAATGTCATTTTGAGTTTTTAAAAAAATAGTGGCGTCACTTTTAGTAACTATGTTTTACTATATTATAGCATATGGTTTAGCCTTGAATGTTTCATTTTATTGAAGATTAATGCCTCCTTTATCTAAATTTTATTACTTTTTTTATTTTCATGATAATATATGAATATTTTAATTTAATTATATTATTTAATCATGATCGATTTGACTCTAGTACGATCCCAGCTAGACAATTTACTCTTAAACCATTATTTCGACCGGTTCAAAAGCCACTTTAAGAAATCCAACTAAATTATGTACAAAAAAAAAAAGGAAATCTTACTAAATTAGGTTGCTTATAAAATTAAAAAAAAATGTGAAGTTTGGGATGAATTTTATATTGGATTAAGTTGTATTCAACACTCTACGATATTTTGCCAATAACATTTAATATCATAAAGTAATTTTTAGTGTAATCTTGCCTTTAAGGACCAAAAAAGTATTTGATGAATCATATTTTACAAATTTTATGACAAACAAGCATCTTCAATTATTACATAATTATCACTTTCAATGATTGAAGGTTTATTATTAAACTTCATTAATTAAAGAAGGGGATGATGATTGATTGTGAAGTAACTGATGTTGGTGAAACAGAAGGAGGAAGGTAGCAACTGCTTTGTTGAAGGCTTGCGATGTGCTATCAGTGATGTGGGGATTTGACTATCTTGCCCTTAGAGCTCATGAAGATGATTGGGGTGCTCGCAATTTGTATTCAAAAGCTGGCTACAAAGTTGTGTCTAGAGATCCCCCATGGTTGTCCACTTGGATTGGAAAGAAATGCCGTGTTCTTATGATTAAACAAATTAACCATTAAAATCAACATTAAACCAAACACCAAGTGCAACCATTTAATTTAAGTATACATATATAGCTTATAATATATCATTTCTTTCAATACTAATATGTCCTTTTCATATTCATTTCTTATATTTATACCATTATATATATAATATATTTTTATTTAAATACTATGTAAAAAGGTCTAACCCACATGACCATGAGAAGTGAGAACCGAGAACTATTGGTCTTTTTGTTTCGAGGTCCAATCCGGTTCTAAAAGTATTGGTATTAAGTATAATTTAATTGACTGAAAGAATTCAGGTAATTCTAATAAGAAATTCAAATAAATTTTTTGTTAAACATATGAAATGATATTATCAATAATCAATCAACTTTATTCTTAAAAACTTATAATACTCAGTTTATAATAAAACGAGTCGGTTTGGAACCATTAGTCAATAAATACAATTTATCATAATTCACTGATTAAGTAATTATATTTCCTTCCAACACCATAGTCCTCAATTTGGGAAGATGTAATTTATTTCTATCTTTCACTTCATATCTTTGTTTATGTGATTTTTTCAAGGTTATTAAACCTAGACCGGCCACTAAATCAGCTTGGATAATGAGTCAAGGGTCAATGGATTATATTGAAGTCAAATCGGAGCTACCCAGAACCAGACAGTGAGGAAGTGAACTTAAACAATAATATTTTTTAGCCTTGGAATAATTTTAAAATTTGAGAATTTTTGAAGATTAAATGATAATATTTTTGAGTAATTCTTTTTACATTAGAAAGTAAACATTTCCAGCTTTCCATAGAGTCCTGATTCGTAATTTTTGAAAATATGTAGAATCATATATGAATTTTTAAAGTCATAAAATTATTGGAAAAAACAACAATGAACCGGTTAAACCAAACCGGTTAGATGATTGAATATTCTTTCAATTTTACCACCATCATTGAATTATATTCATCTCGCGTAACGTGCAGAGAGTAAACGCTTGTTATTTGTATATCCTGTTCATATTATACAGAAAGGAAAATAATGATAAATTTTAATTGACATATTTCAATAAAATTTAAATCTGATTGTTTTTCTGGTATAAATATGAAGTTGGAAAGCATGGGAGCAGTAAAGGAATGAAAGGATTATACTTGTAAATTAAAAAAACTAGATTAAGTACATTTCCCCCTCTTCTTTTTCTATCCATTTCCCTCTATACAAACAATTCTCCAGGCTTTATGAATCCATCTTTTCTATTCAATGTGGATTTAAACCTTGCTTTCCAAAAGCAGCAAAAGAGAAGACAGTGGGTGCACACTGCACAGGGCAACTTCAATCTTTATGTATATCTCTTACTAAACAAAGAGCTGCTTGTATTACTTTCCACTTGTGTATATATTTATCTTTTATATCAAAAATGTTACATCCAATCTTTAATATAAGAGTTAGTCGGGGATTGAATTTGGTCCTAAATATAATACCACAATCTACTTTGACTACCAAAATTATAATTTTCCCCCAACATATCCCTATGTATGTGTGCGCGCACTAGAGAACAAACACAAACCTTTTACAGAAACACAGGATCCAGTAGTTCCATGTAATTTTGTCTATGGCTCCACAATGATTTTTCCAGTAGCATGGCCATCCATGCTCTTAGCCCAAGCATCTTCAACTTGACTCAAAGGAAAACAAGAGTCAATAACGGTTTTAAGCCTTCCATCTTTAACCAACTGAACCAGATAATTCAGGTTCTCTTTCTTGGGTGTTGCAGAGAACGAAACCAGCTGCTTCTTAGAGAATGTGAGCTTCTTCAGAGCGGAAGTCGCGACTGAGTGCAGGCCAGCGCCGAGTCTATCACCTTCCCATGATCACTCAATTGAGGCTCGAAAGTAGACCACACTATCCCGGTCGTGCAATGTATCACTGCATCATATTTGCGACCAGATGAACTCTTCAAAGCAGCTCCTTCTGGAGTCTCTTAGTCAAGAACCTCATCAGCGCCTAGGCTCCTGACCAAGTCGATGTTGCAGGCCCCACAAGTGGCCGTTACAAAAGTGTTCCCTAGTTTTGCAAGCTTACTGCAAGGTGACCGATGCCACCTGAGGCTGCAATTCTTTTGTTCACCAGTTCCATCAAGCTTGACTCCGGCAACTTCAGTGAGCGGCTGATGAGCCATTAGACCAGCCAGCGTTAAAGCTGCAGCTTCAGCCGTTGACATTTCAGGTGGTCTCGAAACTGTTGAGTCCTCAGAAGCCACAGCAAACTCAGCTAGCCCACCTCCACTTCGTCCATTCAACATGAACAACAGGTGTAAAAAATTGAATTATGTACAAATAGAATGTCCTGGCACAGATTGTAAAAATCATGTAGCATCATCAGAGTTTTCTAGATTGCAAATAAATAAACACGATACAACTCCATTCAAATAACTAGGATGAATGGATGAGCTCATAATAATGGTGCATATAAAACACAATTACTACATTTGGCTTCCTTGGCTTAAAGTATAAGGAACGAATCCACCTCAGGTGGTTTTATTTGAAAAACAGAACATATATTGCAATGTGCAATCAGTTGATTTTTTCACCCCTTTTCTCCATCTGCAATACAGTTTTCTCATTTATGCCACCAATCAAATATCTAATCAAGAGAACAGTTATACTCCTCCAATCTTGAATGTAGGAGCTAGTAGAGGGTTTGTTTTGGTACTAAATGTAACACCATCAACCACTTTGTCTTCCAAATTTATGATTTGTTCTCCAAATTATCCCTATTGATTGTCCTTCCTAAGGGGGTTTCCACGAGGGAGCAGTTTCTTATGCAAATGATTAAAGAGGTATTTTAGGAAACCAACACACATTTCTAACAAATAACTTAATTAATTTTCTTAATCTCTACAAATTAGTTATCTAGCTCTTACATTTAAGACTAGAGGAGTATACCGCAACTACCAAAATACCAAACAAGTTAGAGAGAAGATTACATCATGAGGATGAAAAGCAACAACTTTGTCACCAACTTTGAAATCTTTGACTTGTGGTGCAACCTCTACTATCTCTCCTGCTATATCAGTGCCTGTTTCCAACAAAAAAAATTAATTCAGATTATCATGTATCCCATAATTTTATAGGATCAAGCTGAACAAAAAGACTGATAGATAAAACCCACAATTAACAAAACAAATAAACATCCAGAGTAGACTAAGTATGATGCAGGCAGCAAAACCTATTTAATAATTAAGTATGCAGTCATCCTGAGTTATTTTATTTAATATTACAAGTCTAGTCATAGAGGTGTTCATATATTAATGTTAGGGTCTTCAGTTTTATAACAATAAAGCAAAAGGACATCAGTTTTTCAGGTGTGATGACGAATTCAAAAAGTTAGACAAGAGATTGAATTATTTTACTCCACTAAGACACTGCAAGGACATGACTTGGAGACAAAATGATTCCCATTGTTATGAATTCACAGAAGTCCTTTATTAATACTTGTTTGCCCCATAGTTTGAATAATATAATTCAATACCTTTATATTTGGTAGGAGTTTCTTGAGAATAAACAACACACACAAGGACAGACATAACAAAACTGGAAGATATAACTGGATCACATTCTGACAGCTAAATACAAAATAAACCTGTGATATTACAGAGAATGCTCAAAACCTTCTCAAAATACGACCAAAAAAATTCAATTTACCGGGTATATAGGGAAACTTCCGTGGTAACTGAGGCCGTGCTACGCCCTTTTGAATCTTCCAATCAAAAGCGTTCAGACTAGTTGCTTCCACTTTCAGCAAAACCTCATTTTTATTTGGGGAGGGAACTGGAATCTCAACATGCTGCTTACAAATATAAAATAAGCATAACAATCTTTTAAAGTAAGCTCAAATGCACAAAACAACAAAGAAAGAGAGAATTATCGTCAAGGACTGCTTCATACCAAAAATTGAGTAAGAATACCCAATTATATATATTGACAATCACATAGTGTTCGGAATTATTGACTCTAGATTTGAGCATTAAGGCTCCCAAACAATGATTTTATTCAAGGTTAATACCGTTGTTAGTCCTAATAGTTTAATCGAATTTTGGTTATGGTCCTTTAAAATTGTGGCTTTTAATCCCTCTATTTATGAGGATTTATTCTAAGCCGTTAGCTACGTGTTTTGGTTCTAATCCCTAAACTTTTAATGTGTGTTAAACTCAAACCAAGTTCTCGCTAATCTATATAAAAAATCACAATTTAAAACAGCAGGAACCAAAACAAAAATTAGATTGAACCGTAACGACCAACAATGGTATTAACTCTTTTACTTGGACTTGAAGCGGAAATAAACCACATAGCCGCATAAATCAAACTCCGAACTACTTGGTCCCTACTTAATTATTAATAAAGCTTTGATACTAAGTTGAAATTCTTAACTATAATATTCTTCGATACTTAATCCTATAATATTATTGATCATTTTATGACAAAACAAGTTAAAATTCTTCACCGATATTATTAAAAGATAATAATAATTTGCTTGCACAGACACGCAGCGCATTTCCTTATTATTTTATTACATTGAACTGAACTAGTTCAACAAAGACTACACCAAGAAAACTCCAATTCCTTTTTTTTTTTGGTAATCAAGAAAAATTACAATTCCAAAAGGTGATTATCAGGTTTCATAAGTGTATCTCCTCCTCCTTCATGATTTATTTACAGAAAACCTTATTAAGTTTAGCGATTCAACATAAACACACAAAAAAAAAAAAAAAGCTGAAAAACATTTAAGCTTAGTTAAAGGCACAGAAGAAGAAAAACCACCTTCAGACCGGCGGGGCCACCACCGTAGCTGTCGCACTGAATCGCTTGCATGAGCTTCGTCGCCATCTCCGCCGGGTTAGGAGTCTCGTGGGGGATTGCCTCTCGGCTTGTTAAATTAATATTTTTAGAAATGTTAGAGGGAACGAATGATATTTATGGAAGAGATTTTTAAAATTTTTAATTTTTTTTTCCCTATCATTACTTCCATTTTGGCGGTTACCTCTTTCTTCCTTGATTCAGCTAAAATTACGGATATGCACCCACTCTGTTTTGACTTCAGTTTGTTCTGTATTTCACTCAAACTTTGTTATTCCACTATGTTTATCGATTTGTAGTGTTGATGGTCCAATGGTATAAATATTCACAAACTAAAACATTAGTAATTCCTAGAGTCGGAAAAACGGGCCGAATCCGTTGGGCTGGCCCTTTTAGGCCATGGCCCTTCAAAGGTCGGGCTTGTAAATTATAACCTCAAAAGGAAATCGAGCCTAAAATTAAAAGGGCCGACCCTTTAGACCCGTTTATTTTTTTTTTTTTTTACTTGGAAAGGAACCATGTTATATTTTTGAATTACCTTATTAAATCTATATGTCACTCTGTCCTCATATTGTATAGAGTATGATTTTTGAGTATATTGTTTTGTCTAATTGAATCATATTGTGATTTTTGAGTATATTGTTCTGCTTATTTATATTAAAATCATATTATATACAATTCTGCCTGATAGAGTATGATTTTTTATGGAGGTTGTAATTATTTGACTACTTGAACCTACTGCTCAAAGTGAAACACAATCAAATGTCCTTGAAATTGATGATAGTGGCGAAGAAGGTGAAAATGATAGTCGTCATACTCATGTTGTTTAGAGGTTAGAGTATTTAGCTTCTTACCTTCTTATACTTTGGTCTTTGTGTGAGTTATTTATGGACATGATTTTACCTTTGATTATACATTAGCAACTGTGTTTGTTTGTTGCAAGAGATGTGCTATTTAAACTTTAATGTTAACAACATTTATGTATTAAATTAGAACTTTAATCATTGTTATTTACTAATTATATCTCTCTGGGGAAAATACGCAGGAAAAATTGTTAAATATTGTGAAAAGGATTTCCCAGCCATGCAGGCTGGCCCTGGCCCTGATACTCTCGTGCCGGGCCTTGAAAAACTGCAATTCTCCTGACCCCGAGCCTTTTAGGGCCGACCCTGATTCCTAGCTCTAGCAATTCCCAAAATATTAAAGAATGCAAGATAATTGTGGTTGTGGCTTTAGCTGAGGAGCTATTGTATATGCTTTTTTATTTTTATTTTATTATGATTGTTGCTAGACAGCTGAAGCCTTAAGTTTATATATGTAGAACATGTTAACGAGTTAAATATTTTGTATTTCATCTTTCCATTGTTTTCATGTTTTTCTTACTTTCTTTTCTTTCTTTTTTGCATTCAGGCCAACCTCTTGTCATGGGAAACTCCATGTGCCAAACTAATCAAGATTTAAGGTATGACATGACCATTTTTTTAGGCGACGCCCCTATCATCTAACCCTACTGCATTCATAAATCTCATATCGAGACTATTAATTAAGTTAGAACAATTCCCCCCAATTGATATAAGTATTCAGTGGCACTTTCTCTTGGCACTTTCTCTTCCTCTCTTTGCTTTTTTTTTTTTTTAGGTTAAAATATACATTTAGTCATTTTTATGTTTGAATCAAGTTTCAATTTAATTCTTTATATTTATAAAGTGCATTTTTGATCCTTTGAGCTTAACATCGTTAGTATCATTTAATAGAAAATGTTGACTTAACAATTTAAAATGATGACTGTATACTTAAATGGTGACAAAACATGACAAAGTCAGCATAATTTAATTTACATTATTCTTTCCTTTACCAGAGTCTCTCCCCATGTTTTCTTCTCAAGCGCAGACGCTCCTCATGATACTTCCTCCAAAGATTATGAGGACAACGATAACAAAAACGGCTGACGCTCACCTATTCCACCAAAACGCCATGGATGGTGAAATTATATACTAATCTTTAAGCCCCTAGTCGATTTTCATTTTTATCAACTCAGTTATCTGATAGCACATTATTATTGATCTCAATCTTCTATTATGCCTGAGAATTGCTGATTTTGTGGTTTGATTCTTGTCCATCATTGAAGTTTGTGAAGCGGTCGGTGATAGTCCATGGTCTATGCCTATATGTAACATTGAAGTCCCGGGGTTTTACTTCTTTTCCTTTTTGCCCACCTTTTTAGGTTTTACTCAAAATGGAATTCAACAGACATAACATGCAAAATATTTTCAAACAGAAATAAAAATTCCAAGCAATGATATGAACTTCTATTTTGTCTTTAAAAAAATTCAAGGCCTTGTTTCTCTAATGCCATAAAATATATCCAAGAGTTAGTAATGGTCAGCTTTTTTGGACGAATGATCATGAGGAGTGTTGGCGCCTGAGAAGAAACAAAAGGTAGAGATGGAGGAAACTATGTCGTTAATGGATGAGAGGAAAAAGACACACTTAAAAAATAATGTAAATTAAATTATGTTGACCTTATTCTGCTTGATCATCAATTAATTATACAGTTATTATTTAAAATTGATGACTCAGTATTTTCTGTTAAATGATACTAATAGTGTTAAGCTCAAGGGATAAAAAATGCTTTTTATTAAAATAAGGGACTAAATTAAAATCTAACCTAAACTTAAAAAACTAAACGTATACTTTAGCTCGGTTTCTTTTTCAACACTTTTTTTTTCAAACATAAATACGTTGGGGAAAAAAAACTACAGTAATGGGTTCCTATTAGACCCCTCAGCCTATCACTTATAGTAGCATGTAGGGCGTGAGGACCTATAATTTTCAACCCATGTGTTCTCCTCATTGCAATTTTAGGTCGCAAGTCAACTTGCTTATTTTGCTATAATTTGTCTTCACTATCTATTTAATTTGCAGTTATTTTTTATTCATCAAAAGGATTAATATTATTGTTTGTCCTACCAATTTAATCAAATTTTAGTTTTTATCATTATAGTTTCAAATTGTAGTTTTTTATTCATATAATTTTATAAGGATTTAGTTTTAAGTTAACATTGCTAAGTATATAGAGACAAAAATGCTATTTTGGCACAATGTTGTAAACTTCTAATTTCTTGGAAAAAATGTTTCTGGCGTTTGAGACAATCCATCATGCTCTCTCTCGGCCCTTAAAATGAGTCTAATTATAGAGTTGATATTGGTATTAGATGTAAGACTTATCACATTTTTATTCATTTTTCTCAAATTAACACTATTAATATTTACTCAACCATAATCAAGTAAGAGAGGGAGGGAGAAAATTAATGAAAATGATTAGCAATTTTTAGAAATCTCAAGATTTTCTTTTGGGTTCTACTGAAAATCAAAGAAAGATGCATATGATTTCATGGGATACGGTGTGTAAAGGAAAACAGTTTGGAGGCCTTAGTATGAAGCACATCCAACAGCAAAACCATGCTATCAGTAAATATCATTTTCTGTAATTTTTGTGTTCTAATTTCTTAATTATGGGTGGATATCCATAACATTAAAGAAATGTTTACAAAAGTGAAGAATATTATAAATATTGTGATTTTCCTTTTGGGTTAGTCTTCAATGTTCAATGTTGGGATCTTTATAAATAAAGGTGATATGCAGACATTTGAGATAATAAAGTGAATAAGAATCACTTTTTAATTTTCCTCCAATTTTATATTATCTTCTCCATGTTCCACATCTCGATCTTTTATATTTTTCTTACTTTCATAACAAAAAATTCAATTATTAATTACTAATGTAGATAAGAATCAAACAGTTGGAATATAACTAATTTAAACCAAAAAAAAAAAAAATCGGTTATTAATTACTAATGTAGATAAGCATAAACAGTTGGAATATAACTACTAAGGGTAAAGATGCTAAAATAACTATAAATTTTTGTGAAAAGAGCAACTGTAACCATGAACTAATTTTTGGAGTAAAAGTAACCATAAACTTTATAAAAGAGAGCAAAAGTAACCATGACGTCCGTTAATGTGAACTTTTTAAGGTGCTAAAATAGCCATTAACTAATGTCAAAAATGCAAAAGTAACCATAAAATTTTTCTTAGATATAAAAATAACTTCTTGAACGTTAATTCATAATTTTTTTTTTGTGTTATGAGTGTTTTATCAATTTGAGGATTTAAATGACAAAACTTATTAATTAATATTTAAAAAGTCAAATTTTTTTTATTTTGGCGAGAATGACGAAACGAAAGAAAATTATCACCTAACTCCAAAAGATAAAATCCAAGGTAATTAAACCTGGACCTGTCAGTGAACCGGCCGGGGTACTGGGTCAGACTGGAGCTAAACCGGTGACAAATGGAAAATTTAGGCTTATAGTATGAAATTCTAAAGGAAAAATAAAAAAAAATATTTTTTTAAACAAAAATTAAAAGTTTAACCCAAATCTACTGACCAGTTAGCCGGTTTCCGATTTGGTTCGGATAAGATAACCATGATAAAATCCTTAACATTAATTATAAAATAGGTGAATTTTTGAACATTAATTTATAATTTTTTTTTTTTTACTTTTGCTTTTGTGTTATAAATGTTTTATCAATTGGGGGATTAAAATGACAAAAGTAAAAAAAAAAAAAAACTTATAAATCAATGTTAAAAAAGTCACTTATTTTATAATTAATGTTAAGGATTTTATCATGGTTATTTGATCCGAACCAGATCGAAAACCGGCTAACTGGTCAGTAGATTTGACGGTGTAGATTTGACAAAAACAAAAAAAGAATTATGAATTAATGTTCAAGAAGTTACTTTTGCATCCAAGAAAAAGTTTATGGTTACTTTTGCACTTTTAACATTAGTTAATGACTATTTTAGCACCATAAAAAATTCACATTAACGGACATTAACGTCTGTTGACGGCATGGTTACTTTTGCTCTCTTTTATAAAGTTTATGGTTACTTTTGCTCCGAAAATTAGTTCATGGTTACAGTTGTTCTTTTCATAAAAATTTATGGCTATTTTAGCACCTTTACCCTATAACTAATTAAAGGTAATGTACCGGATTATAGTTTTTAAATATTTCAGTGTTTATTCTTGCTTGAATTAGCATGAATATGGTATTTATAATAATAAGCTTCCACGATTGTATGAAAACCATGCATAATCGTATGTATATTATGAGATATGTAAGTTGGATTTAAAGAGAAGATGGGATATACTCTCTCATATCCTTAATATAAGATATATTTACTTAATTTGATTAAAATTGATTAAAAAAGTTAGTTAAATTAATTATTATGATATGTATTTTCTAAAATATCTTAGTTGTCTTCTTTAATTTCTTCTTTCTTTCCCTCTTTTTCTTAATTATGGTTGAGAGAGTTTCAATTGAGATAAATTAAGAAAAGATTTATAAATATTAAAAAATGTTTTATATTTAAAACTAAGACTAACTCTCTAAATATATCATATATTAAGAATGAGATGAGTAATTCTTTTCATTCACAAGTAACAAACACGTGTTACACCCAAGGTAATTAAATCCGAACTGGCCACTGAACCGACTAGGGTATTGGGTCAAGGGTCATTGAGTCAGAATGAAGTCAAATCGGAGCTGACCCAAGACTAAACCAGTGAGAAATTGAAGATTTTAAAATTATTAATATGAAATTCTTAAAAAAAATATTAAAAAAATCGATTTTTTTTTTTTAAATAAAATACTGGACCAGACCCGTTACCGGCCGGTTCCGATCTGGGAATGAGTGTTATAGTTACTGCCCTCTTTTCATATAGCCTTTCAACTACAAAAATTGAACAAAGAGCTACAATTCTATTGACAGAAAAAAAAAAAAAAAAAAGTCTACATAATTGTACATAATGAAACAATTGAAGGGTAGTACTTAACTGTAAGAGTCAAAATCAAGGTTTTCTTAAAAAATAAATTTAATCCAAAACCGAACACTTCTATGCATGCCAAAAATAATTATGAACAAAAAAATCATGATCATCTCATAATTTATTATAATCACCTTTTCAATTTCGACGGACACAAATTTTTTTTTTATAGATAAAAAATTAAATTAACCCCCCCTTTCCTATCTATTTTCCTCTATATAACCATTGGTAAATGTGCATTCAACATCCTGATCTATTTTTGGAGGTACAATCAACATCCTAAACTATTTTTGAAGATATAATAATCACCCCTAAAATATTTAAGAGTGCAATCAACACCATAAACTATTTCTAGAGGTGCAATCAAAACCCTAATGTATAAAAAAAATGGAGCAATTACACCCATTCACTAACAGAATATTAACTCCGTTTGCTGACACACTCATTCCTTTCCTCTTTCATCGATCTTAAACCCCACACCTTGAGTTAATATTCTATTAGTGAAAGGGTGCAATTGTCCCATTTTTAATATATTAGGGGCAAAATTGCACACTTAAATACTAAAAGAAGGGATGAACATTTTGAAGATCAATGAAAGAGGAAAGGAAAGAGAGTGTTAGCAAACGAAGTTAGTATTTTGTTACTGAATGGGTGCAATTGTTTCATTTTTAAAACATTAGAGTGCTGATTGCATCTCCAAAAATACATTAAGCTGCTAATTGCGCCTCCAAATATATATTAGGATGCTGAATGCACCTTTACCCTATGACCATTCGCACTTTATGAATCCATCCTCCTATCTGGGCAGAATGGATCTAACTCTTTTTATCTAAAGATTTGTTTGTTACGATGGATTTGGAGGGAAGATGAAAGAAAATTTTTATAAGTTGGATTTAAGAAAATTAAAGAAACGAGATTTCAAAATTTTATTATAGAGAATATGTACGGAAAAAGAATAAGAAAAATATATTAAAAATTTTATACCCCGCTCCTCTCAATTTTTTCAAATCCAACTCAAAAATTTTTTTCCTCTACCCACTTTCCCTCCCCTTCCATCATACCAAACAAGCCCTAAGCCAACAAAAGAGAAGACAAGGGGCGATCAGGACAAGTTAACTTACACATCAATATCATAATTCACAGAACAAAAGGTCAGAAGACAACAGGTTTGAAACTCAACCATCGGTCTCTATGATAGGTTAAGTTCTTCATTTCGTAGTAAAAATGCAACATATAATTATTTACTGTTCTTTTGCGCACACGCATATGCATGGGAGGATACACACAAACGTTTTACAGAAACACACGATCCAAGCAGTTGCAAGAAAATTTGCCTATGGCTCCACAACGATTTTCCCAGTAGCATGACCATCGATGCTCTTAGCCCAAGCATCTTCAGCTTTACTCAAAGGAAAACGAGAGTCGATGACAGTTTTAAGCCTCCCATCTTTCACCAATTGAACCAGATAACTCAGGTTCTCTTTCTTAACCGTCGTCAAGTACGGCACCAGCTGCTTCTTACAGAATGTGAGTTTCTTCAGAACGAAAGTTGCCATTGAGCTCATGCCCGGCGTAAAATCTACTACCTTACCATGATCGCTCAATTGAGGCTCAAAAGTCGACCACGGTATTCCGGTCGTGCAATGAATCACTACGTCGTATTTACGACCAGAAGGACTCTTCAATGCAGTTCCTTCTGGAGTCTTGTAGTCAAGAACCTCATCAGCACCTAGGCTCTTGACAAGGTCAATGTTGCGGGCCCCACAAGTGGCAGTTACAAACGTGTTCCCCAGCTTTGCGAGCTGAACTGCATAGTGACCCACGCCGCCAGAGGCTGCAGTAACCAAGATGTTCTTTTGGTCACCAGTTCCATCAAGCTTGACTCCAGCAACTTCAGTGAGGCCCTGATAAGCCGTGAGTCCGGCCACAGGCAACGCTGCGGCCTCAGCAGCTGAGACTTCAGGTGGTCTTGAAACTGTCAAGCTCTCAGTAGCCACAGCAAACTCAGCTAGCCCACCTCCGCGCTGTCATTCAATATGAATAATACGTAATTAGAATGTACTTTGTAAACTGATGCATACAATCATGTAGCATCGTCACAGGGTTTTCTAGGTAGCAAATAAAATAAACACACAGCACACCTACATTAAAGGGACTAAGAACGGTTGGTATAAAACACAATTATTACATTTAGGTTTCTTGGTTTACAGATAAAAGTATCAGGAGTTGGAAAACTAAACATATGATGCAATTTGCATACAGCTGATTTTTTCTTTTCTCCCATCTCGCTTTACATTTTTCCTTTCAGTCACCAAATCAAATATCTACTCAAGCTCACAATTGTCCCACAAAAATCAGAATATCAAAGGAGTTAGACAGATATCTGGCATCAAAAAAAAAAACAATGAATGAATGAAGAAGAACGGAGTAAGAGAGAAGATTACATCATGAGAAAGTTTAGCAGCAACTTTGTCACCAACTTTGAAATCTTTGACTTGTGTTCCAACTCCTACTATCTCCCCAGCTATATCAGTACCTGTTTCCAACCAAAAAAAAATCAGATGTACAATTTATCCCATAATTTTAGACGAACACGCCGAACAAAGCAGCTGACAGATAAAACCCATGACTAACAAAGCAAATAAAAACACAAAGTAGCATGATGCAGACACAATACCTGTTTAGAATTGTGGGCTATGCAGTCATCCTGAGGTATTTTATTTAGCACTCTAAGTTCAGTTAAAGAGGTGTTATATATTAATGCTAGGGTCTTCAAGAAAGTCATTTACTTATGGCTCTGCTTGAGCAGTTTTGACACAATAAAGCAAGATGTGCGTTATGTCTATAATAATCTTCTGCTTCTAAACTTCTGCTCTCTTTCCCTCTGACCATCTGATCTAGCTAAACCTATTGTTACAGCCATAAAAAAAAAAAAAAATCATTCAGACAACATCCTCCTGCATTAAAATATACTTGGTCAGTAAACTAGTAAAACCAATTAGATTTTCCAAATTAAGCAACAGATTCCATTTTTGACGTTTTTGGACAGATTTTGACTCTAATAAAGTACCGAGTGCATAAATTTTCTGTAATTGTAAGTTGATTGGTTATATATTGAATTCAGATACGGGAAGGGAAGTCTGCCTGAGTTCAATAAATTTGAGAACATGACGATAAAGATGTGCAAGGAATATGTGTGCATATATATGAAGAGAATAACACAATTGGCAAAAAAAATGTTGATGAAATCACAAATGGTAAAATCAAACAACATAACTTGATCACTAATTTTGAGAGCTAACGACAAAGCAAATCTGCAATACTACAAAGAATGCTCAAAACCCTCAAAATACAACATAAAAGTTCAACTTACCAGGGATATAGGGAAACTTTCGAGGTAACAAAGGCCGTACCATGCCCTTTTGAATCTTCCAATCAACAGGGTTCAGACTAGTTGCTTCCACTTTCAGCAAAACCTCATTTTTATTTGGAGTGGGAACTGGAATCTCAACATGCTGCTTACAAATATAGAATAAGCATAGCAATCTTTTAAAACAATCTCAAATGCACAGAAAAAAAAAAAGGAAAAACAGAGAGAAAGAGAAAGAAAGAAATATTGTCAACGACAGCTTCAGACCAAAACTTGAGTTGTAAGATGAAATGCCAATAATATATAAATATATATACACAACCACCTAGTATTCGGAATGATTGACTCTAGATTACAGTATTAGGTACCCCAAATGAAGGCCAAAGAATGATTTTAATTACATATCTGACTCTACCCCTAAAACAAAGCACAGTCCTACCAAATCCTGTGCTTAAATTTAACAAGTTGGAAGAAAGGGCGACCGCATAAATAAAATTTCCGTAATTAATAATAAACCTTTGAAACCAAGTTGAAATTCTTCGCAGGCGTTACTGGGAACAAAATACGAATTTATTTATTTACACTGAAATAATCCAACAAAGACTCGACCAAGAAAATTACAATTCTTTAATTTTTTTAGTTGATCAAGAAAAAATTACAATCCCTAAACTAATTATCAGGTTTCATAAGTGCTGTACACCTCCTCCTTCCTCCTTGATCTATTCACACAAAACCAATTTGCGATTCAATGAAAACTTTAAAAAAACTAAGTAGAACGTGGAAGAATTATAAGTCAACAACAACACAGAAGAAGAAAAATCACCTTCAAACCGGCGGGGCCACCGCCATAGCTATCGTACTGAATAGCTTGCATCAGCTTCGTCGCCATTTCCACTGATGATGATGAAAGAGTTGACATCCACGATAAAGCTCTACGCGCTACGCCAGGATTGGAGCGTTTACAGGGGACGGTATCTCGGCTTGTTAAATATTTCTTTTGTTCTATTTATAAATAATTTTTTTTAATTATATAAAATAAATTGATACTTAAAAATAATAAATATGTTAATAATGATAAATTTTTTTTATACATAGCTCTATTTATGAAAAGATTATAAGAAAGAGAATAGATAAAAAGTATAAGAAATAATAAGTATAAGATATAAGAGAGAATGAGTATTTAATAAGAGTAAAATAGGAAAAAGAAACTTATATTTTCAGACAAAAAGTGAAAGTTGCTTATAAAAGGTATCATCCATATGATAAAGAAAGTTGTTTATAAATAGGACTGGGGAAATGTTTTGAGAGAATTGCTAAAAAAAACCTTATTGATAATTTATTTGCCAAATGGAACCTGGGAAGATAACTGCACATGGGGAAGTATTTAGGAGAGATTTTTGCACCCATAGGGAAGATTTTTACACACGTATAGGGAAGAATTTTGCACACAGGAAGGATCATCTGCACACTAGGGAAGATATTCTGCACACGGAGAAGATAATCTGCACGCAAATGTCTAATTTAGCAAATAAGTTACTAAAGAGGGATTTTTTTCACAATTTTCCCAAGTATTTTCTGTTGGGTTTTTTTTTGGGAAAATCCCTATAAAATACCCTTGAAATATGCAAATCCCTAATCAGTACATTGAAATTCAAAAATCCGGATCAGTCACGCGTCAGTACGGATAAACAGTGCGGGCGACGCCAAAAGACGATTTTGCCCTTCATCCATCATTCTCGCCACTTCAAAAATAACAACACGCGGTACTTAATTAACAACTCCTGATTCTTCATTAACAACTCCGTATTCTTGTTTCACAACTTCCTAATTTAAGTTTCAAGGCCAATAACAACACTTCTTTTTTTATTAACAACACACCCTCTTAATCAACAACTCCAGATTCTTGATTAACAACTCCGTATTCTGGATTAACAACTCTATTTCATCTTTTTACTTTCACAATAACAACACTAGTGTTATTATTAACAATACCCTATTCTACATTAACTCCTATTTCTTGTTTCACAACTTTGTAATTTAAGTTTCAAGTCCAATAATAACACCGTATTTTACATTAACAACATTATATTTTTGAGATGCGAATATGTGGAAGAATAAAGAGGAGTTGTTAATAAAAAATCCAGAGTTGATAATAACAAGATCGGTGTTGTTATTGTGAAAGTAAAAAGATGAAACTGGAGTTGTTAATCAAGAATACGGAGTTGTTAATTAAGAACCCCATGTTGTTATTTTTGAAGTGGTGAGGGCTGAAGGGCAAAATGGTCTTTTGGCGCAGCCCGCACTGTTCATCCGTACTGACGCGTGACTGATCCGGATTTTTGGATTTCAATGTACTGATTAGGGATTTGCATATTTCAAGGGCAGTTTATAGGGATTTTCCCTTTTTTTTTTAACTTTTTTATTATTTACTTTTACATAGTGACGTAACGTTGAACCAGAAAACGACTGATTAAAGGTTGGAAATCAAAACCAAATACTACTAATATTAATTATGTTAAAAATTTAACGATTAAGGTGTAAACGAAAAAAATTAATTACTAATTACTAATATAGCTAAGAATCAAATAGTGGTTACCAATGATTCAGACCCAAAAAACTTACCAACTTGGAAACGGATTATAGTTTTAAAATTGATAACTTATAATTCTGTCAGGCTAAGATTTGTTGGACAAACAGCTTTGACTTTAAAGACATTAAAATTTTGTTAAATCAAGGAAAAAAAGAAAGAAAGAAAACGAATTTTAAAATTACAAAATTCTAAATAAGATATTTCTCAAAAAATAAGTTATGAATTATTTATCAACTTTCGCTATTTAATTATCAACTTTTGGTTATAAATCTAGTTAGAGATTTTACAATTTTAAAACTCTTTGTCTATCTTTTTTTCCTATAAAAAAGTTTAAAAATAGATAAAACTCTTTGCCATAAGTTAATTAGCCGTTTTCTTTCTTTCATTTTTCTTTTCTTTTTGCTTAGCTTTATTAATGAGATTACGAATTACCACCTTAAGGATATTTAACATAAGCGAGATCTATATCTAGAGGGAATTTAATTTCTTGGTTGCTAACTTGCTATTGTTCTTTTGCTACTCAAATGGTTCCAATGGAAATCGGTGGAGTCTGGTTTTAACCCCATTGCTCCTTCTCACCTAGTTTTGGGTGGGGTTTCCTTGAAGAGTTCTTAGGGCCTGTTTGGTACAAGGAACATTTGAAGAGAGAACGGAAAAGAAGGGAAGTGAATGGAAAGGAAGATTGGAAGGGAAATTTAAAAATTGACCTGTTTAGCAGACATGGGAAGGAACCTAAATTGAGGGAAGATGAGATGTTTGATTGAAAGAAAAAGGAATAGTGTAAGTGGGAAGTTGTGTGAAAACCCTAAAACACCTTTGACTTCAACAGAAGTTCAAGTTCAAACTTAACAACCCAGTTCAAACTCAACTTTGCCGGTACTATTCATCATTTTCCTCATGGTACTATTCATCGTCTTCATCATCTGGTTTCAATGAAAATGAAACCATTCCATAAACTGACTGGACCAATTGCACCCTTCTTCATTCCACACCAACACCTTCCGTTACCACCTTCACTCTCTCTCCACCGCCTTCACCGTCCTCTCTCTTTCTTCGGCATCACTCCCTCTTCTTCCTCCTACCACTGTCAGCTTCCCTTCCAGTCTCACCAAACTCACCCATCGTCATCATCATCTCCAAAGAGAAAATGGATACCCCAACCAAAGAGAAACAGAACAAGAAAGAAAGAGAGTGAGAGAGAAAGACTAAGAAGCAAGAACGATTGTTCTTTTAGGGGGCATTTTCGTCGAAGCAAGTTGCCTTCCTGGGAAGTTTTCATCGTCCCACCAGTTTTAGAGGGATATAAAGATCCCATGTTTAAGGGAAGATGGAAGAATGCAGGAACTGAATTTGGTGTTATTGTTGGGCACCAAACGCGTTTTCACCTCAGGAACTTTAGAATCTTCCTTCTCCCTCTGTTACTTTCTGCATACTAAACGGGTCCTTAGTGTTATCTTTCTCATTTCTTCTTGCAGCACTGTTTAAGCTGAAAAAAATAGAGAATCTAATTATCTTATTCATATTCTGACTTGTGTTTGGGAGAATGATGGAGAAAGTTTTGTATTTGGATTCACATAAATCATACTATTAGGTCATTAATAAGTTTTGTAAAAGAATTCACCACATTTCATTAAGGTTTAGTAAGTTCGGATAATATTTTCAAGTTTTCTCAAAAGAATTTCACAATTTTCTTAATGAATTTCATAAGTTGCAAATTTGAATTCATAATATCTTATAAGAGTTTCACAATTTCAGATAAGGTTTTCACATGTTCTCAGCAAAATTTCACAAGTTGCAAATTTAACTTCACGAGATCTAATTAGGATTTCACAAGTTGTGATAAAGTTTTTATAAGTTCGGATAAGGTTTTCATAAGTTCTCAAAAGAATTTCACAACGTTGTTAAAGAATTTCATAAGTTGTAAACTTTGATTCACAAAATCTAATAAGGGTTTCACAAGTTCAGATAAGGTTTTTATAAGTTTGAGAATAGTTTTTACAAGTTCTCAAAAGAATTTCACAACTTCCTTAAAGAATTTCATGAGTTGTAAATTTTGATTCACAAGATATGATAAGGGTTTCACAAGTTTTGATAAAGGTTTCACAAATTTAGGATGGTTTTCATAAGTTCTTAAAAGAATGCTAGGTTCTCAAACTCGGATCAGACAGGCCGGTTTGGGTCAATTTTTTTAAAAAAATCAATTTTTGTAAACTTTCTCTTTAGAATTTCATATTAATAATCCTAAAGTCTTCAATTTCTCACTGGTTTAGTCATGAGTTAGCTTTGGTTTGACTCCGATCTGACCCACTGACCCTTGACCTAGTACCCTGGCCGGTTCAGTGACCGGTCTGGGTTTAATTACCTTGAAAGAATGTTACAACTTCCTTAAAGAATTTCACAAGTTACAAGTCAAAGTTCACAAGATCTGATAAGGGTTTCACAAGTTCGAATAAGATTTTTACAATCAATTATGTCAAAATCCCACCTTTGGCAGGAATATTCCCGCTGGAGCTCTGATGACCGATAGACAAACACTAGAAAATTCGACCGCCAGTGGTGGTCAGCTACAGGAGCTCCGGAGGCCAGTGGGGGTAATTTTTTTTTTATAAAAATATATTAAAGTGTAATTTGGTCATTTCTTTGTAATTTCAAAAAAGATAATTTGAGCCTAACATCTCTCTAGAATTATAAATATTCAAAACACTTTTTTGTCTTTTAGGATTTTTAAAGTTCTTTATTAGGAATTTTTCTTTAAATCAAATAAGTGAAGAAATAAAAAATTAAAAAGAAACCCATACTTACTATGAATATTAATTATGTGGATGTCTATTGACTCAAAGAAAAGAAGACTTGACATAAAAAAAAGGAGAAAAGGATACAATGTAAAAGCAAAAGAAGACAAAAACATAAAGAAGATATGAAGTAATTATAGTTTGTATAAAGTAACCATGGTCATGTAACCAGGGTTAGGTACGCCTGACTCTACATAAAGCCTTGTAATCGATTGTTTCAAACAAAAAAAAAAAAGAGAACTTCTCTCTATAAATTCTCTCTTAGCTCTTGTTCTCTTAACACACATACTTTTATAATACGTTATTAGCACGAAGCTCTAACCAATGTATGATCTTCTCATTGTTTCCTAGATGATTTCATCTAACTTGTTTTACATTAGTTTTATTTGATAGATCTGGGATAATCTAAGCCACTATATGGAATTAGAGAGATACCGTTACCAATTGTTATATAACATCACGTTCCATGGCTAAGATTGGAGATTGATATTGTTTTTATACTATGTATATATCATTTACAAGTTCTTTTATATTATTATTATTATGGCTTGAAGCCATACACATCTGATTCCTGAAATTATATGACCAGAAGTCATATTGTTTTAATTTCTTATGATATGATATGGCTAGAAGCCATATCTCTTTAATTCTTATTATATGGCCAAAAGCCATATACATTTTTTTTATCTTTTATTTTATGGCCAGAAGCCATGTACAACTTTTATTTATCCTGAAGATAAATCGTTTAATATCTCATCTTGAGATTAATTGGCTTAAAGCCATAAGATTAAATGGCTCGAAGCCATACAAGTTTTAATTTTCTTATCTTACCTTATGAATTATTTATTATCTTTATGAATTTACTATTATTTTTGTTTAAGATATTATATTACATTTTTACATTTCATATTTTAATTATTCTCACTTATTTCTTTAATTAGTCTCAATCATGTCAAATCTAGCAAAACTTGAATTTGTTGCTCTTGATATTACCGGAAAGAATTATTTATCTTGAATGCTCGATGCGGAAATCCACTTGAATGCCCATGGTCTGGAAGACACAATTAAAGAAGAGAATCAGGCATCCAACCAAGACAAAGTCAGATCTATGATTTTTCTTCACCGCCATTTGCATGAAGGTTTTAAAATTGAATATTTGACCATAAAAGACCCACTTGTTCTTTGGAACAATTTAAAAAAAAGGTATGATCACCAGAAGATGATAATTCTTCCAAAAGCTCGTTATGACTAGATACATTTATGTTTGCAAGATTTTAAAATTGTAAGCGAGTATAACTTTGCCATGTTCAGAATTACTTCTCAATTAAAATTATGTGGAGAAAATGTCACTGATGAAGATATGTTAGAAAAAACATTCTCCACATTTCATGCATCAAATTTGCTTCTACAGCAGCAATATCGTGAAAAAGGTTTTAAGAAATATGTTTAATTAATTTCTTGTCTCCTTATGGCTGAACAGAATAATGAGCTTTTTATTAAAAAAAACCATGAATCCCGTCTAATAGGCTCAGCTCTATTCCCAGAAGTGAATGTAGTAACAAATGAATCTAATTATGGTTGTGGCCGTGGATGTGGCTGTGGACATGGACGTGGCTGTGGCTACAGCCGTGGGTATGGCCGTGATAGAAATCATGGCGGTTCAAATTCCTACCAGAAGTAGGGAAAGACTAATAGGAACCAAAAAGGCAAGAGCAATGGGCATACTAAATATGTTGGCAATCCATGTTATCGCTGTGGTAACAAAGGTCATTAAACTTATACTTGTTGTATGCCAAGACACCTAGTTGACCTTTACCAAGAATCAATTAAAAATAATGGTAAAGGATCAAATGTTGAAGTAAATCATGTTGATTAGGTCGAGAATTCTGAATATAGTGATATGGATATTACCCATTTAGATGTTGCTAATTGCTTAATTTAGTTTGAACTACTATGTTTTAATATATTTAAAGTTGCTTCTATCATATGTATTAATTTTAATTATGTTTTTTATGTTTCTTTTAATGAAGAATGAATCTTATTGGCGTCAATCCTGAAGATTTTTGTCTCGTTGATAGTGCAACAACCCACACCGTACTCAAAAATGATAAATATTTTTCTTCCTTAGTAATGCAAGAAGCCAACGTTTAGACTATATCTGGTAGTATAAATTTAATTGAAGGCTCTGGAAAAGCTAATATTTTGTTACCTGAGGAACAAAATTATGCATTGATAATGCATTTTATTCTACTAAGTCTAAAAGAAACTTATTGAGTTTTTAAAGATATCCGTAGAAATGGATATCATATAGAAACAATAACTAAAAATAATCAGGAATATCTTGTCATCACCAATATAGTTGTTGGTAGAAAATGCATACTAGAAAGTTTTCCTATTTTTTCTTCTGGCTTGTATTACACATGTATAAGCACAGTTGAAACACATGCTATTAAGAACCAGAAGTTCACCAATGCAGATCAGAATTCTGCCATCGTAAACCAACAGTTTACTAATAAATTTAATGTTTGGCATGACCGGTTAGGTCATCCCGGGTCAATTTGATGAGACAAATAATTGGAAATTCATGTGGACATATTATGAAGTGTAAACAAATACCATAATCCTATGATTTCTCATTTGTTGCATGTTCCAAGGGAAAGTTAATTATTCGCCCCTCGCCAAGCAAAGTAGAAAGTGAGTCTCTCACATTTTTAGAACGGATACAAGAAGATATTTATGAGCCAAACAGCAGAAATACTCATGCCATACAATAAACAATCCTAAGTCATCATCTATGACTAAGGCAACAACAAAGGCAACTATCCTAGCAAATCCTACCCTTACTAGAAATTATAGCTTTGATACCACAAATGTAACCCCCTTCTAATCAAGGCCGAGATTAAGTTCATAAACAAGTGATTATGTTGAATTAGAGACTGTAGATGATTTAGGACTTATTAAAATTAAACTTCCCAAACCAAGGTTTACAAAAACCTTTACAAAACCTGTTCACAACGGTCTCATATTCATATTACAAACATACAAATGGCCTGTACAATTTAATTTCATTTATAAATATCAGAGTACAATGTAAATTCCCAACATACCCGGGTTCCATTAATCAATTAAGGGTTTTATAAGGCACCAATGCCCATAATCCATTTTCCCTTAACTAGGGGATTACACAAAACTATATCATAATTCTAATATATACAATTGTTTCCCCATAAAATATCCAAAATACAAAAGTATGATAACCAATTTATACAAAATAAACTCCTAGCCTGGAGCTTTATCCACTCTTCGTCACCCGCTTTCCTTTATATCCTTCGGCCCTGTCTAAAAATTGTTTTTGGGAGAGTGGGATTCTAAGGAATCCCCATAGTGTCAAATTACTCATAGTATGCACAACCACAAATCATAACAAAACACACAGCAACTATAATGACAGTTACAGCGGCAAGAGCAAGTATAACGTGTGTCACCCTTACATTTGCTCACATCAAAGTGCTCACGCTGTATTGCACAACCACATGTTCATATCACATATATCACCAAAGCTGGGATCTATATAAAATATTTCACATACACACAGCCACACTGGCTGAATAATTAAACAGGAATTCACAATTTCACAACACAGCCTCGACAATTACAACGGTAGATACAATGGCAGGGGTAGGTGTGATAACCATCACCCCTTATGACTGCTCACGTTAAACTACTCACATTGTAATGCCCTACAGCCGATAACACATACAACACCATGATAAGTTATGCATACAAACAATCATACACAATATGAGAGAAAAGTTATTACCTTGGTCCTTTCGTGCATGCTTTGGCACTGGTCTCTCCCGAGTAGGGCAAATATCGAATCCTATAATTCATAATTAGGGACGAAGTGTTATTCTCTATTCCAATATTTAAATGACTTCACAACACTTAAATTTGATTATCATTTATGTCCTTTAGGTGGTTACTAGAAGCCCAAACATATACCTAAAGGGTTGGGAAAGACTATACCAAAAACCACCTTTTAGAAGTGCAAAATGCTAATTTTTGGGGGTTGGCCGCCGCCATAAACAGGTCAAAAATATTTGGGCCACGGCCAAGAATCCGCTAGTCTTGGCCAAGAAAAATCCTGTTTATTAGTTGAACTTCGAAAAATCATAACTAATTCTATAAAAATCGAAATGGGATGATTCCAAAGCTTATGGAAAGCTATTTAAGTCCTCTTTACAGGAAAAATATGAATCATTGGTTTCCATAACCATAAAAATACAGAATTCAACAAATGTTAACACTGCTCCAGAATTGATCCTAGTTTCAACATCAAATTTTGGACAATCATAACTCCCAGCACACACGTCGAAATGACATGAATTATGTGTCCATTTTGAAGCTTGGCATATGAACTTTAAGACTGTAAAGTTTCAGAATTTTTCATCACCATTTACCCATTCAAAATATCCGTGCAAACCACTGGCAGCACAGAGTTCTTGCCAACCAAAACTTGCAACTTTTAAACCTAAGTTTCCAATAGTTTAAAATTCACATCCAACACTACTCCCACACAATTTTCCACAAGGAATCCAATGGAAACATCAAAATAACTAAATTCTCATTCCATTATCATGCTCTGTTTTAGGCAAAATCACAATGCAATTTATAAAAAACTCAAACTTCACAATTCAATCCCAAATCCATTTTATCAATTCAATATACATCCTAAGACACCATTTCCATGACCACAACATGTCATACACCTAATGACTCTAATTTTCGAAAATAGGCAAAAAATCCCAAAAAATCAAAGCTCAATTGTATAGCTCAAAACCTATGTAGAAAGATTTCTCTTACTCACCTTAACAACTTTCTCAAAGGTGTTTCTTGGTTCTCCAACTTCTAAATTTCCTTGTGTGCTCAAACACCACCAAATGGAAAATCTAAAATCATGAAATTGAAGCTCTCAACACAAGAAACAACTTTATAAGAGGAAGTTTTGGCATTAGAGGTCATCTTCCTACCTTAAATCTCAAGCTTTTCTCCTTTTTGCTTGAGCTCCCATGGCAGCATGGAAAGAGAGAGGAATGAGAGAGATGAGAGTGAGAAGAAGAAGGAAAATGATCACTCTTTGCATTCTCATGCCTCATGTCAGTGAAAATGAGAGGGAAAGAGAGAGAAAATATACTTAAACAATGCCCCATTTGACTTTTCTCTAACACTCTACCACTATCTCCATTTGCCACATGTCCCAATCTTATTGGTCCTCATAAAGTAAGTAACAAATTAGTTACTCTAACCATTCTATTAGCCATTTAGTTACACATCATTTCTCTTAGTTAGTAATTAATTTCTTCATTAACCATTAACTTATGACCATTCTTCCAATTTCTCCATTAATTATGACATATTAATTAAAATTGCCACATAACACATAATAATTCAGAAATTATTCTTAATAATTATCATTAGCCCTTAATCAATTTGACCATGTACGTGTTGAGTAAGGATTGGCTTGGAGAGGAGAAATTCATGGCAGATTGAGTTTCTTGGGGGGCAACTTGGAGGAATATGGAGGAAGCTAGAGCCTAAGAGCTTATAATTGAAGACCACAAGTGAAACAACCCTTTCTTCAAACAACAATTAACCGTAATGATTTTACAAAATTTGGTTAACTAGTGATAATCAAAAAAATTTCCCATTTAAAACATATCAAAGTTTAGGGCACAAACTCAACCACAAACCCACTACAAAGATATTCATTTCTCAGGGCACACATAACAACAGAAGAACTCACAGCCCACGAGTCTTACGACATTGAATCCCACAATTAAGATTTCATATAAAATAATTTTTCCATCACAGATATAGTTGTGGGTTCACCAAAATCTTAAAATGCGAACATAAGGCCTCTTGCCTAACAGAAGTTAAACAATTATTCTAAAACAGTTATCCAGACAGTAAAAATGATATCTCCGAAACATGAGATGTCCTATAATAGTAATATAGAGAATAATACAACACCAATACCACAAGAGGCCTACAAGATTCTCAGCGTCTATGCCTCTGGTTGGTCCCCTTGGCCTCTAACCAAATTAGACGTCTCACCTGAAAAATATTTATAACGACGGGGTGAGACATAAAGTCTCGGTAACCAAAAATTAATTTACAAAATATGCAGGAAAAGATTGTAAGTTAGAGAAGCAGCTTTAACTAACATAATATTAATAATATTCTCAATGCTTAAACTTCATATAATATGTTCAATAATTAGAACCATCCCCACTCATCCATCCTGCTCTTCCTTATAGCTTCTGGACGTGGTACAGCCTATCAGTGCTAGTATACCTGGCCAAAGGTTGGCTAGTCACTTCAAGAATACTGCACCCTCCCATGCCACCACTAATATACTGTAACAAGGAGGTGTCCGCCCAAAACACTCAATTCAAAATCTGGGCTAGGAATGAGAGAGCCGATGGGCACATTTACACCATATCTCTTCCACACAACCCACCATATCCCATAACAGAAAAAATAATATATCAATATATTTTTCGAAACATTTACAAATTATCATACCTTCTAGAACATTCCATCTCAAACATCATAACCATTACAACAGTAACAATTTTAATAATATCTATGCTCATATATATAATTTAGAAAAATACACTGCTTCACTGAACTAGGTTCATATTCAAATATACACATAATCTTTCAAAACACATAAAAGTAGTATAGATGAAAGTAAGGTTTAGAAAACACCTTACAGTCCAAAACAAGCATATAAAATAAATTAACCCCGATTACCTCAATTCCAAGCTTAACCTTAACTTGAGTACCAAATACGAACAATCACCGATCCCAAGAAAACTCTACATTATCAATTTAAGTAACAATTAACCCTAAGCAATACTAAAATAAATAATTTACACAATTCATCTCCAATTTTCCTCTACTACTATTATCCTTAAATATTCTAACTTTCTTAACAATCCTTAAACAGCCTCTATATCATTCTCTCTTGTCAACCACTTAATTTTTATAAATTAAAGTTTCACCTTTAACATATCTATTATTATATAATCATCAATATCAACCTTCTAAAATAACTAAATCTCTTTTTCTAATTTATATGAATATAGTCTAATTATTAAACAATATTTGAAACTCCCACATAATTAAAATCATATAAAAAATCTAATTCTTAATATCAAATTATAATTTATAATTTCTTATACAACAAAATTTACCAAACTAAACCGATTAGAATTTCCATAATACCTCCAACAAGCCAAATAAATTATTTAATCCAAATTTAATCGGATATAAAGCCTAATATAGAATCATTCATAGGTTAATTATATAGAAAATTCATTATAAAATTATATACCAACTACATAACAAAAGTAACCTGATAAAAATTAACTATTAATCCTCCTCTATATTCCTATAGCCTTATATTAACAAAACTCAAATTTTTCCAAAATCCTAATCTTAAAATTTTCTCTAATCAACACAAAATTACCATCATAAGAAACAGAAAATTATTTAGAATATTTTCATAAAAGAAGTTTTGTGATCAAAAAAGAATTTGAATACCTTATTAATTCCCAAATATATGAAAATACTTCTATCAATATCACACCGTACGTCTTCTGCACAATAACTCCACGCAGACGATATGCGTGAAGTGAGAAGGAAGAGGGGGTATTTATAATACCTCCCTCCTCCACCTCCAAAGGCGCCAATTTATGAATGAAAGTGCCTCCCTCATTTTTCAACCGTGGGGCCAAATTGGCGCCCGCAGTTTTAAATAAATAAATAAATATATATATATTATTCTATTATTATTATTTATTTATTTTTTATTGAATCCCTCTTTTTTCTTCTTCAAAAAGTTACTACTAAATTTATAATTATCTTTAAATTATAATTATATTCTTAAAATAAGGATGTTACAATAAGGGAGTATCTTTCCTTTTATCTTTTTAATTCAAAACTTGAGATTATTTAGTTTTAAATAATTTTGAGTTGTAATAATTGAGAACAATCTAGTTTTAGATTGTAGACATATTATTGATTTAGATTAAATTGATATTTTGGATTGATTTGTTCTTAAATGATTGTTGATTTTTTTTATTTGTAAACCCTTTGGTTGTCAATTAGATTATTAACTAAGCTTTCATTATTACTTTAATTATCAATTTGGGTTTAATCTATAGATTGTTTAATTAGGTTGGTTAATTGTTGAATTGTTTAATTAGGTAATTGTGAACATTATTCTCAAAACCATCTTAAACTATTTTGATTGGTTTTAATGGATTTAATTAACCGCCGCTTATTTCATTATAAGTTTTCTAATGGATTAGGTGTTATTAAGCTTGAAGGTTTCTTATGTCTTAATTAGGTGATTAAATTTATTAATTTCAATTTTTCATCAACCTCCCTTTGGTCTAATTAATTAATTTGGGTTAAGAAAGTTAAATCCATGTGAATCCTAAGTTGTCCCCTTCATTATCATAAATGAATTAAACCTTTGTTATTTGTCTTGCTTCTTCTTGATCTTTTGCTTAGGATTTTAATTGCATTTAGATAGTAAAGTCTTGCATTTAGTTTAAGTCTATTCCATTGCATTTTTTATTACCTAAGTTCAATTCTAGAGAAAATTCATAGATTGCTCATTAGAAGAATGACCTAGATTGCCACTATATTACATTAGTAGGTTGTCCTAGTTATTAATTGATTGTTTTAGCAATAGAAACAAACATCACCCATACAAATGGTTTTTGGTCAGGAACCTAATATTTCCTATATAAGGACTTTTGGGTGTGCAGTATATGTGCCAGTAGCACCACCACAGCGCACCAAAATAGGTCCTCAAAGAAGTATGAGAATATATGTTGGGTATAAATCTCCTTCAATAATAAAATATTTAGAACCATCCACAGGAGATTTATTTACAGCACGACTTAACGATTGTCATTTTGATGAATCACTTTTCCCAACATTAGGGGGAGAAAACAAGTAGTTGGGTAAAGAAATTAGCTAGAATGAATTATCATTGGTTCATTTTGATCCTCATACAAAACAGTGTGAACTGGAAGTTCAAAAGATAATTCATTTATAGAATTTAGCGAATCAAATGCCTGAAGCATTTATTGACCCAAAGAAAGTGACAAAGTCACATGTTCTAGCTACTAATGCTCCTATTAAAATTGATATTCCTAAAGGACAACATGCTATGAATGAATCTAAGCCACACCTGAAGTATGGCAGGCCCATCATTCCAAAGATAAAAATCCTCAAAAGAAAAAAGGAGCAAATAATATAGATGTTCAAGTTGAGGATAATCAAGAAGATTTAGAAGCTCTAGAAGAGTCATCTCTTGAAGAGTTATTATCTCTAGTAGAGATATCTCCAGAAGAGAATGTTGTAGTCCCAGAAGAGACCTAGGTACCTGACACATGTGAAATTAATGAGATCTCAATAAATTATGTTATGAATAGAATCCAATGGGATAGAAATGAAGTCAACGTTGACGTCATCTTTACTTATCATATAGCATATGATGTAATGAATGATAATGAGGATTATGAGCCAAAATCCCTAAGTAAGTGTCAATAAAGAAATGATTAGCCCTTATGGAAAGATGCAATTAATGCAGAATTAAAATCATTGGTTAAACGAAAAGTATTTGGACTTGTAGTCCTTACACCTGAAGACGTAAAGCCAATTGGATATAAATGGGTCTTTGTATGAAAGAGAAATGAAAAGGATGAAATAACAAGATATAAGACATGTCTTGTAGCCCAAGGCTTTACACAAAGACCTGATATTGATTTTGAAGAAACATATTCACCAGAAATGGATGCGACTACTTTTCGTTATTTAATTACCTAGTAGTAAATGTAGGAATTGATTTGCATCTAATGGATGTCGTGACCGCCTATTTATACGGCTCACTTGATAATGATATTTATATGAAAGTCCCTAAGGGACTAAAAGTGCTAGAAGCATCCGATTCAAGTTCTTGAGAATAATACTTAATTAAGTTAAATAAGTCCCTATATAGCTTGAAGCAATCAAGACGCATGTGGTATAATCGTCTTAATGAATATTTTTTGAAAGAAGGATACAAGAATGATATGATATGCCTATGCATCTTTATGAAAAGATCTAAAAGTGAGTTTGTTATAATTGTTGTTTATATTAATGATATCAACATCATTTGAACTCCTGAAGAGCTTCAAAAGGCAATTAATTATTTGAAGAAAGAATTTAAAATGAAGGACTTGGGAAGAACAAAATTTTGTCTTGGATTATAGATCAAGTACCTCAAGAATGAGATATTTATATATCAAGAAACTTATACAAAGAAGGTCCTAGAGTCATTTCACATGGATAAATCTCATCCATTATGTACCCCAATGGTTGTAAGGTCTTTGAAGGTGGATAAAAATCCATTCTAACCTCGAGAAATTAGTGAAGAAGGTGATGAAGAACTATTTGGTCCAGAAGTACCATATCTTAGTGGTATTGGAGCACTAATGTATCTTGATAATCACACATGTTCTGATATATCATTTACTATTAATTTATTAGCAAAATATAGTTCTTCACCAATATGAAGGCATTGGAATAGTGTAAAACACATTCTTCGTTACCTCAGAGGTACTATGGACATGGGGTTATACTACTCAAATGTATCCAAGCATGAACTGCTTGGTTATACAGATGCTAGATTTTTATCTAATCCGCATGATGGTAAATCACAAACGGGCTATCTATTTACATGTGGAGGTGCATCTATTTCATAGTGATCTATGAAACAGACTATATCAGCCACATCATCTAACCATGCAAAAATTTTAGCAATACATGAAGCAAGTTGAGAATGTGTGTCGTTAAGATTAGTGATACATCACATACACACAACTTGTCATTTATCTTTCGGCAAAATGATCCCAACAGTCCTATATGAGAATAATGCTACATGTATTGCCGTTTAAAGAAGGCTATATCAAGGGCGATAGAACGAAACATATTTCACCAAAATTTTTCTTCACTCGAGAGGTTCAAAAGGATAGTGAAATAGATATCCAACAAATTTGTTCAAGTGAAAATCTAGCAGATTTATTCACCAAGTCACTTCTAGGTACAATTTTTGAAAATCTTGTCCATGAAATTGGTCTTCGAAGACTCAAAGATCTCAACTGATGTTTTCAAGAGGGGGAGTCGATACATGTTGTACTCTTTTTTCCTTATCTAGGTTCTATCCTATTGGATTTTTCTAGAAAGGTTTTTAATGAGGCAGCATTGGACAGTGTATCAATGAATGATGTACTCTTTTCTTTAGTTAGGTTTTTATCCCACTGGGTTTCTACTAGTTAAAGTTTTAATGAGGCACATTCATAATAGACATCCAAGGGAGATTGTTATGAATATTAATTATGTAGATGTCAATTGACTTAAAGAAAAGAAGACTTGACATAAAGAAAAAGGAGAAAAGGACACAAAGTAAAAGCAAAAGAAGACAAAGAAATAAATAAGATATAAAGTAATTATAGTTTGTATAAAGTAACTATGGTCATGTAACCAGTGTTAGGTACGCTTGACTCTATATAAAGCCTTGTAATCGATTATTTCAAACGAAGAAAATGAGAACTTCTCTCTAGAAATTCTCTCTTAGCTCTTACTCTCTTAACACACATACTTTTATAACAATACTGACATATAATGAAACAAAACTATTAGAATTCCCAAATGATCCCTATGAATGAATTTTGTTCGGTTAAGCACCAAAAAATTTATTTTGAATGTATTCGTTGGCAAAAAAATTATTTTAAATGTATTTAAACAATAGGTAAAAGGTAAAAAAATATCACTTGAACTTTCAAATTTCAAATAAGTGATTTCCTATTAAAATGAGATGTCAATTGCTATACTCTTGTAGTCAATACCTATACTCTTATAGCCAACAAGACTGATTTCGGATTTTAAAGTTTAAGTGATATTTTGTTGTTTTTTCCCTTAAACAAATTTGTAAGATAAATATGTTATAAAATGTCTGTCTTTTAAAGGAAAAAAACACATATTTTAATTATTAACTTGCATATTTTAAGTATTAACTTGCTTAATTCCCAAATTATCCATTTTAAATTCTCATTCACTATTTAGTATTGTTTCAAATACATAACATATGGCTTTTATTTATAAGCACAACTCTCTAATTTACAATTAATGTGATTCCATAATTATAGGAATTAATGGATAAAAATAGGAAATAATGGGAGAATAGGAAATAATGAGGGATATGGATATCCACAAATATTATATTTATAACACTCCCCCTGGTTATCCATCATTATACAAGTGGCTCATTAAAAAACTTCAACTAAGAAAAATCCAGTGGGATAAAAACTTAGTAGAAGAAAAAGAGTATATTGTTTATTGATACACTTGATAGAGCTGCTTCATTAAAAATCTTGGTAGGAAAACCCAGTAGGAAAAAAACTATAGACAAGGGAAAAAGAGTATAGCGTGTATCAACTCCCCCTCTTAACAACATCAGTTAATATCTTTGAGCTTGCGAAATACAATAATATGAATGAGCTTTTCAAAGATTGTCCTAAGAAGTGAGTTGGTAAATAAATTTGCTAGATTTTAACTGGAACTGATTTGTTGTATATCAATCTCACCACCCTTTTGAAGGTCACTGTTAGCCGTCTAGCTTAATTGTAAGCGCACGGATCTTCACAAATAGTATAATAATATTGTTCCCACGAGGACTAGGGCAAAAACGAGTTAATTAGCACACTTATATTCTTAATTAGGTTAAGTTAGAGTAATTTGAAAGAGATTTTATATTTAAGAATTAATTGATTAAAAGAGAATTTATTCAAGAACTTCAAGACAGGAGGAGTCTAAGATTATTCATCCATATTATACTTCATAAGACTAACTTAAATATTAAATTGATAATGAAAACATATGCCTGTCAGAGGTTCAAAATTAATTGATAAAACTCTCAAGTCAAAATCAATTTTATATTCTCAATTAACATGCGCAACTTCATGTCTCAGTTAATGAAAATACTCTTTAAGCTCTAACATCAATTATAGACAACACTAGGTTAATATATATATATCTCTATTCTATTAAGAAACCATATATTTAACCCCTAAACTTCAATTCTAGCATGATTTTACCTAAGTTCTACAATTAAACTAGCTTTCCCAAGCATCACTCAATTGAACCCAACAATCTAAGTGGTGACAAATCACCCAAAAGCATTAAGCATGAGATAAAATCAACACATAAATTTCATTAATCAATAAAAGACAGAAATCAAAAACTCTTAATCCATCTAATAGTTCAAAGCAATCCTAAAATATGAAATTTAGTTACTCATAGTCAAAATCAAACAAAAACCAGAGATGATAATTCGGTTCATAACAAAAGCCAGGTGAAGGAGAAAAGAAAATGAAAGAACCAAGATTAAAGCTCCAAATCTCTTTGAATCTTCAAGCTCCAGCTCTCCAATCGTTCAATCTTCTCTCTTTAGCCCTCAGTTTTAATGCTATCCTTGCTCTTTGTGTTCAAACCCTTCTCCTCCTCCTTTTTTGAAGAAGCTGAACCCCTATATATAGGTAGGTTCGGTTCTTAGATTTTCATTTCATAAAGTGCAATATCCTTTTAGCAAAATAAAATCAAATAAATAAAAAGATAAAAAATAGATAATGATAATAATAAATAAATAATGATGATAACAATAATAATAATAATAACTGAAATATCTTTTCCTTTTTATCTTAAATTATTTTTTTATTATTAATATCATTATTTTTATCTTGAATATTAAAATCATTATTTTGACCCTAAACTTTGATATTTATAATAAAATCCCTCTAAATCAATATCTTATCAAAATCTAACTAAAATCCCTTTGATTTATTATAGATGACTTCCAAATATATTAAAATATGTCTTAAAATTATCTAAAAATAGAGAGTCATTAGTTACAAGTGAAGAAGAATTTTAGTTAAATATGTTTCGCTCCATCGCCCTTGATGTACCATTCCTTTAGTTGGACAATACATGTAGTATTATCCTCATATAGGATTGTTGGGGGCATTTTACTAGTAGATAAACCACAAATTGTTCTTATGAGATGTATTGTTAAGATTAACCACACACATTCTCAACTTATTTTATGCATTGTTAGAATTTCTACATGATTAGATCACATGGCTGATATAGTATATTTCATAGATTTTTATGAAATAGCTGTGCCACCACTTGTGGATAAATACCCTATATGTGATTTACCATCATGTGGATTAGACAAAAATCCAGTATCTATATAGCCAACAAGTTCATACTTAGGTACATTTAAGTAGAATAACCCCATATCCATTGTACCTCTAAGATAAGGAAGAATGTTCTTAACTCTATTCCAATGTCTTCGTGTTGGTGAATAACTATATCTTGCTAATAAGTTCACAACAAATGGTATGTCGAGTTGAGTGTGATTAGTAAGATACATTAATGCTACAATTTCACTAAGGTATGGTATTGCTGGACCAAGTAATTCTTCATCACCTTCTTCAGTCATTACTCGAGGTCTAAATGGATCTTTATCTACCTACAAAGACCTAACAACCATTGGGGTACATAATAGATGTGACTTAACCATATAAACACAATTTAGCACCTTTCTTGTGTAAGCTTCTTGATACAAAAAGATCTCATTTTTCAGATATTCAATTTGTAATTCAAGACAGACATTTGTTCTTCCTAGGTCCTTCATTTCAAATTATTTCTTCAAGCAATTAATTGCCTTTTGAAGCTCTTCAGGAGTTCAAACAATATTGATATCATTAACATAAACAGCAATTATACCAAACTCACTTCCAAATCTTTTCATAAAGATGCATGGGCATATTGGATCATTTTTATATCCTTCTTTCAACAAATATTCACTGAGACGATTATACCACATATGCTTTGATTGCTTCAGGCCATAAGGGACTTATTTAACTTAAGTATTGTTCTCGAGAACTTGATTTGTGTGCTTTTATCACTTTGAGTCCTTCAAGAACTTTCATATAAATATCATTGTCAATGAGCTATACAAATAGGTAGTCACGGTATCTATTAGACGCATATCAAGCCCTTCATTTACTGCTATACTAATCAAATAACGAAAAGTAGTCACATCCAATATTGGTGAACATGTTTCTTCAAAATCGATACTAGGTCTTTGTATAAATCCTTGGGCAATAAGACATGCCTTATATGTGGTAATTTCACCCTTTTCATTTTGCTTTTGTACAAAAACTCATTTGTAGCCAGTTGGCTTTACATCTTTAGGTGAAGGACTATGGGTCCAAAAACCTTTTCATTTTACCAATGATGCTAATTCTGCATTAATGGTATCTTTTCATAGGGCTAATCATTTCTTTGTTAGCATCCGCTAATGGATTTTGGCCTATGATCCTCATTATCATTCATTACATCATATGCTATATTATTAGCAAACATGTCATCAACATTGACTTCATTTCGATCCGATTGGATTCCATCCATAACATAATTTATTGAGATCTCATTATTTTCATGCATTTCAAGTTCCTAAGTCTCTTCTAGGACTGCTACATTCTCTTCTAGAGATAATAACTCTTCAGAAGATGGCTCTTTTAGAGCTACAAACTTTTTTTAATTAACCTCGACTTGACCATCTATATCTTAGCTCCTTTTCTCTTTTGAGGATTTTTATCTTTGGAATTGATGGGCTTGCCATGCTTTAGGCGTACTTTAGATTCATTCATAATATTTTATCCTTTAGGGACATTAATTCTAATAAGAGCATTAGCAGCTAAGGCATGTGACTTTGTCACTCTTTTTGGGTCAGTAAATGTTTCTAGCATTTGATTAGCTAAATTTTGTAGATGAATTATTTTTTAAACTTCTAGTTCACATTGTTTTGTTCAAGGATCAAAATGAGCTAATGATAATTCATTCAAACTAATCTCTTTATTTAATTGCGTATTTCTCCCCTTAATGTTGGAAAAACCAATTCATCAAAATGACAATCGGCAAATCTAGTCATAAACAAATCTTCTGTTGATGGTTCTAAATATTTTATGATTGAAGGAGATTTATACCCAGCATATATTCTCATACTTCTTTAAGGACCCCTTTTGGTGTGTTATGGTGGTATTACTAGCACATATACTGGACACCCAAAAATTCTTAAATGGGAAATATTAGGTTCTCACCCAAAAACCATTTATAAAAGGAAACATTTAAGTAACTTGTTGTCCTAATGCATATTAACATTACTGCATGCAAAATGGCATGGCTTCAAACAGAAATTGGGAGATTAGATTTCATAAGTAAAGGTCTTAAAATTAATTGCAACCGTTTAACCAAAGATTCTACAAGTCCATTTGCATATGAACATGAGATACATGATGTTCAACATCAATTTCAAGGGACATACAATATTCATTAAAAGCTTGCTAAGTAAATTCATCAGCATTATCAAGATGTATTTTCTTGATGGGATAATAAGGGTATTGTACTCTTAATCTAATCAATTAAGCAAATAATCTCACAAACGCTAGGTTGCGAGATGATAATAAGCAAACATATGAACATTTAGGTTTTTTTTTTATATAATGGAGGGCTAAAGCCCAAACAGTAATAAAATTAAACTAAAGGGGGATTTAATCCCAAGCAATCGTTCTCAAGCAGGCTCCTTAGTTGGTTTCGACATCTAACCAACAAAGATGACTTGGATAGTCCCAATTTTGCCAGCGTATTTGCCAATTTGTTTTGCTCTCATGAAGTCAAGCTCACTATCAGTTCTCATGACAGACTCATTAGATTTTTTATCTGTAGGAACAACAGGCTATTCTTCTCGCGTGCTCCAGGATCATTGATCATTTTAATGACATTCTTTGTATCAGACTCTAAAATCACCTTCTTGAATCTTGAGTCCCATACATGTCTTAAACCATGTAAAATAGCCTATCCTCATCCTTGAAAGCACTGCAACATCCAAGAGTAAATGTGAATCCAGATACCCATTCTCCTAGGTGATCTCTAACGACTCTTCCACACCCAACCTTTTTGGAAGATGATTTCATGTCTCCTTCTACATTTAGTTTTACCCCACGTTCAAGAGGAGGTCTCCAATTTGAGTGTCTTGAGGTAATCAAATAATTCATTATGACTAAATCTGGAATTGAATAAAGCTTTTCTACGTCTACATTAGGACAGATACTGGTTGCATAGGTATAATAAAATTAGGATAAAAAACACAGAGATTCCTCCATCTCCATAAATTCCAGATTGATACTCCCCAAATAAGGTTCCAATTACCATCCTATAATTGACTAAGTTCTCTTTTCAAGTTTAAAGCAAACCAATCCCACAAATTTGCGGCAAAGAATTAGGAGTGATATATTGGGTAGACAAGTTGTAGCCATATGGTTCTTGCATATACACAACCTCGAAATATGTGTATAACATCCTCTGCCATAGTATCATAGTAAGTACATAAAAGAGAGCATAAAGACCAGTTGCTTCTCCAAGCATTTGTTGCGAGGCGATTATTGAAGGCAATCCATATGAAGACTCTAATGCATTCAGCACCTTTCCAAGTCCAAAGTAGCTTATACATTGCACTATAAGAATTAATAGGGGTTTTTCTTTCAATAAGATAATAACCACTTTTAATGGAAAATAATCCATTATTCGTTTCTTTCCATGACATAATGTCATCTCCAGCATCTCCCATTGGTGGTAACCTTGCTATCAATCTTTGAAACACATTGCTTGGGATAATTATTGCCAATCTACTAAAATCCCATACTCCATATGTGACCCAACCAACAACCTTACTTTCTTCTTCCTCTATGAGACCTTTATGCAAATATATTTAGTTTTGAGACCTTTATGCAAATAGTGGTGTGGAAAGTTCATGGATCAAGCAAGATAAATACTTCTTTCTGGTAATGACAAGAGCCACAAATTCAAATTTTTTAAGGTTTAACATAGTTCAGACTAATGTAATAAAAGGAAATCTTTAAAATATAAAATGTAAAAACGTAGTACAACAATACAAACGATAATAGCAGGAAATTTCTAAAGATAAGAAATAATTCATAAAGTAAAATATTACAATAAAATTAAAACTTTATGGCTTTAGGCCATTTAGTACTCATGGCTTCAGGCTAATTAATCTCAAGATGAGAAATTAGAATTATATGGCTTCCTACCTTTTATTTTAAGGATAAATAAAATTATATGTCTTTTGTCCTTTTATCTTTATCTTCAGGATAAAAAAAATTACATAGCTTCTGGCCTTTTATCTTGAAGATAAATAACAGTTATATATGGCTTACGGCCATACAGTAAGATAAAAGATGAAAAGGTATATGGCTTCTGGCCATATTATAAGATTGAAAAAGGTATATGGTTTATGGCCACATAATATCAAAATAGGAATCAAAGGAATATGACTTCTCACCATATAATAAGAAATCAAAGTGATATGACTTCTGGTCATATAATCTTAACAAAGGAATAACAGGAATATGGCTTATGCCACATAATAGGAAATCAAAGCAATATGACTTTTGGTCATGCAATTTTAAAATTGAAAATTACAGCAATATGACTTCTAATCATATAATTTTAGAATTAAAGCGATATGTCTTCTGATCATGAAATTTTAGAATTAAAGCGATATAACTTCTAATCATATGATTTGAGAACAGAAAATTAGAGCAATATGGCTTCTAGCCATATAATTTCATAATAGGAAATTAAAGTGATATGACTTCTGGTTATATAGGTTCATATGTGAATTAAAACGATATCACTTCTGGTGATGTAATATTAGAATAGAAAATTAAAGCAATATGACTTCTAGCCATATAATTTTAGAATTAAAGCCATATAACTTCTGGTCATATAATTTAATAATATAAAATTAGAACAATATGTCTTCTGGCCATATAATTTCAGAATAGAAAATTAAAGCGATATTACTTATGGTCATATAATTTGAGAATAAAAAATTAAAATAATATAGCTTCTGACCATATAAGTTTAGAATAAGAAAATGGAGTTGTATGGCTTCGGGTCATACTAAAATAACAATATTAATAATATAGAAGAACTCATAAAGGAGATTAAAAATAAGATAGAAAAATAATAACAATCTCTAATTTAAGCCATGAAACTCGACATTTAAAAAAATCGGTAAAAGGGTCTTTTTAATTCCATATAAATGCTCAGATTATTCCAGATATATCAAATAAAATAAGGTAAAAGGAGGTAGAGGAAATTGTTAAAATAACTAGAGAGAATCATACTTTCATTAGAGATTTTGTGCAGATAACGTGTTATAAAATAAAGGGAAAGATGAGAAGAGTAGAAAGTAAGAAAGAGAAATTCTCAATCACTATTTAGTGTTGTTTCAAATACATAATATGTGCCTTCTATTTATAGGCACAACTTTCTAATCCACAATTAATGTAATTCCATAATCATAGGAATTAATGGATGAGAATAAGAAATAATGGGAGAATAGGAAATAACAAGGGATATGGATATCCACAAATATTATATTCATAATAGAATTAATTTTTTTGGAACATGACATAATTGCCTTTAATAAAATTAGTAGTAATTGCAATTTTTGTTTCCTCGAACCTCCTACCTCGGGATTAGATTTTGTGCAAACTGAGAACGTGTTTGATTCAACACTATTGCATGTCTATAATGATAATCATGATTACTTTATTAAGATAAGAGTATTTGGTTACTCTTTAGCATGGTAATAGAGTTTATCATGGTAATGATAATTACTAAAAAATTGGTAATCTCCATTCATGTTTCCCCCTATGAATACTCATTATCATATCATTGCATGGTTGAAGAAGTTCAATTTACCCTTTAGTTTCATTTGTCATTATTCAACTTCTCTTATTCCACCCACCACACCATGCCGTAACCACCACCACCATTACCTCCTCTTCCTCCATTGCAACTGTCGCCACTACCACTACTACCTCCTCCTCTTCTACCGTCGCTGCCACTACTTCCTCCTCCTCCTCTACCGTTGCTACCACTACCACCCCCCGGCGCCGTTGTTGCCACCTCCATAACCACCACCACCACCATTACCTCCTCTTCCTCCATCACAACTGTCATCACTACCACTATTACCTCCTCCTCCTCTACCGTCACTGCTACTACTTCCTCCTCCTCCACCGTCACTGCTACTACTTCCTCCTCCTCCACCGTCACTACCATTACCCCCGGGCGTTGTTGCCACCTCCACCGTAGCCACCACCTCTACCATGACAACTGGCGTCATCGTTGTAGCTACCACCACCACTAACTTCTCCTCCTCTACTGTAGCTACCACTGCCTCTTCTCATCACCACCGCCACCACCACTACCTCCTCCTCCTCTATTATCGCAACTGCTACCCTCGTTGCCACCTTCATCACCGCCACTTCTACCATGACAATTGTTGTCATTGCCTTTGCCACCACGACTACCACCTCCTCCTCCTTCACTACAACTACAGCTGCCCCTTCCACTACCACCACACCACCATTACCACCACCTCCTCTACCACAACTTCTGCTATCTGGAAATCCTCAGGGAGGTAGTGTGACAGTTATGATGACAGGGCACGTTGACTCTTAGCAATTTTCTCCTCAAAGATTATGTTAAGGTAATACTAGACTTTGTATAATATATTAATTTTAAATAATTATTAAAAAATAACTTATTACATGAATGGATTATCTACTCCCAACACATGAATGGTCTCAATGTGGATATGTTTTAGAGAAAGGCCATATCTAGAGATGTTGTGAAATGGCAACATCCTACTCTAGGCTTTATACGTGTTGATGTTGACGAGTCTTTGGATAGTACAGGTCATGTCGCATGTGGAGGTGTTATTTGAGATCATTAAGGTAACTAGGTATGTGAATTTCAACAGAAGTTATTGCACAATCCCTCAACTGTGTTGAAAATTCATGCTATTTAAAGTAACCCACAGCTTTGTAAACAATTGGGTTTTGACAAAATAAGACTCTCTACTAATTTTATAGAGAGGCTATACATTTACTACTTGTGGATTATGGGATAGGGCACCCATTGTGTGAGGACACATTGAGCCTTTGGTCCCTTGTCTTCTCAAATTGGGACTTGGAGATTTCTCACTCCTATAGAGAAGGACTCTGATGTGTTGACCATTTACTCAGAATGGCTCAAGTAAGTAACTAAGAATATATTGAATTAGGGACCTCCCTTGTTGAGTGCGTGGATCTTTTCATGATGGAATGTGGGCACATGCCATATGAACAAGTAGTGTTGTCTAGAATTTTTTAATTCACAAGCTTTGCTTGCTTTTCTACTCAACAAAAAAAAAAAAAAAAAGAGGGGAAAATCTCACTCATAATCCTAAGGATAAGAAAAGATATTAAAAAAGTCCTAGTGTAGATTCATCTATAAAAAAAGTCCGTATAGAATTCAGTGATATATATTTCAAATGTAAACTTATCTTATTAATAATTGTATGTACTATATTGATAAGATATAAAGTGACAATTGATAAATCATAAAGTGGCCATTGACAAGTTCATTTATGTTAACTAAACAGTCCCGTTGACAAGTGTATATCACTATATTAATAAGTCATAGAGTGACTATTGACAAGTTCATCTATATTAACTAAAATAATTTTTGTTGACAAGTGTATGTAACTATATTGACAAGTCATAGAGTAACTATTGATAAACTCATCTATGTTAATAAAATAAATTTATATTTAAAATCTATATTACTGAGATTTTTAGAAAACTTTCTTTTTCATAGAGAAATCTATATTAAAATTTTTTAAATATTTTTCTTACCCTTGGAACCACAACCACAGTGAGATTTTAAAGGCCATATCGCACTAGGGCAGCCGTGAGAACACCCGTGATTCCTATTCCCCACTCCTCTCCAACTACGTGTCGTTGGTATTCATTCTTATTCTGTACTTTATGTCGTTTTGGGGCAAAACGCGCCCACGTCGGCTCGTCCCACACAATTGACGTGGCACTTTCTACGCCTTGGACTTGTAACTTTCATTTCCAAACTAAGCCTCTGTTATCTGCGCCTAAACGCATTACTTTCCAGGACTTCGCCGATCGGCGTCTTGGTAGCTTCTTTGCTTGTGACCCTACTCAGGGATTCGCTTCAATCTTCCTCTACGACCTTTCTTACTGAAGGTGCTGCCATGGCCACCGCCACACTTCCATGGCAACCTATTCGACCATTAAAGCTTCATCGGCGCTCAGTATCGGTTCGGACCACGGTTTCCGTCCAAGCCTTCCGTCGGAGCGATTTTGATAACTTTGCTCAGCGTATGGCTTCTGGTGATGCATGGAAGGATGCTTGGCGCAGTGCCAATGATGGCTTCGAGCAGCTACTTTTTGAAGCAAAGAAGACTGCTGAGCGGATAGACCGCCGCTACGAGGTATCGCGGCGGCTAAGTGAAGCTACGAGGTCCGCCGTTGATCGGGCTCGTGAGATTGATCGTGAATTTGAGATTGGAATGAGATGGCGTGCTTTCACCATGGATTTCAGCAGAAACTTGCCGAGGGTCGGTTGCCCTTTAAATTTGCGGAGCGACTATCTAATTTTGTTACTGTCTATTTATTCTTTCCCGAATTGTCTTCTACGCTTCTGAAACAACATATGGGGTCAAGAAGCTTTCGATTATAGGAGTTTAGAAGCAAAAACGTGTCCAACTTGTCTAAATGAAAAAGAAAGGATAAGTTGAGTGGTACATAGTGAATTTGCAATCAAGTGCTAACCCTGATCTTGAACACAAATAACTCCGGTAAAATGGATTACTTAAATTGACATTCGACATTTTGGTCTTCTACGAAACTTAAGCATGCTATTTACACAAATCCTCCTATCCGCCACCTAAAATAGAAAATATAGAAGGTAGTACTGACTGCTAAAAATTAGGAAATCATGCACTTCCAGCCACTTGACCCACGTTGTGCATTAACCCTTACTTTGGTCAGCCACTTCTTCACTCATTCTTCTGCGTCCCACTCTGACCTCACGTTTCTGCCTTGTAGAGCGTGTGGTAATTGCAGCTCTATCATAATAGATAGATAAAACATACCCATGAGTGTAAATTTAATTTCAATTTGAGGAAGTATTACATTTGTCACTTGATTTTGAATTCTGCAGCCAAGACTATGATGACCAACCATAAGTCTTGCTTAAGTCGTAAATAATCTCTCAGAACGTTTACAGGTGATTATGTCAATATGTCCTAAGAGGATGTTAGAAAAAAGACTTTTATATCTAATTATTGCCCTCTTGTTGGAGAAAATTGTCACTATGACCGCCAAAAGCATTGTTGTCATCCATCACTTCCATCTTCATAATTCATCCTGGCCCTACAATTTCATCTTTTCCATTACCTACGGCTTAAAGATAGTATTAGAGAAAGTGTAATTTGGTTGATAAAGCTGTTTACTTTGTTTCTTTCCTGGTTTAGGGAACATTGAGATTGATGAAGTTTTAGTCTCTTGAGATTTTTATTTTTTTCCTCCATTTCAATCGTTTTTTTTACGTTCAGAGCAATTATGGTTTTGTTTGGTTATCTTTGCAGTACAGGACGCAGCTCAACAATTTTATCGATAGTCCAATTGGAAGGAGCTCTGCAGTAAGTATGCTTTATATTGTTATTTACTCATTTTTTATGACTCTTGTCATATTAGTAGTGCTTCTGTCTTGTCTCCAGCATTGCTTGTTATATAGCGATGTCTTATGTTTTCCTAGTCTGCTGTTTTATCGTAGTAGCTCTTAAATCTTAATCATTTGAAAATATCCCATCTTCATCTTCTAGGTACATGTTTTATAATTATGGTTTTTTGCTCGGTTAGCCATAATGTGCTTCTGCTGTCATCATCGAAATGTCACATGTTTCTCATTGTTTAGTACTGCAAAAAACTATTCATATTATGGTGCTAGCAGTTTATTGCGTGATAGTTAGTGAAAAAAATGCATCGCATACCTTCCCATGTAGTATGTTTTGCTGTATGTTCCTTTTTTTTTCAGCCGCTGAGAGGATATGGAAGGTTATATAATATTTCATTCTGTTTCGGCTAGTTTAATCGTTTGTTGGTTGGGATGTTTCTTGTAGGTAGAAAAATGAAATTTGTTTTGGCATCAAAAAGTGTATTTCTTGGAGAAAAAATGGTTGTTGTGTCTGTCACTATCTTGTGTTCATGTTCCCTCATTTGTTCTTCCCTGATCTAGTGCAATTACAATGGCTACTTTACTTAAAAGAGAATCAATGCCCTTTATCTGTGTTCATGTTCCCTCATTGGTTCCCTCATCCTGTGTTTATGTTCCATCATTGAAATCTTGTGTTGAAGTTCTTGATTTAAGCTCACCATATCTGGATCTTTATTGCTCTTCTAGCTGTTGGGAACCAATGCCCTTTACCTGTCAAATGTTATTTTTTTTTCACTGCCGTCTTAATTGCTTTTTTAGAGCAATTATTTGTGTGTCATTATTCATTGTCTCCCTCATTCTTCTAGTATGTATATTCTGTCCCCTTCCTCATGTAAAGGCAATATTCTGATCTGAGATACTCTGATAGGTTATGTGCCTAATATGAATAGCTCATGCGGAATTGTCTGCATAACCCTGGGGTTGATATCGCCAAAGTGTTATAAATTAGCCTTATTGTACTTATTTGTTTTCTCCTTAAACATCCCTATAATTCCCAAATATTCCTGCCAAAACCTGCCATCAAATATTCAAGAACTAGTGGGAAAAATTGAGGAGAAAATCATCCATAGAAGTTTGGCATTGCGATCCTGCTGTCTGGTTTGGAGTGCTGCCCTATATTATTGTATGTGCTGTGAGTGGAAGAAGGTCAAGGCACCAAACCTCTACATGGTGATATCACTCTAATCTTAATATTTTGTGTATGTGGGTCCTAATCATTGATACTTTAGAAGTATCTATGCTTAATGGGTGTCCACCTTCTTCTAGAATTATTTGTTTTAGCATGGCTTGACTTATGTTTTACACATTTGGATTATGTTTTACACATTTGGAAGAATTCCCTTTTGATTTGCTTCTTATAGGATTTGAACAGAAAAAATAGATCAAGGTTTAGTTGCAAGTTTTGCTGGGGTCTGGGGTATATAGTTTAGATCAAAAGACATTTATCTTCAAGGCTTCAGTGATCTTTGGTGTTGTATGGGATGGGGTCTCTCTGTTGGCTGCCATTTAGTACAGTTTCTGCTTGATATACGTAGGGATCAAGCAACTTTGTTGCATTTTTAATTCATTTTGCTTTCATTTTTTTTTTTAATGGGAATATATTTGTTTCATTGTAAATATTCTCTTAGATATTATAGCATTTATTAGCTTTTGTTCTCTTTTCTTTCCCCCCTGTGTAGTATATATTTGAGTGTATTTTACTATTCAAATATAAGAAATACATTTTCTCCATAAATTTCCACAGTTGTGTGCATTTATTAATTTTTCTTGGGGGATTCTCCTCTGATTTATGGAATTTTTCTGCATTAGATTCCTTTACCGGTGAGGAAATATGTAACTGTTGATCCATTTCCACGATAGAAAAATTACTTGAATATGATATCATGTTGCGTGCACGGATATAAGCTTCATATAATTTTCCATTTCATTTTAATAATGCAACTGCGCTATTGTTTATGTGCAAATTGTTTTCACAGACAGTTTTCTTCATCTGGTTTGCTTTATCTGGCTGGCTTTTCCGGTTTTTGGTGATTGCAACTTGGGTTCTTCCCTTTGCTGGACCTATTCTCATTGGTACACTGGCTAACAACCTAACTATCAAGGTATTTGAGAAAGTTGATTGGGTCTACAATGTACCTTGCACTTGAAAGCATTCTGAATATTTTTGCTTAGCATTAATCATTGACAAAAGTCGATTTCAACTTTATTTTACGTCTTTGTTTTCCTCCCAAAGCATTCTGAATATTTTAATTTGCTTATAAGAGATGAAAGGGGTCTAACAATCGAGGATGAAAATAAGTTCTTAAAACAAGCACAAAATTTAAGAGCACAACAGTGACAAACTAGCTCATGTGACTCGATTGAGTGCTTAAACTCTTCAGTTTATGTAACAAGGGAAAAGCCTAAGCAGTTGTGCACTTCCAGGATATTTCTGTTTGAAGTAAAAGTATTTCTCTCCAGTCAAATACAGCTAATGATTATTTTTTTTCATTCTTTAATCTACTCTGAAGTCTTCTGAAAATTTGCCTCAAGCGTTTGCTACATCTCCAATTGTGCAGGGAACTTGTCCAGCTTGCAAAATGCAATTTGCTGGCTACAAGAACCAAATGATCCGATGTACAAGCTGTGGCAACATTGTGTGGCAACCCAAAGGGGATTCCTTTTCAAAGGATGGAAGAAGAACCTCCTCTTCTAAATCAGACCCTGATATTATTGACGTTGACTTTGAGGAGAAATGAAAGAGATGCTTAAATCAGGATTTTATGATTCTGGACTTAACAGTGGAAACGCACACCAAATAGAAATCTGTGGCCTCTGTTTGTTTGTTTGTTTGTTATTCAGTTATGTTTAGATTGAGTTTTGTTCTTTACACAATGCTTCGAGTGCTTAGAGGATTTGTTCAGATGTATGGACTTGTAAATCTTTTCTTAATATTACGAATAGATGATAGAGGAAGAGGGTGGGAAAACAAGAAAATGCAAGTTGATGAGAAAAATATTTTGTACGTTGCGTTGGTGCAACCTTTTTTGTACAGAGGACAGAGATTTGGGTAGAATAATGTATTGCCCTCAAATGTTTGTCATTTTCATTCTAATTTAATTTCAAACACAACAGGAATGGTGTTGTTAGTACCGTCCGGTGCTACCTATTTTTAATTTTTATGCATGGAGATAAACATAAAAGCATTAAGAGAAAACGAAAATATTGGTATATTTATCATTGTATTATTTTTTCATGGTGACAATCCATGAATGTCTGCCCAACTTTATTTAATTATTTGCTTCTTATTCTTTTACCTGGTTGTCGCCTAAGTCCTCCTAGTTTTGAAACTTTCAATTCAATCCTTCTAGTTTTAAATCATATGCTGGTTCGCCTTCACAGGTCATAAAAATATCCAACATCAGACTTAGGTGGGGTTAAAAAGCCACATACCACAATGCCATATCACCATCACACCCAAATCAGATCTCATCATTTCATGTAAACCAAACCCGATCCTATATCCCTAAAATTAAAAGCGATCAGAAATGCATTTGATAATTGATCGTGGTTCCTTCACTGGGATTTACACACGTCAATTTAATAAAAGTCGTTTTTTTTTTTCAAAATTCTGTAGTGAATAAAGAAGACTAGAAGCGAATACAAGGTGAAAATGGCTTAACGGACCCAGGTGGCCTTATGGGCTAACGAACCCAGAAGTCCCACATCGTCTACAACACAACCAAAATAAATATATATAACATTCGGAACACAGAAGAATGGGCACGACCTTACTTGAACAGGATCTGTTCTATAGGCTCGTACATCTGTGTCCTTGAGTTTCAAGGAGACAAGAACCAAAGCTTGGTTGATGAATCATGACCAAGTGATCAGAGCGTGATTATTAGCTTAGTTGATCCATCTCGATGGTTCCTCTTGGCTGCAGAGGATCGTTCCCAGGCAGCTCCGCTGTTTGGGATGGTCACTTGGTTGTCTGACAAGCTCCCCAATTTTTCTTATTTTTTTCCTATCTATTGAAGAGAATGGGCCACCGCGTAAGATTTTCTTGTTTTTGTTGGTTTCTCTGTTCAATTGCAGTATTTCCCAGTTTGATCTGTGCGCGCTTGTTTTTTGGATGCCAATCGTTAATGTCGTTACACCTAGGGATGGCTATAGCTGCAATGTTGCTTCCAATGGAGAGTGGGACAGAGGGAGGTTGTGGATGAAGACATCTCAGGTTTAATTTGTCATCTAACTTCTTACGTGGCTTGGTTATATTATATTCATGGAATCACATGGACAAATAGCAGCAACTTCATGTGTGTGTGGAATTCTACTGATTGTGCATTTGAGGAATGAAATAAATTATATAGAATATGATGCCCATGCACAAAAGGGATCTGGAGGCAGAACTGAAAATTTCCTTCCAACCATGGGATTAATGGTTTGTCATTAATTTAAACACTGCACACTGATGGAAAATGAGGGTAAAGAAGTCTGTAATAGCATGGTGAATTGTGGAATAGAAGCACATTTTGGAAGCAATAATACAAGCAGTGTTTTGAAGGCCTCTTATATTGGACATTGCTGTATCTTTTCTTCTCTCTTTTATTCCCCTTTTCCTTTCCTTTGTTTTTTCTTTTCCCAAGAGGATAGAAGCATCGGCCTTATGATTAGAACTCGGAAGTCATCCTTTTGAATTCTCATTGTTTGAATGATGATGCCCAAAAGTGTCACACATGTCCATGTCTATGTACGTATTCTAAGTTCTAACAGATTTCTGTTTCAATTTCAGATGAAATTTCACTTTTTATTTTTTTCTTTTAAAACCTCGCTTTCTATAATTAATTTAACGTTAAAAACCACCAAACTCAGTTTTTGATTTAATATGTGTTTAAATTAGCTTTTAAGAATAACTTTTACGATTTACAAGATAAGTATGTAAGAGAAGTTTTGTTTTGGGTTGGGTTTGGCAATTTGCCAAACACTCACTTAATTAGGTAGCTACTGCTTTCATCAAAATCGGTTTTAGTGGGTTTTTCAGTAAAACTAACATATTGTTAAAAAAAAAAGAACAAAATTAAGAGGAGGAAAAATCTTTTTGACACACTAAATAGAATTCATAGTTCATACTCAAATAATCAATTTGAAACTTAAGCTATCTATGTAATTGGTCAAATCAAATTTATGAAAGGCAGGGGCATCAACAATTACAGAGCAAGTACTCAGCTTTCAATGTGAACTTTAAAAAGCATTTAAACAACAAAAATATTGTAACAAAGGTTCTCAGCAACATGTATAAATCCAAATCAGATTTTCATCAATAACTATCAATTATTATGCATTTTCATCACCTTGGCGTCAAATGCTTTAACCATTTGGAATATATGCCATCCTAAAAAGCTACGCTTTTGAAGAGTAGACACACTACTCACAAAATTAAAATCTCCATCAATAGATCATTATCAAAGCTTCAGTTCTACTGGCTACAAAGTCATTGATATGGAGTCACTTCTATTTGAAGATGAGAATGAGTAACATTTCGTACGGCCTGTGTATCTTCCCAAGCGTTTTCTACCTGAACCACCATCTTTGGACCGCTGATAAAGGAGTATTCAACGCTGGAGCATGGCGGTGGATGACTGGGGTCACAGTCCTCCCGATTTTAGCCCAAACACTTTGATGGTACGGAGCAGTAACAGGCGCTTGATACATGAGCTTCAAAACCTGTAAAACGAATTTTAGGCAAAGAGAGAATATTTTGCAAAGCATTACTTCCTAGAGAAATTTGGAAAATCACGACAAAATCTGGGAAACCCAAGTGTTAAACTAAGGGCTCATTTGGTAGATAAAATGGAATGCTAACATTACATACATTTTTTTCCTCTTGCCTCTTTCTTGATCAACCAAACAGGCCCAAATATATATATGTACATGTATATGTATATGTATTCATTTATATAATACTGCTCAGTTCGAGATTTTTTTTCAACAAAGATATCATCAAATTAATCACAAAACAGCTACCTTTTCCACTGATGAATCCACACATCACATAGACAAAAGGTAATTCCATATGAAAACTACTTGAACAGGAACTCATAGTCAGAAGAAATGAAACAAACCTGCCAGTACATGAAAGTTTGTAGTACGTTGCGCTGCCACCTGTAGAGTTCAAGAGTAGAAAAAAGTAAATAAAGTATTCATTATCCTCAATGGTCAATACAAAGGAACCTGCACAAAGGGAAAAATAAGGATAAAATGGTAGGAAAGTATCAAGAAACAGACGACAGCAGAGATATGATCAGAAGGAAGCCAAGTCCAATCGCAGCATGTGACGTCAGGATATTAAGGGTAGTTGTATTTGATTCCACCCAGACACAAGTTTCTTCCATATATCTCCTATTCGAAAAGATAAAAACAGATATTAGTTATTGCTAACTTCCACATATAGCAATTATATTTGGATTAAATATGGGAAAAGCAGGAAAATTTGCAATCATATACGAAGTCCAGAGGAAAGACTAGAAATAGACACATAGCATGTAGACCACTACAAATTTACAATTACATGAACCAAAAACCGGGGGAAAGAAATGGAAGCTGAAAGAGAGAGAGACCAATAATAAGGACAACAGATAATCCCTAGAGCAGAAGTGGGAGGGCAAAGAATTAAAATTCGGAGGCCTAACGCTTTCCAAATGAAAGAATGGATGGGACGTGATAAGCCTTATGCTTGATGAGAACAAATTTCTACCTTCTGGCAATAACACTTTTATTACAGACTACTAATAAGATTTGGAAAGAACAAAAAACCAATTATGCTGATTGTTGGAGGTCATTGTTTGAAAACTGAAAACATCAATTTTATTTTCTTGTTGTCTTTTAAGTTTTAGTTTGAATATTGAATGTAAAAAATTTAAGTAATTATGGATGGTTTCTTGAAGGTTTGGAACAACCCATTATTTATTTTTCTTTTTGATCTTCATTGTCTATTTATTTTCTTAAATCTTGATTATGAATATTTCAAATGAGAGCATAGTTACTATAGCTGAATTCACTACTTAATATTGTTTATTTTCAAATGACAAACTTTTTATTAACAGATAATTGCTTGAACTATAAAGTCAACAGTATTTAACAGGATAAAATACATTATAAGTACATAACTTTTCTGTTTAAAAAATATAAAACAGAGTAAAAAAATTATATGATATACAGAGTATGGAGCAAGTCAAGTCGCTAGTCTCTAACTCCACAATACATCCTGTTCTCGCAACTCAAATACACAAATAATTAGTAAAGAAAGTCATGCTAGTTCAAAAATAAAGTCGTGCTTGTTCGTAAGACCAAAACAACAAATATTTACATAATCAAAGTATATTAAATTTCACCTGTACAGAGTGGATCGGCTAAAATTACGTCTAAGGAACTTGGCAATATGCTCCAGTGTCCGACATAATATGGGGATCAAAGCAACTACAACAAAAATTTGAAAAGAAATTAAAAAAGGTAAAGACACCAAAGTGACATGAAAAATGAAAGTATTAATGACAATAAAAAAATATGCCAAGTAACAAACAAAAATCCATGAATCAATGGCTACTCACATTTAAGGCAGAGATGTGAAGTAACAAATGAAATAGAGTATATTAAGTATATAAAATCCTTTGTTCCAACAATTGACTGGAGGTATATTTGCAAGGCTTGCAAATTCCATGCTCTAGGTTTCTGCAATAGTACAAAAAGTAGTAAAAACAGTCAGACATGTAAACATTAATGAAATAATATAACTATAGATCAGAAAAGAGAACTTACCCCATACTGCAAGTACAAGGAGAACAGAGAAGAGCATACAGTGCCCAAAAATGAAAGTCGATAAGCTCTTTGTGAAATACTCCTAGGTACCAGTGGAATGACAGCAAGCATAGCAATTACGAACACCTAAGTGAAGAGATTACAGATTACGGAAAGGTGTCAAGGTTGACAATCCAGATGAGTAAACAGATTGGCAGCAAGGATAAAAACTAATTTTTTTTTCTGTTGGTGAAAACAGTTTGCCCTAATTTTTATTTATGTGCTTCTGCTTTATGTTTGATGAAGCACAATGATACCGTGTGATTCATGTAGCCGACTCCACTTAGTGGAATAAGGCTTTGCTATTGCTGCTGCTTTAAATATCTCTTCTTAGTACTTGTGCCTTTAGATTTGTTTTTGATATATTTCTGATTTAATTATATCCTTATTATTTCGGTAATCTTGACAAAATCCTACTAAGAGATTATTGTAAATCAGAGACATAATTCTGACACTCACATGTCCTTCCAATGAGAATAGAGTACAATACATAGGCTCCAAAGGCGAGCCCTCATAAAGAGAGAAATTAAGAGAAAGGATTACAATCAATCAATATAAAGTCAGAATCCTTCCTAAACTAGAGAGGCTATAATCAAGGGATATGATAGGATACTAGAATCATGGGATCCTAATTTATTTCCTAATATTCTAACACTCCTCCTCAAGCTGGAGAATATATGTCAATTATTCCCAGCTTACATTGAAAACCTTCAAATTTAGCTCTGCCCAGTGGTTTGGTCATTACATCTGTAATCTAATATGCTAATCATATATAGGACAAGATCATAATGCCCGCTTCAACTTTCCCTTTAATAAAGTGCTCGTCTATCTCAACATGCTTTGTTCGATCATAATAAACATAGTTTCTCGTCATCTTAATGCTGATTTTATTGTCACACCAGACTTGCATGGAGCCCTTGTATGGAATTCCTAATTCTTTCAGTAACCTGATAACCAAAGTCCTTCACATGTTCCATCATTCATAGCTCTCAGTTTTGCTTCTGCACTACGCTTTGACACTATAGTTTGCTTCTTGCTTCTCTATGTCACCAGATTTGCCCACACATATGTACAGTATCCTGAAGTTGACCTTCTAGTTTCCCTGTCTCTTGCATGGTCTGCATCGGTGTAGATCTCTAAGGGTGTGTTTGGTTTGAGGGGAGGGGAGGGGAGGGGAGGGAGGGAATGAGAGGGTGAGTAAATTACCTTTTTGGGTTGAAAGAATTTAAATTTTGGGCGGGAACCCAAAATTTAAAAAGAATGAGAAAGTAAATTTTGGGCGGGAAACCAAAATTTAAGAAAATGAGAGGGTAAATTTTAGGTTTTTTTTGTCCAAAATGGTAATTTCTCCACCCTCCCCTCCCCTCCCTCCCCTACCCTCCCCTCAAACCAAACACACCCTAAGTTTCTGGTCATACCCTTCTTGAAGAAGATTCCTCTTCTTGGATTAAGTTTCAAATAACTCAAGATTCTATAGACAGCTGCCATGTGTTCTTCTTGTGGTTAATGCATGAACTAACTTACTATTCCAATTGCATAGCTGATATTTGGACGTGTGTGGGTTAGGTATCAACTTCCCTACAAGTCGTCTATATTGTTCAGAGTCAACTAGGACATCATTCTCTTTGATTTCCAGATGACAACCTTCTTCCATCGGTATTCCTTCAAGTTGTGCCCCTAACATTCTTGTCTCATGCAACAGGTCTAGGTATACTTCCACTGGGATACATTGATGCCCCTGTGTTCTTGCCACTTCCATACCCAGGAAGTATCTCATTTGGCTAAGATCCTTAACCTGGAATTCAATGGACAAATCCCTCTTTAGTTGGGCAATAGAGCCTTCATCATTTCCATTAATGACTATATCATCCACGTAAACAATCAAGATAGTGATCCTTCCATCACAATGCTTGATAAACAATGTATCGTCTGCTTGACCCTAGTTGTACCCAAGTTTCTTTATTGCTTTGTTGAATCGGTCAAACCATGCCCTTGGGGATTGCTTTAGTCCATATAGTGACTTGTTAAGTTTGCAGACTGAGCTGTTTCAAGCTAGGACTCTATCTGGAACCTCCATATAGACCTCTTCCCCCAAGTCACCATTCAGAAATGCGTTCTTTATGTGTAATTGATGCAGTGACCAATCCAAGTTAGTTGCAATTGACAATAGTACTTGGATTGTGTTAAATTTGGCTACTGGAGCAAATGTCTCCTGGTAATCAATTCCATAGGTCTATATATATCCTTTCGCAACTAGTCTTACTTTGTACTTGTTGATGCTGCCATCAAGATTGAACTTTGGGGTAACGATCCATTTACATCCCACAGGCTTCTTTCTTAGAGGGCAAGATATGATTTCCCATGTTTTACTTTCCTCAAGTGCTTTTAACTCCTCTTCCACAACTTGTTTCTACTTTGAATCAACCATAGCTTGTTGGAAGTTGTTAGGGATTTCAATCTATGCACTGTTTACAACAAAACTCTACGTCTTGGCAGACAGGTTACTATATGAAACAAACCGTTGAATTGGATACTGACTACAAGACGTTACCCCTTTTCTCAGTGCAATAGGCCAGCCCATCTCTTCAAGATCTATTCTTGTGTCAAATTCACGGTCATTCCTCATAGTGGGATTGATGTTTCTCTCTGCCTCTTGAGATTTTTGCCTGACATCTCCTTCTGATCTATCTTCTACATCCATCCCAGTCATGATCTCAACCTGTGTTTCCAATTCATTATAGGTGGTATTAGGAGATGTAGAAGGTAAGGTATTAGGGGCATAAAGGAAGTCAAGCAAGGTATCAATGGTTTCTGGGGTAACAGATAGGGTATCGGTGGTTTTAGAAGTTGGTTCATGTGAAATTAGCCATTTAATATCTGAGTATTCCTCCTGAACGGGTAATTTGGGATAATAGGCATCCTCCTCATAGAACATATCTTTGGAGACATACAACTTCTTTGAGGTCGAACAATAACACTTGTACCCTTTTGTGTGGAGAATCCAAGGAAGATGTATTTCTGGGAACAACATCAAACTTACTTCCATCAGGGTTATGGATAAAGACAACACATCTGAACACTTTCTGAGGTAATGGGTTTATAAGAGGGAAACTGGGAAAGGTGGTAAGGAGTGTTTGGATAGGAGTGCCATAATTAAGGACTTTAGAGGGCATTCGGTTGATGAGGTAAGCCACAATTTGGACATTTCTTTCCATCAAGAGAGTTCGAGTTACCTCCAATAAGTGACGGTTCTTTCGTTCGGCGACCCCATTTTGCTGAGTTGTGTAAGGACAAGAGGTTTGATGATGAAGTCCTTGTTGATCAAGAAATTCTTTAAAGGTACTACTTAGATATTCCCTACCATTGTCACTTCGGAGGACTTTGACGGAGGATTGAAATTGGTTTTTCACAAAGTTATAAAAGCTTTGGAAAACTTGAGTCACCTAGGATTTTTCTTTCATCAAATAAACCCACGTGATTCTAGTGTGATCATCAATGAACATAACGAACCATTTCTCATTTGTCCAGGTTTTTGTTCTTGCTGGGCCCCATGTGTCACTATGGATTAGTTGGAAAGGAGGGGTCGGTCGATAGGACTATTTTGGATAGGAAGATCGTGTTTGTTTAGCGAATTAACAAGTTTCACAATGAAAAAGAACAGAATTTTTATTGAATAAACCTGGAAACATGTCTCATATAATCAAAAGTAGGATATCCCAAGCAACAATGCCATAAAAGTACATCTTTGTCTTGAGAACTTGAGCCGATTAGAGCTTTTTGTGCATTCCAAATTGATTTATTCTCTATCTCCGATCTCTCCAGGTAGAAAAGTCCATCCCACTCTTTAGAAGTCTCATGATTGTACCAGGTTAACACTTGGCAAAGAGTAGAATTTATTCTGTTTCTCAAGTATTGGACGAAGCATTTGTAGTTCCTCGACTTAATGAAGTAGTATCTTCAACCTTCTGTGCAGTTGAGGTAAGATGGCCCTATGGTTTGCTAGTTGATGGCTTGCCATGCAGTTTCCAGCATTCCTCCTTGATGTGACCCTTCTCCTTGCAATAATTGCACCATTTTTTTTTGTTTCTCTTGTGGCTCTCATACTACAAGTGTTGAACTCTCAACCGGACTTGTGCTGCTTCGGTTCAAGAGTTTCCTACTTTCTTCGAACTGCACATGGTTGACGATATCAAAGAGGTGTGGTAGGGGTTTGATTCCCATTATTCTGCCTCGTATTTCCTCAAACGAGTCATTGAGTCCAAGGAGAAAATCATAGACTCTCCCTTCTTCCACTATCTTCTGGTACTGAGCATCCTCCACATTTTTCCATGGATGCACTTCAAACAAGTCCTGTTGTTGCCAGAGTTTTATCAACGTATTATAGTAATCAGTTACTGTTAGGTTATCTTGTCTCAAATCTCAAAGTTGTTGCTTCAAATGGATCAAGGCAGCAGTGTTATCAAGAGAGGAATAGGTTCTTCTAGCTGCATCCCAAATCTCTTTAGCATTGTGTGCTAGGAGATAGCCTTCACTAACATCAACAATCATAGTTACAGAGCCAAGTCATAACTTGGTTGTTTTCAACAAACCACGTATCAAAGTTTGGGTCATCTAGGGCTGGTTGTGGTGTTGCACCATTGATGTATTTCTCCTTTCACTTTCCTCGGATATACCTCAGCACGCTTTGGGACCACTAGAGGTAATTTCTTCCATTGAACCTATGGTAAATGACCATACTTTGAGGTTCTGGAAATTCTAATGCCATTAAGGTGCTGCTGGTAGTGGAGGAAATTGTGGAAGAAGATGAGATGCTGGATGAGGAGGAAGTTGTGCCGAACATGAATGCAGCGGGATGAAGTCCGATTTTAGATAAATTTCCAGGGATAGAGACGAAAAGAGGAGGAAAATTGGAGGGATTCATGGTTTTGGGAAAAACAGACACGTCGGAAAATTGCACTGTAGCCAACGGCGTGTGGGCTTCAACCACCAATATTGTGGTGGTCCATAAGAGCCACGCACTGCTCCAATCGCCTCCGCACTTCTGGGTCCTACTGATTGGCGATCTCTAGTCCTCCCCGTGCCGGCAGTGTAGTCCAACTCGCCGTCCTTCACCGGTTTATGGTTTTAGTGTCCTTGTTTCTCTCTCTTTTTTGTCGCTCTCTCTCTCTCTCTCTCTGTTCTGGCCGCTGGTTCTAACAGTGGGTGACCAGCCAGGGCCCTAATACCATATTGCAAATCAGAGACATAATTCTCACACTCACATGTTATTCCAATGAAAATAGAGTACAATATATAGGCTCCAAAGGAGAACCATCATAAAGAGAAATTAAGAGAAAGGATTACAATCAATCAACATAACGTTAGAATCCTTCCTAAACTAGATAGCCTATAATTAAGGGATATGATAGGATACTAGAATCCTGGGATCCTAATTTATTTCCTAATATTCTAATGGAGATAAGATTCTAGGATTACTATGCCTATATGTACACAGTTTTTCTGAATGAATAAGATAATTTTCATGGCATCAAGTTTTTTATCACTTCTCATTAATCTGTAATAGCATAAAAGACATGGGTCCATGGAGCAAATGATGGATGAAACAGTTTATTCCCAGCTATCTTTTATTCATGAGATTTTTGGTTTTTTTTTCTTGGGTGGGGGGGTGGTTGTGAAGCTATTTGCAGGCTAAAGAAAAGGATTTGGATATCCAGAAATGGCCATTGGTGCACCATGATATTTTGTACCAGAATACTTGCTTTTGTATTAGAAGAATGATAATGATCATCATCAGTGATCAATCAACACATTTATAGCCACTCTCCAACCAACTTCAGAAAGAAGGAGGATAAATTGCTTTAACATACAGAGCAATAGCTGCCTTTCTAATCTGTAAAGCAATTATATTGATGCTGATGGTGCTAATTATATGAGACTGCGAATGTCTGTGACAAATTAGCTAACAAACTTCTGACACATTAGGTAACACAAACAAACAGTATAGCACCAAACAAAAGATCTATGACAGTAACACGAGAAATTCCTGATACAGGGATTTCCATAGCTAATAACACAAAGACAAGCTCAGAATACAAATCCTGTTAATATGGAGAAATGACATAATCACTTGATAAAATAGTTACAGCCTTCCAAACTTATTACTCCCAACAAATCAAGCAACACAAGATTCACAAAAATCACAGCAACTTAAGTCACAAACACTGATATACATCAAGAACAAAGTGATAAAGAGGAACATACAAGTGTCAACTTTCGTGAGTTTGGTTCTCTCTCCCAAACCGGATTCATACTCCCCTTTTCTCTCCTTTCTCAGATTTTCATTTATACCCTGTTAACCACATTTTAACTGGTCCCTCCTATCTTTTCATCATTTCTCTCTTCTTTTCTCTCTTCTTTTGGTCTTACAATTTTCTGCTTTTTTATAATTTATTTTGTTGGACCATCAGTCCCACTTCTCTCTCCTTCTTTCACTCCGTGTCTCCTACCATCGATTTTGGCTACATGGCTGGATTGAGGCCCATCAGCAGTTACATTCAGCCAACGTCTTGAAGATTGTAAGATCAAACTATTTGGACAAGGCCCCAAAACATGACAACAACAAAGCCTTATCCCACTATGTGAAGTCAGCTATATTGGTCACACAGCCCCAAAACATGACGAACAACACAGTTTTTTTGATTACTATAGAATAACTTGTACTATTTTTTTAAAATGTCATTCCTAAATATAGCATTTCTTCTCTGTCCACAAGGGAACACTATGGAAATCTGAAATTCCACAAAAAAAAAAATCTAATCCACAATGCCATCAATTGACATAAACAACATCTTCAATCAAAAGTTTGTTAAAACAAATATTCAACCAAACATTCAGAAACAAAGTAAATGAAGAAAACATTTACTTAAACATGATCATTAGAATGTTCATATGCATGGAAAATTATAACTAATTAACACAAATGAATTCATAAGTGAAGTGTGTAGGTCAAAAGACTTTACCCAAGCATTGACAGAAAAATGAATTGTCTGCCGCTCCCAACGCCAAGGAGTTGGATTGGAACCTGCAGTTGCCGATGTTCCTGAAGTTCTATTTGTCGATCCTGTTCCTGCAGCTTTGAGGTTTTTTTGTACATTCAATATAAACAGAAAAGTTAAACTGGCATCCAAGGAAGGAAAATAAAACAGCTATCAAGCTAAGCTAAGCTTCATAGAATCACTTCTTTTTTTTATCATTTGCCTTTCAAATTCTTCTACAATTATGATAAAAGTGCAGAAAGACAAATTCACCTGAGTATCGTGTATAAGCTTGGCCATTTCTTGATGGGGGTGATTGTGATGATGATGTAGCTGATGGTGGTGTTGACTGGGATGAACTGCTAGTAGACATTGGTTCAACTAAGAGATCAGGATCCTGTTTAATATCAAAGAATCAGGAGCATTTAAGTAAAAGTAAAATAATGCACTTGGTTGGTTCTAATTGGATGGTAAAGATACAGAAAAAATTGAAATCTTATAAATCTGTAGGTAGCTCAAAACGTTACGTCAATATTCTGTAGAACAATTTGCTATTTTGTAGAAACAGTAAATCAGAGGCAATGAAAGAAATTAGCAAATATGGAACTAAACAAATTCTCCGCCATTATTAATCCTGTACTAGAAGATCAGTGTCTAGACTGATTAAAGGATCAATAGAAGCAAAATTGATCAAAACTTGAAATCTGAGATAAAAAGTTCGCCTCAAAAAAGCAATCACTTCTCAAATTATTAGCAACAAAAAAAAAAACAAGTAGTTTAATTCTATGGCACATGGGCAAATTAAGTTACTAAAATTCAAAAAGCAGGAAAATTATATTGATTAAGAGGTTGGCTGTAAAAGTAACCACCACCGGTTTAATAAGGCAAGTTTATTCACAATATTTCTGATGAAAGAATGAAGAAATGGAAGTTTATTTTTGAAACAAAAAATTAAAAAGAAAAAATCAAACGATTCATCTCCATAGTTTAAGTTATAATTCAACGAAACATATGATGTAGGAAATAATCCTTTAAGCATACAAGCAATTGGATTCAGGTCACACAAACGAAAGAAATAAACAAAAACCGCGCACACTAAAAAAAGTCCCATCCATTGAATCTTAAACCTCGAAGACTTGAAGTCCAAAGGCCAAACTCGTTAAAACATGCACCATAAAATAAGGAGGAAAAATATCCCAATCTAAAATAATCACTACAGAAGCAGAACTGCAGAAATTGCAGATAAAACAGTCAAAATTAGACATATCATACAAGGGCTCTCGTTGAGAATGACGAAGAAAATACAAACCAATCAAGAAACAAAGAACCATAAAAACTTGGAGTAAGATCCATTACTTTCAGAGATTAAAAAATACACATGCACAACAACAATCACGCAACCAACCAACCAATCATTCTTTCATCAAAGCGGAAATGACTAAAAATCGAAGAACAAGTTATAAGAAGAGAGCAGAGACAATGTAGCGTTGGTAGAACTTGCGCTTGTAGTGATTGATAACATCGGAGTTCGACGCCATATGGTAAGGGACGAGAACGTTCGACCAGTAATCGGCCCATCTCGGATCGTTCTCGTAGTCGTACGCCGCCGCCGCTATCTTCTTCAGCTTTTGCGGGTCTTCCCCCATTGGAATTGAGAACTGTTAACGTCTTCTTCTACTTTCGACTTGACTGATTTTCACCACGGGTAGGTTATTTAACAAGTGCCACATTTTAGAGACAATTGCACTGTAGTGTCATGGGAGGGAATATTAAAAAAAAATGGTTTCCAAAAATTCTGAAATTTTTATCAAGTTTTATGGGATCATTTGATAATAAATTATAGGTGCGAAATATCATAAACACCCTTGTCAGATAAATAGAGAAAAGGATGCAAAATGTTGTCAAATGCTATACAAAATAACTTTGGATATGGGGATGCAGAAGAACGCTGAGTTTCAAAATTTTTCAGTGAGAAATGAGAGCTTCGAGGACAGTCGGTGGTGGGTTTTTGTCGTTGAGCTTGTCAATAAACGGCAGGGAAGGGGATCATATCTATATTCCAAAATCACAAGAAATTCTGGGCTAGCATGAAGATAAAGTTTCAAATATTTTCGATGGATGTAAAGAGAAGGAGGATGTTCGTATTAAGGGATTGGGTACTATGAATATGACTAATCATCTGTGGGCCGGAGCTATGGTTGCTATGGTTTCACGGTTTGGATGTGATTTCAATATATTTGGGTCTAGTTTAATATGCTCTATTTTTGCTGTCATTATGCTCTGGTTTCTGGTTCATTGTGTGTGTTTCTACAATAGAAGAGCTAAGGAAGGAAGATGAGGGTGAAAGGTTGTGGCTACATAACATGTTGTGCGTAGGAAAAAAAATACGTTGTTAATGGGAGTAGTGATAGTTTTCAATGGACCCTTCTGAACTTGTTAATGACAAATATAGGTCATATTTAAATGTTTTGCTTGTGGTGTAATGATGTTTGGAATGTGTTTGAAAAGTTTGCTATATTTTTTGATACTTTGTGTTATTTTCAGTAATTAGAAGTGGGATTTAATGAACAAGGTGTGAAAGATGTGGGGCTGGAAGTCTTGAAATAGTTAATGACAATTGTTTTGTATAGGTGGACAGCGGTGATGGCTACCACATCTGGCAAGAATTTATTATGTTTTCTTCATATAGGAGAAGATTTGAAGTCAATGAAGACGGTGATATAACATGTTAGGGGAATGGTCAGATCTAGAAATCCAAACCACTTGATTTTTGGCTATGGTTTGTGAATTTGTTGTTAGTTCCTTGTATATTCATTTTCAGATGTAAATGAAGGTTGCATGTAATATGGTTTTGTATCTCACTTTCATTTATGGAAATTTGTAATTTGATGTAAATTTTGTTCTCAATGTATGGACCTGGTGTTGTCAGTGATAGCCCCTGGAGTTGTTAATATATATATACAGTTATGATCACATTGGAAACTGATAGTTTATGTGCATATATTTATAGATTGTCTATGTTGTTGATATTTAATATTAATTAGGTGGTCATATTATATGACTTGTTACTAGTGCCTCCTTAACTTGTCAATGGAAAGGTTGAAGAGTTGTCAATGGAGGCCCAATGACTTGTTAGTGGAGGATCTTGACTTGTCAGTAGAGGTCTCTTAAACTATCAATAGATGCTCATTGAGTTGTTAGTAGAGGCCCTATGACTTATTAACGGAGGTTCATTGGCTTGTCAATGGATGCTCATTAAGTTGTCTATAGAGGCCCCATGAATTGTCAAAGGAGGTTTCTGGACTTGTCAATGGAGGCCCTTTGAGTTGTTAGTTGAAGCCCATTAACTTGTTAATTGAGGCTCCTCCACTTATCAATGGAAGCCCATTAAGAACTACATTCTGGTCCAATGACTTGTCAATGAAAGTTTCTGAACTTGTCAATGGAGACCCCTGGAGTTGTTAGTTGAAGCCTATTGACATGTCAATGGAGGCTCCTCCACTTGTCAATGGACATCCATTGACAACTACATTCTGGTCCAATAACTTGTCACCGAAGGCTCCTAGAGTTGTCAACGGAGTCTTCTTGACTTCTCAATAGAGTCTCTTGCAGTTATCATTGGAGTCAAACAATGTGCAAGGAAAAGTATCATATGTGCATTATATAACTTTAGCACTAACGTTAACTCATGGTCATTACAAACAATGTGCAAGGAAAAACAATGTCACCGCACTTGATTATTACAAAAAAGTTAATCATATTTATAATGAGTGTGCACATGGTCATTACAATCCCTTAATATGCTGTCCATACAATCATATTTATAATGAGTGATTCCCCCTCCCCTCCCCTTCTATTTTTCCTTCTTCTTGTCCTTCTGCTTCTCCTCCTTGTGGATGAAAAATTCTTCAGTGAACAAAGTATACCTATAAAAGCTTGGTGCCCTTGGTCATGCTGGGTTTTTTCTTCCTTGTTTGTCTTTGACAATTTTCCTTTGTCCATCTTGCTTCTCTGGAAAAATCTTTTTTGCCACTTTACCATTACATCCCAATCTAAGTAAACCAGACATTCTTGAAAAAGGTGTCAAAATTAGCTTAAGAGGTTTGTAGAAGAAGTTCAGGAGTAAGAGGTGTCAAAATTAGTTCAAGAGCCTTAAAATTCTTGAAAAGAAAAACACATCTCTTCATATCAGTTGGAAAAGTCATTTTAAACCAAACTCTATTGTTGCTAGACCTTATAGTTGTCATTAACAAGTTCAGCATATTCTACTGACAGCTATCGTTGCTCCCATTAACAACGGATTTTTTTCCTACGCACCTCAGGTTATGTAACCACAACTTTCACCCTCATCTTCATTCCTTAGCTCTTTTATTGCGGAAATATAGCACAATGAAACAGAAAACATATCATAATGACAGCAAAATGGAGCATACTAAATCATACCTAAACACATTAAAATCTTAGACAAAGCATATCCATTGCATTTACTAGATCTGCCTTTATAGTTTACAAGCATATGGAGGATAATACCCACAGACAAATTTTTCCATTTATCAGGATAAAAACGAGCTTCAATCAACAAAACCTTTAGTTGTAAAAAAAACATTTAAATATGATATATAGTTGTTATTAACAAGTTCAACAGCATTCATTGACAACTATCGTTGCTCCTATTAACAACACCTTTTTTTCCTACGCACATCAGGTTATATAGCCACACACATTTCACCCTCATCTTCATTCCTTAGCTGTTCTATTGCAGAAACACAGCACAATGAACCAGAAAATAGAGGATAATGACAGCAAAAATAGAGCATACTAAACCATACCCAAACACATTGAAATCACAGCCAAACCATGAAACCATAGCAGCCACAGCTCTAGCCCGCAGATGATTAGTCATATTCATAGAATATGATCCCTTTATACGAACATCCTCCTTCTCTTTACATCCATTGGAACTATCAGAAACTTTATCTTCATGCTGGCCCAAAATTTCTTGCGATTTTGGAACATAGATATGATCCCCTTCTTGCTATTCATCAACAAGCTCAATGACAAAAACCCACCACCGACAGTCCCCGAAGCTCTCCTTTCTCACCGAAAAATTTTGAAACACAGCGTTCTTCTGCATCCCCATCTCTAGAGCCATTCCGTACGGCATTTGACAACATTTTGCATCCCTTTCTCTATTTATCTGACAGGGGTGTTTATGACATTTCTCACCTGCAATTTATTACAAAATGGTCCCATTGGACTTGACAGTAATTTCAGAATTTTTTGGGATCATTTCTTCGTATATTCTCTTTCATGGGACTAAATGTAATTCTCCCCACATTTTTTCGTCATTCTCATCATTTTTAATTTAATGTTATTATTTATTCAATGACTTTGTCAATGCTCACCAAAGCCTAACGACTTTGTCATAAAATAATGGAACAAAATTTATTCATTTACAATATAAAAATAAAATGTATTTTATTTGTAACCATTTCCTCTATAATTTATAATATAATTTGATTAATTTTGATTTTATTTATATCAATGTAGTAAAATTAATCCAAATATTTACCAAGCTAGAGTTCCATCATTAGTTACTAATAATATCATTTCTCTTCCAAATTATGAGTTTATTACTCTTCTCAATTATTTAATCTCTTTAGTTTCTTATCCTTCTCTCTATCATGTTTGGAGATTATAAAACGATCTTTATTATTTTTATAACTCTATGCTTCTAAAATTCTAAGTTGGGGTGCGGATGCAGCCTAATAAGGAAGCTAGATTCTATTGTTTTGTCTTCAACTCTCTTGGATTTAGGGCTTATGTCCATTTTTCTTATTCTTCATGTTGATTTTATGATTAGCTACCATTTAATTAAATTTGTGGGTGATCTTGAGGGATTGAGAGGTGAAGAGAGAACCAACATCTAGAGAAATATACGCAAATATTTAGGCTAGAAATGGTTCTAGATAGCTATGGTGATTTAAGATGATAACTTTATAGTTTAATTAGATGTTTGGGTATCTTGAAAACGAATTCAAACTTGACAAATGGACTACCATTTGTGGCAGTGTCTCATCCCAATTGGACAAAGTTGTGTCTAAAATTACACCACTGTGCCCAGAGAGGCACCTTTTTTTTTTGCCATGCTTACAGCTCATGATTAAGATAAAACTATCTATGGTCCTGTCATCATTCTTGCCAAGCATGGTGTTCCATGTCCTTTCGTCAAACCCTATAAGGAATCACTACCTCACCGTTTTTGAAGCAGATGCGGTACATGTTAAATTGTTTGAGACAAACACCATTCCCATTACCCTGGGACAAACCACAAATGTTCTTCTTAAAACCAAATCCTACTACCCCAAAGCCACATGACCATATGTGACATGCCTTGGCACTTTTGATAAGTCAACTATTGTCGGTATCCTGGAATTTGAATTCCTATAAAAAACTCTTCATTTGAAGAAGCTTACACTCCTCAAACCAATCCTCCCCACCCTTAATGACAACACTTCATGGGCAACTGATTTCACCAACAGACTTTGAAGCCTTGCAAATGCTCAGTTTCCTTGATTTCAAAAAGGCTTATTCGCAAAAGCCAAAGCCCTTGGTCTTGTGTAGCCTTTTATGTAAATAAAAATGCTGAACTTGAACGAGATACTCCAAGGCTTGTTATCAACTACAAGCCTCTCAATCAAGCTCTCCAATGGATTAGGTATCATATTCCAAACAAAAAAAAATCTCTTGAATCTCCTGCATCAGGCCAAAATATTTTCAAAATTTGATATGAAATTTGGATTTTGGCAAATTCAAATTTGCGAGAAAGATCATTACAAAAGTGCTTTTACAATTCCCTTTAGACAGTATGAATGGAATATAATGCCTTTTGGACTCAAAAATGCTCCCTCTGAATTTCAGAGAATAATGAATGAAATTTTTAATCCTTACACCAAATTTATCATTGTTTATATCGATGATGTTTTAGTGTTTTCAAATTCAATTGACAAACATTTCAAACATGTTCGAGTCTTTATAGAAGTTGCTAGGCATAATGGGCCTGCAGTTTCCAAAACCAAAATCAGTCTCTTTCAAACAAAAATCCAGTTTCTTGGGCATCATATATACCAAGGAACTATCATTGCAATTGATAGAGCAATTCAATTTGCTGATAAATTTCTAGATCAAATTCGAGAGAAAAATCAACTTCAAAGGTTCTTAGGTTGTCTGAATTACATAGGGGAATTCATTCCTAACCTAAACAATATCATTAAGCCTCTTCATGAGCGTCTTAAGAAAAGTCTTCCTCCATGGACAAATGATCACACTACTGTGGTTAAACAAATCAAGCCTCTTATACAAAATCTTCCATGCTTGTATCTTCCAAATCCACAAGCATTCAAAATTGTCGAAACTGATGCCTCCGACATAAGTTATGGCGGCATTCTCAAACAAAAAATTAACGGTAAAGAGCATTGCATTGCACTTACTTCAAAACATTGGAATAGAGCACAACATAACTATTCCACGATTAAAAAAGAAATTTTAGCAATCGTTTTGTGCATAAACAAATTTCAAAGCGATTTGTTAAATAAAAAGTTTTTAGTCAAGGTTGACTGCAAATCTACAAAAGACGTTTTGCAAAAAATGTTCAAACCTTAGCATCAAAACAAATTTTTGCCTATTGGCAAGCAATTTTAAGTGTTTTTGATTTTCAAATTGAATTTCTCAGAGGCTCTTCAAATTCCCTTCCAGACTTTCTGACGAGAGAATTTTTGCAGGGGAAATAAGGTGACAAAAAATGTCAGATAAAGAGAGAAAAAAGAAAGGAAAGGGTGTAGCCCAAGAAGAAAAAGATCCCAAGAAAATCATAGCCACAGGTTGCAAAATCAACAACAGGATCATCGATCCACCAAAAAGGATCCTCTTCAAAGACCAAAACCTCTGAGCAATCTGCTCACAAAACCTCAGGAATCATAATGGATCCAAAAAATTATGCATTCCCAATTGAAACACTCCAAGCTTTGCAATCCAATCAAATCTTGGCCAAATTATCAAACAAAAGTTGGGCTGACATAGATGATGAAGAAAATTCTAAGGCCCTTGCTTTAGCAATCAAAAATAAATCTCAAGAGGTTACTAAAGCTAGTTTATCATCAAAAGAACTAGTTTTATCCTCTTAATCTTCACAAACCACTTTTGTGGCAAAACCAGAAAAGATCATAAATCTTTTTCACACAGAACCAGGCTTCTGTGACAAAAGTCCTTATGCCTTGGCGGCAAAAATATTTCCAAAAGGTTTTTTCTGGAGACCAACATCCTTAGAAAAAACTCAAATTTTATGAATTTATTTTGGTAGATACTAAGTCTACTGAAATAAGGCATTTTCCAGATCCTGCCAATGTTCCCCAAAACGTGGACAAACGCTAGATCTGTACCTCGGTAAAAGGATTGGCTCTGAGAACTGGGCACGGGGTCCCAACCTTGAACCCCTCGACTGTCAGTGGATTGCTCAAGCTGCTTTGCAGAGAGAGCAGGTTGCTGTGTGCCGGTCGGGGGACAAACTAAGAACTGGCCCTTCAGGATCCCTTCGCCGAGAGTCGAATAGTCGACTCAAAACTGGTATAGATACTCTTGAATGTACTATACAGTAGGTTCTTAGTGTCCTAAGATGCCAATTGTAGAATTGTTCTCAAGCAAATGCCTTTTCCTCAACCTCAATTCTTTTGGTTAGGACCTCCCCTTATGTCATTTCTTTCTTTGGGGTCAGATTGGATTCTAGCAGTTGCATGGAATATGGGATATTGGTTATTGGCAGCCTCTCTTCCGGCATGATTATAAGCTCTATAACTTCTATTCCTCCCAATGAATTCTTCATTGTTGGTACAAAACCATGTCAACACAATCAAACATGTCAAGGACCCAATGGAACAATATTTGCAACTTCAGTCAATAATGTATCTTCTACACTCCGAACCACTGCTCTTCTTCAAACCCCCCCTATTTTGGGCAATCCTATGTTGTTTAGTCCCCTATCTTTCCTAGCAGCCCCTTGCATCCATTCAACTACACAGCCACCCCACCAAACAACACCATGATAAGCAATGGGACAAAGTTGGTTGTACTTCCCTTCTACACTAGCGTGGAGCTTATTTTATCATGCAGGACACCAGCATATTGGGCACTGAAACTCATTTCTCCATTTGCATGTCTTTAACCTCTTTGTTGTTGGCCGACGTTTTTGAAACTTCAACCCAAATAAGGACCCTGCAATCAAAAACTTCCTCCACCACTTTCGAATCTTCCCGTCGGCTAACTTCGACCTGAAATTGCGCTCTTAGAGAGAAATTGATTTTCACCTTTTTTTTTTTTTTTTTTTAAATTTCAAGGAAAAACTGTTTCGTTTTAAGCAAAACTTGTTATGGTGAGACACCCCTACATTCTGCCGCAACAAATGTTTCTACTAACTTTTGAGATATTCCTGCATTCAAATGAGCATTCTTTGTTTATTGACTTTATTCTTCCATGCATTTTGACTTACACAAGGAGTTTACTGTGAAATCCTATTCAAGTAAAAGGCAAATTGTCATTAACCTGAGATCTAAAAATCTCCTCACTCTCCAAAAAAAATAAATTCTACTTCCCCCATACCAAAAGATGTAAGACTCGCAACTCTTCATTACTGGGAAATATGAGCGAATTACAAGGAACAATGGAAAATGGAATATAGATTCGGAACTCTTCATTACTGGGGAATATGATCAGATTACAAGGAACAATGGAAAATGCATATTCTACAGATGCCAAGTCATAATAAACCCAAATTCATTCGTTAAAAATCCCCCACAGCCCCCAGTAGCATGTGCGGGCTTGTTCATAATTTGTGTGATAAAAAAGAATAGGTATGCTGCGGCTACACAAGGGCAACAAAAATTCTTCTGATGTTAATGATGGTTTCAGAAGAAATGCCACAATTACGTTAATCTAACACAAATCCCTCAATTTTTCAGTGAGATGAAACAAACAACATCCAAATGAAATGCTATAACCCACACACAGCTAATCATCTACCCCATGCTTTTTCTTAATTTTTTCTTAGTTGGTTCCCCAGATTTATCATCATCATCTCTCCCTTCCACATCTTCGTTCTTCCTTTTTTTAAGCACCTTTTTTACCTCATCAGTATATATTTTATCCTCGCTTCCTGCCATGTGTCTCTTTTTCTTTTTATTTGGTAATTCCTTTAGATCAACTGAGCCTCCATTTCTGTTCTCCACGATGCCATTGCCGATTATCTCTTTCCGGTCATCTTTTCTACTTGCAATTTCATCTTCTGGTTTGATAATCACACCCTCTTTGTCAGAGAAGTTATTCATAATATCCTCGTCTTTCCTTTTCTTCTTCTCCTTTTTATGTTTCTTTCCCTCCTCCAATCCCTCCTTGTCATCACCTGCATTTCCCTTATCTGACCCCTCTTCAACTCTAACTTCAGCAACCAAATGCTTACTGTAATCATCTTCATGTTTCTTTTTCTTCTTACGCTTCTCCCTCTCAACGGGTTCTTGCCTAAAATAAAGACCGCCATGAGTTGGCTTTTCTTCATTTTCATTTCTCACCTCAGTTAGTGGCAGCTTGTGATCAGCTTCCACCTCTTCAATTTCAACTCCATGACCTCCTTGTTCCTGGAGCTTAATGTCGTGCTTCTTTTTCTTCTTCTTAAGCTTCTCACTCCCACCCTCAGTTCCTGCATCATATTCAGTGGCTTCATCAGGTTCTTGGTTGAATTTGACAATTGTCTGAGATGATTTTTCTGCATCATCGCTGGGATTTTTACTGCCAAACTGATGCACAGCCAAATCAATGTATTTATCCTCAATTTTCTCTTTGTCATCACGGGTCTTTGATCTACTCCTTTTGTGTTTCCGATCACAATATGGTAATTTGAGCTCGTTGTGGAGCTGATTCAGTTCATTGAATGAACTAGAGGCCCTATGGAGATATGCGTTGATGACATGTGAAGCACCATTCTCAGCAGAAATAAACTTTGAGAGGAATTTTGCAGCTTCTGAAAGAGAGACTGGGTTTTCTGAAATAGGCTTTCCAGAAATTGTCTTCATTTGTAAGCCCCTTCAGCCTTCACACATATATACCTAGAACAAAAGAGACCTAAGCATATTTAGTTCCATATCTTTATTCTTAAAACTAGCAAACACAAATGTAAAATTAAGGAGATGCTCAATCGAATTTAATGATAGTCAACGAAACATATAAATGTTGACTAATCTGACTAACATTGAACTTGGTAAAATGAAAATGTTCAAGAACTGAAAAATAAGATTATTCAGAATATATGCAGACGCAATATGCTACAAAGATAAAAGGACCAATAAAAATGAGTGAGAAGGAACTGAAGATCCATCGTTTGGCCATGAAAAATACAACACATGACTAAGAGACTAAGCTCTACAACCTATTTAAGACTACAAACGCTACTTCCTTTCCATTCTTTCGGCAGAGATGGTCCCAGTAACAGCTGAATCTCTTCCTCGAATAAAGTTAACAAGTTATTTAAATCAGGGTTCAAAAAAATAAGGAAAAAAACAGCCAAATTTTGATATGGGCGAGATAGGAGAAATGAATAAATTATAACTTCCAAGGTGTATGTATCAATGCATTGACCAAAATTGAAATTGCTTACGTTTCTGCCAATTACAACCAGAGCACCGACACGATGTTCATAAGAAAATGAAAATAATTAAGGGCAGAGGAGTGTCATGTTATGCTACATAACTAACATTATTGAATGACACAATGCAAATACACTTGGATGTCTCATATATTATACAATAGAACCATTCAAAAAGAGAAGAGGACAGAAGTGACGGCGACGGAGAACGATTTTCAAGCATCAACTTACCTGGTGCTGTAGTGAAGGAGAAAGGAATTGAAGTGGCGAGCGACTGGGAAACAGAGACGAGATGAGCTTCAAGCTTTGAAGAAGAGAACTTGAAGACGAAGGAGACGAGATTCGTTAGGGTCGGTGAGATGAGATTCGTGAGAAGAGACTTGCTTTTGTCGGTGAGATAAGAATCGAGAGACGAGGGAGGAGGAAGGCCGAGCCGGAAATGGCTAAGGCGACGCCGGCACACCGCTTGGCCGATTAGGGTTAGGACTCGATTTTGGAAGAGAGGAGAGGAGACGCGAGAGTTGACAGAGTGAGAGACGAAGAGACTGAGGGTCTGTTTGGTGTGAGGGATGTGAAAGGGAAGAGAGGGTAGGGAAAATTTTTATGAGTTAAATTTTAAAAGATTGAAGAAGTGGGGTAATAAATTTTTAATAAAGAGAATATATAAGATAAAAGAGTAAGAAAAATTAATTAAAAATTTTTAACCCCACTTCTCTAATTTTTTTAAATTCAACTTAAAAATTTTTTTCCTCCGCCCACTTTTCTTCCCCTCCCCTCAAACCAAACAAGCCTGGAGAGAGTGAGGGTTGAGAACTGAACTGAGAGACTATTTTTGGATCCTATGATGATTGATGAGTGACGCGTGTGCGGACAGCAGAGTGAGACGGTGCCCAGTGACGCACTCATGGACCGGACTCAACCCAAAAAAAAAGTTTCAGCCCAAGTGAAGCAAGAGGGATCAATTGAAAAAAATAAAATAAAATTTGCGGGCCAGCCCGCCAACCCGCGGGTTGAGCGGTACGAGCTTGTGCGGCCCGCATTTTTTCGGGCCTCAAAACCACCAACCCTAACCATGTCCCAACCTACGAGTTGGACCCGTTTTACTGGCTCTACCCGTGAATTCCAAAACTCAAGAAAGGTAATGTGAATATATAAAAGGATAGAGTAGGGAGAGGATAGCAATATGTAATTTTAAAATGTTGGTATTTTCAAAATATTGCCTCTCAATTTTTTAAACAAAAAAACAAAAGAGAAAAGTCACCCTTCTCAAGTTCTCAAAACACAACTGCCAGCTAGCCACGGAAGCTATGGCACCAGTGGCTATTTATTGGGCCAATAGTTTTTTTTTTTTTATTTGGGGCCAAGGAGGTGAAGGTGGGTTTTAATCTCAGTTCACCTTAATTCCTAAAAGGTTTGGTAGTTTCTTTGTTAATATAAATTGATATTTTTTCCCGAAATAGTATTTATTGTTTATGGCATATTCAAAATATTAAATTGCTATTTTGAGATGAATAAATAAATGATTTTAATTAAAGGGGTTTATGAATCATTTGTTTATAAATTCTACCCCTTCCTTCTTGTGGTGCTTTAATATCTGTCACCTCTCTTCTCATTGATAGTCACTCAATGGTCAAAGTTGTCAAGTACTTCAGAATTTTTAAAATGGTAAACTCCACCCTCATTGATCTCTTACATGAAACGTTCTCTTACTCTCCTTTATGTATCGAAACTATCAATCTTGGTTCCTTGCATGTATTTCTTAAGCCATCATAAGTAATGACTGGAAAGTGTTACACGTGTAAGGAAGACTTATGCTTGGCATGCTTGCTTGTCCCCCAGAATCATGCCAAACCCTCAAGGAGCATATAGTGGGGTCTTTCTATAATAAGCAAACTTTCTTAGAGCGCATGCAATAAAAATGACCCAGGTGTCATTTCGATAGTCAATGTTGCTGAAAAAATCATGGAGAACACTTGTCATGTTGTATTGTAATATTTTTAAGAGTTAAAGTAAAATGAGTGGGATTATGACTTGCATTTGAACCAAACATAAATCGCATAGATTATTCAAGAATTTTCTTACTACAATATTAATTAAATTAATTATGACATATATGGTTATCCCCCAGAATCATGTCAATAGGGATAAAGTTGAATGCTTCCTTAATTCTTCATAATTAACATTCAAATGGTTTTTTTCCTCCCAACCAATCTTTGTACAATTTAAAATCAAGTGGCTTTCATTTTCCAACCAATTCATAATTAATATTCAAGTGTCCTTTTTTTTTTTGTAGGCAAGTGAAATGTTTACAATTGCGGATCAAATGCACTTGCTTCGCATTGACATATACTATTTTATAATTACTATTTAATTGTCTTTTCATTTTTCAAATGATTCATAATTAACATTCTAGTAACGTTTTTTTTCTCACAACAATCTTTCTGGCAATCAAAAATCAAGTGGCTCTTCATATTCTAACAAACTTGTAATTAACATTCAAGTTTCCAACTGATTTATAATTAACATTCAAATGGGTTTTTTTTTTTTTTGTAGGAATATGAAAGGAGTACATTTGAGAATAAAATACACTTAATTCACGTTGACATTTATCATTTCTAAGTTAAGATTCAAGTCTTTATATTTTCAACCAATTTATAATTAACATTTAAATGACCTTTTTTCCAATCAATTTTTTAAGGATTTTTGTTTAATAGAATATAACATAATGTTTTATTTAAAAAACTAGGACTTCAACGAATAGTGTTAAAAAAGCCAATTCCTTCATCACAAATTATCAAGATCAACTAATGGTTTAAAAAAAAAATCCATTACTACAGGTTTTTCAAAGATATAATATAATAATATAATAGGCGGCATTTTCCAAAAAGGGTTCTAAGTTGATTTTTTTTTTATATATTTATTAGTTTTATGAAGAATATTAAATGTTTTCCTCTATATTTGTTTTTTCTAGAGAGTTGGAATTTAAATTGAGTTTGGTTATTGTATGGGTACCAAGGTATTGGTTTGATAAAAATATATATGGAAGATTATTTTTCCTTATTTCAATTTGTTAATGTGTGATTTTTCTGCTCAAGATTTGTTTAAGAGTTTTTCACTTGTTGATTTTGTTATGGGTTTTGCATATTAAGATTGATTCTAGGTGTTTTGATTGAAGAAAAAGATGACTGGGAATGGAGAGTCATTTTGTTTAAGGCACATTTTAAAAATTTTTGTATTTCTAATTAAACATAGAAAAAGTAATTTCTCCCACTTGTCAATAACAAACCAAACATACTAACGGTGATAAACATTGCATTGCATCCCCATTGTAGTATCAAGAGGGTCTTCTATTGAACCAAATAGGCCCCAAATCACTAACTAACAATGTAAAAAAAAAAAACTCAATTTTATCATTACAAATCATGCCATGTCAACAAATGGGATAAAGAATTAATGGTGTAAAAAAGAGTCCAATTCATTCATTGTAAATTCAATGAGGTTTAGTGTAACATATGAAACTATATGCATCCAATTGTTGCCAAACGTTAACATATTTGTCTTTGTTGCGATGGTGTATGTAAGAAATTCATCCTGTAAGTCACTTAAAAAATTAGAGAAGATTTCTTTTTTTTTTCTTCTTATCCTTCATGACAGATTACATTAGAAGAAGATTTACATACCTTCAACATGAATCATTGATCCAACTAAATCCAATATATTTATCATCAAAGAACCCATAAGAGAAGAGTTAATAGATAAAAAACCACTTAAAAAAATTAATACTACTTGATCTTCTTTTCTCCTCTTGCCCACTACGAAGTTACCTGGTTTGATGTCTTTTTACACAAATCCATTTGACTGCCAATATTTGATCCTTGCAAGCTACTATAGTCAAGAAAACAAAATGGTTAAATTTTGTATTCTTGAACCTTACATGAATGCCCCCCCACTAATGGTAGTATCAAGAAGTAGAACCAATCACGATGCGAAAAATCTATTTAAACCAAAACCACATGAAGATGAATGCTGTATAGCTTTTTGGATTATTACATAAAGTGATTTAAGTCTTTTCATTTTCCAAGATAGTTTATTTTTTTAAAGATGGCTTTTGAACTTTAAGGATAAATGTTTTTTTTAAGATGGCTTTTGGACTTCAAGAATAAATGTTAAATGATAATTAATAATAAAAGTTGTTGAAAAAACCGACTGTTAAAAAAACTAGATCAAATGCAACATAAGTAATAAAATATGTTAAAATAAACCGAACCATTAACAGAATCCATTTAAAAAAACCGTTATTACTACAAGTTTTTAAGATATGATTCTTCACCATGCCATACTCCTTTTAATAAGATAGGTTTAGGGGATGTCTCAAAAGTTTTCTGTAAGCTACCCATTTTTTCTTAACTCAATTACAAAAATTACTCATTTAATTTCCCATTTTCCAAAATAACTTTCTCTCTCTACTATAATTTTTTCTCCACCACATATTATCTCTCTTCCACATAAATAAGCGCATCTTCGCAAGGCAAAAATCATTTTTTTTTTCACATATTTATTACACATTTTTTCACATAATTTTAACCAACTCTTTGAATAACACAATTAAGTTAATCCTAACTTATTAAAAGGAATAGAGGGAGTATAAAACAAATAAGAATGCAATATTTTACTCATTTATTTCACTTATAATGCGAATGACAACATTTTTAAAGATATTTATCATTTTAATAACAACATTGACTACTATACTTAACAAGTTTCATATTTGAGGAAACTCAACTAATTAGATAAGGGGGTGTAAAATTGACTACACTTGTTAATTTTTATAAGAAAGAATATAATATTTTAATTATTGACTACATTCATAACTCGAATGACAACACTTATAAAGGTATTTATCATTTCAATAACAAAATTTACTGCTGCTTTTAACAAGTTCTACTTTAAAGAAATTCAACTAATTTTAGTTTGAATCCTTACCAGAAAAAGTGACATCCATTGGAGAATACCTATGCTTATATAAAAAAAAAAGTAGATTGTCGATATGTGAAGCTTTTAATTTATAATCTTTCACCAAGATTAAGTTGGTTTATCTTTTTTTTATAATGAATTTATCATATTTAGATTATATTACTATTTTGAATGTTATACAAAAGCTTTGTAGCATAAAGTTATCTAATTGGCAGCATTTTATTGATTAAGTAAATAAATAAAATTGAAAATTTATTATATGATAACAATTTTAAGCAAAACTAATATTTTTTTAATTACTTTGCAACTATGGTGATTCAGTTATGGGCTTGGAGCCTCAAAAGAGAAATACTTTAAAATTGTTGTTATGAATATTAATTATGTGGATATTTAATTTATTGACTCATATTCTAGTCAGCACTTATAAATATGTTGTTGTGAAACTAAAAGACTATTGAATAATACAAATGGTCATGTAGTATTTCTTTTTTGTACAAAAAAGTTTAGATGAGTTGGGTCCCGGGAGCTCACAAGGACCCAGGCATGCCTTTGAGTTCAAAGAGTGCTTACAAAGATACTTATAAATTGCCAACCAATAAGGTCCTCACATCGGTAGGATTTGAACCCATAACCTTATGGTTATAAGCCAACCCCCTTACTAACTGGAAGAACCTTTATTGGCAATGGTCATATAGTATTAATTATGCCATTTATTGTATATTAATTGTAACTATTGGTAGTGATTTTTGGAGGCCTATAAATAGCGGTGCGGGCCTTTCCACTACATTTTCTCTTCACTTAACCTCTACTTAGATAAAACTACGTCGTTTTGTATGAAAATGTAGAATCTTAACCGTTTGTTTTTATATCTAATCTTGGCCATTGGTGTTGGAATCTGGAAAGAATCGGGCTTCAAATCTCTCTCCCCCTACCTCTCTCTCCTTCCTTCCTCATTGGTTTGCAGTATTCATGACACAAATGGATTGAAGAAAGGCATGTGGACACTAGAAGAACACCGCCATATATTAAAAAAATAAAACGGGATATGTGCGTGGGTGTTTACTAAAAAAAATAGAAAAATCAATAAAGGAGGACCAGCAAATACAAGCGATGAATCCAGTGATCGAACACCTTCTTCTCAGATGATTTCTTCCCACGTACCACTTATAACCTTTTATTCAAAGGCGGAAGGATGAATTTTCCCACTGGGCACGATGGACACGGGAGTTTGAAAGAGGTAAAATGGCTTAGGCTTTGTTTTATAAACAAAACGACGTAGCTTTATCCTAGTGGAAGCTAACTGGAGAGGCCCCATGCCTTACAAAGAATTGTAATCATAACAAACTGAATGAGAATTTATCCCTTCCTTTCTCTTTCCCCATTTTCTTTCTATAGTCTTGCTCTTCTCTATCTCTTATTCCAAATTTCTTTTATTTTCACATATGTGACATTTGAGTTAAAAAGAAAAATCATATATTTATATGACATTTTAAATTGAGAGAATGATAATTTATTTAGTTTGATAAGAAAATTCATTACGAACTGGTGATATGAATTTGATTTGTTGAACAAAATCAATGTTTTAAGAATTATTAGAAAATTATTTATGTTAGCTTATGTTGTTTAATAAAGGTTTCACAGAATTTAATTTCCCATGAGATAGTTTTTATGAATAATGTTTTCTCATGATTTAATCTTGGTGAGAAATTTTTATAGGTGTAATTTCGTAAAAAAAAAAATGTGTTAGCTTATGTAGTCCAACATAAATGATCCTCACATTTTTATTTTTGTGAGAATTTCTCATAATGTTTGTTTCGTGAGAACGGCAATTCAAGCATGTGTGGTTGTGTTGCAGTTTCTATGTTTGAAAATTTTTTGCTGGATAATTTTCCTATGATATTATTTCATTTTGATCGTAGATCTCTTCATAGTTCTCTATGTGGTGAAAGATATACTTTGAATATGTATCAAAATAAGAAAATTGAAGTATCTCATTAATGAGCAATGAAATTATACAATGATGTAATACTATGTAGTAGTTCCTGAAGAACTTTATGTAACAAAATTGATTTAGTTCCTGAAGAACTAATATAGATTTTTTTAAATTTATTACCTATAAATTTACTTAAGAGTTTTCGATTCGTTAAAGAGTTTGAAAGTGATAGCCCAAATTGGATTGAAATCCAAAATTGAATGTTTGAAGTACTTGAGCTTACAAGTGAAAAATAGATTATTAGCTTATTATATATGTAACATCCCAATTTTTAATCATAGAATATAATTATAATTTGGAGATAATTATGAATTTAGTAGTAACTTTTTGAAAAAAAAAAGAGGGATTCAATATAATATATATATATATATATAATAACAATAATAAGGGAAAATCACTCTTAGGTCCCAAGCAAGAAAGATAATATCAGAAAGGTCCCTTGAGGTTATAAAAACGCACTCATCAGGTTGTGAATGCGCGCTTTGGGGGTTGTACCCAGAGACCTTTCTGATATTATCTTCCTTGCTTGGGATCTAGGAGTGATTTTCCCCAATAATAAATTTTAAAAAAAAACTATGGGCCCCACAGTTGAAATGAGGGAGGCACCTCCTCATTCATTAATTGGCGCCTAATGGCGGCAATTATTGGAGGTGGAGGAGGGAGGTATTATAAATACCCCCTCTCCCTTCTCACTCACTTCACGTAGATCATCTGCGTGAGGTGATCGTGCAGGAGACAGAAGACAGAAGACGTACGGTGTGATACTGATAGGAGTATTTTCATATATTTGGAGATCAATAAGGTACTCAAGTTCTATTCTGATCACAAAATTTTTTTTACGAAAATGTTCTAAATAATTTTCCCTTTCTTATGATTGTAATTTTGTGTTGATTAGGGAAAATTTTAAGATTAAGATGTTGGACAAATTTGAGTTTTGTTAATATAAGGCTATAGAAATATAGAGGAGGATTAATAGTTAATTTTAATCAGGTTACTTTTGTTATGTAGTTGGTGTATAATTTTATTATGAATTTTTCTATATAATTAATCTATGAATAATTCTATATTAGACTTTTTATCTGATTAAATTTGAATTAAATAATTTATTTAGTTTGTTGGAGGTATTATTGAAATTCTAATCGGTTTAGTTTGGTAAATTTTGTGGTATAAGAAATTATAAATTATAATTTGATATTAAGAATTAGATTTTTATATGATTTTAATTATGTGGGAGTTTCAAATATTGTTTAATAATTAGATTATATTCATATAAATTAGAAAAAGAGATTTAGTTATTCCAGGAGGTTGATATTGATGATTTTATAATAATAGATATATTAAAGGTGAAACTTTAATTTATAAAATTAAGTGGTTGACGAGAGAGAATGGTATAGAAGTTGTTTAAGGATTGTTAAGGAAGTTAGAATATTTAAGGATAATAGTTGTAGAGGAAAATTGGAGATGAATTATGTAAATTATCTATTTTAGTATTGCTTGGAGTTAGTTGTTACTTAAATTGATAATGTAGAGTTTTCTTGGGATCGGTGATTGTACGTGTTTGGTACTTGAGTTAAGATTAAACTTGGAATTGATGTAACCGGGGTTAATTTATTTTATATGCTTGTTTTGGACTGTAAGGTGTTTTCTAAACCTTACTTTCATCTATACTACTTGTATGTGTTTTGAAAGATTATATGTATGTTTGAGTATGAACTTAGTTCAGTGAAGTAGTGTATTTTTCCAAATTGTATATATGAGCATATATATTATTAAAATTGTTACTGTTATGATGGTTATGATGTTTGTGATGGAATGTTGTAGAATGTATGATAATTTGTAAATGTTTCAAGAACTATATTGATACATTGTTTTTCTGTTATGGGATATGGTGGGTTGTGTGGAAAAGATATGGTGAAACTGTGCCCAGCGGCTCTCTCATTCCTGGCCTGAATTTTGAGTTGAGTGTTTTGGGCAGACACCTCCCTGTTACGGTATATTGGTGGTGGCAGGGGAGGGAGCAGTATTCTTGAAGTGACTAGCCAACCTTTGGCCGGATATACTAGCACTGATAGGCTGTACCACGTCCAGAAGCTATAAGGAGGAGCAGGATGGATGAGCGGGGATGGTTCTAATTGTTGAACATATTATATGAAGTTTAATTATTGAGAATATTGTTAATATTATGTTAGTTAAAGCTGCTTCTCTGACTTACAATCTTTTCCTGCATATTTTGTAAATTAATTTTTGGTTACTGAGACTTTATGTCTCACCCCGTCGTTGTAAATATTTTTCAGGCGAGATCTCTATTTTGGCTAGAGGCCAAAGGGAGCAACCAGAGGCATAGACGCTGAGAATCTTGTAGGCCTCTTGTGGTATTGGTGTTGTATTATTCTCTATATTGCCATTATAGGACATCTCATGTTTTTGGAGATATCATATTTACTGTTTGGATAACTATTTTAGAATAATTGTTTAACTTTTGTTAGGCGAGAGGCCTTATTCTCGTATTCTAAGATTTTGGTGAACCCACAACCATATCTATGATGGAAAAAAATTTTGTCTGAAATCTTAGTTGTGGGATTCAATGTCGTAATACTCGTGGGCTATGAGTTCTCTTGTTGTTATGTGTGCCCTGAGTAATGAATATCTTTGTAGTGAGTTTGTGGGCGAGGTTGTGCCCTGAACTCTGATATGTTTTAAATGAGAAATGGTTTTCAATTATCACTGGTTAATCAGATTTTATAAACTCATTACGTATAATTATTGTTTGGAGAAAGGGTTGTTTCAATATACTCGTCTATCTTTGAAATACAGAAATACATGAAATATGCTTATATGACTCACACTTGAGGAGGAGATTGTTAGAATACATGTCACACCCTTACTTATTTTGACTTGCAGCGAAATATTAATGCATGGTTCGGTGGGCAACACAGGAATAGCATAATTATACTGATAATATATGCATGATTATAGAAATTCCCTATAGAGGTTCGTACATGATAATTACCATCAATGTAGCCATACAGGTCTACTTTGGTGTCTAAACTGGTCCCAGTGAAACGGAGATATCCTCCCATCTTCATTCCACCACTGCAATCCTCTCATGTAGTTCTCTTCTCTAATCTTTGCGTACCTTTCGTATTCACTTGTCTAAATTGTTGGTAGGGGAGGGTGATATTCAAGAGAATTTCAGTAGGAAATAGTACCAATATCATGTAGGATAAGTGCTTAATGCATGACATGCTTGCATTACATAAACTCATGCTAACACAATGACATATCTGCGTGCTCAATGTTTCAAACAACATACTTATGGTTATAGCATAAATAGAAACAGAGCTTCAATCATTCATATATGTTTCACATAATCAAGCAAAGTAATAACATACATCAATACACTAGCACAAATATCAAATACATGTAGGAGAGGTAAGTTCCCTACCTTTACCCTTTCTTTTATCCTTAATAGGTTCCTCAAACTTTGTGCCGCAGGTTGGGCTATCAATCGGGTTCTACAATTTCAAATGTACAATTTAGATACTTCCATAGTATTTTTTGTGGTTATATGGGTCTATTATAAAAATTTACCAAAATGCCTCTAGCACATGGCCGGCCCCGCCGTACCCGGTCCGACCATACTTTTTCTGAAATTTTGACTAAAACTATTCTGACATATTTTTGCCTAAGGAATCCATTTTCGGACTTGGAATTACCAAATTCACTGTCAAAAGACAGATATGCCCTTGCAGCCTCGCTTTAAGGGTTTCAGGGGCGTTTTCGTAATTAGGTTTTTTCGAAAAGGTGATCAACTGTAACCCCACCTAATTTTCCCTTCTGAACTCAATGGAATTATCAAATCATCAAAAATCTAACTCTAACCTCTCCAAACCGCACAGGTCGAATCCTAAGATTTTCTAGGAAAAATTGGGTTTTCTAGTTTTGACTCCGCAGACGTGTTCCTTTCTACTCCTAATCACTTTATCAACTATTTCATTTGGTTACAACTACCATTTAGACTAAATTTTGGCAGCATAACCCTTAGGCCATTACATTTCCAAAGTTTAAAACCAAAGAAAATTTGGTGAAATTTCACAGATTATATTATCCTTAGCAGCCAGAACAATCAAAGATTGAAGTTTCGGAAGTTACCTTAAGCTCCCTCTGGCTTTTCCTAGTGTGGCCAAAACCCTAGCTCTTTGAACAAGAGAGTTTGAGCTTCAAACACTTTGATCCATGTAAAAGAGACGCTTAGGAGCAGAGTTATATGCGTTAGGTAAGAATTTACCGAAGAAATCAACCTACCGTACAAGATCTCTTCCTCCTTCTCTCTCTAAAAAATATGCAACTCTCCTCTCTCTTTTAGAGCTGTTTCACATCAGTTTATGAGGAAGAAGAAGGAGAGAAATGTTTTTATAATATATCCCAACTTTTACTTAAATTATCTTATTTCCAAAATTCCAAAAATCACACTTTATGTACATATATTGTATGCCATAAGCCCAATAACCATGCCACTCAGATTTTCCCTCCTTGGCCCATCCAAAACATGTCCTAGGGTCCTTCAATCAGCCCAAAATAAGCTGATCACAATTTATCCATAATTACAATGTTACCATCACATTTTTATTCAATTTTTGGATTTCTGGTAGATTTTCTGCCCAAACTTTGAAAAATCATAACTAAATTTGTAGATATCAAATTGGAGTGATTTCAAAGCTTATAGAACCCTTATTGAGTCTAGTTTCAAGAAAAAAATATAAAATTTTGTCAATTGGAAGCATAAGATTCCCAGAATTTTAGTTTTTGGAAATTGTTCCAGAAACTTTTCAATTTTTCTGGGCTAAATTCAAAAATTCATAACTTTTTGTATATAGCTTTAAATGATTCATATACCTATCAATTTAAAGCTTAGGATATCTACTTTCACCCAGTAAAATTTCATAATTTTCGCTCCTCATTTGATCATACAAAATCACATGATAAGCTCACTACCTCATAGGCGATTTCATTAAAACACTGTTCACTTTTCAATTTCAAATATTAAATTCCTATGGCTATGAATATTCACCATTTTATTCTTTTTAATACCTCAAAGATATAAAAAAAAATTAGGGAATAGATTTGGAACACCCGCTAAATCAGGGCTTAGCAGTCTACTTAATTTAGACTTATTCCCAATCCTCCAATCCCAAAATTCGGGATATTATAATCAAGTGTGAGTTCATATTGAAAATTTATAATTATATACTTCATCACAAAGCTATTGATCTCCCAACAATATGGATGTCAGATTGCGACTTTAAATCAATATCTTATGGAAATTAAAAAGTTAGTTGTTGGTTAAAAAACATGTGACAATAAATTAGAAGTTTATTAATCCAAATAAATTTATTGTTGGTATGATTTGTTTGATCATTCAAGTCAAATATATGATACAAACTATTGAAAATCACGTATTGACAACCATTGAAGAACCAGAAGATTTTTAATGAATAGTCAACATATTATATAATTCAAGAATTATTATGTGTTGCTTGTTCTCAAAGAAAATTGATTAATACTAATTATGATTTGAAATGGATCTTCATATTTATGGAAATATATCAAACTAAAATATATGAGCCCATTGAAATAGCATGTAAATCATACAGGTGTTCAATAAATTTGATAGATGCATCTATAAGATGGTTACATGTGAGATTACTATTAGTTTACAATATGAAGTTTGCAAAAATTTTTGTATAAATTGTTATGTTAAGCACATAATTTTCAAATAATACGATCCAGAAATCATGTATTAAAACTTCCATAAATAGCTAGATCAATGCTTATGAGAACAAAATTTAGTATTTTAATGTTGGCATATTTGATTTTATATATTGTTTCACTTATACAAGCTAACAAAATTCTCCCGGTAAAATTGGCTTTTGGTCAGGAGCTAGACATATTTCATTTTAAAAAGCTTGAATGTACACTGCTTATTTCAATTAATCCACCACAATGCACATAGATGGATATTGAAAGAAAGTTGGGATAAATGTTAGGTAAGGACCTCCTTCTTCTTGTTTATCTCTAAATGAAACAAAAAATATTTCTAAAGAAAACAAATGGATTTGGAAGACTTATACTGCATGATTAGTTGATTGTCATTTGACAATGTTTTTCATAACATGAGGAGGAGAAACTGAATAGCTGGACAAGAGAGAACAAGTGGAATGCATTATTACTATTAAGTATAGATCCTCGAATATAGAAATATGAACCAGAAGTTCATTAGGCTTTGCATTCATGAAATATTCTGAAATATCTTCCAAATGGAATTAATAACCTAAATGAGAGTTACTAAATCTCATATTCTAGCTAAAAATGTTCCTATCAGTATAAATGAAAATGAAACATACCCGAAGCATATGAAACCATTTAGTTACTGAAAAGACCCTTTCTCACAAACAACAATCATCCATAATGGTTTTACAAAATTTGGTTAATCAGTGATAATTGAAAACAATTTTTTCTCATTCAAGACATATCGGATTTCAGGGCACAAAACCCGCCCACAAACCCACCACAACAGAATCCGTTACTCTGGGCATACATAACAATAGGAAAAATCATAGCCCACGAGTCTTACAACATTGAATCCTACAATTAAGATTCCGTACATAACAATTTCCAATCACAGATATGGTTGTAGGTCCACCAAAATGTTAGAGTATGAAAATAAGGCCTCAGGCCTAACAAAAGTTAAACAGTTATTCCAAAACAATTATCCAAACAGTAAATATGATATCTCAAAAACATGAGATATCCTATAATGACAATATAGAAAATAATACAACACCAATACCAAAAGAGGCCTACAAGGTTCTCAACGCCTATACCTCTAGTTGCTTCCCTTGATTTCTAACTAAATTAGAGGTCTCGCCTAAAAAATTATTCACAATGACGGGGTGAGACATAAAGTCTCAGTAACCAAGTCAATTTACAAAATATGTAGGATAAGATTGTAAGTCAGAGAAGCATATTTAACATAATAATAATATTCTCAATATAAACTTCAGATAATATGATCAACAATTATAACCATCCCCACTCATCCATCCTGCTCCTCCTTATAGCTTCTGGACGTGGTATAGCCTATCAGTGCTAGTATACCCAACCAAAGGTTAGCTAGTCACATCAAGAATACTGCCCCCTCCTATGTCACCACCGATATACCATAATAGGGAGGTGTCTACCCAAAACACTCAACTCAAAATCCAAGCCAGGAATGAGAAAGCCGATGGGCACAATTTCATCATATCTTTTCCACACAACCCAATATATCCCATAACAAAATAAAAATGAATTAATATAATTTTTAGAAAACATTTACAAGATTATCATTCCTTATACAACATTCTATCACAAACATCATAACCATCACAACAATAACAATCTTAATAATAATTTCCGCTTATATATACAAGTTGGAAAATACACTGCTTCACTGAACTAGGTTCATATTCAAACATACACATAATCTTTCAAAAACAACAACATACAAGTAGTATAGATGAAAATAAGGTTCAGAATACACCTTACAGTCCAAAGCAAGCATATAAAATAAATTAACCCCGGTTACTTCAATTCCAAGCTTAATCTTAACTTGAGTAGCAAAACACGAGCAATCACTGATCACAAGAAAACTCTATATTATCAATGCAGATACCAATTAACCACAAGCAACAATGAAGTAAATAATTTACACAATTCAACTCCAATTTTCTTCTACAACTATTATCCTTAGATATTCCAATTTCCTTAATAATCCTTAGTCATAAATCATTCTTCATGAGACCAAATCACTCCTTAAAATCCTTAAATAATTTCTATATCATATTCTAACATCAAACACTCAATTTTATAAATTAAAGTTTCACCTTTAACATACTTATAGTCATAAAATCAACAATATCAACCTTATAGAACAATTAAATCTCTTTTCTAATTTATATGAGTATAACTCAATTGTTAAACAATATTTGAAACCTCCACATAATTAAAACCATATCAAACTCTAATTTCTAATATCAAATTATAATTTATAATTTCACATAACACAAAATCTATAAAACTAAGTCGATTAGAATTTCAATAATACCTCAAATAACCTAAATAAATTATTTAATCTAAATTTAATCGGTAAAAACATCCTATAGAAACTAATTTATAACTAGTTTATAAAATAAATTGATTATAAAATCATAAAATAAATAAATAATAAATCTAACTCGATTAAAATTAACTATTAATTATTGTCTACATTTTTACAATCATATATTGACAAAATTCAAAACTTGCCTAAAATTTTATCCCCAAAATATTCTCTAACTAGCAGAAAATTTCTATCATAGGAAAGAGAAAATTATTTAAAACATTTTTCATAAAAAAATATTTTGATTAGAAGAGAATTTAAGTACCTTATTGATTTCTAAAACAAAAAAAACTGAAACTTTACAACACCTCCCCTCCAAAATTACCACCTCGTCTTAATGACGAAGTGAAGGAGTGATGGGGGTTTATATAACACCCCCCCCCCCAAATTTTTTTAATGAGTGGTGGCACTTTCTTTTTTGTCTAAATGATTACTTTATTTTTTTTAATTTTTTTATATAATTAATTTATTATATTTATTATATTTTTTTAAAAAATATTTTAACCATCTCTAAAATTTATCTACTATATTCGTTATCTCCAAATTATAATTTTATCCTAAAAATAAAAATTAGGATGTTATAATTACAAATATAACTATTACGGATAAAATGGAGCATATAATTAATATGATCATATTAAAAAAGCATGTATTCCATAAGAGTGCTGAGACATAAATAATTGCAAAAACCTCGAGAAGTTTCGGTACCTGAAAAGTAATATAGATTTTAATACGTTATGCCACAACTGGAAAAATGGAACAACAGAAATAAAGTTGTCGACAACAATTTTGAAAATGATGTCACGTGATCAAATGAGAATTTTATGTAAAGATATGTCATTAGAAGTAGACATAAAGATGATTGGCAAAAAAAAAAAAAAAGTAAAAATGAAAAAAGATGCAATAAAAATATGATTATATTGTGACAGTTAATGACTTGAGTTTAATCACTAAAAATATGATAGTATTATGAGATATATGAATGTTTATGTGTTTATGTGAAAATAAAGATGTTCACAAAGTCTAATGATGGTTATAATGAGACATATGATTTTGTGGTGGATACAATAATTTTGTATATATTATTAGTCTGGTAGTTTATGAAAGAAAAATTATGCGTCTGTTAGATGTTGTCATATATAGCTGTTAACTCATAGAAATCAGGAATATTCTAGCACATTTTCTTCTCTTTTCACTTATTTTTGGGTTCAAATTGTGCATATAAAGATATTATAGAAGAAAATGTGATAGGACATAAGCAAAATCAAACTTTTGTCAAAACCATGAGTTAAATGCAATTATGAAAGTTGAAGAGCTTATGAAGTCTTCTTCCTTATAGGTGGAAGATGACAAGTTGTAAAGCTCACAAAGATCATGGGAAGATGTGAAAGGAAGCGAAGAATGCAAGAAGAAGATGAAAAAGGACACTATGAAGGAGAAGCCTGTATTTGTTATGGAAATGTTGTAGCCAAGCCAATGCAAAACTGCCTCAGAAGATGACCCTTCTGTATGCCTTTTGGCCGTGAAATCCACTGTAGCCAATGTCATAGTGAAACCACATGAAAAAGCCTTACTTCTGTCTGTATGACAATTCACTATGGCATTCGCCATAGCAAACCCACGACGAATGTGCGAAACTGATACTGTGCGTTTTGAAAAAGTAACTCCGCTGATGCTATTTTAACCTAAGAGAGGCACTGAAAATCACTCATTCTGCACAGGGGAAAGGTCAAGAACACAAGAAGGCTACTTGGGAGAGAGCTCTTGGTGATTTGGAGCTTTGGGAGGAGATTTGTGACGAAAGTCAAGGGTTTTCCTTGCTTTTTCTGGTTTTTCTCCCTTTTTTTTTTTCCATTTTGCTGATATGGTTATGATTCTTAAGCTTAGTTGTTGGGTTGTATTGATCATCAGTAGCTAAAACTCCTAATCAGGATTACTTTACCTATTGTATGGATTGAAACTATTGGATTATCTTACTTTTGTTGGTTAATGAATATATATGTTGATTTTTCTTTGAGCTTAATGCTATCTTGTGTTTGATTACCACATAGATAGAGTTGTTCAATTGGAAGATGCTTGAGAGAGCTCTTTTGATTGTAGAACTTAAGAAAAATCGTGCTAGAATTGAAGTTTAGGGATTAAATGGATGGTTTGTTGTTAGAATAGAGATATATCTAACAACCTAGCATAGTCAAGTAAAGGCTTGCTTTGGAAAGATGATTTTCATTAATTGTAAACAAGAGATTGAATATTTTTAATGAGGATTAAAAATCAATCTTGACTTGAGAGAGCTTGATTGATGATTTTAGAACCTTTGACTAGCATATAGACTCATTTCATTAACATAAGTGGATAATTGCATAGTTTCATAAAATACAATGGGAAAGAAGTAATCCTAAGTTAATACCTTTTAAAGTTAGACCCAATTTCCCAATTTCCACTATTTTGCTTTGTTATTTTTATCAAAAGTCTTTATACAAATTGATCAAATTCAAATGATTCTATTCAACCTGATTAAGAACATGGTTAAATTAGTTAATTCGCTTTTGTCATAGTCCTTGTGGATCGATACTCGTTTCTCACTAATTTATTACTTGCGACCCGTGTGCTTGCAGAAGCTAAACGGTGAACAAGTTTTTGGCACCGTTGTCGGGGACTATTGACTAAAGTCTTTTGAGTTAATTAGTGTAATTGTGTGATTGATTACGCTTGAATCCTTCTCCTCTTCTTGTTTCACTTTCTTAATTTGCTTTGTTTCTAAGCATAGTTATAGCTATAACTCTTTTTCTTGTTTTTCTTAGTTTAATCTTATTTGTTGATAAGTTTGATACTCGTTGTGAGATTTTTGAATTATAGGTACTTGTGCTCCGTTGCAATAGCCTATACATATGGCTCACTAAATAGTGAAGTTTACATAAGAATCCTTGAAGATCCAAAACGCCAAAAGCATGCCTAAAGATGATTTTGCTTGCAAAATAGTATTGAATTTCACATCCTAGAAGTGCCTTATATTTATGAGGTTATTTAGATATCATGTTAATATTGTATTTATTATGATTTTATTGATAACATTTAGTTCTTGCAGGTAAACAGTGGATTGTGAAAGTAAGATTTGGTGATTTTCAAAATAAGTTTGTTTTATTATTTCCACAATGAATAAGATAAATGTTGAATATATTGATATTGTAACATATTTAGAAGATATGTTAAAAAAATACATTTCAGCAAAACATTGGTAACAATGCATCATTTATGGTTTGACGGCTAAAAAAAAGATATACTTAAAAAGACATTAGAAGTAATGTTATCATCAGGGGAGTAAAACTGATGTTGTTAAGAGGGGGAGTCGATACACGTTATACTCTTTTTCCCTTATCTAGGTTTTTGCCCCTTTGGATTTTCCTAGAAAGATTTTTAATGAAACAGCATTGAACAGAGTGTATCAATGAATGATACACTCATTTTCTTTGACTAGGTTTTTATCCCAATGAGTTTTTTCTAGTTAAAATTTTTAATGAAGCACATTCATCATGGACATTCAATATGGCTTGTTATGAATATTAATTATGTGGATATTCATTAACTCATATCCTAGTCAGCATTCATACATATGATGTTGAAAAATTAAAAAACTATTGAATAATATAAAGGGTCATATAGTAATAATTGTATCATTTATTGTATATTAATTTTGACCTTTGGTAGTGACTCTTTAAGGCCTATATATAGAAATCTTGTACAAAACATTATAATCACAAGAAACTGAATGAAAATTGCTCCTCTCCTTTCTCTCTCCCCATTTTCTCTCTATTGTCTCCCACATCTCTTTTATTTTCACAACAAATGTGTAGTTTTGATTTATTTTCTTTAAAAATTGTAAAAAAATCCAAAATATTATTCATTTTATATAGAATCAAATAGTCGGGGGGCATTTCAATGGTTGAGATATTACATATAGTGTTAGAAGAAAACACATTAAAACACCCGAACTCTTCAAATCAGCTTAGTAGCATGTCAAAATTGGTTAAAGTGGTTTGTAACATTAAAGACACATTGGAAGATAAGTGAGCTGCTTGAAGGAAAAGTCACAATCAATTTGTAGTCATATATGTTGATGAACCATAGAACAAGTCAATAGTGAGTGAATATAAAGTCTCAACATTTTAGCTCATTGAGTCCCTATTATATGTTAATAATCATAAGATACAACTAGTCTACAGTAAAAGCTAATGAACTTTGGCGGCTACACTTCACATAATAACTTAAGGACTATAATGAAAATCTAGCAGAAATTTGTGAATGTCAAAATTTTCGATCATCAATACAGGGAAGTTAAAACCCATTCGGAAGAAAAAAAATTGGGGGAGTTAAAATTTGCCCAGAAGATTTTGATGCGTTAGACATCAAAACATAATCTAGAAACTAGAGAACGCAGATTTTGATGAATTGACTCAGAGATAAGTTACCTATTAGCCATCAGCACTAGCAGAAACTGTTACAACCCAATTTATCTCCCACTAAATTGACCAATCACCCTTACCAACTGATGCTATATTCGTCAGATGAAAAATATTTAAAATTCTCTTCAGGCATGCGTGTAGTGATGCAACTTGTATAACAAAACTCTACCTGCAGCGTTTCCAACAGCCATGAAACCACCACCAGGACTAAAATCAATAGTACGGGGATAGCGTAGGTTCTTATTTGGCGGTGGCCAGTTGGAGAATACTGTGTAAGATGGGATATGTATCAACTTTAAACTGCTCTTCTTCATACGAGAACAGATTGCAAGTATTTGGGAATCACAGTTAAATTTCATGAAATCCACTTTGGTAATCAAATTGTCAATTGTCTTCAGGGGTTTTCTCTTGCCCCCAAGGAATTCTTCCCCATTGTAAATGATCACAACCCCTACGTCTGAACCAGCTGCAAAAAGTTCCCCTCCAGGCAATGCGTCAAGAGCTGTACCATTTATGCAACCTTCATCATTTCCCTTGTGTATGCAAGTCATTGTTCTAAGATCCCAGTGGTACACCACCGGTGCTCAACAACTGCTGTCCATTTTCAGCAAAGGTTAAGGCGTGGACTGTCCCATTCATCTTTAGAGTACCGACTAATTCCTTCGTTTTAGTTGAAACCAGCAAAATATAGCCTTCATTACCCACAAAGGCTATCATACGAGAATCTGGGGACACCTCAAAAGTTTCCAAGCTCTTTTCCTCCCTACCAAACAAAGGGCCTATTTTGTCAACTTTATCCTTAACTAAATCAAAACTGTAAAAAAAATTTCTTCTGCTGGATACAATAACCTGAGATCCATCAGGCAAGAAGGATGCTTTTCGAATAGCACAATCTTCAAGGAAGACGCTTTGAATTTTAGTGTTGTGCTTGCCATCAATCTGAAAAAATCTAAGCCTCCGATCCAGTCCTGCAGCAAGAAGCAGCTGGGCATTTCTATGGAACTGAACTGAATTAATGGGACCATTAGAAGGATCCTGTATATTTGCATCCACGAGTCCTGAGTACTCCCAAATGTGCTGGCAACAACTTTGAACTGCTCTTCACGACCGGGTCTTCATTTGTTCTAAGGATATCATCAACATCCTTGTAACCGCGACCCACAACAACCTCGTTTTCTTGATCTGTTGATTCATCATCAGAAGATTTATCCACTTTTGACCTTGAATCGAGCTGAGCCCAATCAGTTCCTTGGTTGAGTTTTATATGCTGTGCCCTCAATCTTGACAAATACTCTGAACAGGCAATCAAGCTCTCATCCTCTTCCTTTCTCAGTTTTCTTAATCTATTAACTTTAGCTATGTTTACAGCAGTTAGATCCTCCTCTTCATCTACCCAAGCTGGATTTCTTTGTGAAGCATCCTTATCGTCATCACTTTCCTCTGAATAATCCACATCTTCAAAAGCAGATACGCACTATTTGCAGAACGGTCAGTGAAGAATGAATCAGAACCCTTTGCAATCCCCTCTTGCAGACTGTCATCTCCCTTTCCAAATTCAATAGGGGAGTAGAGAGATCCAAACAAAAAATTCTCCAGGGTTTTCATTTCCTTCACTTGTTCCATTTGCAACTGCTCGTTCTTGCTCTCTTTCTTCCTCTTTTTCATTTTCAACATAACAATCTCAGGTTCTTTTACACCTTCAACCTCTTCCAGATATGTAAGTTCACCGGTCTCCCCTCTTTTGGTCTTCTTGACCTCATTTTTTCGGTCAACATTTTGAGATATTAAACTCATATTTCACAAAACCAGGCTGTGGAATAAACAAAGTGCAAACATTCAGTAGTAAAATTGACATTATGAAATTTTAAAATAAACAACATATAGAATATTAGACTAATTAAAACAGTTTAACTACTCCAGTTTGATTTAGACTCATGATAAACTTTTATGAGATCACTATGCAAAAGCTTCTGCACATGCAAGAATATTCTAAAACACAAGATTGAAGTCACGACAGAACCATGTAGCAACATATAGTGTGAAAAGAAAAAAAAGGTTGGTCACAGGCTTAGAAAAACATTCAGTTCGATTGCATACATGCATGGGAAATAATTAAGGTCAGAAGAGTGTGATGTTATGCTACATAAACTAACATTGTTGAATGATACAATGCAAATACAATTGGATGTCTCAAATATTATACAATAGAACCATTCAAAAAGAGAAGGCGGCAGAAGTGACGGCGATGGAGAAGGATTTTCAAGCATCAACTTACGAGTACAGTAAAGGAGAAGGGGTCGGATGATGAGCGACTGAGAGACAGAGACGAGACGAGCTTCAAGCCTTGAAGAAGAAGAAGGCGCTGAATGGTGCGACAGTAAGCCGATCGAAGAAGGGAAGGAACTAGCGCCGAAGAAGGGGCCCGCGAATCAAATTGAAGGCAATGTGGGGTTTTGGGGAGTGACCAAACGGCGTCGCTTCTTCATTGTCCCCACCCATATACTTAATAGGGAAAATCCCAAAATATTGCCACATGAATTCCAAAATTCAAGAAAGGAAATATGAATATATAAAAGGACAGATTGGAGAGAGTGTAACAATTTGAGATTTTAAAATGTTGGTGTTTTTACAAAATTTCCTCTCATTTCTTTTAAAAAAACATAGAAAAGCCACTCTCCCCTAGAGCACCACTGCCTATTGGCTGTTGGAACTTCGACTTCGGTGACTATTTTTAGGCTAATAAGTTTTTTAATTTGGAGTCAAGATGGTGAAGGTGGGATTTAATCTCACTCCACCTAGGTTCCCAAGAGGTTTGGTGACCTCTTTATTAATAAAATGCATAATCATATATGATACAAATAAGAATGTAATATTTTACTTATTGACTACACTTATAATGTGAATGACAATATTTGTAAAAGTATTTATCATTTCAATAACAACATTTACCACTACATTTAACAAACATTTGGAGAAACTCAACTAATTGGGTGAGAGGGTGGGAAATTGACATTAATTGTCAATTCTTACAAATAAGAATGTAATGTTTTAAGCATTAACTACATTTGTAATGCAAATGAAAACATTAGCAAATCTATTTACCATTTGAATAACATTTACAACTACTACTATTAATAAGTTCCACATTTGGAGAAACCCAACTAATTGGGGTGAGGGAGTGAAAAATTAATTACACTTGTCAATTTCTACAAAAAAGAATGTAATGTTTTACTCAATAACAATATCTATAACATAAATGATAACATTTATAAAGATATTCAACATTTTAATAACGACATTTATTACTATTTTAAACTATTTCCACTTCAGAAAAATTCAACATTTTAGTGTGAATCTTACCAGAAGATGTGACTTCCAATTGAACAATACCTATGCTTAAAAAAAGAAATAGATTGTCAATATGTGAAACTTTTAATTTATAATCGTTCATTAGGATTTAGTTATTTTATCTTATTTTTAGCAAGTTTTTATATTTAGAATATATTATTATTTTGGATGTTATACAGAAGGCTTTGTCAAAGTATAAAGTCCTCCAATTGGCGGCATTTTATTAATGAATAAATAAAATTGAAAAATTATTATCGGATAACTATTTAAAGCAAAAATAATATTTTTTTGATTACTTTGCCAACGATAGTGATTCAATTATAGGTTTGGGGCCTAAGAGGAATACTCTCAAATTGTACAATTTTGATTTATTTTCTTTAAAAATTGTAAACAATTCAAAATATTACTCATTTATGTATAATACAATAGTCAAAAGAAAAGAGAGAGAAAAACATTTTGGAAGTTGAGAAATTAAGAAAAACATATTAAAAGCCCCATGCCCTTCAAATCATCTAGCAGCTCATCAAAATTGGTCGAAGTGGTTTGTAACATTAAAGGCACAATAGAAGATGATAAATGAGCCGCTTGAATTGAAAGTCACAATCAATTCATATATGTTGATGAACCATTGAAACAGGTCAAGAATGAGTGAATCTAAAGTCTCAACATTTTGTCTCATTGAATCCCTACTGTATGTTAATAATCATAAGATACAACTAGTCTAATTGTAAAGCTAATCAACGTTAGCAGAGACACTTCACATAAAAACTTAAAGACTACAGTGAAAATCTAGAGGAAATTTTTGTGGATGTCAAAATTTTCTACCACCACCAATACAGGGAAGTTAAAACCCTTTCGGAAAAAAATCGGGAGTTAAAATTTGATAACTTTTTACCAAGACCAAATAACTCGAGCTACTACAAGAGCAATGACGGGCAAGAGGCTGATGAATATTCCACCCAAAAGAGCCTTATCAACAAAATCCCATTCTCTAGTGATCTCACGGGTCCCTTGCTTTTCAACTGATTGTGAGGCAAGTTCACTCTCTACCCTTTTGCCACGCAGATGCTTCTGCTTCTGCAGAATCCAACCAATTAAACTTTGGCGCTTATGATTCTGTGGCAACATGGTGTCTCTTGAAACATCAGTTTCCTTGAACGTACTTTGACTACAGCAGATGTCATTTCCACATGCACAAGATGCCGTCTTTTCGAAGCATGTACCATTCTCAGATGAGTTATTGCAGAGACAAGACTCATCATGATGAGAAGTTTTCTTATTTGAAGCTGTGTTATCATTTGTGTGGTTGAGTGTCTCAATCACTTCCCCAAAAACAGACCACCTCCCAACAGATGTTATCTTAACCATAGCTGAAGTTCCCAGTAAAGAATCTGGGGCGGCTACAAGAACTTGTATATATCCTTTGGTATGACCAACCTTGGGCATTTGAAAATAATTGAGTTAGATGATATATATACAGTCAAGAAATGGACAAGCAATATACAACAGTTACAAGTGCAACAAATGGGTGATTCAAAGAATTCACATTGAAGATCTGCAAGGTCATGCTTGAAAGTTGGTTCCATAAAGGAACAAGACAGAAAATCCTATTTTTCAAGTAAGGTATCACTAGACTACTTAGGGAATTTTTATTCTTCCGTAGAAACCCAAAATCTATTCCCATTTTATCCTAAGCGACCAACAATTATGATCATTTTGTCATTTGAATAAATAGCTGCTTATACGGATCAAATCATGTGATAACTATATATATTTATTGCAACAAACAACACATTTGTGAAACAATCATAAAATCAGGCATAAAATCAGGAAAAAAGGTAATTAACGAAGCGCTACTATAATGCCTTACCAAGTGAATTCCATCGGATGCAACATCTGTAATCCAAATTCTTTCAACTTTGCCTTCCATTCCATTATATGGTGTGAAGGCTTCAAAAACATTTGTCAGTTCACGACTTCTATTTTTCACCACATTACTTGGAACTTTTTTCATCCTCGCAGCAGGAGTCCCTATTCATTTTTATTGATAATGTCATTGTTTTGGCAAGGGACTTGGAGTAAATTTTACAAAATATTTAAGTCAGGTAGATGAACACATTCAATTACAGACTACAAGGGCTAACTTGATTTTTTAACACATTCAAGTAAAACCATTAGCTAATGCAGAATAACAAGAATATAATTATGATCATTGTGTTGGCTCACCCTGTCCTACGCTTTAAATTGCAATATGCCTCATATTCTACACAAAATTGTAATTGATACCTTATTTAATAGCACCATCACAAAACTATCAAGTTAAAATGCTAGGGAAAGGTTGAACTCCTGAATTCATGAACCTTGGTAGCAATAGAAAAAACTCCTTCTACCTTAAAGGGAAGGTTTTTCTTTGACCTTGTCAGCCTCCCCTCTCGTCCATCCATTTCCTCGGCATTGCCTTCCCCTCCTTTAGACACACTATTGCTGACCCCTTTTTTATAATCTCTGCCTACTTGTCCTCCAATGGGCAGACGTCTATTCATTTCAATTTGCAATATCCCCCCGAGGGGAGAATTAAAGAGAACCCTGGGACTTCTCATATACTTCAAATTTTTAATCATTTTCGAGGAATTACGTCCTGTAAGTTTATCTGAAGCAAATTCAAATATTATCTTTCCATTCCTGCATTTTTAGTCGTGAGAAGATACTGTTCCAACCTACCTCAAATATCATACAGATGCAATAGCAGAAATACTAGAGCACTTTACAGGTGATGTTCTTGAACAAGCAGTGGCAATCAGCACAAAAGGTATTAGTTTTATTTCGCTCAGGTTTTAATCAATCCTGCCATGCCCTTTCCCTTGAATTTCTGACTCATGGATAATGGCGCACACACTTGGGTGGAGTATCATAATGAAAGGGTAAATAGACAATGCAACCTTTGTCATAAAATAGTCCTTGTCGATGAGAAATGCAGGTTTCAAGTCCCTCAAAGGGGAAGGAACAAAGTGGGCTTTGAAGCAGATTTTGGCTTCAAAATCAGTGAAGACAAATGCATACTTTTGCGCAGACGAAAAGGGATGAGTGGAACCATAGTGCCATGATAACGAACATATTGTGGAGCTCATATGGGTATTTGAACTAAACCCAGAAACCAAGAAAACTGCTTCGAGTTACCATTCTCAGACTCCTAATAGCTATCGGGGCTGTAGATTGACCAACCATCTGACAGTAAAAACCACCCCTACTACCATCTTGGCATTTGGAGCAAGTTGAGGCTTTGGTTACGAAATCCAACATCAACTGCAAAATATAAACTTTCCTTTCTCTCCTATAGGAATTCTAGGAGGCATAAGGAACATCATGCAATGGATTTCTCAACCATACATCACACAAACAGGCAAATTTGCTTAAGGGAAGGCTCAGGAAAGAATAAACTATAATCATTATAGGACACATACAGAGGCTTCCATCACAGCATTTGCTTAGAACCTGACCTACAAGTTGAACATATTCATTTACGCAATTATCCCTTTCCCCATAATTTCTTCATATTAGTTTTCAATCCTAGGGAGATTCATGTGTGTTTGTATATTTAAAAATGTAAACAAAAAAAAAAAAAAAAAAAAAATCAAATGCTAAATCTATCTGAGATGTTTATGCGTGCATTGCATATATCTCTCACATAGTCAAATAGTCAACTTCCTATCATCAATTCATCCCTTGTCCATTTCCATTCTCTTTAATCTCAGAACAACTCACAAGCACAATGGACATCTAACTAAATGGGAGGGCATGAAAACAAGAACATTTTGCATGGCCTGGTAAATCCTGTAAACACAGCACACGGCCAAAGAACATTTTGCTCCTTGTTACTCCCAAACACTTGAACTTAATACAGTAGAAATGGTTCATATGTAAACCCATTGTTCATGAGCATATATTCTATTCTCTGCCATACCACTTACAAACAAAGGAAAAGATGACTGTTTGTCTCAACTCCTAGAATACATCACACAAGCTTTAGGTTAAATAACATGTTGGGATTCCAAGCCTCACAGATGTTAGTAATTGTACTAGCCAAACATGAAACGGCAAACACAGGCACTATTGATGACATACCTGGTCGGGGATAAAATTGTGAAATATGGACTTGAGGGAATTTGTACTCTCCAATTAGGCTAACAGTTTGAGTAAAATCTTCATCAGTTTCGCCTGGAGAAATCCAATAAATAAATGTTTGCTTGAAGTACTAATATATAAACACACACACGCGCACACGTATTGATATAAAAAGAACCAACCAGTGTGAGGAAAAATAAAATGAGAAAACCAAGGACAACAAGTCCTCCCAAAAAATTACTAAAACTTGTATATCTTACACAATTCCAATTATATTTTTGCATTTCATGATGATGAAAAGAAACTCAAATCATAAAGCCCAATCACATTTCACTTTTACAATTGTATTGTCATTTCATTATGACGAAAAAGTCATTGCCATTGTATGGACTTCGTGGGATGGGGGAAAACCCACTACTGATGTTTTATATGGACCTAGTGGTGTTGGAAGCAATGTTTTTGTGAGGAAGGAAATGTAAGGCCCAGAAGGATATACTAAATGGGGAAAGGCCCGTGTGATGAAAACAAGATATGAATCTCAAAAGGCATTATGTATGAGGTGGCAGACAAAGGGCAAAAAGGAGGTCTATCCGCAATTAGCTATGTTGTGTAGTACATGAGAGGAAAGAGAAGGCAGCAACCGTGTGTCACTCATCACAGGTAAAGGTGGCAAGGTAATGCCGTGGAATTTCTTTATCAGAACTAAAAATCACCTCATCACCCAGAAATAAAAGGAGTTGGGTATGTTCTCTTTTTTTTCTTTTTTTGGTTTATATCTCTACAATTACTTGCATAGCTTCCTCCCACATCCGGTTACACAGAGGAAGCCATATTTCAGCTATATAAACAGTGCCAGAATCAGGTCCTCTCAGTTTTCAAGCAAAATGAACCAAATTTACGCATCTGCTACTTGGGCGTTATTTTAACTCCACTGTTTATTGCATGTAAAATTGAACAGATCAGGAAAAGAATGTACAGAACAAATACTTGATAAGAGCAACCATTGACTAACCAGGAAATCCACATATTATATCAGTGGCAATCTGCATCCCTGGCACAAGCTCAGTCAATGTGTCTACAACAATCCTGAACTCACTTACAGTATATTCTCGATTCATTGCCTACAGCATTCAGAGTAGTCAATATATAAATAAATATATAGAAATAAATCTTTATCATTCCAATCTACAGAATCTTATACAATTTGCATAACTTACAGTCAAGACAGTGTCACTTCCAGACTGAACTGGTACATGCAGAAAAGAGTACACACACGGATGCCTCAAAATTTCTGCAATGTCTTTTAAGTGCTCAAGGATAAAAGGTGGATTGGTCATTCCAATGCGAAGCATTGTGCTTGCATCAGGTGGAAGTTCTTTTACAAGGGCATTTAATAATGCGGGAAGATTGACACCAATGTCACGGCCTGTGAAAATATTACCCATAAAACAAAATGAATATTATTACACTGGAAAGAAAATATCCAGATGAGAATTGTGCATGTATCAAGCCCGAAGGAAACTCTTCAAGATCACATTCATAAATATCCTAAAGCAGTGACTGAAATAAAAGGACTTTGAAAACTGTTAGAAATTACCATATGCTCCAGTGTCTTCACTGCTCAGCCATATTTCCCTGACTCCATCAGCTATGACAGATCTTACTCGCCCTACCTATAGTAGAGAAAGTTCAAACATATAAAAGTGAACTCAAAATGACACAATACATTCTAGCTTCTTCTAAATGTCAGTACTTACAAGGCCATCAATTGAGTAACTCCCCAGGTGACCCCGAGCATGTTTTGTCTTGCAATAAGTACAAGCACCTAAACAACCAACATTAATAGGAAGAATCTCAACAAATTTGTTCTTCCTCACCTGTTGCCAAAAGTAAAGCATTACATTCTTTCCCCGGGTAAGTAGAAAAACTTCATTGTTATGTGTGTACATAAAAGAACTTCCAAACTACAAGAAAGTGTAAACTGTTGGGGCAGGGATGAAAATGGACAGCAATCATGCAAGCAGTTCACTCACCTTTGGAAGGTCAAGTGATGGCAACGTCTTACGGGTCAAAAGCCTCACCTCGTGACCCTTTAGTGTCTCCTCCACAACTTCAACCACACGATCAATTTGCTGGACGCCAACAATACTGATCCCTTCTAGCTCTTTCAAACCCCGGCTTCCTTGTGGAACACACCCAGCTACCACTAGAGGTTTATTTGAACTTTTCCCCTTCGCTATTATGGTATCCATTGCAGATTGACTCGGAGATTTCACAGTGCACCTGCATCCTATGTGCATGATTTTCTTTCTCATATATATAAACACACAAGTATTTTTTTTCCTACTAGATAATACATTCATATTATTATTTTCATTAGGACCAGCTGATGGTCCTTAGATGTTGGACCTACTTCCATGCTCAAGAATCACACAAACGATTGTAAGACCATTCAATTCAGAGCACAATAAACTACTAAAGGCTATCAATAACTTCATTAATTAATCTACCGTGAAATTTAGAAACTTTGGAATAGAAATATGGGAATCATCAAACTTAAGCCATGAACTAAAATAAAATTTAGTATTACAACTCACTGCCTCAAAATAATTAATGTTCAAAAACTAAAGAAAGCTAACACAGAAACACAATGAGAAAGCTAAAAGCCTTACGTGTTTATCAGCCATAGGTCTGCTTCCTCAGGATTGTCAGTCAAGGTATAACCAAAAGCTAAAAGCTGACCAGCCATATATTCACTATCACTCTGTCAAAACAGTACATGAAAATTATCGATTGAGAACAGTTAAACAAAGGGTACAATACTCACCCTCAAAAGTTCATACAATAAATAAAAAGTTTCTCAAGAAGCATAATCAGTTCCTAAATCAGAGTTGAACTTAAGGTAGGAGGTGTGGTTTTAATATACATGGGACGGGTTTTGCACTCTTCATTTTTAATATTAGCTAATGAACACTTTTCAGTCTAGCTCAACAAGGCAATAGCTCTATTGAGAAAGAAGGATTAATAAATTAAAAAATTGATAGTACAATGAATTCCGCAATATTTTGTGCGGTTCAACCAGAAATGAAATTTCCTTTGTCACCATGTTGAAAAAATAAAAACCTGTTCATATGAAATTTAGACTCATTCAATGACCCTAAAATTCCCTATTCAGCATGAATTAAAAATGAAAAAAGAAGTTAAGTCACTTTTTGTTTTGCCTATGCCTAGCTGCTCAGCAATTTTCCCTTAACTAAATGCACAAATCTGTGATTATAAATTTGAAGTTAAGACCAATTAAAAAGGGAGAAATGAAAATACCCCTATTCAACTTTGAACCATCCGCAAATACCCTCTCAACTTTGCAAAGAAGAACATACCCTGTGATTATCAATAGACAACCTTATTGTATAACACTATAAATCTTAATGTCTAGTTACTTGGTTTTTATAATCAGTGAAGCTACATGCCAATTCTCACACTGACACAAATTATTAAAGATTCTGCCATCTGCAACCTTCGTTGGCTTATCTAAAATATCAGTAAAATAATTTCTATGATAACTTTCAAACCCCAAACTAAACTTGGGAATCTCAATACTATGGATGACAAAGAATGTGATCTGACATCATTTCAAACAACTCCTTAGCAAACATCAATGCACCCATCTCGTGAAATGCTTCCCTTCCTACCAAATTATTGCAGCATCAAATTTAACAAATTGTTCTCCCTTTAAAACTGGCAGTTTAAAATGGAAAAAGACTCACATATGGGCCAAAAAAAATTTAAAAAAAAAAATCATAGCTAAACTGCCCACATAATCAACCGCACCCATTCACACTAAGCTATGAACTTAAAAAGGGTATCCTCCAGAAACTACCTCCAACTGTCCTCAAGAGCATTGAAAATTTTTCAGTAAACCAACATAAATTAATTAATTTTCTGTCAAGTGGTTAGCCCATAAACTTACGGTCCGCTCAAGAAAAGAGTCGTGCAAATTGAGCATTACCTGGTTATGGGAACATCCGAAGGTCTTCATAAATATGGTCTGCAGCATCAAAACAGACAAACTTAGTCAAGAACTTTCAAGAAGTAGGAAGGAGAGAGATTCAATGAGAATGGACCTGAGTGCCGGGGATTTTTGGGGAGAAAGAGCTAGCAGAATTGCAGTCATGGATTTGAGAAAGCTTGTGACCAAGAGTACCCTTGTTCTTATTCCTCTTTGGCTTCACCCCAACGGTGGTTACCGGCAAGCGAAATCCCGGCGGAGATCCGTCCCCGCTTCCAATTAACAGATCCTCTATGTCTTCCATATCTCACAAAATGCCAACTTTGCTCATACACTTCAACCTATAGAGAAGAAGACAGCAGCTACGGAAACCCCAGGAACTCCAATAGTGGTTTCTTGTGTTCTTCAGTTCTTGATTTTCTTTTGGAGCTCCGCAGCCCAACATGTGGATTAATACGTGTTTTTAACTGATTCATTTTTAACCAGGATCAAAGTAAACGGATTGAAAATATTAATCTACTCCTTCTTTTTAAATTTTTTAACACGAGCACAAAAATGATTTAATGATTAGTTGATTAATTAAAATTTTTTCAGAATATTCGATTATTTTTTATGTATAATCTTTAACAAATTTTCATGAAAATAATGGAGAACAAAATATGAAAAATGTGTCTACTAAGGGAAAATGCTTTTAATTTGTTACCCAATCCAAGAGCGAGAAATGTGAGCTTTTTAAAAATGATCAATATATAAAATGATGTATTAAAAAAGATACTCTCTCCCCGACTCTAAATATAAGATAGAGTTAATTTATTTTGGAGAGATTAAAAAAATTAAATAAGTTAATTAATTATATCACATGTTGTATATTATTAGATTATATATTAGTTTATTAGTCAAACTAATTAGTTTTGAGAAAAAAAATATAAATATAAATATTCTAAAGTAATTTGATTAGTTTCCTTAATTTCTAAAAAAAAAAATCAACTTTATCTTATATTTAGGATCAGAATAAGTATGGTATAAAAATACATATATGACTTTTTTTTAAAAAGTGTATCCAATATTAAATATTTTGTTAAAGTTAAAACTCACCGTGAATTTGTAAAAAAGAGCAAAAGCCACATAAGTCCTTTAACATTAGATAACTGTAGTTAGCTTTTGAAAAATGTTGCCAGTGTCCCTGTATTATTCCTCCTTTGAATTGACGGGGAAGTGGCAGTTCGGAGTGTGGATGCCATCAACACACACACAAAAAGCCATTAAAAAGAAGCCTTGCTTCTATTGACGCCATCAAAATTCAACACACACAACACAATTAAAAAGAAAGAGAAAAGAGCGAAAAAAGAGATGAGAGATACGGAGGAGAGACTGTTCGTTTGGGATAACTTATTTTTTGTCAATAAGTGTTTGTAATTCGTGATTCATGGTATACGAGGTAAATATGTGAGAGGAGTTTTGTCTCAACTTATATAATAAGTGCTTATTTCCTAAAATTAAAGTCATTCCAAACACTCACTATGTGCTCGTTTGGAATAGTTTATTTTTGGACAATAAGTGCTTATAAATTGTGACTCACAGTATATGAGGTAAGTATGTGAAAGGAGTTTTATCTCGGCTTGCGTAATAATGACTTATTGTCCAAAAATAAGTGATACCAAACACAGGCAGAGTGTGATGAAAACGCTCATGGAAAATTGGTGAGTTTGGGGATGGAGGAGGAGGAAGAAGATTGCATCATTCCGAAAGAGATTCGGTGGTTTTGATGAATTTGATGGCGATGGTGAAGTGCAGGTGGTGGGACTGGGAGTGGTTCCATCTCACTGCCTGTTTCATTGTTAGTCTTGTAAGCCATTGCGAGACTTGGAAGGAGCTAGAAGCTTTGTCTTTCTGCTCTCCAAAAACCCATTAATGGCGAAACCGCCTTCTGTTTGATAAGGATAGGGAAGATTGTGACGTGTCAAAAATTTCCACTCATGGTCAACGTTTTGCTTATAACGGGCAGACGTATCTTTTGCACCTTTTTCACAGATTTAAGTTGACTTTTGTCCTTTCAAAAACTATTTCATATTGGGTGCATTTTAGAAATAATACGAAACAACTCCCCGCGCTTAAATAACCTTACATGTATTCACTTCGATTGTATTCATAAATCATATACTTATTCTAAATTAATATAAAATAATTTTAATATAAATGTCTTAAATATTCTTTAACCATATATCATTCACCACCTAATCAATATCTACTGTCACAATATATACAAAAATGATATCATAATTTTCATTTAGTACATATGTGATTTAACACAAAAAAAAAAAAAAAAAAGACTACACTAAACATAAATAATCAGCAAATACACATATATCTCAATGGATGTTCAAACAAAACTACTAATGCATCCGCTACATATCACATTCAACCAATGCACTTACCTTTCACTCATCCATTTAAAGTTTTCAATAATAGCATCAACATTAATTAAAGGAGTTAAGAACTTCAACAACATCAGTTATATTTCATTTCTCCAACTAAAATGTCTTCTCATATATGACACATTATGGGTGTAACATCCTAATTTTTACTAGTACTTAAGATTAGTTGTAGTTTAAGTTTTATTTAATCAAGAGTATATGATAAATTAATAATTTAAAAGAAACATTAAGTTTTGAATATTATTCTATACAAAAAAAATAATAGTACAAATGAAATATCTCCTTAAAATAATTATTTTAAATTTATGGGTATATATGTTTAAATAAATCTTATTATTAGAATAAGTAAAAAAATGTCTGAGTATTATTACCACAATTATTATTAGTATTATGATTAGTTTTTAAAAAATATTATTTTAATCAAAAAATGAACCCTAACCCTAACTTATCTCCTATAAATACTTCTCTCTCATACTTCTTACACCTCGACACTGCATGTGCTCTTAGATATCCAGGTCCATTCTTCTTTCTTCTTCATCTCACTCATGCGTCCTAAATCTAGTCCTAGCTTTCATTTCACTATAACAACGTCTTTTCAATCATTTTATTACATCTCCCATTCTTTTTATTTTTTATTTTGTTGTCTTGTCAATTACTATGCCTAGGTGTATATATATATTCATCATTTCTCATACCCATTTCCTTTTCGTGAAACTGTTGGCCCAGGTACATATAAATATATATAATATATATTACTTCATTCATCCTTTCTCTTCATTCATGTTGGTATGTGGGTGTAATATACATATTTTTATATTTATTTAACCTCCTCCTCTTCCATAATTGATTTGGCGTGAGTATATGCCCGTGTTTGTGTTTTTCTATGTAAAACCCTCCAGTTCCCACCAATTTCTACTAAATTTTTTGTTGGCAGGTCTCCGTTTTTCTTCTACCTTTAAAATAATATATTTGAGCAATGCATTCCCTGTTCATACTTTTATTATTCTCACTTCACATGGGCCCCAAACTTCAAATAAGTTTACTCCAATAAATAGATATATGTTGAAGAATTTGTGTCCTCACTGTCACGTTTGTTTTGCACTGACACCTTTAAATTGTTCTCCCTTCTTTAATATATACATACATATATACATACATATATATATATATATATATATATATATATATATATATATATATATATATATATATATATATATATATATATATATATATATATATATATATATATATATATATGTAAGGCATCACTTCATAAAGGGGTTTTCTTTGCTTAGCAGAATGCGCACATACGAGTTCTAGGTCTTCATGTTTAATATGATGCATTTGTATAATTATCTTTATTTCTAGAAAAATTAAATCTAAATGTAAAAGTGAATATGTGGTAATTAATAAATATGTATTCCTATAATATCAATTTTTAGAAGGGTAGATTTAGGCTTTAGAGTTGTATTAGAGTAACGCCAATGTAGTTGAGTTATATATTGATAGATATTTATATTGGTGACCTTGTAGACTCTCATTGAGAATTTTGGAATAACTTTTGTGCGATTACTTGTGTGCTAACGAGTAGCAGGTAACTCCAAATATTCTTCCATATACTTATGAATTGTGTATGATTGTGAATGACTATCTTTTATTAAAAAAAAAAGGACTAAATTATATGTATATATGCATGTATTATAAAGTCCCAAGTAAGTAATGTTATAGGTAAATTTCTTTATAACTCACTTTATTCACATAGTTAATAATTTAACTCACTTTTATACATGTTTGAATATGTGATAATATTTTGTACGAATGGAAGCAGAATTTATTGTACCTTCTTTGTTAATTATATTATTGGTGATTAAATATAACTGTCATGGCGGTTGCATTTGTGATAGGTTGGAGTAAGGAGAAATTTGTATGTTGATGTCTTTTACCAAATGGTATGCCATAACTCAGTGCACGGTGGATGACACTTATCAGGGCCCCTTCTTCCATATTTTCCTTTGGCCGGGATTGCATTGGAGTTATGGGATATATGACACCTTCTTAGTTATGTTCTTTTAAGGAGGGGAGTCATAATCCAGACTTAAGCTCTACACCTTTGACCTGGTATATCTTAAGAACTGGTGAGCTTGGGACAATCCAGTCAAATGGATGGTTTTCTGTTAGACTATGTGTTAGCCTATGACTTCAGTCAGCGGTATAAAGATAGACAGTGATATAAAGGAGGTTGTATCTTACATATTGCATATTGCATAATTGTATATTATATGTTGTGATGAAAATACAGATTGACATAATGATGATTAAAATTGTTTTTGTCTTATATGAGGATTATGGTATATACAAATACACACACACACACACACATATAATCAGTTCCTTCTTTTTATCATATGTAATTTTCTTGTGTACGATATAACCTTTCAGAATTTATTGAGATGTGGAATCTCATTCCTATATATTAACATTATAAACTACAACTTATTATACCTCATAGGAGCTGGATGAGTATAGTTTATTTATTGTTCCCTTCGTCCTTGCAATGGTGATTGTTTTATAAGAATTGTGGTGGTTGTATTAACTCCTGGACTTGAACTTTATAATTATGTCAAATTATCACAGAGATATATGTATTATTTAAAAACTAAAGAAAATATGATATCGTAGGTTGTTGATGATTTAGATCTTTATGTTTTGATCAGTTGTGGGTTAAATTGTTGTGTGCCATGATGTACCCATTTGCTATATACCAATAAGAAAAATTTTAATTAAAATGATTTAGGTACATGGTTAATTATTTTATTCTGCAAAAGAAAGGAGAGATTTGAAAAGGGATTGTGCTGTAACTATTGTCAATAAATAGAGGAAACTTAGTTTACTATTTTGGGGGGGGAGAATCCTCTGAGATATTGTGTGCTTCAAAACATGATTTTAGGAACAACAATTTATAATGATAAATATCTAGGCAAGAGCAATTGTAGAGTTGATATAAGAATAGACTGGTGATTAAATTTTATATGTATGTATGTATGCATGCATGCATAATGTATAGGGAACTTAGAGGATCTTAGAAAAAGCTAAATAAATAGGTCATAAGCCTTATAATAGAGTGAGCTTATTAAAGGTAGCAAACAAAACCTTTATTAACAGTGCTAGTAATTTTTCTTGAAAGTCTTAAAAAAAGTGGGGGGAAAAATATATATCCTTGGTAAAAAAAAAAAAATTGTAATGGGAAGCAAAGTAGGATGACAGCTAGATATAATTATATATATATATATGGTCAGTTAACCTTATAAAGATGAGTCAAGTATGAGATATAAGATAATACTCCCTCCGGTCCTAATTATAGGACAACATTTAGGAGTTGATCTTAGTCCTAATTATAGAACAAAATTTTAATTTTTGTCAATTTCTTCCCAAAATACCCCCCATTGATACTTTCTCAATAATAATGAAACACAATAACAATTTTATAATACACCTATGTATTCTATAAAGTGAGTAATACTTGCAACTCATTAATGTCACATACACCTCAATTCTACTATTTCTTTTATTTTTTTAATAAAATAATTTTGAAACCCTGAGAAACTTTAAGTTAACGCCTTTTAATAGTCTTTTAAAATAGAGAGTAATACACGTTGTTTGTGGTTTTTTCTTGACTTTTAGGCGCACTAGCTAGAGAAATTAATTCTCAATCTTTGTAATGAATGGATCAAATCTGACTTTGTTAATCAAACAATGAGTTATGAGGTACTTAACTACAATTTCCTCAAATATAAGAAGTGCTTCAATTAATACTCCAAAGTCAGGGCATTTTTGGAAAATAAATAAGATTAACTAATTTAACTACTATTATTAATTTCTCCAAAGTTAGGTAAATATGTCCTATAATTAGGACCAGAGGGAGTAGTATTCTTGTAATGATTTTGTTGGGAAAAGATAAGGAGGTGAAGGGGAAATTTAATTTTGAAGTATTTTGTTTTTGCAATGATTTGAAATGTGACCTATGAAAGTTTAATATTATTCTTTTTTTTTTAAAGTATACAAGTTTACTGTACTATTGCAACTTTATAGGATTTTCAGTATAGATGGAAAATCTTTGTAAATTACGTTGTGATCAAAGATTTTCTCAATGCACATATGTTCTTCCTTGTATTTTAAAGCTTATGTCAAAGCAAAAGAAAAGTAATGAATTGTAAAATAGGAGTAGGAATAAATTTACAGTTGTGTTATGCTTATCTCTATACACGTGTACAGTGGAGATGCAATCCTTGTAAATGTAACCCTAATTCTTTAATATATAATGCACAGTAGGCCGGAGGAAAAGATACCTTTCGGCTGCCTTTTACAAATACCCTATTATTTCTTCTTGGTACCAGAGCTCTATAGTCATGTCGCATTCATCTAACACGGTAGGATCAGCTACTGCTGCGTCGGCTTCTGCTACGTCAACTTCTGCTGCTGTGTCGTCTTCTCTTGCTAGTTCCAAGACCTATTCATTGTTTAGCTCTTTACCCCAACTAGCCTCTATTAAGCTGGATAGAGGTAATTTTTTGATTTGGGAATCAAGGGTTCTCCCACTTATCGAAGGTAATCGTCTTCAGACTCATATTGATGGCTCAGTTTCTCCTCCTCCTCGTATCATTCCGGATGCTGCTGGTTTGATTACGAATCCTACCTATAAGGAGTGGTATGCAGTTGATCGAATGTTGGTGGGATGGCTCAGAAACACCATGACTGCTGAAGTCGGTGCTGAGCTATTGCATTGTCTCACAACTCGAGATTTGTGGGTGGAAGCTGAAGATCTTACCACTACTTCTTCTAAAGCCCGAGTCCTAGTACTCAAGTCAGAGCTTCACTCAACTCGAAAGAATGCTTTAAAAATGGAAGACTATTTGGCCAAGATGAAGAATATTTCTGACCAACTTGCCATAGCCAGTGCATCGGTTCCCACTGAAGACCTTATTATACATACTCTTAATGGACTCGATGTTGACTATAATGCTATTGTAGTCAAGCTTGTGGATCAGCCTAATCTGACATGGGTATGTGCTCAAGCATCTCTTCTTGCTTTTGAAACATGGTTGGAACAACTAAATCATTTTTCATCACTGACAATTCAACCTGCTACTAATGTTGCTCAACAAGAGTCATCTAACTCTGTTCGTGGATACAATGACCGTGGGACTTTCTGGTGTAGCTCCCGTAACAACCGTGGAAGGCAAAATTGAGGAAATTATAACAACAACAATGGTGGCAGAGCCTTTTGCCATTTATGTGAGCATCCAGATCATGATTTGCTTAATTGTTGTCATCGTTTTGACCCAAAATTTTGACCACCATCTTCAAGAGGGTACTCTCTTCAGGCCTTTTATGCAAGTCCTCAAACAGTGACTGACACGGCTTGGTACATGGATAGTGGTTCGAACTATCATGTTACTCCTAATTCTGAGAATTTCAGTCAACTTAATTCGGTTGGTAAGTTTCATCTTTTAACTTGCACTGGTGAAAAGGCTCATGTGACTGGTATTGGTTCAATTTGTCTTCCCTGCTCTAAATCTGATATTCATCTTAAAGATGTTCTTCTTGTTCCCTCTGCTACTAAGAATTTACTCAGTGTTAACAAGCTGGTTGAAGATAATTCTGTTGATGTTCTCTTTACTAATACCGGTTGTACTGTGAAGGACAAGCAGACAGGCAGACTACTGATGCAAGGTCAACCCAGACAGGGGATGTATCCTATGCTTAATGGACAAATTCAACCACAAGCTCTTGCTACAACTTTTACCTCTGCAGATGAAGATAATTTTCTCAAGTGGCACTACAAAATGGGACATCCTAGTGATCGTGTTCTGAAACAAATTTTAAATAGTTGTAATGAGACTGTTAATTTCTGACATGACTTTGTTTGTGAAGCATGTCAATTAGGGAAATCAAAATATTTACCATTTCCAAGTTCTTTGTTTCTTGCTTCTTCACCCTTTAAGCTTGTTCATACGGATCTCTGGGGCCCTTCACCAGTGAAATCGGTCTTTGGACATCAGTTTTACATTCACTTTGTTGATGATTTTAGTCAATTTACTTGGTTATATCCATTAAAGCATAAAGGGAAAGCTATAAATGCTTTAAACCATGTTCGACAGTATGTTGAGAATCACTTTAGCACCAAAATTAAGTCCATTCAGAGTGATAATGGTTTTGAATATAAACCATTTGTTCATGTTGCACAAAACGCTGGGATTGTTATACGTTCTACTTGCCCTTATACATCTCAACAGAATGGAAGAGCAGAGAGAAAGCACAGGCACATTATAGAAATGGGATTAACTTTTTTGCTCAAGCAAAAGTGCCTCTTACTTATTGCGTTGAGGCTTTTCAAACTGTTGTTTTTCTTATCAACAGGCTTCCATCACTAGTCTTAAATAGCTCAACACCATTATTTTGTCTACATAAAACAGAGCCTGACTATAAATCTATTCAACCTTTTGGGTGTGCTTGTTATCCTTGTCTTAAACCATATAACAACCACAAACTACAATTTCATAGTCAGAAATGTGTGTATTTAGGACTAGCACCTCAACATAAGGGTTTTAAATGTCTTAGTTCCTCTGGCCGAATATATATATCTAGACATGCTATTTTTTCTGCTTCCATTTTTCCTTTTGAATCAGATTTTCTGACTAGAAGAGCTTCTCAAGTAGATAACAATGGGCTTTTACCATTATTGATTTACAAAGGACCTATGTTGGGTAGGGACAAGACTGGTTCAGTCTCTACTACTGAAGCCCAAAATATTGCACAAGAAAGTAATATTGCACCACCTGCGTTCTCTCCCTTGTGAGCCCAAACTATCATTGAAGGTTTAAAGGCCTAATTTGAATCCTCCTCAGTGGCCCAATTTGACTCTCTTTCTTCTACTTCAAAAGACACTAATATTTCTGAACCTGTGGCTTCTGAACCCAACATAAAAGATCTAACCCAGCAAAATACTCATTCTATGGTTACAAGGGCCAAGTCTGGAGTCCACAAACCCAAATATCCATTCATTGGGTTGCTAAAATTTGAGGACCCAATTTCATTGTCTAAAATTGCAGAGCCTTGGTCCACTACAGAAGCTCTATCTATTCCTCATTGGAACAGAGAAATGACAGAGGAGTTTGAGGCACTTGTTCGAAATCACACTTGGGTGTTAGTTCCACCAAATACATATAAAAAACCTGTTGCTTGTATATGGGTTTTTAAAACCAAGTTCAAGGTTGATGGCTCTATCTTGAAACACAAATCCCGTCTTGTTGCTAAAGGTTTTCAACAATCTCCAGGAATTGATTATAGAGAAACTTTCAGTCCAATGATCAAGCCAACAATGATTAGACTTGTGCTTACAATAGCAGTTACCTTCAATTGGGAAATAAGACAACTTGATATTAATAATGCATTTGTCAATGGACACTTACAGGAAACTGTTTTCATGCATCAACCTGAAGGATTTATAGATCCTACTCGACCTAGACATGTCTGCAGATTGGTAAAAGCTATTTATGGACTGAAACAAGTACCAAGAGCATGGTTTGATAGACTAAGAAAGACACTTGTTCAGTGGGGTTTTCAAAATGCTAGAAGTGATATCTCACTCTTTTATCTCAGAACTCAGAACTTACTGCGTTTATTCTCATCTATGTGGATGATATTTTAGTCACTGGCAATAACACTCAATATGTCAAAGATTTTATACAGAGATTGAATTCCTTGTTTGCCTTAAAAGATCTCGGTCCTTTATATTATTTCCTTGGACTAGAAATTTACCGAAATTTGACTGGGATTTTTCTTAATCAAGGAAAATACACTTTGGATTTGCTCAAGAAGTTTGATATGCTTGATTGTGCACCAGTTCCAACTCCAATGGTTACTGGACGATATTTCTCTGCTACAGAAGGTACACCATTGTCTAATCCCTCTCTTTATAGACGAGCAATTGGGTCGCTTCAATATCTTACATCAACTCGTCCAGACATTGCCTTTGCTGTAAATAAGCTCAGTCAATTCTTGGCACAACCAACTGATATTCATTACCAAGGTGTTAAAAGAATCTTACAGTACTTGAAGGGAACTTACCATCTTGGTTTACAGTTGAAGCCATTTACTTTTCTTCATCTAACGACTTTTGCAGATGCCGATTGGGCCACCAATATTGATGATTGAAATTCTATGGCTGGGTGTTGTGTGTATCTTGGTGGTACACTTGTCTCTTGGTCATCTCGCAAACCAAAGGTAGTTTCAAGAAGTAGCTCAGAATTAGAATATAGATCACTTGTTGACGGTACAATCCCTGATATCTGAACTTGGTCTTTGGTTGAGACAGCCTTCTACAATCTGGTGTGATAATCTGAGTGCCTCAGCTCTTGCAGCAAATCCGATTCAACTTGCAAGAAGCCAACACATTGAAATTGATCTCCATTTCATTCAGGATCTTGTGTTATTAGGAGCTATTGAAGTTCGTTATGTTCCTTCTATCTCTCAAGTTGCCGACTGTCTCACAAAAGCTCTGACGCAATCTCGTTTTGTTAATTACATAAACAAATTTGGCTTGTTAGCAACCCCCTCTCGTTTAAGGGGAAGTGTCAGAGCAAAAGAAAAGTAATGAATTGTAAAATAGGAGTAGGAATAACTTTACAGTTGTGTTATGCTTATCTCTATACACATGTACAGTGGAGATGCAATCCTTGTAAATGTAACCCTAATTCTTTAATATATAATGCACAGTAGGCCAGAGGAAAAGATACCTTTTGGCTGCCTTTTTCAAATACCCTATTATTTCTTCTGCTTATCATAAACTGTTGAAAATCCAATGTATTGCTTGGAGTCTATTTGCATATCCGGCCAAATAGAAACAAATAATCAACTATAACATGTTCAAATTTTGTGTAAAAAAAAATAGAAACAAGGGAAAAAGATTTTTAACTGTGGTCTTAAAAAAAAAGTTATCATTTTGGCACATTCACAGTTAGCAAAATCCATAAGTTCTAAATATTTTTATTTAACTACTTATTTTACATAATATTGCTCATGAATATTTTAGTGTGAGGAATTCCAAAAAAAAAAAATTGCGAGAGAGTGTGAAGCATGAAGTTCCTGTGCATACACAGAATTATTTTTGAGTGTCAAGAGACTTGCAAATTCTCATGCACCTAAATATGTAATAAAAAGGTCCAAGTGTAAGACCTTGGTTGAGTAAGTAGTGTTAAGGATAGGAGAGTAATTTGTGGCGTTGAGATTTTGCTTCATGTTAGATATCTATAATAGATGCTAGATTAAATTTCGGGTGCATGTCTATTTAAGACCGAAAAGGCTGCATTAAAAAAAATTGTAGTAGATTAAGATGAAATTAAGGATGGTACCCTAATAGTATGTTGGGGTAAATATATAGATTTTACAAGGGTATGATTCAAAGTGATTCTAATTTCTAAATTATAAATCCCTTAGGGATTCCATATTATCTTATTTGAGTAATGAGTTTTAAGATGAGGATAGCCATTATGCTTTTGTGCATTAGATAGCATTGCAGGTTAAAAAAAAACATGATGATGTATTGAATATATCTTAAATGGTATTGAATAAGTTTTAAATTGGTATGCTAAAGTAAAGGGTTCTCTTTTATGATATGAAGGTTCTATAGTTCTATTTATTTATTACATTGTTTCAGCATTTTTGTCTTTGCTTTGTTTTTTGTTTGTTTGCTGTGGGTCTATTTTATTTTGTTCGTTTGAGTTCAATGCTATTAGTTTGTAGATGATCTCATTTGAATGGAATGAAATTATAACTATTTGGTTGACCAAAACAAAATAAAGAGTTGATGATTGTTTACTGTTTGGAGTAGAGGCGCATTTTTAATGAAACTCATTGGATGTTGGTTAAAGGGATGAGTTTTGAGGACAAAATTCTTTTTAAGAGAGAAGAATTGTAACATCCTAATTTTTGCTAGCAATTAAGATTAGTTGTATTTTAAGTTCTATTTAGTCAAGAGTATATAATAAATTAATAATTTAAAAGAAGCATTAAGTTCTGAATATTATTCTATACAAAAAAATAATAATAGAAATGAAATATCTCCTTAAAATAATTATTTTTAATATATGGGTATATATGTGTAAATAAATCTTATTATTGGAATAAGTAAAAAAAAATGTCTGAGTATTATTACCACAACTATTATTAGTATTATGATTATTTTTCAAAAAAAATATTATTTTAATCAAAAAGTAAACCCTAACCCTAACTTCTCTCCTATAAATACTTCTTCTCTCCCGTACTTCTCACACTTCGGCACCCGCATGAGCTCTGAGATATCCAAGTCCATTCTTCTTTGATCTTTATCTCACTCATGCTTCCTAAATCTAGTCATTGCCTTCATTTCACTGTAACAACGTCTTTTTAATCATTTTATTACATCTCCCATTCTTTTTATTTTTTATTTTGTTGTCTTGTCAATTACTGTGCCTAGGTGTATATGTATATTCATCATTTCTCATACCCATTTCCTTTTCGTGAAACTGTTGGCCTGGGTACATATCAATATAATATATATATATATATATATTATTTCATTCATCCCTTTTCTTCATTCCTGTTGGTATGTGGGTATAATATACATATTTTTATATTTATTTAACCTCCTTCTCTTCCATAATTGATTTGGCATGAGTGTATGTCTGTCGTGTGTGTTTTTCTATGCAAAACCCCTCTAGTTCCCACCAATTTCTACTAAAGTTTTTGTCTGTAGGTCTTAGTTTTTCTTCTACCTCAATAAAATAATCTATTTGGGCAGTGCATTCACTGTCATACTTTTGTTATTCTCACTTCACATAGGCCCCAAACTTCAAATAAGCTTACTCTAATAAATAGATATATGCTGAAGAATTTGTGTCCTCATTGTCACTTTTGTTTTGCACTAACACCTTTAAATTGTTCTCTCTTCTTTAATATATACATATGTATGTAAGGCATCACTTCATAAAGGGGTTTTCTTTGCTTACCACGATGCACACATACGAGTTCTAGGTCTTCATGTTTAATATAATGCATTTGTATAATTATTTTTATTTCTAGAACAATTAAATCTATATGTACAATTGAATATGTGGTAAACTAATAAGTATGTATTCCTATAATATCAATTTTTAGAAAGGTAGATTTAGGCTTTAGAGTCGTATTAGAGTAACGCCAATGTAGTTTTGAGTTATATATTGATAGATATTTGTATTGGTGACCTTGTAGACTCTCATTAAGAGCTTTGGAGTAACTCTTGTGTGATTACTTGTGTGCTAAGGTGTAGCAGGTAACTATAAATATTCTTCCATATACTTGTAAATTGTGTATGATTGTGAATGACAATCTTTTATTAACAAAATGGATTGAATTATATGCATATGTTGTAAGAGGCAAGCTTCACCCAAGAGGGGGGTGAATTGGGTGATGTTATAAATTTTTCGTTTGAGATGGTGATATGTAAATATAGTGGATAGAGTAGAGTAGAGAAGATTTGAGCACAGAGAGTTATACTGGTTCGGCCTAACAACAATGCCTACGTCCAGTCCTCAGAGATCAAGACCTACTGAGATTTTCACAATATCTCCAAGATTCAATGGGCTCTCAGAACGCCACAAGACAACAATCGTCCTTGAATGGACTACGAGCAGAAATATTCTCTCAACAAGAAACTTCTCTCCCCCTTACGTCAAGCCTTATGTGCAGAGAAACAACCTATGATTCTTCTCACTTGCTTATGTATACAAGACTTATGAGCAGCAACGTTTTCTTCCGCTTACACCACTGTAAGTCTTATGAACAACAACGTTCTCTCCTGCTTGTACCTTATAAGGCTTATGAGTGAAAGATACTACAAGGAATTCTCTCAACTGCTTCTCTCGTAAGGAATAACTACCCTCTCAAGATCCCAATACCTTGAGATTACACAAACATAGAATTTTGAGTTTGTATGAAGACTCTCTTACAGAGTAAATGAATAAACACTGAAGATCAAAAGTGTATACAGAGAAAACAGATGAATAACAGAGAATTGATATGAGCTTGTGAGTTCTTGCGCTATGTTCTTATATTTCTCCGTGAGTCTCTGTGTATATATATAGTTGCTCCAACTTTTGCCCGTTTGGAATTTCTTCAGTTTGTGGAGCGGGACATTTGAAAATATTGGCAGACATGCGCATGTTGAATAATCTGAGTGTGGTCGGTGACAGCGTGTATATAATCATATTGTCTGCCGTTATTTGACTTTTCCTCATGTGGTCCACTTCCAACGTTTATATTCCTGTATTATACTTTTAAAATAATCAAAACAATGTTAAACAATGATAAAGAGTAGTGATGATATGAATAAACAATAATCAATCATATTCGGAATGAACGTTGTGATTCTTAGCATTTTCGGTGGTCAAACAGGGCATCACTCGAGCATGAAAGTCTCACTTCGAGTGATCTCCTATTTTCCTTCATATACTTCTGTTATCGGGTTGTGCTTCCACGGAAAATCAGAGAGAAAAGATCTTCACTCGCGGGTGAAGAGAGGCCTCACTCGAGCACAAAATCTCTGCTCGAGTGATCTTTGCACTTTACACTGGGAATGTCTTCTCGGGTCATCACTCGCATTCCATTTTGACAAGAGTGAGAATTTGCACTCGCGAGTGATATGGATCCTCACTCGAGCACACTTACCTCTGCTCGAGTGAGAAGCATATTCTCAGGAATATGCTCTCTAAACCATCACTCGCATCAGTATTCCAGAGGGATAGAATTTTCACTCGCAAGTGATTTTGGTCCTCACTCGAGCACACTTACCTCTGCTCGAGTGAGAAGCATATTCTCAAGGAATATGCTCTCTTGAACAAGCACTCGCAACTGATCTTGAGAGGGATGGACAAATTACTCGCAAGCATATCTGAACTTCAAGACTCTCGGCCAAGTACTCGCAGTGCCTTGCTCGAGTAGAGAAGAAAGCATGCCTTTGCTTGCTCTCGGCCAAGCACTCGCATACCCTTGCTCGAGTGAATATAGGAAGCATACCATTACTTGCTCTCGGCCAAGCACTCGCATACCATCACTCGCATCCGTGCTCGAGTGAGAATGACTTCTCTGCTCGAGTGCATACTTTGTGCTTCGAGTGATCCATTGATTACAAAGGGAGAATGCTTCTCGGGTACTCACTTCCTGGCTTTCTCTCACACCTGCTCGAGTACAGAAGTGATTTGTGCTCGAGTGCAGATTTCATGCTCGAGCACTCAAGTGCATTTTCACAGCAGATATCAGCAAACATCAAATATGCATTTGGTAACTTCAAAACTTTTCTTAACCTTCTAAAAACATGTTTTGCACATAATTGAATTATTGTTATCATCAAAACTTGGGATCTAACATTCTCCCCCTTTTTGATGATGACAAAACTCTTTGTGATGAAGGTTTAAAAGAAATTGAATGAAATTGAAAAATTTTGAAATTTCTTCAAAGTTTCCAACATGCATATCAAGGTGAAGTTCCAAATTCAAGTTTTCCTGCAATATTTCCTTTGGACACTTAACAGCCAAGATAAGTATAGTGTGAGGTATATAACTTAACAAGAATTTAATAACTTGAAACATTGAAATTTTGAAAAACTTGAACCATGTCATTAATTGTAACAAACTTGAACAACACATAATACCAGAATATAACTTCAAAATAGTAACATGACATATTTCTCAAAATCCTACCCATTACAGAAAATCTACCCAAAACACCCATATACACCCTTCAGAAGCTCAGAAAACATCACACACCCTTCTCCCCCGTTTTGTCAACATCAGAAGGGGGGACCATGGCAGTGAGAGGGTCAATAGGCGGATCAGAAGGAGATGTTGGCTGTGGTAAAGGCGACCGATCAAAGGTAACAGCCACATTAGACTCTAGATCAGTGAAAAGTACATGAGTCTGTGGATGAGTTGGTGAGGTATGAGTGATCTCTGGAGGCACCCCGGAAGATGAGGAGGGAAAATGTGAGTGCAGGAAAGTCTCCATCTTGGTGATCCTCTGTGACATCTCATCTTGTGTTTTGAACATTAGTTCAAAGTTAAGATTGGCCTGGTTTACCAATTTAATGACTTGTGTTTCCATCTTCTCCACAAGCTTCTCATATTCATCTACCAACTCCTTCTTCAAACTTGATACAGCTTGATTAATTACCTCAGTCAGATGATTAGACAAAGAGGCATTGAGAAAGGAAGGAGGAGAAATAGGCCCTTGTGCAGATGATTGTGCCTCATCTCCTCTGGATGGAGTGGCTTCCCTCTTTGATGTGGCTTTGGTCCGACTCACCGGAAGATTGATACCCATGTGAGTTAATTGAGTCTTACCAAACCGTGAGATTAGGACCCTTTCTTTTCCTTCCAAATACCAAATTTTGTTTTTCATCAAGATGAAGGAAACAAGTTGAGGGTAAGGAATGGTTGCAGATTTTGTTGAAGAGAATCTAAACCTTCTTATTTCATTAAAAATGATCTCTCCTACATTCCTTTGTTGTTTAGCAACCAAAGAAGCCAAGAGATAATAATCTTTTTGAGCAAAGTGAGTAAAGTTCCTGGATTTATTGACTATGCTCCGAGAATAAATGTAATGAAGGATTCTGTGATTATCAGGCATCTCAATAGGCTTGAAAGTAAGGGGGCCAATTGGGTCTTTAGGTCTTAAAATTTTAAAGGTTTCATTGGCAGAGAAAAAGGGTGGATCAGTAAGAGGTACTACATAACCAAGTAAATCATTTATGATTTTGGCAGAGATCATAATGAATTTCCCTCTAATGGTTGTAGATACAGCTTCTTCAATCAAATCACCGGATCTAGACATGATATTATGAATTTTCATGTTGGAATAAAATGTCTTTACAACAGTGGGGGAATATGGCATATGAATGTTTAGCCAGGGAGCATAGTACTGAAGATAAGGATACAAGTCCAAATGACAATTCTTTTTCAGATAATCCAAATCAACATATACTACTGGACAGAAATGCCTATGTTTGAATTCATCATCATATACCTGCTGAGATACTGCCTTAAGTTCTGTCACATTGAATCCCTCAGGAGGGCTAGTGAGTTGGTCATCCACTGGTGCTTGGGAGGCCGAAGGTGCTCTAGAGGCAGAAACACTGGGTTGCTTAACTTTATGTGAACTTGAAGCACCAACCTGAGATGCAATCTTCCCAACTATCTTATCCAATTTGGATTTTTCTATTGCTTCTCTGAGTTGTCTCCCCAATGTATCATCAGAGGAAGAGGATGATTGGGGTTGCTCTGAATCCTTCTTCTTCCCTTTTCCTTGCACTTCTTTGGATTGAGACCGGGTGATTATAGGTTCCTTGAATGCCACACCCTTGGGTTTCTTTTGAGGAGGTTGATCTTTCTTTGAAACTCGAGGTTTTGGGTGAGGTTTCTTAGCCGGAGTCCTCTTCTTGGTCTTGGGTTTAGGAGGAGGTGACGGTGAAGATGAAATTTTAGGAGATGGAGGTGTTGGTTCAGGGGTACCCGATTTACTGCCAGCAGACTGAGTAGGAGATGGAGAATGGGATCTTTGAGGAATAGAAGGTGTTTTGGTTCTTGCCATTGGAGAATCAAGAAAGAAAGATAAAAACGCACAACTTTCGAATGTTAAGAGAAAAGAGAAATTAGGGTTTGAATGAGAAATGCAGAAGGTAAAAATCACCTTTTATGGAAGATTGAAGAGTTGTAACGGTGATTTAAAGTAGAGAGACGTGATTGAATGGTGAGAGAACGGTTGAAGGTGAAGAGTTGTGTCTTTCGAGTGAGAGAGCACTTCGAGTGAGAGAAGGAAGTGCGACGTTCTGAGCTCCCCAGTAACTGATATAAGTGACAGTGCTCGAGCATGAACCCTAGTGCTCGAGTGATGTTCATACTGTGCTCGCGAGTGTTCTATCTGTGCTCGAGTGATTTTCTGGAAAAATAAAGAAGCAATTAAAACGTACCTGGATTGTGAATTTCTTGACATATTTTTGCTTCTTTGTACTCAAATCCTCCAAGATCATTTGAGTAACCATAATTTGGATAGCTTTTGCACAGAGATTCTTCTTTCTCACTCGAGCAGGCATTCCTCACCTCAAGCATGTTCATCCCATGCTCGAGTGAGAATTCCTCACTCGCGAGTGAGCTCAATTCTCACTGTTGTATATGATGTATTCCCTTGATATTTTTAACTCCTCTGCTAACCTCTGTTCTAACTAAAAGAGAACAGAGTATCATGAATAGTGCTGTGCTCGAGCAGAGCTTCTTGTGCTCGAGTGACACAGCTCCTCACTCGAGCAGTACCTCCTGTGCTTCGAGTGAGACTCCTGCAAAAACACATTTTGGCCACTCCGATGCCAAAGTCAGTATGATTATCATCAAAACAAACATTTAATTAAACTTTTTAATAAGAAAACTTACAACTCATTGGGATTAACCATTCCCAATTCTCTTCGAATATAGAGAAATTGCTCTTTTGCAATCGGTTTCGTGAAAATATCCGCAAGTTGAAGATGAGTTGGTATGAATTCCACTTTGACATCTTTCTTTTGAACATGATCTCGAATGAAATGATGTCGAATGTCTATATGCTTGGTTCTTGAATGTTGTACAGGATTCTTTGCCAAGCTTATCGTGCTAGTATTATCACAATAGATTGGGATTTCTTTTAAATAAATTCCCAAATCTTGAAGTTGTTGTTTTAACCATAGCACTTGAGAACAGCAGCTTGCTACAGCTATATATTCAGCTTCAGTCGAAGATAATGAAACCGTGTTCTGCTTCTTGCTGAACCATGACACTAGAGAACCTCCGAGAAATTGACATTGTCCACTGGTACTCTTTCTGTCAGTTTTATATCCACCGTGATCTGAATCTGAATATGCCATTAGATACTCGTTCCCTCTCTTTGGATACCAAAGTCCAAGCTCTGAAGTATCTCCTAGATATTTGAAAATTCTTTTTACTGTCTCTGCATGAGATACTTTAGGATTGGATTGATACCTTGCACACATTCCTACACTGAACTGAATATCTGGCCTGCTTGCTGTAAGATAGAGTAATGAACCAATCATTCCTCTATACTTTGTGATGTTGAAGCTTGGTCCCTTTGCATCAGCATCCAGCAATGTTGTAGAACTCATTGGAGTATCAGCTCCATTAGTATTATCTAGTCCATATTTCTTCAGCAACTCTTTCAAATACTTTGTCTGAGATATAAATATGCCATTCTTCTTTTGTTTGATCTGAAGTCCAAGGAAGAAGTTCAATTCTCCCATCATGGACATTTCAAATTCACCCTGCATGATCTTAGAGAAATCTTGACACATAGATTCGTTAGTAGCACCAAAAATAATATCATCAACATAAATTTGAACTATTAGAATATCACTTTTGTTATGTTTGATGAATAGAGTTGTATCGACTTTACCTCTGACAAAACCTTGATCAAGAAGAAATTTGCTTAGTCTTTCATACCAAGCTCTGGGTGCTTGTTTCAAACCATATAGTGCTTTCTTAAGTTTGAAGACATAATCAGGTTTTGTTTCATCTACAAAACCCGGAGGCTGTTCGACGTAAACTTCCTCCATAATATAACCATTTAGAAAAGCGCTTTTTACATCCATTTGATAAAGTTTGAAACTTTTGATGCAAGCAAAAGCTAAGAGTACTCGTATTGCTTCCAATCTTGCCACTGGAGCATATGTTTCCTCATAATCAATACCTTCTTCTTGATTATAGCCTTTGGCAACCAATCTTGCTTTATTTCTTACAATGATTGCTGATTCATCAAGTTTGTTTTTGAAAACCCATTTGGTCCCTATAACCGTATGGTCTTTAGGTCGAGGAACCAAATCCCAAACTTGATTTCTTTGAAATTGATTTAGTTCTTCTTGCATAGCAATCACCCAATCATTGTCAGATAAAGCTTCTTCTATATTAGAAGGCTCAATTTCAGAAATAAAAGCTGAAAAAGTTACCTCATTAAGGATTCTATTTCTGGTTTTGACACCTTCATGAATATCTCCTATAACTTGATCAATTGGATGATCTTTCATATGTCTCCATGCTTTGGGTTGAGCATGATCATCGACATCTTCTATATTTTGAAAATCATTTGTCTCAAAATCATCCTGATTTGAAATGGATTTGTTTTTCTTGATTGAATCCATTTCTTCTTCATCATTAAGTTTTGTCTGAGATTCAATTTCATCAAACACAACATGAATAGATTCTTCAATAGTACATGTTCTTTTATTGAAAACTCTATAAGCTTTACTTCTATTAGAGTATCCTAGAAAAATACCTTCATCAGACTTAGAATCAAATTTACCTAAATTTTCCTTACCATTGTTATGAATGAAGCACTTACACCCAAAGATATGAAGATGAGCAATGTTTGGCTTCCTTCCTTTGTAAAGTTCATATGGTGTCTTTCCAAGAGATTTGCGAATATATGCTCTGTTTGAGATATAGCATGCAGTACTCATTGCATCTGCCCAGAACACTTGTGACATTTCTTTTTCATTAAGTAAGGCTCTTGCCATTTCTGTAAGCACTCTGTTCTTCCTCTCCACTACTCCATTTTGTTGAGGTGTTCTTGGAGCTGAGAAGTTGTGATCTATCCCTTCGTTGTTGCAGTAATCTTCAAACAATTGATTATCAAATTCTCCTCCATGATCTGTTCTAATAGAAACAATAGAAACACCTTTCTCATTTTGAACCTTTTTGGCAAACATAATAAATTCAGCAAAAGTTTCATCTTTTGAGCCAATGAATATGGTCCAAGCAAATCTAGTAAAATCATCTACAATTACTAACGTATATAAATTTCCTCCAAAACTTTTTACTCTTGCAGGTCCTACCAAATCCATATGAAGTAATTGTAAAGGTTTTGAAGTAGAAATTTCATATTTTGTTTTAAAAGAAGATTTAGTTTGTTTGCCTTTTTGACATGCTTCACAAATCATGTTATCTTTGAATTTTAGCTTAGGAAGGCCAACAACTAAATCTTTTCTGATCAATTTGTCAAGTTGATTCATATTGACATGAGCCAAACGCTTATGCCATAACCAACTTTCCTCTGATCGACTCAGAAAACAATTTTCAGAGGAATTTGAATTAAAATCAATTGTATAACAATTACCGTCCCTTTGAGCTCGGATTTTTGCCTTGATAGTTTCTTTGTTTAGAGGTAGATCTTTCTTACTGACTATCAAGCATTCTTTTGAGTCGAAGATCACCCAGTTATCTTTGTCAGTGCTTTGGCTCACGCTTAAGAGATTGTGGCATAAACCTTCAACATAATATACTCCGTTGATTTGAAAGCCATCTGTTCTTCCCACTTCACCAATTCCAGCAATACGACCGGATTGATTTCCTCCAAAAGTCACCTTTCCTCCTTCTCTAGGTTCAAACATGGTGAACTTATTTTTGTCACCAGTCATGTGTCTCGAACATCCACTATCGATATACCATTTGTTCGCTCGAGATGCCTTGAGACATACCTAGAATAAGATGATCAAGTTTTAGGTACCCACGCTTTCTTGGGTCCTTTGTGGTTAGTATTTGGAATATGTGTCCCTTTCGGAACCCATTTATATGTTCCAACAACCTTTCCCTTTTTGAAGTAACATGATGAAGTATAATGTCCTTTCCTATTACAAAAATTGCATGACACAAATGGATTTGATGTATGCACAGAATTCCTAAAATATTTAATATAGTCTCTACTACTCTTCTTATTCTTATTATGCACAGCATTATATCCAATTCCAGATTTATCAAAGGAAACTTTCTGAGAATTTAAGATAACCTTGAGAGTTTCACTTCCTTTAGTAAATTTTTCAACAATCTTTGTTAAGTCTTCTATTTTCTTATCTTTCTCTTTACACATTTCATGTGATGATATGACATTACTTTCTAATTCTTTTACTTTCTTCTTATAACTAACCATTTCTTTAGCAACTTTAATGAACTCAGTATGCAATGCATTATATTCAGATAATAATTCATTATAAGAGGGTTCGGAGTCACTTACCTCAGAGTCTGATTCTTCTTCCTTAGCTACCAAGCATAGATTGGCTACTTCGTCGTTGTCATTTTCTTCGTCTGACGAACTATCACCCCAAATAGATGATATATATGCTTTCTTGCTTGATCCACCTTGATAGTTCTTGAAATTCCTTTGTCCTCTTCTGTAAAATTTCTTGAACTTTCTTACTATCATTCCCATTTCATCATCACTAGGAACATCTTCATTTTCGGAAGTTTCTTCTTGTTCTTTGATAGCTTTAAGTGCAACTCCCTTTTTCTTTTTATCATCGAATTCTTCGAGTTCCTTTTTGAATCTCAACTTACCTTCATATTCAGAAAGACTTCCAAAGAGAGCAGCTACGGATCTCATAGACTCTCCTTTGGCTTCTTCAATGGCTGTCACCTTAGCTTCCCACTCTTTTGTAAGAATATTAAGAATCTTTCTTACCTGAGAATTTTGATCAAACGACTTTCCAAGAGCAGATAATTGATTAACAAGATGAGTATACCTTAGTTCAAATTCTGATATACTTTCTCCAGATTTCATACGAAATAAATCATATTCTGTAATTAAAGTATTGATTCTATTCTCTTTAATTCCAGATGTACCTTCGTGAGCAATTTCAAGAGCATCCCACATATCTTTGGCAGTAGGTAAAGTACATATACGAAAATATTCTTTTTGACTAAGAGCACTCTGTATCATTAAAATGGCTTTGCTATTTAATGTTACTAACCTCTTGTCATTCTCGTCAAACTCATCTGGGCTCTTTTTAACAGTTCTATCTTCGATTTTCTTCATTGGAACATAGTCACCATCTTGTATAACATTCCACAATCCATACTCGTTGGCCATCACGAACACTCTGAATTTGGCTTTCCAGAACGAAAAATGTTCTCCAGCAAAACCAGGAGGTCTAGTGATTGAGGCTCCATCAGGAAGGATATTTTCACCCATTGTTGCCATTTGACGGATCCTTCTCAAGCTGTTAGGCTCTTCGGAGAAGACAAGGCTCTGATACCAAATGTAAGAGGCAAGCTTCACCCAAGAGGGGGGTGAATTGGGTGATGTTATAAATTTTTCGTTTGAGATGGTGATATGTAAATATAGTGGATAGAGTAGAGTAGAGAAGATTTGAGCACAGAGAGTTATACTGGTTCGGCCTAACAACAATGCCTACGTCCAGTCCTCAGAGATCAAGACCTACTGAGATTTTCACAATATCTCCAAGATTCAATGGGCTCTCAGAACGCCACAAGACAACAATCGTCCTTGAATGGACTACGAGCAGAAATATTCTCTCAACAAGAAACTTCTCTCCCCCTTACGTCAAGCCTTATGTGCAGAGAAACAACCTATGATTCTTCTCACTTGCTTATGTATACAAGACTTATGAGCAGCAACGTTTTCTTCCGCTTACACCACTGTAAGTCTTATGAACAACAACGTTCTCTCCTGCTTGTACCTTATAAGGCTTATGAGTGAAAGATACTACAAGGAATTCTCTCAACTGCTTCTCTCGTAAGGAATAACTACCCTCTCAAGATCCCAATACCTTGAGATTACACAAACATAGAATTTTGAGTTTGTATGAAGACTCTCTTACAGAGTAAATGAATAAACACTGAAGATCAAAAGTGTATACAGAGAAAACAGATGAATAACAGAGAATTGATATGAGCTTGTGAGTTCTTGCGCTATGTTCTTATATTTCTCCGTGAGTCTCTGTGTATATATATAGTTGCTCCAACTTTTGCCCGTTTGGAATTTCTTCAGTTTGTGGAGCGGGACATTTGAAAATATTGGCAGACATGCGCATGTTGAATAATCTGAGTGTGGTCGGTGACAGCGTGTATATAATCATATTGTCTGCCGTTATTTGACTTTTCCTCATGTGGTCCACTTCCAACGTTTATATTCCTGTATTATACTTTTAAAATAATCAAAACAATGTTAAACAATGATAAAGAGTAGTGATGATATGAATAAACAATAATCAATCATATTCGGAATGAACGTTGTGATTCTTAGCATTTTCGGTGGTCAAACAGGGCATCACTCGAGCATGAAAGTCTCACTTCGAGTGATCTCCTATTTTCCTTCATATACTTCTGTTATCGGGTTGTGCTTCCACGGAAAATCAGAGAGAAAAGATCTTCACTCGCGGGTGAAGAGAGGCCTCACTCGAGCACAAAATCTCTGCTCGAGTGATCTTTGCACTTTACACTGGGAATGTCTTCTCGGGTCATCACTCGCATTCCATTTTGACAAGAGTGAGAATTTGCACTCGCGAGTGATATGGATCCTCACTCGAGCACACTTACCTCTGCTCGAGTGAGAAGCATATTCTCAGGAATATGCTCTCTCAACCATCACTCGCATCAGTATTCCAGAGGGATAGAATTTTCACTCGCAAGTGATTTTGGTCCTCACTCGAGCACACTTACCTCTGCTCGAGTGAGAAGCATATTCTCAAGGAATATGCTCTCTTGAACAAGCACTCGCAACTGATCTTGAGAGGGATGGACAAATTACTCGCAAGCATATCTGAACTTCAAGACTCTCGGCCAAGTACTCGCAGTGCCTTGCTCGAGTAGAGAAGAAAGCATGCCTTTGCTTGCTCTCGGCCAAGCACTCGCATACCCTTGCTCGAGTGAATATAGGAAGCATACCATTACTTGCTCTCGGCCAAGCACTCGCATACCATCACTCGCATCCGTGCTCGAGTGAGAATGACTTCTCTGCTCGAGTGCATACTTTGTGCTTCGAGTGATCCATTGATTACAAAGGGAGAATGCTTCTCGGGTACTCACTTCCTGGCTTTCTCTCACACCTGCTCGAGTACAGAAGTGATTTGTGCTCGAGTGCAGATTTCATGCTCGAGCACTCAAGTGCATTTTCACAGCAGATATCAGCAAACATCAAATATGCATTTGGTAACTTCAAAACTTTTCTTAACCTTCTAAAAACATGTTTTGCACATAATTGAATTATTGTTATCATCAAAACTTGGGATCTAACATATGTGTATATATTATAAAGTCCCAGTTAAGTAATGTTACAGGTAAATTTCTTTATAACTCACTTTATTCACATAGTTAATAATTTAATTATAATAAATGTATGGTTGGATTATTGCTTCCTTTTGGACATGTTTGAATATATGATAATATTTTATATGAATGGAAGCTTAATTTATTGTACCTTGTTTCTTAATTATATTATTGGTGATTAAATATAACTGTCATGGCGGTTGCATTTGTGATGGGTTGGAGTAAGGCGGATTTGTATGTTGAGATCTTTTACCACATGGTATGCCATCACTCGATGCACAATGGATGGTACTTGTCAGAGCCCCTTCTTCCATATTTTCCTTTGGCCGGGATTGCATAGGAGTTATGGGATATGTAACACCTCCTTAGTTATGTTCTTTTAAGGACGGGAGCCATAGTCCAGACTTAAGCTCTACACCTTTGGCCGGGTGTATCTTAAGAATTGGTGAGCTTGGAACAATCCAGTCAAATGGATGGTTTTCTGTTGGACTATGTGTTAGCCTATAGCTCTAGCCAACGGTATAAGGATGGACGGTGATATAAGGGAGGTTGCATCTTATATATTGCATATTGCATAATTGTATATTAATTACATGTTGTAATGAAAATACAGATTGACATAATAATGATTAAAATTGTTTTTGTCTTATATGAGGATTATGGTATATATAAATACACACACACACACAGATATATATATATATATGTAATCACTTCCTTCTTTTTATCATATGTGATTTGCTTGTGTACAGTAAAAACTTTCAGTAGTTACCGAGACGTGGAATCTCATTTCTATATATTAACATTTTTCAGGTAATTATTCTAGTAAGGAGCAAGGGAAGGCATCTATGAAGTGAGCTTTAAAGGCTCTATTAGGCTCCTTGTGCACCTTTATGCCACTTTATATTTAATTTCCATGACACTAGGATTATTCTTCGTCCTAAAATATTTTGTTTGATACATATTTTTTTTTGAAACTTTGAATTATTAGTTGAAAGTATCAAGTAATTGTTGTTCAAGTTTTGTTCAGATAACGTCCCTAAATTCATAAGTGACGTTTTAATGGATTGAACTTTTAAGTATATATGTCTTGTCAAATGAGGTGCTACAATGGGAACTACAAATAGCTTAGATGCCTCCCTCCATTTTAAAAAAAAAAAAAATCTCACACACACGCACACACAATATTATGGATGAAAGTACAATAAAATGTATGCTACAATCAATTAGCCAAGAAAAAGTGACATTTATAGAGATATTGTAGAATGTGACTTCAATTTAATATGACCCTCCAACTTTAAAATGATATAAAATTATGATAAATTTTAAAAAGTCTAAAGATGTGAGGAGATAACAGGAATAGGGTATGTAATATGACCCTCCAACTTTCTTCTTAAGGGGACATTATCATGGAGCTAAGGTCAACCAAGCATGAAATTGTTGAGTTAAGGTCATTTAAAAACAAATTACATTTACCTGAGCAAAACAACCATATATCAGTATGGAATCTAGATCTTAACATCATCAAACATAAAATTGTTTACACAAAAATCCATCAATGCTTTAACAAGCGATCTAGCAAACACCAATTTCTACCTAAATGGCCAAGTAAATTAAAAAGAATCAAGGAACAAAACATAAAACAATAGAAGACTAAACTCTTGAAACATAAGTAGACTTAAAACAGTCCAACTATGACCTATAGCTGGGTCACCCAAACAAAACACAAGCAGGAAGTTTCACCTGAACAGCATAAACCACAACATTGATTATATAGAAGCTTGGCCTTAGTCTATCAGTAGACACAATGCGAGCCTGAAAGATATCAACATTAACATGGTAGTCTGATCACCAACTTGCAAAATATGCTAGATTGCTAGAACAGAAGAAAAACCAGATTTAGACCATGGGTAATGTTCAACAAGTTAAATTGAACTTGCCTAGTAGTATATCTTTGCCCAAAATAGGACCAAGAGTGCATACGTTGTGAAGAAAGCAAGACTTGGCATGTCAAGTATGATATGTTGGACAATCTACATACAGGTAATCTGAATATTAAATGCTTAGACAAATTCAGCAATATGGAATATAAGGGGAAGAGTATGTTCCTACCTCTGGCTTTAACTTCTCTACTTCCCAGTGGAATACAAATACAAAACATCGAACTACAAAGGCAGAAGGGTATATATTATTGCATATAATATTCCCCTATTTACAGCCGAATTAACGACTATATCAAAATACACATGGGGAAAAATAAATAATACAAACCCCCGATCATCAAAAAAAATTGAGAAAGTGAAAGACTTTCTGCGTAGTCCAACCATATTCTGGTACTCTCAATTGAATACAACCCAATTGAACCTAAAAACATATAGAGAAAAAAATCCAAGTGAATAGGCATAAAACTACCATAGATTCTACAGTTATACACAATCGCGTGTCTCATTCTCTTCAAGCATTCACTGATATACGAAAACCCTAAAAGTCCTTATCCAATAAAGAATTCCAATTCTAAATCTACCCAAAAAGTGATTAATGGCGAATAGCAACCTAAAAAAATAACTCAACAATGACATTACAAAAGTAGAAGCGTTGAGGCAAAATTTGCAAGTTACCAGAGCAACGATAGCGACGATCCCATAAAGAGCAGTGAGATCATGGAAGACATGATCCTGCCAGAGCGGAGACTCATTGATGTCATGCCACCAAGTGGAGCATTCTGTGAGCTCGATATGAGTGGGCCCCTTTGGTGATTTCATCTTAGGGCACATAAAGAAAGAAAAACAATGTATGTGAAAAACAAAAAGAGCATGGAAAAATCCCACCTTTTAGCAGAGGGCGAATTTGATGATAGTGCACAGTAATGAAGGAAGCATGATTCAAACTAGATGCTTGCAACACATTGAAATTGTGCCTGAGGGAAATTCAAATTTCAAAATTTGAAAACATTAGCGGGAGATGAAATACACTAACTTATGTGAAACCGCGTGATGAGCCATAACATAAGCCGTTACCGTTCTTAGGAACTATAACCTTATTCTCCTATTCCTCTTATGTATATATTGATCACATGTGCATTTTTGCACCTTGACCTTATTGAAAAACAGAGATTACATAAGGTGGTATAATTCGGTTAGGAGAAGGAGAAATTATTAGTACACTAGATTTATAGGAAGAGTTTTTTTATTTAAAAAAGAACAAAATGACATATCAAAAATAAAGAAAAAGACAAATAAATAACGCTTGAACTTCAAAATCCCAAATCAATGATTTCCTGAAAAGCTGAGTTATCAATTGTCATACTCTATTTATCGATTACATTATTCTCATTGTTAAGTATTCAAAGTACAACATAAGCAAATGAAGAAAAAAGAAGAAGAAAGATTACATAAGTGCTGGAAAAAAACTAAAATTATCGGAAGAAACTGAAATAGAGGAAAACAATCATAGTAAAGAAATTGTCAACACCTGATTCCATTTTGATATGTGCAGGGTAATAATGAACAAATTCCATAGGCAAACAGAAAAGTACAGTTATACTGATAATAAGTATTTGTTTACAGACAGTCATTAACAGAGCAAAATTCACTAATAATTACATATATATACATAATATCCTTAAAATATTCCAAATACAGGCTAAATAAAACCACTGGCTGTGTCTCGAGAAACGTGCCTGTCAGTTGTTTGTAATTGTGTCCTTGCCTTTTGAACCGTTGGCACCCGCTGAGACATTTTGATTTAGAAAAAATGGTGATTACACAAAACAACAATGCCCATAATCTCTTTCCCTTTACCAGGAGATTACACAAAACTATACTATCCATCAAATATACACAACTATTTAGCACAAAATATCTAAATGATTTTATACATGATAACTATTAAGCAAAAGAAAACTCCCGATCCGGAGCTCAACCACTCTTCGTCACCCGCTTTCCTTTCGATCCTTCAGCCCTATCTAAAAAATTTAGTTTTTGGGAAAGTGAGATTCTAAAGAATCCTCGTAGTGTCAAATCACTCATAATTTGCACAACAATAAGGCATGAAATCAATCATAACACACCCATCGCATTACAACGGCAGTTACAGCGGCAAAAGCAGGTATGATGAAGGCCACCCTTACGTTTGCTCACGCTGAATTGCTCATGTTGTATTGCACACATCACAGTTCACAACAATATATATATATATATATATATATATATATATATATATATATATATATATATATATATATATATATATATATATATATATATATATATATATATATTTAACCACAATTGAATTTCATATAACAGTTCACAATACACAGCCATACTGGCCGGATTACAATTCACAATAGATCCATGTCGATTACAACGGCAGTTCAAGGGCCGGGTAGGTGTGATAAGCATCCACCCCCTACGACGGCTCCTGTTGAAGTGCTCATGCTGTAATGGACCATGGCACATTTTCCTTTACATTTCACTAAGCACAAAATCACATTTCACAAACACTATGATAAATTATGCATACCAGATATCATACACAATATAAGAGAGAAATCACTACTAGCTCGTTCCTTCCGTGCACGCTCTGGCACTGTTTTCTCCCGAATAGGGCAAACGTCGTATCCTATAATTCATAATGAGTAACGAAGTATCAATTCTCTATTCCAATTCTTAATGACCTCTCACACTTAATTAGTTATCATTATTGCTCTTTGAGTACTCACGAATCACTCTATCAATAGCTCTAAAAGGTTGGAAGATTATCCCCAAAGATCCCTTTTTCAAAGCTCAAATTGATATTTTCTACTGTGACACTCGAGTGAATATGACCTCACTCGAGTGAAGAAGGCCTCACTCAGGTGATGGTACGGTCTGCACTCGGGTACTAGAGAGTGAAGGATAACGAGTGGACACCCAAGAGCACAAGGACTTTTCAGAGACTACAACACTCGAGCATACTGGACCTCACTCAAGTGATAGCCAAATGCCTTACCCAAGCACTAGAGAGTGAAGTCCAGGAAGTGAGGACCTGAGAGCACATGAGTTTTTAATGAAGAGGAGCACTCAAGCACAGGACATTGCACTCGAGTGATGGATCAACACTCGCAAGTGAGGCTATATACTCTTGAGATTTTCCAGAAAGCACAACAGAAAAATTGAAGAGAACAATGAATATGCCCACAGAACTCAAGTGATACTCAACTTCACCCGAGTGAAGTTCATCACACACTCGAGTGAATCCCAAATGACTTGAGTGATTCTATCAAAACTAGAAAACTCAGCAAAACTGACCATTCGTCCTAACCTTTGCCCAAATGATTATATTGGTCCCAAACTTTTACTCAAGGCTACTCCCACACAAAAACATCCAAGAAATCTCATGGAACCATCAAAATTACCAAAATCCTATTCCATTATCATGCTTTGGTTTGAATCAACATTAGACACCAAAATCCCAAAACCACCAAACTTAACATTTCAACCTCCAATCAATCTATCTATCCAAAACTCACCACAAGGTACCATTTTCATGCCAATAACATACCAAATACCCAATAACACTCATTTTTGCATTTAAGGCCATAATTACCAAAAATTCCAAACTTTATACAATGGCATGAAACATAGATAGAAAGATTGGTCTCACTTACCTCTTCAACTTTTCCAAAGACACTTCTTGATTCTCCAACTTCTAGATTTTCATGATTCCTCAAATCACCACCAATGGAGAAACTACAACCATCAAATTGAAGCTCTCACTCCAAGAAGCAACATTAATGAAGTGAACTTTGGCATTAGAGGTCTTTAACTTTCCTTAAATTCTAGCTTTTCTTTCTCTCTCCTAAGCTCCCATAGCTGCTGAAATGGAGGAGGGAATGAGAGAGAAAAGAGTGTGAAGGAGATGAAGAATGATGATGCTACACCCCCCTTAACTTGCAGCCGAAAATGAAGGAAGAAAAAGAAAGAGAAAATAATAAACAATTGGGTATTTGACTTTCTCTACACTCTCTCTTCTTCCAAACTTACCAAGTGTCACCAATTCATTGGCTCTCATAAAAATAAGCAACCAATTATCTTATCTGATCCCTCAACTAGCCATTTAATCACATATCTCATTTTTCTCTTAGCTAGTAATTAATTTCTCCATTAATCACTAACTAATTGCCCAACAAATTCTTTTTTTAAATTTCCACTAATTATGGCATAATAATTAATATCACTGCCAAAACCCATAATTATTCCACCTTAATTCAATAATTATCCTCAATAATTATCCTTAACCCTTAATTGAAATTTGGGGCGTTACAACTGCTGTCGTTTGTGGGTTGAAGACTAAAGGTCGATTTTTTTTCCTTTTCTCCTAAGGCTACAATCTACTGTTCACTTATCAAAAAAAATAAAAGGGTTGCAGGGCCAGCCCGTTTAAGCCTGTAGCCCTATAAGGCCGGCCCTTTTAAGCTTGCTTCCTTTTTTTCTCCCTAAATCACAAGCCCAGCCCTTGGCGGGCTCGGGCTTAAACGGGATGGCCTGACATGCTCAGCCCGATTTCCCAGCTCTAATTGAAATTGAGGGCAGAGCAGGTAAAACACAATGACTAATTGTAAAACACTATCAGACCAGTTTAGCTCATCACTTTTTAGAAACAAAGAACTGTATTTTTTATAAAATTTTGACATCAAATAAAGAAGGAGCAAAGCTGGGGAGCCAACTTGCCGACATGATAAACCCTCTATATAGTAAATTTTATGTCTAAATCATGAAGCATTAGCACTAATAAACTGAAAGATTAACAATCAATCTTTGTACATACATTTTAAAGACAAAATTGGTTTTTGAAAAAATAAACGGCTAGTCTAAACTAACATCAGTAAATTCCCACCAGGTTTATTCTAAAGAAACAAAATGACAGAAAATGAATGGTACCTTTGCTTTCTTTGAATGGCCTTAATTTGATTTTCTTAAGCTAATTACTGTCTTAAAACACCTGAGCCTGTTCCCGATGCAAAGTAACTTCTTTCAAATTAGTATAATCCTAGCATAAGTTGTGATAAATGTAAAAAACATTGGTGTGTCATTCAAGAAATAAGGATTTAGTACATGAACAATGATCAATAGCAATTAACTGGTCTGTACAAAGCTAGCAAAGAAAATGTAATGTTGCACATTGAAAATTCCGTCTCTATTCCTAGTAGCATGCAATAGTTTACACTCATACACACCTCCATCTATCACTCACTTATCCTCCAATTTGTCTCTGACTTTCATGTATTCAGTTTCTATATCTTTCCCTATATATACATTGTAATCCTTTTATCATTTGTGATATATGAATTAAGTGAGAATGAGATCTTAGAGTCTTATATGGTATCAAAGCTGGTCCTAAAATGCCTGCCAACCAGAGACGGTGAGGCGAGAGAGAGAAACAACGGAGAAACAAAAAAAACAGAGGGATCAACAGAGATCTGAGATCTCACCCACACCGGCGAGTGAGCATACACTGCTAGGCCAATGATGACCGCAAACCGCCAATCGGAATTCAATCTGAGCAACGCGTGGCATCTATGTGCCACTAGTACACCAGCGCATGAACTTCACACGCCACCGTCTGTACACCACGTGTGACCCTACGCGCCACGGTTCACAGTGCTTCAATTCACCATTCTTCTCCCAAAAAACAAGTCATAGTATTTTTAGCCATCATTTCTTCTAGAAAACACATGGATTCTTCCAAATTTTCTCCTCTTTTTGGCTATCTTTGTAGAAATCCAACCATAACTGGAGCCACACCAATGGCGCTCATGTCTAATACAAATCCTGAAACTCAAGACTCATCTTCCTCCTCTCATTCCTCCACTACTAGTAGCACAATAACTACACCATGACTTTTAGATAGTCAGATTATGCCTATTAACCACAAGTTCAATAGAAGAAACTATCTCCAGTGGTCTCAAACCGTGCTAAGATATATTCGTGGTAAGCGAATGGAGAAATATATCAATGGATCAGCACCTCAGCCTCCTCCTAATGACCCCAATTTTGATACATGGTTTGCTGAAAGCAATCAAGTTATGACTTGGTTGTGCAACTCTACGACTGATGAAATCAGTTAAGGTTATCTCCTAGCAACCACTACAAAAGAAATATGGGATGAAGCAAAGCAAACTTACTCTTCCCTTGATAACACCACTGCTTTAATCCACTTGAAGTGACAACTTCAAGATCTGAGACAAGGTAACTTGCTAATTACTAATTATTATAATACCTTACATAAACTGTGGCAACAACAAGATCTCTTCGATTCACATCCATAGGATACTGTCAAAGATGCTTAGTTACATAAGAAAAACCAGTATATGACTTCTTGGGACTCAACGATTCATTCGAAGAGATAAGAGGCCGAATCATGGGACTCAAACCCATGCCACGTCTGTTTGAAGTAGTCAATCATGTGTAAGTCAAAGAAAATAGAAAACTCTTGAATCAAGGCAGCTCAAGCTCAATTGAAAGATAAGCTTTGGCAACCAAATTGACCACAAGACAAATGACGAATAAATGGTATAATTATTGCAAGAAGAAGGGCCATATCAAAGAAGAATGCTGGAAACTTCATGGAAAGCCAGTAATTAACAAACAAAGCCATATTACTGCAACTGAACAAGAGACTGAAAATAAAGATTCCCTAAGCAAAGAGGAACTGCATATGTTTCATAGGATGCTATATAGATAGAATAAGTCTAACTCTATGCCTGGTATCAACCTTGTGCAATCAGGTAACTCTATTATAGCTCTAAATACTGTATGAGCTAGTGAAAATGCTTGGATTATTGACTTAGGAGCAACTGATCACATGACTAGTAATCATACATTGTTTGCAACTCTTAAATTGATTCATAAGAATCGTCGAGTCAAAGTTGCGAACGGCCTGTATACTACAGTTGAAGGAATTGGCATAGTCATACTCTCTAATTCCCTAAAAATTCACAATGTTCTATTTGTGCCTGCACTCACTGTCAATCTTATATCTGTGAGTAAATTAACTAAAGATAGACTGTGCCGAATCATTTTTATAACGATGTTTGTGTTTTCAGGATTTAAATTCGTGGAGGACGATTGAAACTTCTAGATAATGGTATGGATTATTCTATCTTGAAGGATCACACTTGAAATCAGACGATGCAAGGAAGGCAAGACGGGCACTGGTTAGCTCCAATTCTCAGAATAATATTGTACACTTATGGCTCTGTCGCTTAGGACACCCTAGTTTTGATTATATGAAGCAGTTGTTTCCAGATTTATTTAATAAAAAGTCTATTCCTTTGCATTGTGAAACTTTCCAAATTGCAAAACAAACTAGATCTTCTTATCCTAAACAACCAAACAAACCTTCCTCACCATTCACACTAATCCATAGTGACATTTGGGGTCCTGCACGAATAAAAACCCTCACCAATGCTAGATGGTTTGTCACGTTCATAGATGATCACACTAGAACCATATGGGTTTATTTAATGAAAGACAAATCTGAAGTAGCAAGGTATTTCAAAACTTCTATACCTTTGTGCGAACCCAATTTAATGTTTCCAATAAGATATTTCGAAGTGATAATGCCAAGGAGTACATAAGCAACACCTTTACTGAATTTCTTGATCAATAAGGAATTCATCACCAAACTTCCTTCCCATACACACCTCAACAAAATAGAGTAGCTGAGCGAAAGAACCATCACTTGTTGGAAGTAACCCGAACTTTACTAATAGAACAAAATTTTCCTCAAATTTTTTGGGGTGATGCCCTACTCATTGCAGCTTATCTCATTAACCGCATGCCATCCAAGGTTCTAAAATTCGACACCCCTATCCAAAAACTCCTAGAACACTTTCCAAATTGCTAAATAATCACTTCATTTCCTCCTAAGGTGTTTGGTAGTGTCGTTTTTGTTCACAAAAATTATGGCAACAAATTTATTACTCGAGCTAACAAATGCCTATTTCTTGGTTACTCCTCGGCTCAAAAAGAGTACAAATGCTATTGTTTCACTTCCAAGAAACTTATTGTCTCCTGAGATACAGTCTTCTCAAAAGACGAAGCATATTACCCCAAATTACCCATGCAGGGGGAGTACACTGATATTGAATGGCTAATCCTGAATAAACCTGAACCATCATCATCACAACCTATTCTTATACCTATCATTAACTCATTACCTTCCATAAGCCAACCTAGTCCTACCCAACTTGATCATGAATAAAAATATCTTCCACCTCAACCTGAACCGACACCTAATGAACTGGAAAAAAATGTTGAGATCAATTCAGGGATGGATACCGAACCGCAATGAGATGAAGAGTTCAAACTACAAATTCGAGAAGAACCAAACATTGGTAAAACTATCTCTCCCATTCAAAGGAACAACCATGCTCTAATTCTAGATTAAATCCTAAAGAACTGGGTTGGTCTATTGTATTGAGAAAAGGGGTAAGATCTTTTACTCAGCATCCAATTCAACGTTTTGTCTTATATAGTAACCTATCTGTAAGAATGTAAAGCTTTATTGTAAACAATGCATAGATTAAAATCCCAAACACATTTCAATAAGCTATAGCTGATCCAAATTAGAAATGAGCTATAGAAGAGGAGTTGAGGGCACTCAAGGAAAATAAAACATGGGAGATTACAATTCTTCCCAAAGGAAAGAAACCAGTAGGATGCAGGTGGATCTTTAACCTAAAATACAATCCTGATGGTAGTATCAACAAATACAAGGCAAGACTTGTTGCAAAAGGATACACCCAGACATATGGAATTAATTATCAGAAGACATTTGCTCTAGTAGCCAAGCTTAATACTATCCAAGTGCTATTATCAATCACAGCCAACTTGGATTGGTCATTGCACCAACTAGACGTGAAGAATGCCTTTCTAAATGGAAACTTGGAAGAAGAAGTTTACATAGAGATTTTAGATGGAATTTTAGCTCCTAACAACTCTGTGTGTAAACTCAACAAGTCATTGTACGGACTTAAGAAATCTCCTCGGGCATGGTTTGGTAGATTCACTAAAACAATGAAAAGACTTAGGTATATTTAGGAACAAGCAGATGACTCATTGTTCATCAAACGTGTTAACGGCAAAATCACAATCTTGATCGTCTATTGTTAGATATGAATAGTTTTGATGATGTCAAATATAGATGTTAAATATGAGCAAAAAGTTTGTATGATATAATTATCTTCTACATTGACTAACTACTATATTTAATGTTGCATATTTTGTAGATTAGTCATAAACCCGATTGTGGGTTGATGTTATAATACCTCATATGTGAAGAATAATCATCAAGTGACAAAACAAGAAGAAAGAGATTGAAGAAAGAAGAAGAAAGAGATTGAAGAAAGATCCAAGCTACTAGAAGTGATACCGGAGGTTTCTATGATCATACGGAAGTTGGAATGGGTCAATACGAAGCTAAAATGATGTATACGGAAGCTATGGTACCTTTGGGGATGATTACCCGAGTAATCACTCGAGTAATATGGCATTGTCTGATTTTGGAGGTGTTTACTCGAGGCCTTACTCGAGTAATCTGCCGGGTTATTTGATGAATTACTCGAGGCGGAACTTGAAGTAAATAAGACTCTGTTTTTCGCGCGGCAGAACAGAGGTTCGGTATTTTGATGATATCTCTCCAACCACATGTCGGAACGAACTGAAACCGGTGGCATTGGAAACTAGACTTCCAACACGAACTTTTGACACCAAGATCATATTCAAAGGAGTTCAGATGAGGGAGATATGATCTGTTGAAGTTGACTCATGAATCACCGTCATATTCCAGGACAGTTTTGGTAATTTGGTCATAACTCTCAAAATACATATCGGATTGAGACGAAACCGGTTCCATATGAAAGAAGACTCAAAGAGCTTTCCATGGATATATAATTTGTCACATTTGAAGCTATATCCTAAGAGCTATGACTTCTGGAAGTTGCTGCTCGTGATTTCAGGATTGTCTAAGAACAGTAGATACTCTTTGGATCATAACTTTCTGTACACAACGAGTTTGGAGTTGATTCTTGTTGCATTGGAATGTAGATAATGAGGGCTTTCCGATGATATATAATTTGCCATGTTTCGAGTCAAAATCAAGAATTTACTTGAAGGCACTACTCGAGTAACTAGTTGAAAACAAAAGACTTTACTCGAGTAGGTACTCGAGTAATCACATAGAAAACTTCCAGTTGCCTTCAGGTTGCCATTGATACTCGAGGAGCTACTCGAGTAACTTTGTTTCTGAAATTATGGAGCTCTCGGCATTTTGTACCACTGCAACATTACTCGAGTAAGTACTCGAGTAAACTTAAATGAATACTCGAGTAGCTACTCGAGTAAAGCACTATGCATGAAGAGTTATTGACGAAAACTTCAAGTCACTACTGGAGTAAATCACTGTTCATGAAGAGAGAACTTCAAGTCACTACCCGAGTAAGTTATGCAGAAAATGGAAGGTCACTCGAGTAGCCACTCGAGTAACCTGTGAAGAAACTTGATGTTTACTCGAGTAAGTACTCGAGTAATGCTTCCCAGAAAAACAGAACAGCGTCTCGAAGATTCTGGAAATCAATGGAATGATCATATAACTCATTCTTATTGCTTCTAATCACTCTAATACTTCATTATATTAGTGATTAATGTATTTCTCCAGGAATACAATGAAGATATGATGTGAAGAGTCAAAAGGTGAATTTACGGAAGAGGAGCGTCAACGTTATAACGGCTAGTTTTCAAATTGAAGAAGCCACACTCCAACGGATATATTATGCTCAAACGGTCATCAACCTTCATCAACTATAAATAGAAGATCATCCATAACAGAAGGGACTAAGTGTGCATACATCATCGAAATGTCAACATCCTGAACCAACGCTCATCACACATACTCTCTGTTTCTCTACTTTCTATATCATTTACATTTGAGAGAGAGAGTTTTTGTATTATACTTCAGTGTTCATCATATCCACTCTGTGAGAGAGTTTGTAAACACTTTCAATTGTATTTCTGAATTGATCTCAAGGTAGAGGGACCTTGAGTGGGTTGATTTCCTTACGGGAAGCTGTAGAGAGAATCACTGGTAAGACTTTCTACTCGTAAGACTTACAAGGTGCAAGCAGTAGAGAACGTTGCTGCTCGTAAGACTTACAGTGGTGTAAGCAGAAGAGAACGTTGCTGCTCGTTAGACTTGCATAGGTAAGCTGGAGGGAAAGGTCTTCGGGATTGCTCTGCTCGTAAGACTTGTTGTAAGGGGGAGTATCTTGGTGAGAACTTTGTAAAGGCTTTTCTTGTGCCTGGATTAAACAAGAAAATAGTGGATTTGAAAATCTCAGGAGGAGCCTGGGGACTGGACGTAGGTCATCGTGGATTGGGCCGAACCAGGATAAATCACAGTTTGCATATTCTCTTCCCTAAGCTCTTATACTTCCAGCATATATCATTTAAATATCTAACTGTGATTTATGATTCATTACTTTCATATTTATTGCTTCCTCTAATATGCGAAAGGAATTTCAAAGTTCTTAAGTTTTTATCTTACACCCAATTCACCCCCCTCTTGGGTGTCAGCCGGTTCTAACATCTATGTTGATGACTTGGTCATTACAGGAAATGATGAAGAATTCATTGCTCATTTAAAACAGGACTTGTCAACTGAGTTCTAGGTGAAAGACCTTGGACAAATGAGGTATTTCCAAGCCATAGAAGTGGCAAGAACTAAAAAGGTTATTAATGTATCCTAGCGGACGTATACCTTAGATTTGTTGCATGAAACTGGAATGCTAGGGGCGCAACCTAAAGGAACACCAATGGAAAAAGGTTGCACTTAGAAATCAAATCAAATGGTGTCCCAGTCAACACAGAATAGTACAGAAGACTTGTTGGGAAACTCATATACTTGACCCACACGTGTCCAGACATTAGCTATGCAGTTAGAATAGCAGGTCAATTCATGCACCAGCCACAAGAAAAACACATGGCAGCTGTATACAGAATCGTAAGCTATTTAAATCTTAATCCTGGAAGAGGAATCTTCTTTAAGAAATGCACTTATCGAAATATATATTGATATAGACCATGCAAGGAATAGAGAGACTAGAAGATCAGTCTCAGGATATTGCACATATATGTTGGAAAATCTTGTTACATGGAGAAGCAAGAAACAAACTGTGGTGTCACCAAGTAGTACGAAAGCCGAACTGAGATCTGTTAATCATGGAGTACATGAAGGACTTTAGGTCATCAGATTGTTGAAGGAGTTAGGAATTCCATATGAGGGACCAATGCAAATTTGGTGTGACAATAAATCCAGCATTGAAATGGTCAAGAACCTAGTCTATCATGATAAAACAAAACATGTTGAGATAGACAGACACTTTGTTAAAGAGAAAATTGAAGCAAGCATCATGAATTTGTCCTACATCATATCTAAAGACCAAATTGCAGATGTGCTAACAAAACCACTAAGTAGAGCTACATTTGAAAAGTTTTTTTGCAAGCTGGGTATGATTGACATATACTCTCCAGCTTGAGGGGGAGTGTTAAATGTCAGCAATATCAGCACCGAATAGCATGCAATAGTTGACACTCACACACACCTCCATCTATCACTCACCTATCCTCCAATTTGTCTCTGATTTTCATGTATTCAGTTTCTATATCTTTCCCTATATATACATTGTAATCCTCTTATCATTTGTGATATATGAATTAAGTGAGAATGATATCCTAGAATCTCATACTTTCTATATCAAAGTAAAGTTGCATTTTTATAAACAATAATCTCTCTAAGAGTATCTTAGTTTGTTAAAATCTAAAAGAAAATGGATGCAGTAAAATTGCACACTTTAAACAAAAGCTATTACTACTCTATGTGCTGTGTAACACCCTAAATTTTGATTAAGGGCTAATTGCAATATTGAGAATGATTATGTGGATTAATGTGGATTTGAGATCCGAATAATTATTAGAAATGCGCAACACTCTATATTTAGCATACTTATGTGGCAAGATAGTTAGTTGGGCTAATTATTGAGGTAAGGGATGGATAAAGAAAAAGGGAATTTAAATTGTGTTATGTGGCAATTTCAGTAAATATGCGATAATCAGTGGAAAAAGGGAAATCATCAGTTAATTAGTTAGTGATTAATGGAGAGATTAATTACTAACAAGAAGGAATGAGAAATGTAACTAAATGACTAATGGAATTGGTTAGTGTAACTAAGTGGAGGATTAGTTGTGAGGAGATTGCATGAGAGAGTGATATGTGGCATTGTTGTGTAAGCATGATGAGAGTTGTTGAGGAAGTCAACCAAGCATGGTCTCATCATTTTTTCTCTCTTCCTTCTCTCCTATAGTTCAGCTGAATGAAAAGAGCATGGGAGCCCAAATAATCATCATTCATCTCTCTCCACACACTCAACCTCTCTCATTTTCTCTCTCTCCCTCTCTCTTATGTGTATGGGGCAAGGGATGGGCAGAATTTCTGCCTTCATTCCCATCATTTCATCACACTCATCTTTATCTTATCCCTCCAAGGATTTTGTGCAGCCATTGGAGCTTGAAGAGGAAGAAGAGCTTGGGAAATAGGTGAGATTTTGACCCTTCTAATGACCTCTAATGGAAAAACTCCCTTCTTCAATCTTGTTCCATATGTTGAGAGCTTCAATTCTATGGTTTTAGATTTGCCATTGGTGGTGATTTGAGCTCTCAAGGAAATATAGAGTTTGGAGAATCAAAGAACTCCTTGGAGAAAGTTAAAGAAGTGAGTGAGTTAAGCATTTTGATATAAGTTTTGTGGTCATTTGGTTAAGTTGGAATTTCTGGGAATTTAGCCCTATTTTTGAAAATTAGTGTCTTGTGGTGTTTGAGTCGTTGTTGTCATGGATATGATGCTTTGAGATGTATCTTGGATAGATAGAATTTGATTGAAGCTTAAATGCCAAGTTTGACAATTTTGGGATTTTTGTTGAACATAGGCCAAAAACAGAATATATAGATGGAATGAGAATTTGGTTATTTTGATATTTCCATTATGTTCCTTGTGGAAAATTTTGTGGGAGTAGTGTTGGATATGAATTTTGAACCATTGGGAATTTAGTTTTAAAAGTGGCAAGTCTTGGTTAGTGAAAAACTCTGTTCTGGCAGTGGCTTTGTATAGACGTTTTAAAATAGCAAATGGTGTTGAAAAATTTTAAAACTTTCTAGTCTTAAATTTCACTTGCCAAGCTTCAAAATGGACTTATATTTCATGTCATTTCGATTTGTGAGCTAGGAGTTATGCCTGTCCAAAGTTTGATGCTAAATCTGGGAACAATTCTGGAGCAGTGTGGACATTTCTTAAATTCTGTATTTGTGTGGTGATTTCTGGTAATGGTCCATATTTTTCTAGTAAAGAAGACTTAAATAGATTTCAATGGTCTTTGGGATCACCTCATTTCGATTTTTCTAGAATTAGTTATGAATTTTCGAAGTTCAGCCAAGAAACAGAATTTTCCTGGCCGCAGCCAGAAACCTTCTGTGCTATCTCTGGCCACAGCCAGAGGTTTTTTGGCTGCAGCCAACCCCTGTTTTCAGCACCTTGTGATTTTGAAAAGTGATTTCCAACCTAGTACTTCCCAATCCTTTTAGACGATTGTTAGAGACTTTTGAAAGAGGTAAGCTTCACCTAATAGGGGTGAATTGGGTGATGTGATAAATTTTTCGCTTGATGTGGTGATATGAAAATAGTAGTAGACAGAGTAGAGTTGAGAAGATTGGAACACAGAGAGTTATACTGGTTCGGCCTAAAAACCAGGTCTACGTCCAGTCCTCAGAGATCAAGACCTACTAAGATTTTCACTATTCTTCCAAGATTCAATAGGCTCTCAAAATGCCACAAAACAACAATTGTCCTCGAACGGACTACGAGCAGAAATATTCTCATACTAAGAAATTTCTCTCCCCCTTACGACAAGTCTTACGTGCAGAAAAACAACCTATGACCTTTCCCACTTGCTTACGTATACAAGTCTTATGAGCAGCAACGTTCTCTCCTGCTTACACCACTGTAAGTCTTACGAGCAGCAATGTTCTCTACTGCTTGTATCTTATAAGTCTTATGAGTGAAAGGTTTAACTAGAAATTCTCTCAACTTCTTCCCTCATAAGGATATCTACCCTCTCAAGGTTCCAATACCTTGAGATCAAATGAAAATAGAATTTGAAATGTATATGAACTCTCTTACAGAGCAAGTATGATAAACACTGAAGATCAATATGAATACAGAGAAAATATGAATAACAGAGACTCATGAATTTGCTTGTGAATTCTTGTGCTTCGTTATTTTTGACGATCTCTGGGACTCTGTATTTATAGACATTCGTTTTTGCCCGTTTGAATAACGATCATTGTGGAGCGAGGCATGTAACTGTGGAACGACATGCGCACGTTTGAAAACTTTGAATGCGGTAGGTACGTGCTTGTCATGATGTTGTCTTCCATTGTTTGACTTCCCTCGCGTCTGTTTATTTCAAACGTTCATCCTCCTGTATCACACTTATAATACATTCAAAATGATGTTAAATAATAATAATAAGTGATGATAAGATAAATAAATATCATTAAACCATATTCGGATTGAACGCTGTAAAAGCTGGTGCATTTTGTCTTCTGGCAGAGTATCACTCGAGCATGGACGGGCTCACTCGAGTGAATACACATATTTTCTCTTTGTTCTTCAGTTTTGTGCTTGCACTCTCACAGAAGTTCAAACAGTTAATTTTCTCACTCGCGAGTGATGTGGAGCCTCACTCGAGCACAACTCCTTCTGCTCGAGTGGCCTTGCTTATTACACTAGGAGACCCGTCTCTGGACAACACTCACATACCATTTTAGCAAGAGTGAGATTTTGCACTCGCAGGTGATGTGAGCCCTCACTCGAGCACACATACTCCTGCTCGAGTGAGAAGAATATTCTCATGTAATATACTCTTGTTATCAGCACTTACATCAGAATTAGAGAGAGTTAGATTTCTCACTCGCGAGTGTTGATGTGTTACTCGGGCATATGAAGCCTCACTCGGGCATACTTATACTTCTCTGACCTTTATGACTCTCAGCCAAACACTTGCACTCTCTCACTCGCTAGTGCTCGAGTGCAAACAGCTTCATGCTCGAGTATTGATTACAATACTCGAGTACATTAGTAAGGATGACAGGAATTGCTCTTGGCCAAGCACTCGCAGTCCCTCACTCGCATGTGCTCGAGTGAGAAAGAGTCTTCTGCTCAAGTACTATCTCCAGTGCTCGAGTGCATCAGTAAAATAACAGTGGTTTGCTCTCGGGCAAATACTTTCTGGCTATCACTCGCATCTGCTCGAGTACAAAAGAGCTCCATGCTCGAGTGCTAGTTCTTGTGCTCGAGTACATCAGTTAAATCTAACAGCAGACTTCACAGAACTTTGCCATATGCATTTGGTAACTTTGTAATCATTCCTTAGACTTATAAAACTATGATTTGCACACAATTGCCTTTTGTTATCATCAAAACTTGGGATCTAACAACTTTCATAACTACTTAAGGGACTTTAATGATAACCAAAACTAAGTGTTTTGAAGTCATTTGAGTATTGGAATAAGTGATAATATGTCGTCCTTAATGATTATAGGATTTGATATTTGCTCGGAACGTAGAAGGCATACGCCTGAACAAGAACGGAAAGAATAAGGTAGTGACACTTTATCCTATATCATGTTTAATGCATTGCTCATACGTATTTATCATTGAATGATGTTGATTGGGTCCGCGGCGAGTAGCCCGGCTTTGGATGTTGCTGCTTGGGTTTGTGGCAGTTAGCCCAACCTTGAATGTTGTTGATTGGGTTTGTGGCGGGTAGCCCGGCCTTGAATGAATGATTGAGTCGCGGCGGGTAGCCCGGCTTTGAATGTTGTGTAGCTGAACTGTGATATATACTTACATACTTTGTTTAATTATACATAATATACGTAAACTGTTGCTACTGGGATTCTTTTGAATCTCACTCTTTCCAAATAACATTTTTTAGCCAAGGCAATTGGATCTCGGGACAAGCAAGTGAGTAAGGGCGACTAGAATTGCCGATGGTAGTCTTAGTTTCTTTTTGGTTTTTGATTATCATTTGAACAACTGTATGTATATATTGGATTGACCATAGATTTGTAATTGTTGTGTAATCCCCGGTTTGGAAAACTGAGATAGGCAATGATGCCCTGTAAAACTCTTGGATTAATGATATTATCCCGGGTGAATGTCAGGAATTTTATTAATACTCTGATATTGTATATGTGACGAACCAAACAGGCCAATTATTTTTGTGAATGAAAGGAAGGAGACCTTGTCATACAGGTTTTTGGAAAAAGGTTTTTAATTACTCTCGATCTCTTATCCAATTATAAAATGAGTTTAAACACTAATCTCGGCCTTGATAATGACGGGGGTTACATGCTGTCGGGCAAATACCAAACAAGGCAACTATTTCTTCACTATATATGTAATCCCAATTATAATTATCCTGCTAACTGAAAATTTAAAAAAGAAATTAAAACCACTAGAGGATGTTGCTCATCAAGTAATACGCTTAACAGTGGTGGAAACATGGATCAACTAACCAACTGCATGAAAACAAACATGTCCTATCTGTCTCTCTCACTTGACAGAAGGAAAGGAAGACGAAGGAAGAGAAGACCGAATCTGGAAAAATGAAGGAAGTAAGAACCACCGTTGAGGACCGACAGAATCTGGAGACTGGAGGAGGGAGATTTGGAGGTGGAGGATGGCGAGACCTATGTAGGAGCAATATAGGAAGGTGAAGCGTGGCTTCAGAAATCAGAGTGCGTGAGCGAGGCGCGGGATAGACCGACCGAACTTTAGGCCTTACTACCTTAGGGCATCTGTATTTTATTCAGCAATTAGAAAAATAATTAAAAATCCAATATGCAAATGTCTTCTACATTTTTATTTTACCATAATTCTTCTCCGTTCATAATTGATGACCAACTTCTCATTCATCCTTTTCATCCCCTCCCCTATTTTAGGGATAATACGAACATAACATATGAATAGTTTTTTTGAATGACACATTTGAATAGTTGATATTTTATTTTATACAGAATAATTTTTTTTATTGTAATATTAAAGTATTTATATCAAAATTTGACAATTTGAATTTAATTAATTATTTGATAAAGAAATGCACGGGGAGTTTTGGTTTCACATCTTTATTAACTGAGCTATTTATAAACTAATAAAGCTTATTCTAATTCGGACTCTTCAAAAAAATACTAATTTAGCCATAAAACCCAAAAAGATTTTGATAAAAAACTAAGGATATTGTGAATATATCTGACAAGTTTTTAATTAGACTATTTATATAATCTAATTGATGAAAAATGGTTTAGTGGTGTTAATGAATAAAAAGATATTGAAGGATATTGGAAAATAGGATTAGTTTAAGGATTTAAAAAGATATTAGATTAAGAAAAATTGATTATTATAGGATTAGATAATATAATCTAGAGTAAAATATTCAACTCATCATTCTGTTTTATCTTAATTACACATACATATCCTTTATTTTGAAAACATTCATATTAGTTCAAACTATTAATAGGGTCAAAAAAATTGTTGAAATATATTTATTAATTAAAAATCATATTATTTACTGATTTACCCCTCATTATGTCATACCCCTAATTTATATTTTAACATTAATATTACAAAACCCTTTAAATTTTTAGTCAGTGACAAGTAATCCAATTGCCTTAGGCTTTTATTTTTTACATTAAGTACCTACAGATAGTTTTGTCCTTGAGTTTCTAATTTAAAACCTCCTCCAGCCATCAAGCCTAGGGGTGTTCAAAGTGTCCCGATCCCGATTATCCCAGCCTAGTCCCTAACATTTTATCCCGGGAATTTCCCGTCCCGGCCGGAATCGGGACCGGGATCACACCTTATGATCCCAATCCCGTCTCGGTCCCGTTTTTTTTTTAAATTGTTTTCCTTAAAAAATAAGTTATTCTTTTATTTTTATATTTTTTACCCCATAAATGAAATTATCATTTGATAAAATCTATATCACATATTTAGCTAGAGTTAAATCATATATATCGTGATACTAATCCTAATTATATAATATATAAAGATGATAACAAAAATGATGAATGTAATAATAATAATAATAATAATAATAATAATAATAATAATAATAATAATACTACTACTACTACTACTACTACTACTACTACTACTATGTTATTCTTCAATTTTATATCAATTTGTGTGATTTTTATTACCTTATTAGATGTTAAATAATCATTTTAAACACTGTATTATAGAAAATTTTAAGTAATATAATAATATTATTGAAACCAGGAATTCCTGGTCCCGGTTATACCGGGACTTTCTCGGGATCGGGAATGACTTCCCACTCCCGGCTACCCCCGGGACGGGAACCGGGAATGAGTGATTCCGGTCCCATCCCGGGATTTGAACACCCCTAATCAAGCCTTGGCACGGCAAAGCTCTATGCTAAACAATTATCTGCCATACTTGAACCATAGATATCCGATTCTTTTTTACTAAATCATGGAGGGTGGAAGGGTAAAAATACCCATGAACTTCTATCAAAATGCGTCTGATATCATATATATTTTAGAGATGCAAAAATACTAATGAACATTCAAAATATAAGCAAAAATGTTAGCACTGTTGAATTTGAACTAACATCATTATAATAGGGCCTATATTCTTTTTGTATATACATATGTAACGGTGGTATATTATATTTAACGATATTAGCATTTTTGCTCTCATTTTTAATGTTCATGGGTATTCTGCACCTGTGAAATATATATGGTGGTTGGACACCCTTATGATAAAATTTCATAGGTATTCTTGCTTGACCCTATCATTTAATTTGATGACATTTTATGCTTGTTTGGAATAGTGATTGGAATGCTTAAAAGAAACGTTTCAATTATGATTTATAATATACGAGGTAAGTATATGAGAAGAGTTTTATCTCGATTTATAAAAAAAAAAAACATCTTACAAAACAATTTCAACGCCATAACACACATTCCCTTTATTCGTACCGTGGAAGTCACATTGAAGTGAGGGATGAACTCAGAAGAAATCATATTGAACTTAAAATGAACCCAGACTAGCAGAATACCGATACTTTAACAAATGGCGAATGGATCTGTAATCTAGAGAAGTATCAGTACCTCCTTCGACATAAGAGACAGAAACACAATCAACACAAATGGTTCAGTTTTGAGCTGTTCCTATTGCTGCAAAGTATCCAGCGTGCATGTTGCTGAATATAGAAGTGTCATCGGGGAGAAGAAGAGGAATATAAGGATAAATGTGCAAAAAACAAAGGAAGAGGAAACCACAAATTGCTACTCAGTTGCCACGAATTCGCTGAGAGACATTCAGCCTATAAAGCTCCTCGAGCTTCGTCTTGGTCCCAGGGGAGAGGATGTCCGCCGCTTCATCTCAGCCGCCGGGTCAGGGTTATATTCTTTCTTTCATGGTTTAAGAGCTAAAAATACCTATAAAATTTTCTTAAAAATATATTCACCATCGTAAATTTTTTTTTGATACAAAAATAACCATAAATTTTTAAAAGAGGAGCAAAAGTAACATGTCCGTTAAAACTAAATAATAGCCATTAACTCCAGTGTAAAAGTACAAAAATACTCCTATCTAAAAAAAAGTTATGGTGGTAGATGCACTTTTGAAAAAAGTTTATGGATATTTTTGCACTTTTGAAAACTGTTTATGGGTATTTTTACCCCACAACCTTTTTTTTCGCTGAGAGTATTTTGGTACTTTTATACTGGAGTTAACGGACATTAATTAATTTTAACGGACATGTCACTTCTGCCCACGTTTTGAAAGTTCATGATTACTTTTACACCAAAAAAAAATTATAGTGGTGAATACATTTTTAAAACAATTTTATGAGTATTTTTGCCCTTCAACTCTTCTTTCATTTTAAAATTCATGGGGACATTAAAGGCTTTATAACCTAACCTAACGCTGTAGATGTTCCTCAGTAAGTCATAAATTTGCATATGGGAAAAAAAAGTGATAAGTTTGCATTTGTAAGTGAGTGCTTGGGAAACCATAAATCCGTGGCTTGAGAAACCCTTTTCCGTAAGTTGAGACAAAACTCTTCTCACATGCTTATATCTTTAATCGTAAAAATTATTCTTCAAAAGCTAATTTAAATGTACACTAATTCAAAGAAAAAATTCACTGGTGTCGTTTTTTTTCCTCCCCAAATTGCCCGGTCATATTAAATGATGATTTGAGTTGTTGGGTTGTGATGGGTGAGACCACAATTCATGCAAGAATTTCTCAGTACCTTTGGTTATTAATGTGTGATCAGGTTATCACATAGGAAGCTTTGTTGACTAATATTACCTTTATTGACTCGATTCCGTGTTTTTTACAAGTTTCAATTAATTGTTTTATAAGTGTTAATTAAAGTTATTAATTAAATTTAATTATATATTGTAAAATTCTAAAATATCCCCAATAAAAATAGTCAACTCGATGGACTAAAATTTTAAAATTACTACTATTTACTCCCCATTCCCCTAACAACTCTTCCATGTTTAATTTAATTTAATTTAATTTTTAATAATCTTAAAAAGGTGACATACTGATTTGCACAAAATTTTTATAATCTTAACTTCAACTCCCTCCGATGTCATGTATATGCTCCATAAGAAGTAAATATCAAAATGTGTTGATATTAAATGCAACAAAATTGTATGTATGATGAATTTTGAATTGAGGTGTCCGATTGTAGGCTTGTAGCCCTAAGGTTAAATCAAATGCGTTTTTTATTGGGTCAAAGGGCTTAAATGCCCCAAAAGTTTTTGCATATGAGCATTAGGCACTTAGAAGTTTTTGACGGAGTAAATGTGCCCTAAAAATTTTAAAAACAGAGTAATTTTGTCCCTCCATTAACTAGTCCTAACGGTTAATGTTTGTTGACTAAATATGCAAAACTGGCATGCCTATGTAACATCGACTCACTCTTTTCTTGTCCACAATAGTCTTCAGATTTTTTTAGTAGGATTTAAAAAAAAGACTCATATCCTCCCCTGCAATGTCTTCCGTCCTTAATATAAAACTTAATTTTGTTAGGAAAAATCCCTATAAAATACCTTTGAAATAGGTAAATCCCAAATCAATATGGTAAAATTCAAAAATCCCAAGTGGCGGCTATTTGGAAGCGAGAGAGAAAAAGAATTGGGATAGAATTCCTGATATATTTAGGCAGTTATGTGATGGAATTCCTGATATATTTGGGCAGTTATGTGATTTGCCTTCCTGTTCTGAAGAGATTCTATCCTAGAGTACTTTGAAATTGGCTTTTATTCTTCTAGTCAGAGATCCCTTCTCCTGTTTGTTAAATGCGTGTTTGATAGTAGCTTGTAAGTTATTAATACCCTCAACGGTTTGCTTCATATGGTTTCTTGGCCCTACCTACCTGTGGTCTTTATGGCCCTATCTGAGAAATCCGAACATCGCAGACAACGAAGCACTGATCCTCAGATACCACAGATTCTTCTATGCGCTCAACAATTCTGAGTCAGTTAGAACCTTTCAAGTCAACTATCAGACGTTGACTTGCCGACGAAATTCATGTTGTGACACATCTTTCAAACTGTCTGACATTCGTTAATGATTTAGCTATGCTGCAATTCCAGGATAACTTCATCCTTTGTGCCTATGTAAGATTACCAATGTTTATCTTGGTAAAAGTTACACTTACATGCTTCATATAGGAGTTCCGGGGAAATAAATTGACCCGGGTTTTTAATTAGTATATTCTACCCTTTACTCTTTTGTTTTCAATTAAGACAGTTTGTGCTGGAAGTAGGTAAAAGTGGCCGAAGGTGCAAATGTTTTTGGGTCAAATGACCTTCAACAAGAACACCGAAAACTACCAAAGCATTTATAGCTTAATGGTATGAAAACTCCCCTCTAAGTGTAAGGTCATAAATTTGATCCTGTTTATAATCTCATACCGTTATTGTCTGCCCCTTAAATTCAAAAAAGAAAACAGAAAACAGAGATAGAGAGACTAAAAACTCCCTCTTAAGTAAATTTGTATGACAAGAAATAAATTGTTTTTAAATTATTTAAGTTCATAAATTTTTCATATCATGATCATGTTCGTATGTTTTTTCCCCTCTATAAGATTCTATATGATAATTGGAGAACTTGCTTGGATTAACGTTGACAAGTGTTACTTTCATTTTTTTTATGCTTTTTGATAATTAAAATTTTGATATACATTTACATAAGCTTTTTTTTAAAAAAAAAAAAAAACTAGTTTGACAAAAAAGATTTTAAATGATTTGTTAAAAAGATAGTTTCAGGAAGTTCAAATAAAAAAACAGTCTGAAGTAAGAAGCTATAAGTTACTTAAACATTAAAATAGTTTTAGTCTTTTTACCTATATTATTATTAAATTAAACATAAAAATTAATTTTTCTTTACCATTCCTATTATCACAACAAAAACCAATATTCTAAAAACCGGATGGTTGTGCCAGTCTAGGCCGGAAACCAACCAACCGGTGGTCCAATAGGTCTAGTCCAGTAGGTAACCCCGGTTCAACCGGTTTTTCCATGGTTTGACCGAACTGGTTTTTCCTTCTTTTTTTTAGTATTTTATTTAGAATTTCATATAAATAACCATAAAATCTCCACTTCCTCACCGATTTAACCCCGGTTTGACTCCGATCTGACCCATGACCCAATACCCCGGCCGATTCAGTACCTGATCCGAGTTTCAAAACCTTGACGAAAACTCAATAAACATCATGATGTTACATTCCCTTGGACCCTTAAAAAGAATAAGACTCTTTTGTAGCTCCTATGAGTATGACATGTAGTAAAAGATGGAAAACAAAACTGCATAGCTCAGAAGAGAGGGCATAAGAGCGACTATTTCCAGGCTTTCCTCCCTCGGAACTGTTTGCCAGACCGATTCTGTTTTCTCTTTTTCTCAATTCGAGATTTTGCCGCCTTACTTCTCTTCGCCGCCAGTGGCATATTCTTCTTATGCTCTTTCTGTCGGTTGCTCAGGCCACCCGTCTATCCAAACAAACAAACAATCAATTACCCCATTTAAGGCAATCGAGAAGAAAACTAAAATGCTTTCATGATAATTTCGCTCTGGGAGAACCAAAACTACACAATCAATCAAAATTCCATATCAACAATTTAGGAATATTGACAGTTAAATCACTTGTAAACAGTTTTATGTTATTGCCAAATTAGTAGCAATTCTAAAGCAACCCTGGTAAACATTTTTTCTCATGTGCCACCTCAATGTCAAAATGGTCAACCTTCTATCTTGTAAACTATGGTCATATTTTCCAATTGCGGTTTCACCTCCCCTTTTCACATTCTTTGAGAGAGACTAATTTATCAGGGATGAAATGAAGATTAAAATATATCTCTTCATACTGTTTGTTAGTTTCTTAAAACGGAGATCTTTTTTTTTTTTTTTGGACACTAAGAACATCAATACTATGAGTGCCTAACTAACACGTGGTGTTGTCAAAGGTGCAACGGCGAAATCTTCACTCACAAATCAAAACTTATCAACACTCATGCCCAGATCCGGATCAAATACCCAACAAAAGAAGCTGATTGGTGACTTTAAAGGTGTTTTTCAAACTTCCAAAGCAGGGGTGAAATATATTTGATCCGACAGCCATACAAGAATTAGAAAAGGGGAAAACGTCTCGCTTAGATATTTTTCAATACCCATATCCATCCCAAAGAATAATTGTGCTCTAATTGGGCAAATGGACCCGGTACCTTCCATCAGGAAAAAAAACTGACATAAACAAAGCCAAATTTCTGTTTGTTTATCAACTTTGACTGGATTTTAATCATAACCCAAGGATTAATTTGAGCTAAGGAGTAAGAATTCCTTCCAAAACAAAGTTTACAGAATCATTAGCACCCAAGATTTTCCAATCCCCCCAAGGGAAGACCATTGGTTGACACCCAGAGAAAGCCTAAAAGAACCATTTTCTAACAAGGATGTGTCAAAAGCAACTTTTGAGTAAACAACCCCTTACACCTTACAAAGGCATTTGGTATGTGATAGGGAGAAGAAAGAAGGGAGAAACATAAACGTGCAAGGTTACAAGAGAGGGTTGAAGAGGGGGCTGGCCAGGTCAAAGGAGTAGTGGATGAAGAGGAGAGCAGGCTGGAAAAGTAACCAAGTGGTGTTTGAATAGCGTTTGTAGTCTGTTTGCTAAGTAGGCCAAAATATATGCCTACATTTGGTAACAAAATGTGGATCATGACTAGCACTCAAGGGTTACTCATAATGTTCATTTCTTTGAAAAATTCTTCTTAATTTGTATTGCTTTTTGAAACTATCACATAAAATGAATATTTCCATTTTAGATTGTTCTTCATTCCCACCATCCCCTGGGCAGACTGCATCAATTATAAATGTAGCTCCATGAGACTGCAAAATGCCTGAGGTTTGGTTATTTATATCGTTGCTTCCTCTTACATAAAATATTGGTCACCCTGCCATTGGAGTCTAGGATCTAAAACCGGAAGTTTCTTTTTGGCTATGGCAATAGAGTTCACAAGACCATGCTACAAAGATTATTAAAAGTGAATCACAGAAACTCCAGAAGAAACTGTAGCAGTCAAAAGTTTGACCCCAAAGGAATTGTGAGAAAGAGCAACATACCTTCTTCTGTTTGACAGCTGCTCGAGCCATGTATTTTCCTCTATCCTCCCTACCTGCTCTGATCAATGCTAATCTTTCATCCTTGCTTAGTTTTTTCCTCACGTGAACCTAGAAGATAAATAAACAAGTGGTTACAATAAGTTTCAATATAAAACATAAAGGGGAACACCTTTTCAGAAACCCGATCCAGAAATAATATCTCTTCAGAAATACTATAGCAATTAAAAGAAAAAGTGTCTCAAATAAGTCCTAAAACTTGGCATAAAATACTGCATTATTCTCGTTATTTTCCGTGAGTTAAGCATGGTAACACTAAAGCATCAATGAGGAAAAAATTCAGCCAAAACATTGAGGAAAAACTCAGCAGAAGAAGCGACGTAGAAACGCAAAGAAGCAAGACCAAAAAAATCTCTTCAAAATTGATAGACCATTATCTATATCTGGCTATAAACCCCATGCAGGTGTAGCTAAGAAAAGCAGAACTAATCTCCCATTTCTTCATGAAAAATTTTACTGAAGGATTACCAGGTTTTGAAAAATAATATAAATCACCTAGGCTAACACATTGATTTGCAGGAATTTAAAATGGAATAAACTTATTGAACCAAAAGATTGCATTTTCTTTCCAGCTTGGCATGCAGCTAGAGATCATCTACAAAACAATTTGAAGTCTGAACAGGACAGAACTGCTTACTTCAAGCTTGGCAGGATCCACAGGTTTCGAGCCAAGTTGATCAGAGCTTGCAGACTTTGTGAACCCATGCTGAGCCAATGCATTTTTAGCTTCCTTCTTTGCCTGAGGATAACCAATGAAATAATAGAAAACAGTGATAATTATATTAGGATTTCCACTTGGTGAACAACAGATAATCCAAAAAAACAAAGACAAACCTTTAGCTCCTTGATCTTTTGGAAGTCCTCATTAGAAAGTATTCCATCTGTTTTGGCTAATTTCTTCAGAGCTCGAAGACTTGCATCACCAACATTAAGTTGTTCACCAAAATCGGTAAACTTCCTTTTTTTGTCTGAGGGTTGACTACTTTTACTCTTTCTATCAATGCTCTCATCATCATCACCAGGTGAATGAGAATCATCATCACTAGATACATGTAGTTCAACATCACTAGATGTATGATCACTATCATCATGTTCCATACCCTCACCATCCTCTTCATCAACCTGTTCATTGCCTTCAAGATTGTCCTCATCTTCAGTATCATTATCGTCATTTTCTGATCCAACATCACTATCATCTGCATCATCATCCTCATTTCCAACATCATCACCAGTCACTAGGTCCTCTTCATTACCATTGGCATTATCCTCATCATTGCCAGAGCCAATAAGCATAGAATCATCCGAATCATCACCCTCCTGCTCATTGTCACTGTCAAGAGTCTGTAGCAACTCAAGACCAGGAACATCAGTTGCAACACTAACTTCTCCGTAGGCTTTTGGTCTAGCCTTAGGGTCAATAGGCCGCCCACGGTCCTTCTTAATTAGTAGTGAAGGACAAACCTGCCAAAGAACGACATTAAAAGATTTCATAGCCAAAACCAGAAGTGTATGCACATGTCCAAGCCCAAAGAATCAAGCAGCAGTACCTCTCTGAACAAGGCAATCAAAGATCGGGAAGCATTTGAAACTGACTTATCATGTGACTTCTTATATAATGCAAGATCTTGTAGCAACTCCTCTGTCATAAGCTAGATTCAAAAGCCAAAAGGTCAGCTTCGATACCATTGCATAGGCAGAATAAAGAATTAAGAAACTTAAACAGTACCAGATGCATCATTCAAAATTTGAATCCGCACGAAAGAGAATTTATCCGAAAGAAGAGGACATTGGGATACTTACTAAGGGCATGCGCATGCATAGCTCTCTCACCACATTTAATCCAACAGTAATAGCCTGGCAACATAGAGCCAAGTAAGGTATAGCTTATCATAGAAATAAATTATATAGTGAATCATAGTGTTAAGAGGAAGAAGAATACCTCGGGACATGAGCGGTCATGCACAAATTGATTTACTATCTGTTTAAACAAGGGCTCAACTGCATCAGGAGGAACCTACTTACAACATAAAGCTTCAATAAAATACAGAATGACAAAAATGAAAGAAAACAGAGGAAGAGGAATAAAAAGAGAAGCTGATAATCAAAATTATAAATTACAACAATAAATCTCATAATGGTAAAAAAACTTATACCATATCATGGCAAGCCTGTACTGCTGCTGCAAGCAAATTTGTGACATCTCGTTGATGTGGCTGGTTGCACAATGCAGATTTAGTCACATTTCAGTGATCCATAGATTACCAAACTAAAGCAGATTTATCAGATATCATACCTGAACATATTTCTGAAGATAAGGATATAAATTTAGTAAAATCAATCGGTGAAGTCCAACTGTTCGGGTAATCACTTTCAGCATCATCATCCTAACCTGAAGATTATAATGGTAAATAGTAGAAACCATTAAAAGTGGACTCTTTAGAAAATAATTTAGAAGACATGGGAAAAGTCAAGGATCCCAGTCCAAAAATAGGAGGAATGGTTAATTATAGTTAGAGGATGCACCTCAAATCGTTCATTACAGTTTTGAAGGCGAGAGAACAACTTCTCAGCAAAACCCTGCATACCACGTGTGATAGTGATGTTCTTGATCCAACATAACAAAATCTAAATCCAGAAGCAAGTAATAACGGTGATGATAAAATGGGCAAACCTGGGCATCTTTTAGGTGATTAAGTGGTGAACTACTGGTGTTCTTGTCTCCAGAGGACATGCGTTGCTGCTTTTTCAAGCTACGCATGACACGCTGCAGTTTAGCTTTCTTCTTTTTCTTGCTAGCTACTGTACCTTTGTGGTGTGCCTGGATTTTCATAAAGATGACCAACAATTAGGCAACTAAAATGGCAAGCTTCAACTAGATTGTCTTGCTCCAAGACATAATTTTCACAACGTACAAAAGAAAAAGAAAAGAAAGTTTAACATTGTAGGATCGTTCACATCGATTTATATAATGAATGTTGTTGTATATGCAGACATGGATGAACGTAGTTAGTTTGCCAACAATATCTGCTATGCACATGACATAGCATCATCAATCGGTAATTCAATATTAATTTATTCCTTAAGTGCACACCTAACCTTGTAAATTGCCTCCTTATTAAGGAGAACTTGAGATTGTGCTGATGATTCATGTTCACTGCTAGAATCATCACTGTGCTCATCGTTTTCAATCTTCTCATAATCCAAAAGAAATGACAAAGCAGCTATCATGATCCTGAGAGACGCAAATATTAAAACATGAATTCTGTCGGAAAAAATTACAAGAGTCCCCTAGCAAAATGGATACCTTGATGATGGATGTAAGGAAGCTGTACAGATGGCATTTGCAGTTCTATCATCAAACCATATTTTCCTCCGATGAAGTTCACACAGAGTGATCAGTGATTGCTTGGCCCTTGCTACATCTTCTTGCTACTAACATGCGCACGACAGTTACAAGACATCCAATCATATAAGGAAGCAGAACATAGGAAATCTTGCAAATGTTCACTAACCTGTAGCATCCCAAACAAGACATTTTGAAGTGCTCGGTTCCTTGCTTCATTTTTATGTTTTTGATTCATGCGCCTAATGCTATGAACAACATGGTCAAATGCCAACTTTCTTAACGTTTTGTCACCAAGGGTTTGGAGATCCATGAACAATGGAAGTATTTCTCCAATATCAGCAATCTAATATACAAAGCAAAAGAAAAGTCATATTTGATAGTTATGCATGTTCCAGACGTTCTTTCAAATTTAATTCTCTACGTCAGGTCTGACTTTCCACCTAAGGAAAGCTAACTCTTCCCACCATCAGAGTTCTCCATTTACCATAACGTCAATAATAGACATATTTCTTAGAGATTATAGAGGCAAATATGATGGTTAAAATGGGGGAAACTCAATAAGCAAGGTATTCACAAAATTTATGATACAACATAATGAAGCAATTTTCTTCACTACATTTTTAAATTATAAATCTTTTGTGGTAAACCTGATGATAAAAAACTAAATTAATGATAGGTACCATAAAGCCAGTTGACAATGTACCTGTCTATTTACAAGGAGAATGAGAGCCTGTGTCAGGTGACACCGAAGCCCAGACAGTAGAGTGCTTCCAGCAGAGCGAAGCAAATTCGCTAGCTTCTTGGGGAAATCAGCAAGATGTGCAGGATAGAAGGGAGTGACATGGGCCAAGAACATAGCCCTGTCACCAAGGTCTTTGGCTATGGAGGAGTCGATACCGATGCCGCTGATAGAGGTGAAACTCATCGCTGCTTGTTGCTGGAAGAGTTCCAATGAAGAATTGAATTGATTGTAGAGGAGGACCAGCTCAGACACGTATCCCTCAGGGTCACACTTCATTTTAGATTGAAGTGAGGGCAAACTCAGCTTCTCAGAGGTCCGACTAGACACCCATAGAGATTCTGGCGTCACGCCGGAGACGGCGTGAAGAGGCATGGAGCGAGTTTGTGGGTGAGGTCCTATGTGCAAATCGCAGACACCTAAGGAGCAGAAAAAGAAGAAACCGATGAGAAACACTACATATTTATAGGAGTATTTATCCAAATTTTTTTAGAAAATTAGTATGAAGTCCCAAAACATAATCAAAGTCCAAAATAAGTGGGCAGTAATAACAAGTTTCTTGGCCCCAAACAAAAAAAAAAAACTAGTTCCAATTGAGAAAATGATCAAAGATTTGCTTATTATCAACTTTTTCGTGATACATCAGTTAGATGAAGGAACTCTTTCACTCGGCAGACATTAAATGTGGTTCTCACTTAAAATTGCAAGTCTGTAACCCAGCTCATGATCAACAAACCAATCTACCCAGCTCACAGAAAAAAAATTGAGAAATAATATACTAATGCTAGTATATCTTTTCATCTTTAACTTTTAACAACGTCTATCACAAAAAAATAAAATTTTCAAATATCCTATATCATTTTAATGTCTTGATTAAATTTCAACGATATTTGAATTCTCTCCTCTAAAATGGAGTAATCTAAGGTACCCATTGATCACAACACAGGCAATTGAAATTAGCACTGGGAAAACGGGCCAGCCCATGACAAGCTTGGGCCTAAACGGGCCGGCCCGTTTAGTCCCGAGTCCTAAAAGCGTCCAGAATTAGCGGCCTGTGACGGGCTTGGGCCTAAACAGCCGGCCCGTTTAGGCCCGAGTCCTAAGAGCATCCAAAATTAGCGGCCCGGCCCGTTTAACTAAAGCCCGCAGGCTTCCTGCCCGTTTATCATTTTCCTTCCCCTTATGTCCTTAAAGATTAAAATACCTAATCTAACACATAAATATCATCAAAACTAATTTAAAACATAAATATCATCCATGTTAATAAAACAAAAACACTACAACATAGTATACTGATAGTATACCTGGTGTTTTATAATAGTATACGGATATCAAATGATACTGGCTTGATCTTCACTTAAAGCTTGTATTTCCCTTTTCAAAATCTTACCTATCTATTCATCAATTTCTGATAGGAATGCATAGCAAACATGTTCTTCATTCTTTGCTCACTTATCTAATATGCAGAGACACCTAAAAAATAATCCCTATGACCAGGAAGGAGTGCTTCATTTGTTTGACAAGATCTTATTTTCCTTTTCGAAATCTTACCTATCTATTCATATATACTTTGGATCATATATACTTTCCACAAATAATGTTCATTCAGATTCACATAATCACGGTGAAAATATTTTCATATTCAGATTCACATAATGTTCATTCAGAGCCACAGGAATATTTTCACGGTGAAAATATTCATTCAGATTCACATATCACATCAGATTCACATTAACAAAAAAGCACAGGAGTGATCACTAGATTAATAGATCAACAAGCAAGACGGAGATCGAAAATACTTAGACTGAGAGTGAGACAGAGCAAGGCTGCCACCGAGAGTCGAGAGACAAGAGAGCAAGACGGAGACTGTTGATCTGTTGCTGCCGTTAGTGCCCTGAGACGAGAGAGCACAGGAGGGGCTGTAGGACCGGATCGCAAGATCGGGTCGCGTCAGCGTCTCTCGTCGGCGACTCAGCACAGGAGGGCCTCGTCGGGGTCGGGGAGGAGTTCGCTTGCAGGTCCAGGTTCGCGTCGGCGTGATGGCATCGCGTCTCGTCGTCTCTCGTCTCGGCGTCCGAACTCCGACAGGCGACGGCGACTAGTGAGTCTGAGAGATTGATAGGTGGAGTAGTACGAACTGGACCTTAAACGATAGAGTCGTGATAATTAATAGCTCTTGTCGCATTCATAAAAAAAATAATTTCATATGCAGAAAATTTGTATGAAAAACAATAAGATTTCTCTTCAAGATCCTGACTTTCAAGTTAAACTTAATCAGACGAAGCAATAAACTTAAATAAACCACAAAAAACTTCATTTTCAGTACACACAAGAAGGATCGAATGAAGGCATAAGTTGAAGAACAAGAATGAAGAACGAACTCTGATACTTACCTGAATGAAGACAGCGGAAAGCTGGAGTAGCAGGCGGCGGCGGCGGCTGGAGGAGCAGGCGGCGATGATGAACCGAACAAAATATTGTATTGAGGAGCTGCGTTTTCTAAACGCACCGTTTCTATCCCCGTTCTCTCAAGTCTCAATCGCTCAGTGACACAGAACAATTCTTTGCTGCGTTATGGCGGAGAAACCTCAACCGGTTCGGGTGCTATACTGCCCCGTCTGCAGTTTGCCCGCCGCTGAGTGCTGAGTCGCAGTTGCAAAGCGGGCAAGCAGCAGAGAAAGGTGTGGGACTGCTGGTCGGGGGGGGGGGTGGGAGTGGGACGGAAGGTCGATTTTTTTTTTCCTTTTCTCCTAGGGCTACAGGCTAGTGTTCACTTATGAAAAAATAATAAAAATAAACGGGCAGCAGAACCGGCCCCGTTTAAACCCTAGGTTCTATAGGGCCAGCTTTTAAAGTTCACTTTCTTTTTTTTCTTTCTAAATCACAAATTCGGCTCTTAATGCATCCGGATCTAATTGGGCTCGACCCGATTTCACCCCTCCAGTAGCAGTCTCAAACAAAATATGCAAAAAGACGTAGATCGGTCAATAGTAGCATCACCCATTTGAGAGATTGGACTTCATCCTGAGCTAGAAAAATTGTTGCAGAATTCTGAGTTAATCCAACCCATATGACCTGACCCACTACAAGTTTTAAAAAAATAAATGAATTTTTAAAATGCATGGATAATATATCGTCCTGTAAATTATGTTTCTTTAAAGTAAAAATAGTTTAAAATTTTTTTTAAAAAAACTTCGAGACACTATTTCTAAATTATAAATAATGTCATTTTTCTAATACAGGATTTGAGGATGGTTTATCATTCAATTATATTGCGAACGCTTCTGGATATACGAAGTGCCTTTTGATTTAAACCATGGAGATGAAGTGCATTTTAATACCTAAATAGTCCTACTCAAGTACTCAAACTAAATTTCATATAAAACTCACTCTAATTTTCTTCAAATGCAACCCAAAAAAAAGAAAGAAAAAGAAATAAATGAGCCCTTCACATTTTTATACCATACAAATAAGAACAAAAGTTTATGGGTACTCTGGATGTATAGGATGAAATAATTGACGCGTTCAAGCAAAGTACTTCCTTCAATATATATAAATAACCGATTTTTGGCCAAAAAAAAAATAACCGATTTGCTAAAATAAAAAAATTGGTTAAACATAAAATCGATTAAAAAGAATAAATATGTAAAAAATATATTCTATTTTTAAAATATCCTTACTTTTAGGGAAGAGGATGAGAGGGATAATTAATATAATATGTGAATAAAAATTATTGTTAAAATTTCAGATATCTTATGAGAAGACTCGTGTAGAGCTGAGAAAACGGGCCGACCCGTGACGAACTTGGGCCTAAACAGGCCCATTTAGCATTTTTCCCCCCTTTATGCCCCTAATGACTAAAATACCTAATCTAACACATAAATATCATCAAAACTACTTTAAAACATAAATATCATCCATGTTCAATAAAAACATAAACACAAAAACCTAACAAATAGATTATAATTAATGTCCACAACCAGTGAAACACTCAAATTAATTCCAATTGGTGAATAAAGGCCACAGCTAGCTTCAGTCAGTTCAATGCAATGAGCCAGTGTCAGAGGAAAGCTTCCAAAATAGAAATTATTCTTGTGAAGAAAATTAAAACATATTTGATATTGTGGTATTATCAAAATTAACCAATCAATCTCAAACATTCAAATAATCAAACACCAAATTCACAATTTCACATTACCAAAAGCACATGAGAGATCACTAGAAAACTAGATTAATAGATAAATTAGTAGTAGTACCAAACAAGATCTGAGGTCAGATTTGAGGTCTAAGGTGCTGTCAACCGATTTGAAGAATGAAGGAAGGAGTGTCGTCAAGTGAGGACTGAGGTCTGACGAGTGTGAATTCCGAGCGAGAGGGGCTCACTTCCAAGTTCGGTCGTCAGCGCAACGGTGTTGCTCGTCCCTCATCACCATCGGGGTTGGGGTCTATCTCGAGGAGGGGACGAGAGGTTCACTTCCAGGCTCCCAGCGGACTAGCTCCAGGTTTGCGTCGGTGCTCGGCGTGTCTCGTCTTGGAGACAATGGTGTCAAGTGTGAGTGGTGAAGGACTACGGGGGACGGGCAATGGGGCGAGTTCTTTGGATCCAAGCTCCAACTTCCAGAGATTCAGAGACTGAGGGAGTGAGAGGCAGAGACGCAGAGTCAGAGATGAGTGGAGGTGGAGCACAACTTGTTGGAATAGGGCTCGAGGTTGAATGTTTCTTTTCCTTATTTTCCCAATTAGTCGAATAATAATAGCAGCTACAGTGATTCCTTACAAAAAAGAATCCAAACGGGCCTAAAAGGGCCGAACCTACAAGGTTGTAGGGCTGGCCCGTTGAAGCACACGGCCTTACAGGGCCGACCCGTTTAAGCCCGCGGCTCTACAAGGCCGGCCCTTTTAGGCCCGCTTCCATTTTCACACTCTAAATCACTGGCCCGACCCTTGACGGGCTGGCCCGACAGGCTCGGCTCGAATTCCCGGCTCTACTCATGTAATATCCTAATTTTTGATTAAGGGGCTAATTATGATTATTGTGGATAATTATGAATTTAATTGGAATTATTATGTGTTTTATGACAATATTATTTAATATGTCATAATTGGTGGAAAATTTAAAGAATGGAGTTATTGGCCATAAGTTAGTGATTAAGGGAAAATTAATTACTAGCTAAGAGAAAAATAAGATATGTGATTAAATGGCTAATGGAATGATTAGAGAAGCTAATTGGTTGTTCACTTTATGGGAGCCAATAGCAGTGTGACATGTGGCAAGTTGGAAGTAGAGAGAGGAGCAAGGAAAAGTCAAATATTCTAATATTTTATTGTTTCTCTCTCTTTCTCTTCTCTCCAATTCGGCTGCAGCACGGGGGAGGGAGAATTATCATCATTTCCTTCATCTCTTCACTCCATCTCTCTCATTTTCTCTCTCCAATTCATCCTCCATTATTGGCCAAAAGAGAGAGAGAGATAAAGCTTGTGCTTTGGGTAAGTAAATGGCCTCTTTTGCTTAAACTTATTTCATTAATGTTGATCCTTAGAGTGAGAGCTTCATTTTTGGCATAGTATTGATATGTTGGAAATGTATATGGATAGATAGGATTGATTTGGGATGGGAATGGTATGTTTGGATGATTATATTGCCCTAAACCAAAGCATGATAATGGAGTAAGATTTGGGTCATTTTGATGATTCCATTGAACTCTTCGGATGTTTTTGTGTGGAGTAGCTTTGGTAAAAGTTTTAGGTCCATTGGGATCAATTGGGCAAGTGTTAGAAAGTGTGGTTAATTTTCCTGCGTTTTCTGGTTTATGATAAAATCACTCGAGTGAATGAAGAACATCACTAGAGTGAGGGTGGGATCACCTGAGTGTGTTAGTGTATTTTCCCCTTTGGCCTTCGGTTTTCATGTTGCACTTCCGGGTTGAGAGGCAAGAGTGTTGCCTCACTTGCAAGTGTTGTGAGTTCTCACTCGAGTGAGCCTCCTCTCACTCGAGTGCGGGTATAGTTGACAGCATGATCTATCACCCCGGGTTGTCACTCGTGTCCAAAATTCAAGAGTGCGCTTTAACACTTGCGAGTGTTAAGTTGTCACTCGAGTAAGGCCTTCTTTATTCGAGTGCTCCTCTTCTTTGAAATTTCTTGTACTCTCGGGCAAACACTTTCTGTCCTCACTTTCTAGCACTTGAAGTGCATATCGAACTATCACTCGAGTGTCCATACCAACACTCGAGTGCAGCAGTGAAAAATCATTTTTTTTTGCTTCTAAAGGAGGATCTTTGAGATAGTTCTTCCAACCCTTTAGGAGTTTTGTTAGGGGCATTTAATGACTCTAAAAGAGCAATAATGATAACCAATTAAGTGTTAAAAAGTCATTGAGAATTGGAATAGAGAATTGACTCTTCATCCCTAATTATGGATATAGGATTTGACATTTGCCTTACTCGGGAGAGACCGGCGTTAGGACACACACGGAAGGATCAAAGTAGTGATTTTTCTCAGATGTTATGTATGATACTTGGTATGCATGTTTATTATTATGAATGTGTTATCAGCCATAGGGCATTACAACGCAAGCAGTTCAACATGAGCCGTCATAAGGGGCAATGCTCATGATACTTACCCCGGCCGTTGTATCTGCCGTTGTAAGTGTCGAGGCTGTGTTATGGAATCATGGATTCCTGTTTGAGTATTCAGCCGTGGGGCTGCGTGTTGTGAAATGTTTTATATAGATCCCAGCTGTGGTGATATATGTGATATGTTCATGTGGTTGTGCAATATAGCAAGCAGTTCATCGTGAGCCGTCGTAAGGGGGCGATGCCCATGATACCTACCCCGGGCGTTGCAACTGTTGTTGTGATTGATGTGTGTTGTATAGATGATTTACTTTCATACTTTGATATTATGCATATTATGAGTGATTTGTTACTAAGGGGATTCCTTAGAATCTCACTCTCCCAAAACACAAATTTTAGACAGGGCTGAAGGATCCAAAGGAAAGAGGGCGACGAACAGTGGATAGACCTCCTGGCTAGGAGTTTATTTTGAAAAAATTGGTTATCATTAGTAAATCATTTGGATATATTTTGTTGAGAATTACATGTACATATTGGATAGTATTTGTGTAATCCCCTTATTATGGGAAACTCTATGAGTAATTGTACCTTGGAGACCTTTATTTATTGAATGAAACCCGAGTGTGTCGGGAATTTGCATTATACTATGATATGTATAAATGAAATCAACCTGTACATGCCATTTATGTTTGAAATGTGAGTGTGAGACCATTGTGGAACAGATGTTGTAAAAGTTTTTGAAAACCTTGATTTTGAGAAGTCTAAATTTTTATAAGTCTCAAATCATACATGGTTTCTAATTCAAACTTAATTACGTTTTTACAAACTAATCCCGGCCTTGACCGTGAAGGGGGTTACAACTCATACCTACCCAAAAACTAGAGCCGGTAATATTGGGCTCCACCCACGAGCCCGCTGTTTAGGATAGGGTTAGGGTTGGCAAAATCCTAACCCTCAAAAGTGCGGGCCTATGTCTAGCTTGCAGGTTGGCGGGTTAGCCGGCATAATTTTTTTTGATATATAATAATATTACAAAATCTATAAGTCTCACACTCCCACCTTAGTACCTCTTAATCCTAAAGAGAACAAATCTTAGCCTCTTTCCTCCTTTAAACTAAATTAGTATATCTTGATTGCTTGAGGATGATTTAATGTTTTTTGTGTGTAAACTTTAACAAATTTGATAACTTTATTTTTTGAATTATGGATTATGTTTTTGAATTTTGATAAGTGGAATGATTGATTCTAGGAAGGCAAATTTGATGACTCATATATGTGCCTCAGACTTTCGGCCATCTTAAGAAAATAGGAACAAATTTTTTTAAAAAATGCGAGCCCGTGGACTAACTCGCCAACCTGCACTATGGGTTAGGGTTGGGAAAATCCTAAGCCGCACCGTCTGTCACATAGGCTAGGCAATGTGCGGGCTTATGCATTCCTAGCTCTACCAAAAGCTTACATCCTTCCATACTAGAGAGGGTACATAATAGAGCTAATAACATGGGTTTTAACTGTGAGCCGAACCTGCCTAACCAGGAAAAATGGGAGGTTTGGGTTCTACAAAAATAGGACTGTTTTAATGTTATTCTTTTTTGCCTGAATCCATGTGGGCCCAACCTGCTGCAAGTTTGACTGTTTTTATTATTTTATTTTCTTAAAAAAAATCTATGACTTCTCTTAGTGTATTATGTAACCTAACACCATTAATATCAAATAATTATTGATTATATTAAATGTTAATGATGGCCTTTGATTTATGTTTATTTTATAATGTGTGGACTTATAATGAATGCTTGATTTACAATGTTTGAAACTTTGAATTTAATGTTTTATTATCATCACTTTATGATTTTGTAATGTCTTTTTAATTTTTTTATAGTTTAGGTTTGTAGAAAAAAAATTTCATCATGATGTTAAAACAAAGTTTGAAAAATGCAGTATAAAAATTTTTTCAAAATAGAAAAATGACATGGATTGAGCGGACTAACCAACCAACTTAAAGATTATGGATTGAGTTAGCTAAATGTCAACCTATATTGATGCAGTTCTTTTTTATTCAAACCTATATGATTCCAGCCTGTGACGGGTTAGCCGAACCCAACGGTCCAACCCATATTACTAGCTCTAACATAATGTTTCTTGTGCCAATGAAAGAAGAACAAAATGAGAGAACTGATGATGTAGCCATATAATATACAGTTTTGCTGTTTAGGGTCTACAAAAGCACATCAAATCTATATAATACAACACTACTCATTTCTTAAACTCTCTATCTCCATATGATGCATGAGATCCTTGCTAATTTAACTTTAAATGTAAACCCGTAAACCCTAGAGCTAAAATCTTTGCAAAATTTGGATGCTCTAAGCAGGAACAGCTTCCCCTTTCAAGTGGTCGCGCCTGCTCTCGATGAATGTTTGTCGAAATTGTTCGAAGCTTCCGTCTTTGATCGTTTCCCTTATCAGACGAAAGAACATCAAATAGTGGTGTGTATTGTGGCTGCAAAATTCCAATATAATAAATAAATTTATCAACACCATTATAACTAGCAATAACATATAACTATATGTTACAGAACAGATTTATTGTAACACAGCTAATAACAACACTATTTGAGCAAAGATATTCATACATTTCTAGTAGGATTTGCGCCAACATCTCGTGAACGTTGAGTAGGTGATTGATGTATGCTTTGGTATGGTTCTTGCACGTATAGCAGGTGCAATTTGCTACAATGGGAGAAAAATCTTTCCTGCATGAAAAGGCATAAAAAAAAGTTAAAAAGACAATAGCTATAATTACAACATTTCCATCACTTGAGATGAGTTCAAAGTTCCCACATAAATTTAGTTCTAATGTCAGTCCAATAGCTATAATTACAAGTTAATGACACAAACTAGCTCAACAAAAACAACAAAACCTTATCCTTTTAGGAAGGGTCGGTTACACAGGGTTGGCTAGTTTAATAACACAAACTAGCTCACTAGTTAAGAAATAAAACTATTCTCTTATAGACCAGAGTTGATTCAAACAAAATACTATCAATAAATACCACAATTGTCAAAATTTAGGTCTTTGGAATCAATATTACAAAATGATAGTGAAATGGATGAAAACATTATGCATAGTCATAGGACTGGGTGGTTGAAATAAGAAAAGGCATCATGAGTTGTTTATGACCACAGTAAATCTACTAAGCTAAAAGGAAAGCCCATCAAACTATTATAAGGCCAGCAAAGCTATAGGGTGGCAAACGCTTTTCGTTTAAGTTAAGATGGATGCATCGTCATACCAATTAGAAAACAAGAAGAAATTAGTTGTATATGAAAGAAAGTTTCCATGCATCTATCAAGGAGAAAATTGTAGAAAACTGGTTAAGGTAGTTTGGATATGTGTAATGAAAGCCACTAAAATCAGCCCTGAGGAGAGTTGAGCAAATAGTCTTTATCTCTGAAAAAATAAAAATTAAAAGCTCGTCATCAAATACATTATATCTGTTTTAATCAATAAAATAGTACACCAAAAATGTCCAAATAACTCTAGTCTTTTAGCCACTAAAAAATTCACAAATTCCGTTAGGGTTCCTAAAGATCTAGATTTATTAACAAGAATAACCAAACAATATTATGCATTGACCTCAAGTTTAGTGCCACTTTACATTACCTACTGATTAAAATTTCAACCCCATACCAGTAGTAGCATACTAAAACATAAACAAAATAAAAAACAAAAATGTTGAACAATTTATCATGTTACCTATAAACAGTAGCTCTCAAATTAATTTTGGTGGAGTCACTTCCTATTTGACTCAGCTGCATATTATAATGATTCCTGTGTTTGTCCAGTGGAAAGGTAAGTGCATATCCTCCAAGTGTCAGGGAATATACGTACCTGCAAATCATCTCATTAACCATTCAAATTTCATGGTAGATCATAATACTGTAAGGATCAGGTTGTTGTCAGTAAAAATATTAAGTAGTCTTGGCAACTTACGTTGAGTCAAAAAGATCGATTCCGGTGGCTATTCCTTGCAAGACCTCCTCTGTAAAGTTAAAATTATTTTTTCATGTAAATGTAATAAATTTCTATTCATTCTGGCTGAATTAAGGAAAAATCAAATTTGTAAGGATTTTTTTATAAACATTTTAAAGAACAAAGATTATATATATGGATAAGAAAAGGGTGAATAAAATGATAGTCATGAATTATTTACTAACCCAATCCTAGGTCAACTAGCAACTGAATTAAAATCATGTCTCCCTCACTCTTATATGATCATGCCGCTTCAAGTGCCAAATCCAGTAGGTAGTTCATAACACCAACTAAATATGGCATTTTGCATCAAAGATTAATGTCAATGAACCAAAAAAATAGCTATATTAAACAAGGTACCTGGAAGACCAAGCCCAGAGACCATGCGTGGCTTATCATCTGGCAGGATATCCTGAGAATAAAGTTGTCATGTTCTATTTCTCGCTATTCAAAGAAAACGTCAATTTTCTACCACTATGTACAAGTATAAAACATGCTCGAGTTTTACCAACAAAAGGCTTGTGTGCGTGTGTATGTGATTTTGCGTTAAAGAAAATTAATAAGAAAACACCTCTCCATGAATTTACAGGGCACTAAAGTTTTGTTTGAGAGAAAGAAGACCATCAATAACTTAAGCGTTTCTAGAGCCAAAGCCCTGGCCACTTCTTTCTATTTCATTTGTTCAGAAACAATGCCTACTAGCTCAAACCACTCTGTAAAATTAAAGATTGTTACTAAGTGACGAAGACAAGGTGGAGACAACCAATGAAATGATGTCGCAGAACAGAGGAAACTCTATAAAGACAATGCGCTGACCCAAGCAGGCTTTGACTTATCACCAGTAATTATTAGCATTCACATTCTCAATGGATACAATAATTCCCAATGGAGCCAGTTCATTATCATTAAGGAAACAAAAGATAAGGCCCTAGTTGAATTAGGTTCTGTGGATAATTTGAGAGAAAAATACGTTCTTCTCATATATTTCATAGAGTACTGACATACAGCGGCTATAGATTGGTGCCCCTCAATGTACCAATTGAACTAATATAGATTAGGCTTTAGGTCCCAATTCAGAACACAGCATCTTACCATGATGGCAGTAAGAAGAGAAGGTCGTTCGTCAATGCTCTCTCCAAGCCCAAAGCCCCCAATCCAATAACCTGCATAAATTATTACAGCTCCATTTTTGAGTTGTCCACAACAATATATGTGGATAATTATTCTAAAACTGAAATGTGTGATTATAACTCAAGAAAATGCCCACTTCAAATGTAAGATAAGCAAGTCACTCAGTCAGTATAGAAACTCTGGAGGTAATATAAGTAATTAAGTACAACTTCACATTTCCAGTTTGTTACCAAGACTGTATTCAGTTAAGGATGGGAGACAACAGAAGGAAAAAGGATTATGTGACTAGTGATAAGAGGAAATAAAGATATTCAGTTATACACTCAAAAACTTTTTCTTCCACTCCAAACAGAAACACATGCCAAAAGATGAAAATATCAGTTAGAAAGGGGCCAACGTTGTAAGAGGAAAAATGTATTAGTTTAACAAGCTTTCACTAATCACTATCAGATATTCTTAACTAATAAAATACAAGTCTCTAAGCAGTAACACTTCATAGTAACACATCAGAGAACTAGCGGTGCCTGATCACTTTACTCTGGCAGAGAAACAATGGAAGACAAGGAAAAAAGAAAGATGCAAAGTTTATATAGACATGCCAGAGTAGACCAATTTGTCCCATATCCAAAGTATGTGCTGCATCTACCATACTCTAGGCTAAAAAGGGATCAGAAGCATGTAATAATTACTCAGAAGCAAATATCACCATATCTGCATAATTTTTCGCTACCTACGAAACTCAAGCAGTAAATAGATATAAATGGTGTAAACCATTTATCCAATAATTACTCAATGGTAAGTTCCAGCATATTTGCATAATTTTCACTACCTATGAAATTCTAGTGGTAAATAATATAAATAATGTAAAATATTAATTTAGTTAGATGTCTTTTCAAAAAAAGGGAAGAACCTGATACATTTCGCTTGGCTACCTCCTCCGCACAACGCTTTCGTTCTTCCAAATTTGAACCTCCAACAATGGTGCCAAAGGCACATCCACCTGCCTGAATTTTGAAAGATAAATGCATCTCCAGTTTAAGTCTATCATATTGATACCATAGTGCTTAGTCACAAAGTGAATATATTAAAATAAAAAAATTTATCAATCACCAATGTCAAAACAAAGCTGACTAGATGACATTAAAAAACCCATCTTTATGCTGCAAGGCTGAATGGTAAGCCTTAAGTCAATCAATGAAGAATTCCTTGCAATATGTTTCCTTTCCACTTATGATGAAAGAGTGAGAGTGAGAGTGAAAACGAGAGCAAGAGCATGACTTGCAATTGATTTAGCCCACAAATCTATATATCTATATATAAAATAAAAAACCCTAACAAACAGCACTATTCCTAAGCCACAAAAAATGCGGTTCATTTCTCAAACTCCATGCAATGCATAGGACCCAAACTAGTTTAACCAAAAAGAGGTAGGGAGCATAGGTTCATGGTGGTTGTTTGGGCAGGGGAGCTATCCATCTCCTTAGATTTGAAAAGCTCAATAATCTGGTCCCAGATTTGACCATTTGTCTTATTTCCCGCACTTTGTATCAAGGGTCTTGATTATGGGCATTCAAGTAATAATGTTAAAATCATAGGAAAAACCGATAATATGGAAAAGGAAATCCTTTCAACCAGCTTGAAACAAACAATAATAATAAATTATGAGGAATTTCATTCCATTCTAACAGAGAGAAGAATAACAATATATCACGTAATCATGTATTTTCCTTTACCGGATTCAATGCAAGGCAGTCATCAAGCCATCTGACTGTTCGATCTACTGAGGTTTTGTTCCTTTTATCCGCCACCCAAGCAGGTACTTCATCAGCCAAAGCAACCCATATGTTTGGCCTCATGTGTGAAATCATTTCCATATAATCTTTGGGTTTAATCTGTCAAAATTAATAACCTTCATCACATTCACCATTATTTAAACAAAAACAAAGAACTAGTCAATTCATCCAGCAAGGGTATATTGATTTTACCAAGAGACGACCACAAGGGGTTTCAAAAGATGCCCCAAGTTTGGTACTTCCAATAGCCTCAGGAAGACAACTAATAGAATCCCTAACTACAGCTGCAATCCCATATTCAGGCAAACTGAGCATTCGATGGAGCCCCCCTATTTTTGATATATTCTTTGTAGGAAGTCCTTCCAAACTGCAAAAGCACATTTGGCATATGTCACTCAACTCAAATCAATCAGGTACTATAGCAATCGTTAACTTTTTACAGGAATGAAATTTCCCGAGCACCATTTTTATTTATATTGATGCCTTGCAACAAATACCTCCAGCAAAAAGTGGTCACCACCATGTTGCTGCAACCATGATTATTACAACCAAAACGCATTTTCAGCTCTAAAGTTTCTCAATCAACTCCACCTTGACCATAGCATGATAGCTGGCCCCATGCAACACACCCCAACACCACTGTAAACCCAAGAACCTACCCATGATCAGCTCAAGTCAATAAAGCACGATCACACAATCACCAAAACCACCAAAACTCAATGCCCCAAATATGTTTAAAACAAAACGATGCTATCACAAGTTGGAAACAAGCAACATTACAGTAGTGACTCACTTTTAATAATAAATACACAATTAGGTCCCTTGTAGATATGCCTTGTGATTCAACACAAGGTCCTATTTCTTTACATAACTTCATGTTCATCTTCCACTATACCAAAGTATATATTCATCGAGATAATGCAGGAGGTATAGTTTTAGTAACAAATTTATGCAGAAGAAGGAATGAGATTGGGCGAAGTGCTTACAAGTGGAGAGGAGAAACTTGAAGGAGACGACAATCAGGAGAAGGGAGAGAAGAAAGAAGGTCGGGGGATATGAAGTAAGGGAGGCCTTTACGAGTAGATAAGAGAAGAGCAGGCGTCTCTATAGGATTCGGACAGCTTCCGATCTCCAGTACTCCGGCACGCGCGCCGCTGCTCCAAGCCTTCACGTTAAACTTCATTTTCCCTCTCTCACCCTCTTCGCTCCGCCGACGGTGAGGCCTGTCTGGGACGATGAAATGGACTTTGGTGATCGGATTATAAGAATGGAAATACGAATGGAGTGTTTAAAAATATGTTTGGTTGGAGCTAGAATCTTGATATAATTTTATTCAATGGGAATTTAAAATATAAAATACCAAAAATGCTCTTTTCAGAAGTTCATCCACTTGGCATGTGATGAACAATGTGGATAAGTTGTGGGTTCGAGTTCTGAGAGGGAAGTACCCATGGGATCAGATTAGCGGTCCGGTGCCTCGAAGAAATGTTTCTTCAACCTGGAGAGGGATTTGTTCTGTATGGGATAAATTTCAGAAGGGGGTGGGTGTTCGAGTTGGTAATGGGGCTTCAACGTCCTTTTGGCATGATAACTGGTCTGAGGTGAACCAGCCCTTAATTGAACTAATTCCGGGATGGGAGGCCTTTGTGGACAGAAATGAAAGAGTTCGTGATTACGTTAACCCCTGGGGTGATTGGGATAGAATAAAGCTTGGCAGATGGTTCCATTCTCACATTGTTAACAGAATTACAAGTGCTCACCCCCCTTGTGATGAGAGAGGACAAGATAAGTTTTATTGGAAGCCTTCATCTAATGGTTGTTTTTCTGTTAGTTCTGCTTATCATTTTTTGAGTGCAGGTTCTACGGTGTCAAATTCAACTTTCTGGAGAAAGCTATGGAAATGGGAAATTCCTGAGAAAATTAAAACCTTTATGTGGCTTGTGGCACATGGAAGGGTTCATACAGCGCAGCTAAGAGCCAGGAGAGGATTAACTGATCTAGCAACCTGTCCGTATCAATGTGAACAAGGCGAAGATGTGATGCATCTACTGCGGGATTGCGCGAACGCGCGTGAAAGGTGGGTATCCATAGTTAAACCTGTCATGTGGAATAACTTTGTTAATTTGCAGGGTATGGAGTGGATCGAGTGGAACCTAAATAACGAAGCTGGTCGGGATTTCACCAGCAAAGTCAAATGGGCAACTCTGTTTGGCTATGTCTGTTGGGATATTTGGGTGGACAGATGCAAGAAGTTGTTCGGGGAAGAAACGGGATCAAGCTGTCAGAATGCCCATTCAAGTTTCTTTCGGGCATGTTGGGATTTGGATCTGAGCAATCATTGTAGTTTCTACTCACTAGAAGGTAAGGGGAATGTAGGCCAACTAGTTCGAAGACCGGGATTCAGTACTCTCGAAACAGATGGATCAGTTCTTGATTCGGGTCAAAGTGCGAGTGCCGGAGTGGTGCGGACAGAAGATGGTGGATGGATATGCGGGTACATGAGCAAACTTACACGGGTGCCACCGGTAATAGCAGAGATTATCGCAATCATCCAGGGATTACAGATTTGCTGGCAGAGGAATTTAAAGAAGGTCATTCTTTCCACGGACTGTATGGAAGCGGTTCATTTCCTTACTAGGGGATGTGATGAAAGTAACCCTTTTAAGGAGGCCATTAATGAGGCTAGAGAGTGGTTATCTAGAGATTGGTGTGTCCTTGTAAACCATATCTCTAGAGATAGAAATTTCCAGGCGGATTATTTAGCAAAACTTGCTCATAGTAGCACTGAGTATTTTGTCATCTTTGATCAACCTCCACCTGTTTTATCTGCAGGAATTGGTTGAGGAAGATTTGATTGCTTTTCTCTCGTGAGGTGTCTCTTGTTGTAATCTTATGATAGATTAATGAATTCCAGTTTTCAGTCAAAAAAAAAAAAACTACTGAGACGTCCCATACATAAAATTTAATTATTATTTATAACTAATAAGTCTTTTATAATGGACTTATTATTGATATGTCTCAATAAATTTGTGTAAAAATTGGGAAAATCCCAAAAAATGAATTTTAAAAATACTAAAGGATAAAAAGGTGTTTCGAATATTCACAATACCATAGAAGTGTGCGGGTCTAATTTATCCTTTTTTGAAAAGGGTTTAACAAGTTCAGATTAAGTTTTAACAAGTTCTAATAAGATTTTCACATATTCTAATTCAAAATTTACCATTTGCTACAATGACAATGTATTGATTCCCACATTTGATATGGGTTTCACAAGTTCAGATAAGATCTTAATAAGTTCTAATAAAATTTTCACAAATTCCAATTCACAATCACTATTTGCTACAATGGCAAGGTATTGATTCCCATTTTTTATAAGGGTTTCATAAGTTCAGATAAGGTTTTAACAAGTTCTGATAAGATTTTTGCAAATTCTAATCCAAAATTCATCACTTGTTACAAGGACAAGGTATTGAAAACCACTCATGATCAGAATTTTACAAGTTCAGATAAGATTTTATCAGAAGTGAGAATTAATACCTTATCATCATAGCAAGTGGTGATTTTTAAATTGAAATTTGTGAAAATTTTATCATAACTTGTCAAAACCTTATCTGAATTTATTAAACCTTATAAAAAATAGGATCACATTTTTAAAACTTAGAGGATATTCCCGTCATTTCCATTTGATTTTGCAAAAAACAAATCAAGTCTTTATGCCTCTCTAGCATTATGAATATTCAGAACACCTGTTTCTCTTTTTTAAAAAAAATCAGGGATTTTCCCTAAAAAAAATTTATATGTTAAATTATAAAGAAAAAATTCCAAATAAATACCATTGAAATTAGAAAACTCCAAAAAGTCTGTTAACACATAAGAATGACATAAAGGTGACATGTATCAAATTAAAATTTTAAAGTATTGATAATTTTACCATTATGCCCCTTAGTTTTTAAATTAAAAAAAAAAGGTGCCTTGCCAAAGCACCATCATCGGTCACCCACCAGAGCTATAGCTCTGACCAGCTTGCAATTCCCAGCGGCCTGACTCTGGCTGCCAACAGTTAGAGCTCTAGAGCGGGGGCTATTTTTTGCACGGTGGGGTTTAATTTTTTTTTTTAAAAAAATGGAAGCAAGGGGTGGGATTTGAACCCACCCCACCACTTTGCCCACCAAAGCTCCTTTGTTATATATATGCATTAGTATATATGTGTATAATATAAATAAATGTATAATGATATTGACAAAATAAGTAATGAAAATAACGAAATGCTTAATGGTATTGACTAGAGGCATAATTGTATTAGCTAAATGAGTGATGACATTAACTAAAGGCGTAATGATATTCATATAAAGTATAAATAAACTAATTAAAGGTGTAATAGTTAGACGAGGGCAAACACCTAATGATCCAGTCCATGCTCATCCCTAATAATAGTATTAACTAAAGGCATAATAACATTGACTAAATAAGTAATGGTATTGACTAGACGAGTAGTAACATTGGTTAAAGGTGTAATAACACTAACTTGATGAATAATAGGATTGATTAAAGATGTAATGACATTGACTTGATGAGTAATGGTATTGACCAAATGATTAATGAGATTGACTAAAGACGTAATGACATTGACATCAATCCCATTGATGTCAATCACATTGATCGTTTGGTCAAATATCATTACGCTTTTACTCAGTATCATTACTTATCAAATTAGTGTCATTACACCTTCAATCAATCTTACTACTTATTTAGTCAATACCATTACTTATTTAATCAATGTCACGACGCCTTTAGTCAATACCATTTGTAACATCCTTATTTTTGTTAGCATTTAAAAAAATTGTAGCTAAAGCTTTATTTAGTCAAAGAGTATATAATAAATTAATAATTTAAAATAAGTATAAAGTTTTAAATATTTATTCTATGCAAAAGAAATAAATACAAAGGAAATACCTTCTTCAAATAATTAGTTTAAATATATGAGTGTGTGTGTAGACTTATCATATTATTATTAAAAAATAATATTGAACAGTAAAAAGAAAAAAAATTCTTATCTAAAAAAGTGTATGTAATATTATTTTAATAAGAGGAGACAAACTCTAACCCTACTCTTATAAAAACTCCCTCCTTCCCCTCACCCTTTCACCACAGCGCCGCATCAACAGACCTTAGGTAAGTGCTCTTCTTCTTCTCTCCTTATTCTTGTTTGTCGAACTGTGCTTGTCTTGTCAAACTCCATTTCTTCTCTCTTCCTCCATTGTCCTTTCACGTCACATCCCCCTCCCATTCTCCTTTCAGTCTTCACTGCGCATGGATTTATGTTTGTGCTTTTCTTCTAAAATTTATTTTTCATGGCCCATTTTTCTTTTATTCAATTGATGTGGGCTGTATCCTATATATATATTTATACTGTGTCTGAGTGTGTATTCACTCATATTTCTTTCTTTCTTTTTTTTAAAATCCACATTATTACTTTGTGTATTCCTTTCATTCCCCAAGATCACTATTGAATTTTTTTACCTTTTGTTATGCATTATATAGATATATATCTATATGTATGTATATATATTTTTTAGCAATCATGACTTACAGAATCCTATTTTTGAGGTTGTATATATATATATATTTAAATTCTATCCTATTCTTTGGCTATTGTGAAATCCCATTTATTTTTGCTGGTGTGTTTTCTGTTATTATATATATTTTTTAATTTTTAATATATATATATATATATATATATATATATATTTTTTTTTTTTTGTTGCCAACATATAGATAGATATATTGATGTACGCCAATTTCCATCATTAATCCGGAGAGACTTTGGATGTGCCTATGACAATAGCCCCCACATTCACTTCTCTTTGATATCAATGCACAGTAGCCTTGCAAAGGGATTCCATGTCTCTCTATAGTATATCACATCATCCTTTTTAGTCCTTCTTGTTTTCCCCCCTTTCACATACCAATTTCTTTAGAACTTGCACATCACTGCATATAGGTCTCCTCACCCATCTGTAGTCACAGTTTTATTGTTTGAAAATATATAAAAATATTTATAATATCACATGAATTTAGAATTTTTTTCCAGAATTGAATTCTGGAATATAGCTTTAAGGCTCTAAAATTGTTTGAGGATGTTTAAAATATGCTTAGAGTATATATAAAGTAATGTTGAGTGATATATTGATAAATATTTATGGTTGTAGCTTTGTAGACTCTCGTTGAGAGTTTTGGAGTAACACTTGTGTGATTATTTATATGTTAGAGAGTAATAGGTAACTCTGAATATTCTTCCATATACTTGTGAATTGTGTATGATTGTGAATGACTATTTTTTATAAAAAAAATGGACTGAATTATTGATATATGTGTACGTATTGTAACTTTCAAATAAGTAATGTTCCAAGTAAATTTCTTTATAATTCACTTTATTCACATAGTTAATAATTTAATTATAATTAATGTGTTGTTGGATTATTATTTCCTTTGTAGAATAATTTATAGTATCTTGTCTTTTAATCATATTATATATTGGTGATTTAATATAACTGTCATGGCGGTAGCATTTGTATTGAGTTGGAGTAAGGAGGAATTTGTATGTTGAGATCTTTTACCACGTGGTATACCATTACTTGGTGCACAGTGGGTGGCACTTGTCAAGGCCCCTTCTTCCATGTTTTCCTTTGGCCAGGATTGCATTGGAGCTGTGGGACATACGACACCTCCTTAGTTGTATTCTTTTATGGAGGGGAGCCATAGTCCAGACTTAAGCTCTACACCTTTGGTCGGGTGTATCTTAAGAACTGGTGAGCATAAGACAATCCAGTCAAATAGATGGGTTTCTGTTGGACTATGTGTTAGCCTATGGCTCCAGTCAACGGAATAAGGATGGACGGTGATAAAAGGGAGGTTGCATCTTCCATATTGTATATTGCATAATTGTATATTACATGTTGTGATGAAAATACAGATTGACATGATGATGATTAAACTTGTTTTTGTCTTGTATGAGGATCATAGTATATACAAATATATATGTAATTAGTTCCTTCTTTTTATCATATGTGATTTACTTGTGTACGGTAGAAACTTTTAGTAGTTACTGAGACGTTGAATCTCATCCTATTATATTAACATTTTTCAGGTGAATGTTATAGTAGGAAGTAAGGGAAGGCAAATGTGGAGTGAGCCTGGAAGACTCTAATGTGCTTTTGGAGCATATATTATGCCACTTTATATTTGATTGTCATGCCACTAGGATTATTTTGTGATAAAATCCTTTGATTAATATTTTTTTTAACTAAACACTTCAAATAATATTTGGAGCTATTTGGAAAGTGTCATTTGGACTTGTATATTAAGTATATGGGTTTTAAGGATGAGGTGTTACACCATTACTCATCAAATCAATGTCATTACACCTTTAGTCAATCTCATTGCTCATCAAGTCAATGTCATTACGCCTTCAATCAATACCATCATTGGGGATGAGCATGGACTGGACCACCGGGTTTTTACCCACGCCTAACCATTACACCTTTAATCAATTTATTTATGCCTTAAAGGAATATCATTATGTTAGTTAATGTCATCACTCATTTATTCAATACAATTATGCCTCTAGTTAATAATACCATTACACATTTAGTTATTTCTATTACTTATTTTATTAATACCATTATGCCTTTATTTATATTATACATATATACATATATACACTAATACATATATATAACAAAGGGGTTGGTGGGGTGGGTTCGAATCCCACCCCTTGCCCCTTGCCCCTTGCTTAGATTTTTTTTTTTAAAAAAAAAGAATTTAAACCCCACCCCCCAAAAACATAGCCCCTGGCATTGGAGCTCTGCGGCTAGCTGGCTACGGTGCTCCAACAAGGCACCTTTTCTCTTTTTTTTTTTAATTTAAAATTTGAGGGGCAATATGGTAAAATCATCAACACTTTAAAATTTCAATTTGATACATGTCATTTTTATGTCATTTCCATATGTTGACAGACTTTTTGAAGTTTTATAAATTCAAATGGTATTTATTTAGAATTTTCCCAATTATAAATATAATAGTCTTAAATATGGTGTCAACTAATAGTAGTAGTAGACAAAATATAGATGAATGATAAATTATAATAAATATAAGAAATTAGCAAGGCATTGACTATTTGAGAAAACTATTTGATTAGAAATCTACACTCATTCAGTCATTTTCTCCATCATAATTAACGTCAAATTAATGCTCAATTTGATAGCAATGACTTAGGGCCAATTTGGATTAAATAAAATGTTGGAAAGGAATGGAATCAAATGAAAAATATTTTGCGGCATATTTGATTTGCACTAAAAAAATATATTGATAGGAAAATTTTTATTCGGTTTAAAGAAAATGAGCTAAAAGACCATTTTACCCTAAAGTAAAAATATTATTTAAATATATGGAATCCGCTCAACTTTTTATATCACATCCAAGGTTAGGGCTGAGCATAGTGCCAAGTGGCTTGATATGCCTACCCGAACCCGACCAAAAAATGTTTGGTCTAGTCCCAAAAAAATGGCCCAAAAAAAGTTTGGGCATTTTTGGGTAGAGTCTATTGTCGGGCAGGGCCGGACATCAGGCAAGGGGTGATGCCCTGCCCAAATATATATATATATATATATATATATATAATTTTATTTAAAATATATATTATTCAATATATAATTACAAATTTTTTTGCCTTACTTTTATTGGATCATCAATGTTATTTAATTATTGTCGAAATATGAATATTGTGTCAAGGCCTTTGACAATATTTTGAATTTCATGACTCAAGTTGTAGACTTATTTACTTATGATAATATCTTTATTTTTTTACTCACTACCTTATCATTTCTTAGCTCTTTGTTTGCTTTGATTGTTGTTGAGATTATGATGTATAGAATTGACCCTTTTATTTACGTATAGCCACACTGTTTTTTAGGCATTTTTCCTTCTCACTTGAAAATTGGATCCCACCAATTTTGGTGGGGACCCATTTTCAATCATATGATTGAAACTTGGTAGGCCTAGGAAAATATTTTCCCACAAAAATGACAAACCAACAACCGTTGCCAACAAAAAAAAAATCCAATTTTCCCTTTTCTCCTCTCATTTTCCCTAAACCAAATGGCCCTTAGAAGGAGAAAAGTGACTACATCAACTTGCCAACTCCGTTGTAACATGGTCCGGATTTCCCTTAACTCACAGCTATAATAATGTTCCTCGTTCCAACCCTATATGATAAGCTTGTATACCTCCATGCAGTCGGTCATGAGAATCAATTGTCGAAAACCAAGGTCCCAGGCTCACTTCAATCCCATAAGGCAGGCCCACAATTCTGCCAAAAGTGCATCGCCTTGCTCTAGTCTCATCATGAATCCTTCACAAAAGGACCCCTTCTCATCGTAGCAAACACCCCCACATCCCACTCGTCCCTCTCCTCTTCCGCTTGCCCCATCAACAAACAGCCTTGGCCACCCTGACTCTACTCATACAAAGCAGCACATTTCAAGAGACCTGAATTTGGAGTCCGACTACTTAGCTAAGAGGGCTCTTAATATGGCACCAGGATTTTACCCGGTTCTCTCTCTGCATGATGTAGGGTGGGACGCTGAAGGAGTTACCTAATCCCAGTTGGGGTTTGTCTTTTTGTAATTTTTTTTCTTTTAGCTGTCGTTTTGTCTTTTGCTAAATTTTACCTTATGATGTATCAAGGGTTTAGTACAACACTCACAATGTGAATCAGTTTTTGATGGTACTCACTTCAATCAAAATTGATGGAGGTGGTTTCTTACCTCACTCCATATTTGATGGTCTCTATTCCGGTATTCCCTCCTTGTCCTTCTACTTTTCTCCTTCCCTATATGATAACCACAACATTAGGAATGTTCCTACATGTTAATGCCAACAACAATCCTCCACTGGTGACAGCAAATATAGTCCTCTCTTGGTAACAGTGGCAACAACCATTCCATGTTTGTCACTATTATTTGTAACCAACGACTCCTCTTCTTTATTGTTGTTCAACGGTGACCTTCCTTGCACCGACCATAAGCATATAAGTAACAATAATTATTCGATCCTAAAAATGAAATAATACATAATTGCATAATTTAAATTTTAGTCTAGTATTAGTACCTATTCATAAATTTAAATTAACCATTTAGAATTCAAAAATGGAAATATTACAGCAAAAGAAGGAAAAATACAAAAATGTAATAGGATAAGATAACTTATTTATTTTCAAGTTGGGATTGGCTACGGTTATCTGCTCTTACTGTTATCTTCTGATCCTCTTCCCTTCCACTACCATCTCGACCTTTAGATTAAAATATGAGCTATTCATATTTAATGTCTCGTAAAAATATTCTTTTTAAATAATTTCTATTTTAGTTTTAAATTATCATAATAAAAATTTTATAATTTTTGAATTTATTTAATTATTTGATATTTTATGGACATTAAATATAAACCACTCATATTTCAATCTAAAAACTGAAATGAGTAGTTGAGGGGAAGAGGATGGGAAGAAAACGATAAAAGTATAGTACTGTAGCTAATTCCCTTTTAGGGACTACCAAGATTTAAAACCTAGAAGTGGAATACATATATAATATATTTAAGTTTAAGTGATCATATTATAATGGGAAAATCCTATTAAAAGATAGTTAAATTTTCCAAATTCTAATTATAGGCACTAAACTTAACAAATTATAGATAAGATTATATGTCATAATTAGGGATTTAGAATTTAGGTGAAATTACCTCATTAATCTTTAGGCTATGTTTGGTTGGGGTTTTTTTGAATGTGAGGTTTAGGATAGAAAAAAGCGTTTGGCTAGAAAGAGGGGAGGTGAGGGGTGAGGAAAAAAATTGTCTTCTAGTGCTCCCCTTCCCTCCTCTCTCAACCCCCCATTTGGGGTTTTTTTTGGGGGAGAGAATTTTTTTGTCTCATCTTGACCAAACTGCCCATGTCAATTCTGTGATATTCCATACTTACCCTTCTAGTAAAAGCCCTTCTTTCCTCTTTCTTTTCTCAATTCAGTTCAGCCGTTCTGTCCAAGAATCCCACAACGAGAGAAACATCTTTTGTTATTGTAAATTGTTTCGTTTGCTTCATTCTTCATTTGAAGCTGAAGCTGTATCGACTTTTATCTATTTCTTTTGCGCAAATCATCAATTATTTTCTTAAAGCTATGCCCATGTCCTGCTTCAAAGTGAACGCCAAAGTCTGGGATTTTTCGGTTAAAATAAAATCGGGCTTTTCTTATTCATGATTGTGCATAGATCCTTTTGATGTTTTGTGGGGATATATCTGATTCTTGCAAGCACAATAATGAATTAACTTTTTGCTACTTTTATTAATTATACTTACACAATAATGTGACTTTTTGGCCCAATTCGTTCATAATTTTTGTGTGTTGACAATTTTGCAAATGATAATTATTAATAAATATATTGTAAAAGAAGAAGAAAAATATGTAAAAAGGTATTTTTGTTCACTTATAATTAACTCCCCTCACCTCCCCTTCTGAACCAAACAAGATACCAAACCTCTTCTCCCCTCCCCTCTTCTTAAACCAAACAAAATTATAACCTCCTCTAACCTAGCTTTAATAAACTTTACCTAATCTAACATCCTTTGAACCAAACACACCATTATGCCTCGTTTGGTATAATGGAAAATTTTTTTTTGGAAGTGAAAGTGGAATTGGAATTAGAAGTGAAAGTGGCTTCTAAAGTATGTTTGGTATGACTATGGAAGTGAGATATAACTTTTTTAAAAAATATATATCTATTTTTATACGATAATACCAAAATGCCCTGTCATAAAAAAAAACCCCTCCTCCTTCTCCATTGCTAAACTCTGACCTTCTATCACCCACCATCGCTGCCGAAACTGCAATGTCTTTTAGCCAAAAAACTAGAAACAGATTGAAAACAAAAATCGCACCAAAATCAATGTTTAAAATCAAAATCTAAACCAAGATCCCAGAGTTTGGAGGGAGATCAAAATCTGAAAAATGAGACGGCATATTTGTGTTCGTTGCCAGAGGGAGATGATGGCAGATTCGCGTTCGTTGCCAGAGGGAGACGACGATGGAGGCATGTTCGTTGATGGCAAAATCGAAATTGTTGACGGTGGAGTCATGTTCGTTGACGGCTTGAATCTATCATCACCATTGTCAAAAACGGCATCGTCGCTGTCTTCGCCGCCACTGTGCGTCTCCGTCCTTGCCGTCCCTATGCGTCGCAGCCGCTATGCCTCGCTACCGCCGTCCTCGTCGTTGCCTAAGAGAGGGAAGGGGGCTGTTAGCGAAGAAGAGGATAGTTGTGGCAAAGCTGTAAATTGAAAAAATAGATGAGGGTATAATGGTAACAAATTCTCACTTACATGGAGGCCATCTCACTTCCATAGGTCTACCTATGGAAGTGACTTCCATCATTTTTTATGGAAGTCACTTCCATGTGGAAGTGGCCTCCTACCAACCAAACAACTAAACTTAGAGAATTCACTTCCACTTCTACATCTCCCTCCTTACTTCAAGTGTACCAAACGAGGCATTAGTTATTATTAAAGCAAAATTAAGAACAGAACCATATTTTTTTAATTGCTACGAAAACAAGGTAAAAATAAGCAAAGCCATTGCTCTATCTCACATATAGGTGCAAATTAACTAACAAAAAAATCACTTAGAGAGCCTAACAAGTTATTCAAATTCATTGTTTAACACATAACCTTAGTTAATAGCAACCTTTTAAAAGAAATATCTGATGCAATCCAGACTCAACAAGTTGTACCTTCAAATTCAAGTGACATCTCTTCCATTTCAAATGATCATTATCAAATTCCAACTCAACAAATCGTGAGAGCACAAGCTAAAATATTCAAGGAAGCATTGATTGGGCTGATTGAAGAAGTTGTTGTAAATCAAATGGCAATTGGATCAATAAATCTGATTTACAAAACAAAGATGCTGAAAACGTCATTAAGTTCATTTGTGCTAAATATGGAGTTGTTAATCAAGTTTTGGGCTTGGAAACTTCAAAACAAAGAGCTTGGACCTAGTACTACACATGGGAGGCTCATTTGGGCCTAAATAAACACATTTTGAGCCTTAATTTGCTGAATACATCTTCTTGAAGTTAGATGTGCGAAAATCAACAAGGGGTTGGTGGAAGATTTGACTTTTGGTTTCTTTAAGCATTTGTATTTGATTTTTCAAGTTTCTTCTAGATTGTATTAGACTTTTATGTTTATTGTATTAGACTTTTAGGTTTCCTAGCACATGGTATTAGACATTGTATTTTCTATGTTCAGATTTGCACCTACTACAATTAGGTTCCTATAAATACTTGGTGCTTCTTCATTTGTAATAGACAATTCAGATTTGAATCATAAATGAAAGTTGCACTTCTGCACTTTGTTTCTTGAGAGTGGATTCTCTCTAAGGGTTCTTTTTAGAACTAACAAACTTATCAAGGCTTGATCAACCTTGTGGCGTTTTTCCAACACTTCGGGGCCTTGTTCTTTCATGTTCAAGGGTTCAAGTGGATCGTCGATATGTGTTTAGCTTTCTTGGGGTGTGTATATTTCAGAATTGGTTGTGGGTTCGTGGGATCTTCCCTTGTGGGTTCGCACCATCTTGGTATCAGAGCTTCGGATCTTAACTCAGGTCATATCTATCTGTTCTTCGTTTTCATTTTCGTTTCAAGTTTTGTGCTTTGTTCTTGTGTCTGTCCGTGTCCAGATTTATTACTTCTGTTCGTCAAGTTTTCCTTTGTGTTTTCCAATATTTAGTATGTCAAATTCATAGTTCAGAATCTCTTCTTTCATCACGGTTTGGAATCGTTTCAATCCGATTTGTCATTTGGGAGTTCTATCTATTTTAATCTAGTTGTGTTTTCTGGAAATTCTGGGCTTGTTCATCTTCGTTTTTTCCAGAACGTCCTGAAATAGTGTCCTTGTTTGACCACTTTTCCTTTGTGTTTTACATCGTTCAATAGGTCATTTTCATAGTTTAGAATCTCATCTTTCTGTTCGTTTTGGTTTCATCTCAATTCGAAATTTCCACTGTGAGTTATAGTCTTTCCAAAATTGACGCTTTTCTGGAATTTCTGGGTTCAGATTTCTTGAGTTTTGTTGTTTGTCATAGATTCTACATTCTCTTTAAATTTCAGTAGAGGAGAAAAAAACAAAAAAAAACAAAAAACAAGAGCATCAGAAAAAGAAAAAGAAAAAAAAATATTTGAAAAAAAAATACTGAAAAAAAAAGTTGTTGTGGAAGTGTTTTGAGCAATATCTATTGTCATATCCAGAATTTGTGAAGTTTGTGTCATACTCTTGAGTTCCCTGAATTTCCTCTTTCAATACTCACATTGATATTCCATATTTCTAAGTGTTGTGTTGATTCTGCAAATTGTGATTGCTTTGATTATGACTTGCTTAGTTCTTTAAAGTGCCTCAAGAGAAATCTAAGAGTGGAAAAAGGCAAGAGTGACATACATTAATCTAAAAGCCAAATTTGAGTGAAACACGAGTGACACTAAATTTGTTTGAGTGAAACATGTGAGTAGAGTGGTGAGGTCCATTTTTCTCTAAATCTAACTTTTCAGGTATCATCAATATGTATGATGAAAAAGAGCTTCAAACATATTTTGACTCCGTACTAAAAGGACTTCAAAGGTTTAATGATGAAGCAGAGCAATGGATGTCTAGTCACAACTCCAAATCAAAAAGAGAATTCCAAAGAAAGTTGCAGGAGTTGAAGCAAGGTTCCATGACTGTTGACGAATATTTTCAAGAGTTGGAATTAGCTATGATTAGAGCTAGAGTGAAAGAAACTTCAAAAGCCACTAAGGATCGATTTGTGAATGGGCTTAATCCTGAATTAGCCTCTTTTGCAAAGACCTTAAGCTTCTTGGACATTGATCTTTTGGTTCAATTTGTTGCTGAGCATGAGCAAAAAATCAAGCAACAAAGATGTTCAAAAAGTAGCTCTAATGCAAATGAGATTGTTACAGTTCCTAATGATGATCAAGTGTTAACTACGGAGGAAGAAGTAGTGAATGTTGAAAGTCTTGCTGACCATTGTGTGGAAGAAGACCTTCTTATTCCAAACACCAATCTTGTGGTTGAAGAAGTTCCTCTCAATCATGAAAAGAAAAGTAAACATATGAGTGAGAGTGATTTCAATGAAACTGTTTTAGAGAGAAAAATTCAGTTTGAGGGAGAAAAAGATATTGAGAGCATAGAGTGTTGTCAAAATAAAGAGAGCAAAAATGAGAGTGAAGAATTTATTGAAAAGAAAGATGAAAAGAGTTTTGAGAAAAGTGAGGTTAAGAGTGATTGCAAGGATATTGTTACTAATGATCTTAATCATTATTTGCCTTGTGATTTTGTTGTGTTGCAGGGATTCTTGGAGTTGATTCCTAAGAAGCCACCGGATGGACTCTTATCTTCAAGAAGCAATAAACTTTCATTTCCTTCAAGTGACATTGAAAAACATTCTGGTTCTCTAAAGTTTGATATTCTTGAAAACTTGCTACCTTGTGATTTTGATGCGTTGCAGGTGTTCTTGGATTTGATTCCTAAAAAGCCACATGATGGATTCTTATCTTCAAATAGCATTTCATTTGCATCAAGTGACTTTGAAAAACATTACGTTTCTCTAAAGTTTGATATTCATGATAACTTGCTGCCCTTAAGATGCCTTGAACTCAACACTTTGAATTTTCATTGTCCCATGGATTTTGCTGTTTGTAGGTGTTCTTATATTCATGTTGCAGCTTGTTTTGATGATACTCTTATTTATAGCAACAAACATGATGAGCATGTGAATCATTTGCTATGTGTGCTTGAAGTTTTGAGAAAGGAACATTTGTTTTCAATTCTGGAAAATTCTTATTGTTGCATGGAAAACATTGATTTCCTTTGTTATGTGTATTTGCTTGGTCAAGGTAAGCTTAACAAAAGGCATACATGCTGGCTGAAATTTATTGAGACATTTCCATATGTCATCATATATAAGAAAGGTAAAGAGAATGTTGTTGTTGAAGTATTGTCAAGAAGGTATAGTGCTCTTTCTTCTCTAAATACCAGATTTCTTGGATTTGAATATGCTGAGGAAATGTATGCAAATGATATTGGCTTTGCTGAATTGTTTCTTCCTTGTGAAATTGAGCATTATGCATCCAAAGCCAACAAACAAAGAAACTGTGTTCTTTTTAAACTTATTGATGTTTACAAGATTAATCTAGCTTGTGAGTATATTGTTATTGTTACTTTTAATGTGGCTGACATATGTCCATTTGATCCAGGTGGAGATTCGAGGACGAATCATTTTGAGGAGAGAGGGAATGATGCGACCCAGAATCAACAAATTAACTCTCCAAATTCAAGTCAAGATTCGAGGACGAATCCTTTTGAGGAGAGAGGGAATGATGCGATCCAGACTCAACAAGTTGTACCTTCAAATTCAAGTGACATCTCTTCCATTTCAAATGATCATTATCAAATTCCAACTCAACAAATCGTGAGAGCACAAGCTAAAATATTCAAGGAAGCATTGATTGGGCTGATTGAAGAAGTTGTTGTAAATCAAATGGCAATTGGATCAATAAATCTGATTTACAAAACAAAGATGCTGAAAACGTCACTAAGTTCATTTGTGCTAAATATGGAGTTGTTAATCAAGTTTTGGGCTTGGAAACTTCAAAACAAAGAGCTTGGACCTAGTACTACACATGGGAGGCTCATTTGGGCCTAAATAAACACATTTTGAGCCTTAATTTGCTGAATACATCTTCTTGAAGTTAGATGTGCGAAAATCAACAAGGGGTTGGTGGAAGATTTGACTTTTGGTTTCTTTAAGCATTTGTATTTGATTTTTCAAGTTTCTTCTAGATTGTATTAGACTTTTATGTTTATTGTATTAGACTTTTAGGTTTCCTAGCACATGGTATTAGACATTGTATTTTCTATGTTCAGATTTGCACCTACTACAATTAGGTTCCTATAAATACTTGGTGCTTCTTCATTTGTAATAGACAATTCAGATTTGAATCATAAATGAAAGTTGCACTTCTGCACTTTGTTTCTTGAGAGTGGATTCTCTCTAAGGGTTCTTTTTAGAACTAACAAACTTATCAAGGCTTGATCAACCTTGTGGCGTTTTTCCAACACTTCGGGTCCTTGTTCTTTCATGTTCAAGGGTTCAAGTGGATCGTCGATCTGTGTTTAGCTTTCTTGGGGTGTGTATATTTCAGAATTGGTTGTGGGTTCGTGGGATCTTCCCTTGTGGGTTCGCACCAATATCTCACCAAAAGAAAAGTAGAACCCATGTATCCTTCAAGCCTTTGATTCCTTCTCTGAAGAACTTGGTCTTCACCTTTTCTTGATGCCAACAACATCAGTGACAAAACGTCTATTATACTACATTCGCTTGTACGCACACCCCTGGGCTTCTTCTTTTTGTTTTGTTTGGCTACTTTAGATGTTTGACCTCAAACTTTGACCCGTGCACATTACCTATGATGGATTACTGAGTTTGCAGCACAGGGACACATAGAGCTTGAGTTGCAGATGTGTGAGGAACAAAACAAGCTAGACAGAACTATATTTGATCATGTATAGCCTAATATTGAGCATGGTCATATTTTTATTGTGAGGCATTTTTATTTTAGTTCACTAACAAACAATTTTCAAGTTGTATAGGGAGAGGGACAATGTTTAGAGGCGCAGAGCTCAGAACAAGTACTCTTTTAACATGATTTTCCCTAAGTATTATTGTCTCTCGCTAGTAGAAAAAGAGCTTCACAAATGGTGGGAGGCAACATCAAGAAGGAGAAGGAAAGCAATAGTAACACAAGCCTTACCAAGATGACTCAAAGCTATAGTTCAGAAATCTGGTATCAAGATCAAAAGCACCGATTTCATCCTTGAGGTTGGTCTCGGTATGGTAATCTCACCAAGAAGCCGTCGAGAATGACCCATGGTTCTTGAGCTTGGCATTTCCAAGGCACTGCTTCTCATTTACATATGTTATTCTGGACATTTTATTGAATTTTAAATTCTAGGGATAAAGGCCATTTTTGCCTCGAAGTATACCGTTAGAGCCAATTCTGCCCGGAAGTATTTTTTGGGCCAATTTTGCCCCTGGAAGTTTCAAATTTGGAACAATTTTGCCCTTACGTTAGTTGACCGTTAGCCGGGGTTGGTTGACCGTTAATAAGGGCAAAATTGCACCTTAACCCAATGATCGTTACTCGGGCGCATCGGACACTGCTCTTCTAGCTGCTGAACCCTACCTCCGACTGAGCCAGGGTGTGCAGGCTGTTAAATAGAAAAAAGAACTCTTTCCGAGGCCCCTGCCGACATCTTCAGACTCACTAACATTACTGTCAGCTGCCACGTCCCAATTCAGGAATTCTGACCTCATTCTCGTTCGAAGTACGCGTGTTGCACGCTATCAGATAGGCTTCCCCCGTCTCTTAGGATTGACTAACTCATGTGCAAGTATCGTTCACATGGAACATTTCCTCTCTTTGGCCTTTAAAGTCTCATTTGAATATTTGCTACTACTATCAGACGGGCTTCCCCCGACGGCTAGGTATAGGTATCATACTTCAGCGCTCGGGCGGAGCGTCCATCAATGCAGGTCTTAATGGTAGTAGCAAATATTTAAATGAGAATTTTGAAGGCCGAAGAGGGGAAATATTCCATGTGAATGGTACTTGCACATGAGTTAGTAGATCCTAAGAGACGGGGGAAGCTCGTACTTCAAAAGGGATCGGGTCAAAATTCCTAAATCGAGACGTGACAGCTGATAGTAACGTTAGTGAGTCTGGCAATGTCGATAGGGGCCTCGGGAAGAGTTCTCTTGTATGTTTAATAAACTGCACACCCTGGCTCAGCCGGAGGTAGGGTCAAGCGGCTGGAAGAGTAGTATTCGATGTGCCTGAGTAACGGTCATTGGGTTAAGGTGCAATTTTGAACCTGAAGTTTCAAATTTGGAGCAAATTTGCCCCTACTAACGGTCAACAAATGGTCAACCAACCCCGGCTAACATTCAACTAACGTAAGGGCAAAATTGTTCCAAATTTGAAACTTTCAGGGCAAAATTGGCCCCAAAAATACTTTCGGGGTAGAATTGGCTCTAACGGTATACTTTCAGGGCAAAAATGGCCTTTATCCCCAAATTCTATCATATGACCTTATTTATAATTTATTAAATTCAGTGGTCTAAATTATAATTTGGATGATTCAACTATCTTTTAATAGGACTTTTTCAATTGGTGCGTGTTTGTTTAATAGATAATCCTCCTATTATAGGTTTTTTTTTTTGAAGTCTTTGCCTTCGATCGTATCATAATTATAATATAAATACTATAATGTAATAAAGCTATAGGTAAAAAAAAAAAGGCCCAACAAAAATAAAAAAGCTATAATATTCTCTACTTCAACCCTTAGCTACTACTCATTGGAGCAGGTGATAATGGAGAACGACAAGCCAGTTTTTCCCCAAGAAATCATCACAAGTATTCTGGTACGACTTCCGGTAAAATCCCTAATCCGATTTCAATGTGTTTGTAAAGATTGGAAGAATCTGTTCAGAACCCCATCCTTCTTTGCCGAACACCTTCACCATTCCACTCGGCAAAACCCTTTACTTATTGTCGATAGTAATGTCTCTGAAGGTAATCCTTGGCACTTAGACTTGCTCAATCGTGAGATGCAAATCTATGAATTTCAGAACACACATATTATTGTCCCCTTAACGCCGGGGTTGGAATATTCCAATAATGGCTTGCCCTGTGTGCACCTCCGGTGGGTCTGTTCCAGTAATGGCTTGCTCTGTGTGGACTTCGGCGGTAATTCTCAAGATTCCTTTTTGCTATGTAATCCAGCTATTAGAGTGGTTAGACAAGTGCCAAAATCTCTTTACAATTATGAGTATGAGCGTCTTTCCGTTGGATTTGGGTTCAGCCCAATCATTAATGATTACAAGATTGTTAAACTTTTTTTCTCTGGATGTTCTGTTGTCCAAGGGGAAGTTTATTCGTTAAAGACGGGGGTATGGAGAAAAGTTGAAGTCGGGAACATAGAGGGTGTAAATAGTGTCAGGGGCAGGGCTTTCCCTTGTAATGGATCTATCTTTTGGATTGGACATAAGGAAGGGGTGGAGGGGCACAGCCAAAGTTGTCTTGGTTTGATAGTTTCGTTTGATATAGCAAAGGAAGTGCTCACATTGACACCATTTCCTACTATGACTTCTCGCCAAGGATGTTACAATGAGCTTGCTTGCTATGAGAACAAACTAGCTATAATTTCTTCCACTGGGATTGAAGATTCTGAATCATGTGTGATTGATTTGTGGGTGTTGGAGGAGTGTACAGATCCATCCCGGGAGAGATGGAGCTGGGCTAAAATATATACTAGCAGGCCTGGTCCATGCCGCCTTATCATTTATCCAGAGATTATTTGGAGAAATGAAATTGTTTGCTCGGCGGAAGCATTACCTGAATACCAAATCGAAGGTAAAGAGGATGATGAAGGAAACGTTGTTTTGTGTAATCTCACTACTGATGAATTCAAATTTCTTGATATCCCAATAGGTAAATATAGTTTTTGGATTTTGGATTATGTGCAAAGCCTTGTGCTACTTGACAACATCCATGTTTGACAAATGCTAATATTTAATGCCAAACGTTTCTTGCCATATTTGACCTTTTATAAATTCTAGTTGCTTAGTTTTATGTAATTCAATCACTAGTTTGTGGATTGTTTGGGACAAGCAAATCTGCCACTTGTTTTATATATATTGAAGGGCGTTGATTTACTCTTACATTATGTATTTACTCTATTTAAGTAAATTTTTGTTTTTTTTTGGAAATGAAACCACACACATATTAGTCCATATCACTAACCTCAAGTTGAGTTGGTTGCTGGTATGTGTGTGTGTGTATTTTTTCTATTGTTCTGAGCCATCTTTGTATCAATGGCTCCATCTCCAATATTAGTAAATCTAAAGGGACAATGCATGGAACGAAGGCTAGCAGATGAATTCTGGGATTTGCCTGATTGGGGCCTTCTAAGGAAAATTGTGGGGTATGTAGCTCTTCTCTCGTGATAGCTTAATGTTTGACTTCAAATTTTGGAAGTTTCTTCTTGAAGAGATGGAGGAGCTCCAGAACTTCTTTTATTTTCCTTTTTTTGTTGGGTTTAATGTTCATAACCTAGCTACTAGGGATTTTTTTTTTCAAAAAAAAAAAAAAGTACCATAGATCTGACGTATAATTAGTGGTGCACATAACTTTGAGAACAGAATGAAACTCAAAATCAGAACCACTTTGGCTACTGCTACTCCGCCTGATGGTTATGCCTTTATCATTTATGACTTGAAGTGTGTGAGCCCAAAATCTTGACAGTAAACCAAAGAATAGAAAGTTTGGTGTGACCTTTGATACTGTACTTGCACATTCATATTTCATACTCATGAAGCATGGATAGAGGTATTTGGAAGCCAAAAAAACAGAAACAACACACAATATACTGTCACTTAAGAAGAAAGAGAGGGAAAAAACAAATGAAACAGCCTTATTCAGCAAATTACAAGTGGAGTGACTTCAAAAACTGACATGTCAATATCATTCATCATCCACTTCTAATATTGCCTCAAAGGGCAATCTTTTGAATGCTCTTCATCCTCCAGCAGAGAAAATATACCCTCCTGCATTGTTGATTCAAGTTCTTGAGATCATGTGACTAACAAGAAATAGTGCAGAAACAGTGTTCTAAATAACTCGCGATTGGAATTTGCAATGAGATTGGGATAAAATGGGTATGAGAGTAATTTGTTGAATATTTACTCTCTGATTCCTATTATGGTCATGTTGGACAACAAGGAGGTAATAAGTACTCGTACAACAATAAAATCAACAGCTCGTTGAATCACATTATGAGAGTAATTTATTGAATATTTACTCTCTTGAGATCATGTTAGCTACATGAATCACATTATGGTGTTCGTTGTGTTTTTTAAATTTTTTTGTAAACGATCAAAATGCATTAAAATGATTAAATAACAGTACATTAGTTTTCTACAACCATACAAGGACATGATCGTAGAATATTAAAAACATTCCGATGAATTAACTTTATAACTAGATTTTTATACCAACGACTAGATTTTTAAATATATCATTCATTCACCACTCTTATAATTCTGCATTGACTATATGTAAAGTAAATATATTTAATAAAATAAAATAAAAATTCTGCTCACCATCATAAAACAATGCAGGTAAAGATAGATCAAAAAATTGTAAATGAAAATATTAAGGCTAAAGTATAATTTTAGTTGTTTATGTTTACATGTGTGTACTTTTGGACTCTTAACTTTATAAAGTATACTTTTGGTTTTATAATTCTAACACTTTCAAACACTGTTAATGTTGCTAACGGAAAACTTGACGCAATAAACTTAAGTGATGACTGTGTAATTAAATGTTATTAATCTTAAATTTAAAATATGTGCAAATTAAAAAATATTTAAAAACATTATGAATCAATTAATATCAAAACCTCAATTGTATTAAAAAAATAGTTTAATAATCTAAGTATAGTAGTTTAATAATCTAAATAGCAAAACTTCAATTTTATTTACATCAATTTGTCGGTGTATTTGAGTTTAATAATATAAATATACTTTAAGGTAGTTAAATTAGCTTTCTTAATTTCCAAAAAAAAATTAATTGGGACTTATTTTTAAGACTGGAGGTAATACTACTTACTTCTCAAAATTTGTATGATTTGTGAAAAATATGTCAAGTTACATTAAGAAAGCAAAAGAAACCAAGAAATTATTTAAGAACGAACAAAAACATGTTTAAAAAAAAATGCAGGTTTAGAAACCATGCTTACCAGCAGTGAGAAAGAGAAGAACGAAAATGACAAATATCTTATTGATATTCAAGGAACACATCTTTGAAGCATATGATATTGTGAGAAATGATAACATTAAGAAAGAAAATTGTACATTTACTTCATCCAGGAGGGCTTTTATAGAAGAAGAATGGGACATCCTAATAATAAAACACAAATCAATCAATAATAAATATGATAATTTTGACCAAAATAAATAAATAAATACGAACATAAACATAAACAAAACAGAAATGAAATGAGATCACATTTTTTCCTTTTTGGTTGCTTTTATGCTTAATATTTTGTTTAAATTAAAAGGATAATATACATATACATGCTTATATTACGTATCACAAAATATAGTAAAAAATGTTTTCAGTCGTAGGCTAGTGATGCCCTCATCTATATATTCTCTATTCTCTACCAACACACACACCCTTTTTTTTTATAAAAAGCAATTTATACTTTGACAGTGAAAAAATTTATGAACATTGATACCGATAATATCTTTTCAAAAATACTCCAACTATACTTTGATAGTGAGCAGAAATAAAAAGCAAAATGTATTTTTAGATACCGATTATTTTCAGTGGTATTTGTTGATCTTTGCGCTTCAACAGACGTATATTTGGATTTTGCTTTCTTAAATGCATCATATAAATGAGGCATATATTAATATAGAAATCTCTTAGATTAGTCGGTGACTTCTCTTACTAAAATATCTCAACTTCATCTTCTTAATCAATTTGGTGTCCTGGCTTCTTCACTTTACATATAAAATTTACTTGCCATTTTACGATCTCTCTCTCTCTCTCTCTCTCTATTTTTTTTGGTTTCCAGAAGCATTTTACGATCACCATCTTTTGCTTTTTGCTTTTTTTTTACATTGTTAAAAATATTTATCCCCCTACTGAAACAAGAAAATGACAAACTAGTACCTTAATAAATTTATATTTTTAATACATTTATCGAGTAAGTCAAAACAAATTAATTATTTACTTAACTTATATTCCTAATTATAATCAACGATATGATCAAGATAACCGACCACTAATTGGATTTATCGAGTAAGTCAAAACAAAGCATGAAAGGCCTAAACTTTGTCTACAGTTCTAGGGATAGAAATCTCCCTCCTGACCTAGAAGTATTGGTTGGAGAAAAAGATGACGGATGTTTGGAAGGCTGTTAAACAAGGAAAAATTGATCCCTTTTGTTATACAAGGGACAAGATTGCACCACAAAATGTTAGGGAGCGGGATGCCTCATAAAAAATATTTCAGGGTGCTTGACACACCTTAACCCAAAAAAAAATACTACCTCCGGACTCCGGTTTTAAATATAAGATCTAATTAACTTTTTTTAATAACTTAAAAAAAGCTAAATAAGTTACTTAATCATATCATATATTGTGTATGAATAAATTATATATCACTTTATAAGTCAGGCAAATAAGTTTGAAGAAAAATTGATAAATATAAATACTTTAAAGCAATTTAATTAGCGTTTTTAATTTCTATAAAAAAAATCAATTGGAACTTATATTTACAATTGGAGGTAATACTACTTACTTCTCAAAATTTGTATGATTTGTGAAAAATATGTTAAGTTACATTAAAAAAACAAAACAAAATTAGAAATTATTTAAGAACGAACAAAAACATGTTTAAAAAAAACCAGGTTTAGCAACTATATATGCTTATTAGCAGTGAGAAAGAGAAGAACGAAAATGACAAATATCTTGTTGATCTTCATGGAACCCATCTTTGAAGGATATGATATTGTGAGAAATGATAATGCATTACAAAAACACACTCGATTTTTGACGGAACCTTTTCGATGACAAATTTAGCCACGGAATTCCCGACTGAATTTTCCGTGGCAAATTTAGCCATAGAATTTCTCATGAAATTTTTTTTGTGGCAAATTCCGACAGATATTTCAACCAGAATTTGTTTTTAGAAATTTTCCGACGGAATCTTTTCCATTTCCATGGCAATTTTCCATGAAAACTTCCGTCGAAAAAATTAAAATTTATTATTTTTTTAAAACATAATATTTATGAAATTAAAATAATATTTATAAAATTAAAATATTAATTAGTAAATAATTATATTGAACCTTAATTATTAAAATTATATTATAAATTATTAATATATATCTTATTAATATTATATTTATAATTTTATATTAAAAATAATTTTAATAATATTAAATTATTATTTACTATGTAATTTTAATTAAAAAATTATTTAATTTAAATATATAAATATTTTATTACATTTTTTACTATTTTAATAATATTATATTTAATTAATAATTAATTATATATAATTAATTAATTATATGTATGTATGTTTATATATGTAAATGATAATATTATATATATAATAATATGTAATATTATGACATAGGTTCATTTTGGCGCAACTAGCAAAGACTCGCGCGCGAAGGTGTCGGCAGCCTGAGGTCGCGGGTTCAAGCTAAAGGAGAGGCACTTGGAAGAATTATGAGGTGCGGACACGTGGTAGCCAAGAGAGAGGGAGACATGGCGCTTTGAGGAGCAAACACATTGCATTTGTAAATTAAAAAAAAATTCAAAATTTTTTAAAATAATTTTTTATTTTTTTTAAAAAATTTACGACGGAAACGAATTCCATTAGAAATTTCAGACGGAATTGGCTTCTGTCGGAATTTCCGACGAAATTGAAATTCTGTTGCAAATTTGTTTGAAACGCACTTGTTAGCGACGGAATGGATTTCGTCTAAAATTCCGTCGGAAACGTGGTCTGTCGGAAATTCCGTTGGAAAAGCTGATTCTGTGGCAAATTTCATCGGAAATCGGGTGTTTTTTGTAGTGACGCTAAGAGAGAAAATTGTACATTTACTTCATCCAGGAGGGCTTATATAGAAGAAGAATGGGACATCCTAATAATAAAATACAAATTAAAATCAATCAACAATAAATATGATAATAAACATAAACAAAGCAGGAATGAAATGAGATCACATTTTTTCCTTTTTAGGGGCTCTTATGCTTAATATTTTGTTTAAATTAAAAGGATAATATACATATACATGCATGCATACATTCATATATTGTAAAATTAAGAGTGTAGAGTCATATGTTTAATTGGTCTAAAAAATGATTTGGATTTCAATGTGAACGTTCGGTTGTTACAATTCAATAAAGGATAATTATTTTAGTATCAATGCTGCCATACACACGAAATGAAGGAGCTTTTGTAAATTTTCATTTTCCAAAGGTCAGGTATCTCATTCAAGTATCAAAGTTATTTTGGTTTTTAATTCTTTAACGTTTTATATATTTGATTGAACCATATTTTTATATATGATTTTCATAATTAAATTGGGATTTTTAATGTATTTTCTGGGACTTTATTGCATGATTAAGGATTAATTTTAGTTAGAGACAATTGTATTGAATTAATTGTAATTAGGGGCAAAATGGTCATACTTTTTAAATTATTTTGTACAATTATTTCTTATACTTTTGATGCTACTTTGTACTTAATTTTGCATTGTAGGTGTTTGGGAAGAAAAAGAGAGATTTTTTAGAATTAATATTTTGAGGATTGGGAAAAATTATAGAAAGAGCCCCACAATTTTTGAAAATTACAAAACTGTGAAGAAAACATGCCTAGGGGAGAATCACAGAAGAGAACCAACATGTTTAGGAAATTTTGTTTCAGCCCCAAAACATTTCAAATATTTTCACTTAAGTCCCTCCTCATAACTCTATTTGTTCCATCACTTACTTGTAATTTAATGTCTATGAGCAAGTTAACGAAATGACATGTATACTGAGTGATATTTGATGATGATATATGTCTGTTTCAGGATTTATATTCAGAAAAGACGATTGGGACTTCTAAAGAGTGGGATAGACTTTTCTACCTGGAGAGATCGGAGATGGAGAATAAAGAGATTTGGAACACACAAAAAGCTCTAGTCAGTTCAAGTTCTTAAGACAAATATGTACTTTTATGGCATTGTCATTCAGAATATCCTAGTTTTGATTATATGAGAAATATGTTTCCAAGTTTATTCAATAAAGATTCTGTTCCTTTTTATTGTGAACCTTGTCAATTAGCTAAACAAACACGATCCTCCTATAAAAAACAGTCGTAGCGACCCATCACTCCTTTCCAACTCATCCATAGTGACATTTGGGGCCCCGCAAGAACAACCACCCAGGAAAATGAGAAATGGTTTGTTACTTTCATTGATGATCACAACTAGAATCAATCCCAAATACATTATATTCCAAACGTTATGATCCAATTTGTAATGTTTGGTCTGGAACACAGCATTGATTTCGAGCATCAAATTTTGAAGTTCATATCTCTTTGATCTGCCAATATTTGATCATGAAATTGCTATTGTTGAAATGCCTTTGAGTCTAGTTTTATATGTAATAAGTTTCAGTCCAAAACTCATTGTCTTCCAGAAGGTATGATCCGAAGAATGACTGCTGTTCTGGAATATCGTGGGAACATTGTGAGAACATCGAGCATCAACTTTTAAGATCTATATTTCTTTCGTCTAAGCCTCTTTCAACTTGATCGTGGCTTCTAAAAATGCATTTTGAGTGCCGTTTCATATGCAACAAGTTTTACCTCATTCGAAGTTTTGGTGTAGGAGATATGTCCAAATTATTGAACCTGTTTTGGAATAATGTAAGAAATTCCAGTTTCAATTTCCAAAACTCATATCTTTTTCATCTGAACTCTGTTAATCTTGACCTGGGTGTTTGTGTGTTGCATTTGAAGTCTATTTTTATATGAAATAAGTTTCAGCTCAATCAGATTTGTGATTTGGGAGATATGACCAAATTACCGAATCTCTCTTATGCTGAATGAAAACAAAGCTGAATAGAGTATGCTAAAATATGATCATCACTCGAGTAACGCTTCCTTAACTCAAGTGAAACATGTGAAAATCACTTTTGGAGGTGCAACTTGTGTGATAATAAAGTATCACTCAAATGAAGTTGATATGACTTCGAAACATGACACTTTAACTTTCAATTAAGATATTCTAACTTCCATTTGATGATGAGACCTCCAATATCAAATTTAAGAATTTAAAACTTGATATTCCCATTATATTTTACAAGTTCTTTTTTCTTTAATCTCTTCTCTTCTTCTTATTGATTATTCTCCACAATCCTTTTGATAACTCCTTGCTTTCTTGACTAATGTCTCCAATCTTTTTCTTCTTCTTTTTTTTGATCATTCTCATCAATCTAACTTAATAACTTCCTCATTTTCTTTACTTCTTCTCCCCAAATTTGATCACTTCTTCATTCAATAACTTCTTATTCTTCTCTTGATCATTCTCTATATTCCAATTTGATATCTTCTAATCTTTGTTTGACTAATCTACAAGATATATTTCACATTAAACATAGTAGTTAATCAATTTATATGATAAATACATTTTGTAAACTTTTTGCTCTTTAATGTATATTCAATATATATTTCACATCTATATTTAACATCACCTAATCATATCTAACAAAAACCTAAATGTGAAATACATATATAATATATTTAAGTGATTATATTATAATATATATGTGTTTTTTTTACCATGAATATATATGTGTGTTTAAACTTTAATAGATAACATTATAATTATTTTCTTGCATTCGATAATATTATAATTAGAATAGTATAATATAATAAAGCTACCATACAAAAAGCCACTAATCCAAATGCATCGAACCAAATTGGGGACTATGCATCTATAAATTCTCAATCTCTGCTGACTGATTTATTAATGAATGCGTAGTTGAGGGGTTCTTGTAGATAGCATATGGGCCATTAAAAAGAGGCATGAGAGTTTCAGGGCTCAGGAGTCCAAACTCCAAATGCTGTGTAACGTTGCCTGGTTGTTAGATGTTATTTAGCATTAAGATTTAAATTTAAAACTAATCTAATCTTAGTTATCTTCAATTTCGTGTATGATGGGTATAGTAAAACTTATCTACAACCAAGTTCGACCCACGTCTGCACCAACTGAGGTGAACTTGAGTTGCCTAGGGGGAGTGACATGTTTCTCACAAGCTCTAAACTTTGTCCACGATCTCATGCTCAAGAGGATTCTAGAAATATTTCAGTTGTAATGTTGGCGCTTATTTCACACACACACACACACACACACACACACACATATATATAACAGAGAAATTAGAATTTAGGAAATTCCTAATTAAATCAAGCTGAAATACCAAAATTCAAATTTAGATATACACTTTTAGTAAATTCCTATTCAGGCCAATTAGTCTCATTAGAAGTTTTTAAATGTGGTTAAGAGATTAGAATGCCAATGCCCTATAGAGTTAAAAAAAACAATTGAATGTAAATGTACTGTTTTGATTATTTTAGCTAGACTTAATTGGGATTTGCCCTTTATTTTTAGTTCGTTTATTTATTTGTTTCATGTTTTTGCGTTGATATCTAAAGATAAGATTTTTTTTTTTTTTTTTTTTTTGTGGTTTCAATTAGGGAGTGATACCAAAGACTTGATCTTGCAAAAATATAGTACCAAATTTATTCTGCATAACAAGATTTGTGTCATCCTAATGCTTACCAGAACCTTAATGCTCGATGTATTATTGCAACAAATACAATCTCTGTTATGTTCTTATTATTTTTATTATTTAGTTTGATGTCTTGCACTAAATACCTCAAATGAAAAGTGGTTACCAACACCACTGTTCTGATGACCCCATGACCAGTTTGTTGCCTTGTTTTTTTAAATAAGACAATTTATTAAAAGGATAAAATGAGTTACATAAAAAGCCTGAGATCTACTTCTGGGGACTAACCCAATAATTGCTAGATAGATCACAGGCCCAATCAGCTGCATACAATGGGAAGTTAAAAAAGAAAGAAAGAAAGAAAAAAAACAACAGAACAATCAGCAACGAGCTTGGAGATGGAAGAGGGCAACACGAATCTAAATTCGAGCACTACTCCAGGTTTAGCAACTAGAGATTGAAAGATTGGTTAAATCCTCTTGCCAACAGAATAAACCAGAAAGCAATCATTTGGAAAGGGCTCCTGTCGGAGTTGAAATGTCACACAAGGTAATGAAACTGGAAAAGCAGAGAAGCTCAAATGAAGAGTTGACAAAGCTGCCTTGATGTAGCTAGACCAGTAGAGGAGACCAAACCCAAAGTGGGCAACTTGACAAACTTCCAAATCCCCAAACTTAGACATAAACAATCCAAGACAAACTAACAACCAAGAACAAAGCCACTATACACAAAACGAGCAAACAACAACCAGAAATTAGAAGAACACCCAAAGCCAAAAAGTCGTAGCACTGAAATTGGTGGTTTTTGTTCCAAAAGTTTTATCTGATTTTGGTTTTGGTCCATCAAATTTAAAAAAAGGATTTGTTTTTCGAGTCGGATCGGGTTTCATATTCGGGTTACTAAGTCCTTTTCAAACTTGAGGGACCAAAACCAAAACTGGGTGAAACTTTAGGGACGAAAACCACCAATTTCAAACTTGAGGGACCAAAATCAAAATCAGGTGAAACTTGAGGAACCAAAACCAAAATTAGATCAAACTTCAAGGACCAAAAGTTATATTAACCCTTTTACAAAATAGATTTTATGTTGAGGATTAGAGGTAACATAGTTTTATTTAATGTGTATTTAAAATATAAAATATTCGCAAGTTCAAACTTTAGGAAGTGCACTTGTAGAGAGAAGCAACAACCCTTTACACTCTAACCTTCACAATTTTTTTTTAAAAAAAAATATTGAAAATGCCCTTTTTATAACTGAAAACCCAAAAAAAATACTACGAGGATACCTACGTAAAATTTAATTATTATCAAGTTTTCTGAAATTGACTTATTATTGTTAAGTCAGAATAAAGTTGTGTAAAAAACCTATAAGTTATATTATAAATACAGATAAAATGGAGATGAATAATAGTAAATTGTAATATAAGATAGTAGGAGAATGATAGTTTGAGAAGGAAAAAAAAAGGAGAATGGTAGTTTGAGAAAACTTCGATTTCTTTGGAAAAAACAGAGAAAACTTCAGTCTGACTTAAAATTTACTATCTTCCTTCATAATTCACGATAAATTAAAAATAATTGATTGCTCTAAAAATTTATATTTAAAAATATTTATGTAATTTTTTTCTAGAAAATATTTTTATATGAAAAAATTGTTTGAGTAGAGATTGGAGAATGAAAAATTTTAATTGAAAAAGAAAAACGATTTTACCAATAAAAATATAAGAGCATTATAAAAGTTGTTGTTATTTTTTATTTTTTAAAGAATTTTTTTTTCGTTTTACAAAAAATTTAATTGAAAAGTAATTATCAAATAATTTTTTTTTTTAAAAACATTTTGAAAATGGAAAAATCAAACAAGCCCCGATATTCTCTCTTCCAACCTGGTTTTCTAAACAGAGTATAAAATAAAAATTTGCTAACATAAATTCAAGTTGGATCTTTAGTAACGTAACTACATAATTAGTAATTTTTTTATAAATTTAAGTTAACTATTAAAAAAATAGAAAATGAAAATATTAAAAAAAAAGGAAAAATACAAAATATATAATAGGATAAGATAATTTCTTTTTTTTTTTTAGGACTACCTAGATTTAAAATAAAAATGGGAGATACACACCCATTTTGCCGGAGGGAAATACATATATAATATGTATCTCTTTGTGAAGGAATGAATTTCTGTATTTGTAAAAAGACAATACATTTATAAATTATTTACTTTAATAGATAATAATATACTATAATATAATTATAACATAATACAGCGACAATGAGGAAAAAGCAACTAGCCCTAAGATACTCTTCCCACTCCCGTTCCCGCTTTCCGTGTCCTCCCTATCGCTCAGTGGCCTCCGGTCTCACTCAGCCGCCATCCCTGGCTCTCGCTCTCACAGTATCACTTGTGGTCACTTTCCTCTATCTTTCCTTCATCGCCAATAATGGAGCAGACAATAATGGAGAACGACACACCGAATCTTCCCCAAGAGATCATCAGAAATATTCTTGTGCGACTTCCGGTAAAATCCCTAATCCGATTTCAATGTGTTTGTAAGGATTGGAAGAATCTGTTCAGAACCCCATCCTTCATTGCCGAACACCTACACCATTCCACTCGGCAAAACCCTTTACTTATTCTCGATAATAATATCTCTAGAGGTTCTCCTGGGCCCTTATCTTTGCTCAATCGTGAGATGCAAGTCTTTGAATTTCAGAACCCGCATATCGTTGATTCCTTAATGCCGGGGTGGGTCTATTCGAGTAATGGCTTGCTATGTGTGGAACTCAGTGGTGGATCTCAAGATTCCCTTTGGTTGTGGAATCCAGCTATTAGAGTGGTCAGACAAGTGCCAAAATCTCTTAACAATTATGAGTTTGATTGTTTTTCTGTAGGATTTGGATTCAGCCCAATCAGTAATGATTACAAGATTGTGAAACTTGTTTGTTCTGGACATTTCATTGTTCCAGGGGAAGTTTATTCTTTAAGGAAGGGGCTATGGAGAAAACTTGAAGACGGGAACTTAGAGGGTGTATATGGTCTCAGCTGCGATGCTTTCCCTTGTAATGGAGCTATCTTTTGGATTGTAATCAAGCAAGGTGTAGAGGGAGACATGGAAAGTGATGTAGATTTGATAATGTCATTTGATATAGAAAGGGAAGTGTTCACATTGATACCATTTCCTACTACGACTTCTGCCCATGGACGTTACGATACGCTTGCTAGCTATGAGAACAAACTAGCTATATTTTTTCGCACTTACATTGAAAATTGTGAATCATATGGGATTGATATGTGGGTGTTGGAGGAGTGTACAGATCCATCCAGGGAGAGATGGAGTTGGGCTAAAATATATACTAGCAGACCCAATCCATACAAGTTTTTCATTTATCCAGTGATTATTTGGAGAAATGAAATTGTTTGCATTGTGCACGCACCTGATTACGAAGGTGAAGAGGAGAATTATGAAGGAGAAGTTTTGTGCAATATCGCTACCGATGAATTCAACTTGTTTGATATCCCAAAACGTATCTATAGTACTGATATTTTGGAGTATGTAGAAAGCCTGGTACTACTTGACAACATCCATAATTGAAAAGTTCTAATATTTAAATCAAATTTTTCTTTCCATATTTGGCCTTTTTGTAACTTCTGGTTGCTTAGTGTTATATAATTTAGTTGCAAGTTTGTGGATTATTTGGGACAAGCCAATCTGCTGGTGGTTTTATATATATTGAATGGCGTTGATCCACTCTTATGTTAAGTATTTACTCTATTTAAGTATATTCTTTTTTTGTGGAAATGCCACCACACACATATTAGTCCATATCACTGACTTCAAGTTGAGTTGGTTGTTGTTGTTGTGTGTGTGTGTATTTTTTCTGTTTGTTCTGAGTCATCTTTGTAAGAAAGACTCAATCTCCAATATTAGTAAATCAAATGGGACAATGCATGGAAGGAAGATCAGCATCTGAGTCCTGGGATTTGCCTGATTGGGGTCTTCTAAGGAAAATTGTGGGGGTATGTGGCTCTTCTCTCATTATGGCATAACGTTTGATTCCAAAGTTTGATAGTTTTTTTTTTTTCCCTTGAGAAGATGAAGAAGAGCTCTAGAACAGTGAATTATCCAGAACTCCTATTATTATTTTCCGTTTTTTTTTGTTCGGTTTAATGCTCATAACCTAGCTCCTAGGGATGATTGTTTAATTCACCATAGTTCTGACGTATAGTTAGTGGTGCGCATAACTTTGAGAACACAATGAATCTCAAAATCAGAACCACTTTGGCTACTGCTACTCTGCCTGATGGTTATGCCGTTAGCATTTATGACTGAAATGTGAACCAAAATCTTGACGGTAAACCAAAACAATAGAAATTCTGGTGTGATCACTGATGCTGTTGTTGCAAATTCATATTCCATACTCATGAAGCATGCAAAATGGTATTTGGAAGCCAAAAAAACAGAAACAACAGAGAGAGTATACTGTCACGCTTTTTTTTTTTTTGTGTGTGTGGATACAGTATACTGTCACTTTAGAATAAAGAGAGGGGAAAAACCAAGTGAAACAGCCTTATTCAGCAAATTACAAGTGGAGTGACTTCAAAAACTGACATGTCAATATTATTCATCATCCACTTCTAATGTTGCCACTAAATGGGGAATCTTTTAAATGCTCTTCATCCTCCAGCAGAGAAAATTTACCCTCTTGCTTTGTTGGTTCAAGTGCTTCAGATAATGTGACTAACAAGAAGGCGTAGTGCAGAAATAGAGTTCTAAAGAATTCGCCATTGGAATTTGCAATGAGATTGGGATAAAATGGGTATTAGAGTAATTGACTGAATATTTCCTCTCAGATTCCTGTTATGGTCCAGCAAGGTGAAAATAAGTACAATGGTCACAAGCCTTATTTTATCAAGTAAAGTCATGAATCACATTACGGTAATATGAACAACTATTTTTTAAAATATATCATTCATCCACCACTCACAATTCTACGGTGACAATAGGTAAAGTAAACATAAGAAGTTAAAATAAAATAAAATAAAAATTCTGCTCGTTATGATAAAACAAAGCTATAAAAAATTTATAAATGAAAATATTAAAGGAAAAAAGAAAAAAGCCCTTTAAAAAATAGCTAAATTATCCAAATTTTAAATTACATCATTAAATTTAAAAAATCTTAAATCAGGTTAGATGTCCTAGAATAGAATTTCAGAATTCAACAATTTTATCTTATCATCTCTCGTTTTTTTTTTTTTTTGGATGAAAAGAAACTTTTATTCATAATATTCTGTAGCTGTACAATGGGTTTAACGACTATATGACAGTATAGTAAATTTCTACATTATTGTAAAAACGATTTGAAAGTGTCAAAACTGTGTAGCCCGTCTCATCCACTGAGCCATGGGTTAATGATCCTACAACCTATACCCTAGTTTTTTTTTTTGGCTAATACAACCTATACCCTAGTTAGTTTTATAAAACTTGGACAGTTTTATAATATTTGTATTTATTGTTATTTGTAGGACTCTATAATAATTTATAAAATCATTTTTTCCTTTTCGTAAAAAAAAAAAGTTCTATAAAACTTGAACACCACAACAATTCCATACCCAAACAACATATTTATACTCAATTTACAAATGATAAAATTTCTGTTGTACTTTCATCCATATTTTTATACCTAACAGATATAATTTAATTTGTTTACATTAACATTAATATATTTTAAGTTCACCCCACCTAGTGAGATAAAGGTCTTGTTGTTGTTGTTTGTAACATTAATACATTTTAATTTTCTGATTCTCACATTCTTGCACCTAGTATTTATATGACGAATGCGCCAGATATGAATTTTTTTTACATGAATCCTTTATATGTAAGGACATTTTCTTCTCTATATTGGAATAGGGGAGGACAGGAAATGGTGGGTGGAAGGAGAGAGAGATATTGATCAAGACAAAATCAAATGGGGTACTACGATAAAATTATCAAATTTTGAAATCTCATTTTGGGACATTTGATATGATTTAGGATTTGTCAAATTTAATCATTCAATTTAGAATTTTGTGTGCCATTGCACAAGGATCCTATCAAGTGGGGTCTGTGAGACTTAGATATACATAGCTTTACTCCACAAGTGGAGAGATTATTTTCAAGATTTAAACCTATGACCTCTTAGGATTTGCTTGGCATTAGGGAAATGGAGGGGAGGGGAGGGGATGAAAAATTTTTATGTGGTGAATTTTAAAAAATTGGAGAAGTGAGGCTATAAAATTTTAATAAAAATAAGATGCTAAATAAAAGAGTGGGAAAAATTAATTAAAAATTTTCAATTCCACTTCTCTAATTTTGTTAAATCAAAGTCATAAAATTTCCCCCTCTCTTCCTCTTCAATTCTCTCATACCAAACAGCCCCTTAGTCACATGGAGACAACCTTTACTGTTGTTCCCAGACTCACCCTCTTATTAAAGAAAAAAAGCTAAAGTATATGTTTGGTCCTTTATGTTTACATCAAGTATCATTTTAATTCCTTAAGTTTATAAAGTGCATTTTTATTTCTAAGATCTTAACACCATTAGTCTTATTTAACCGAGAATGATGACTCATCCAATTTAAGTAATGACCCTGTAATTTAACACTAAAAAAGCATATTTGCATTTTTTTTAACATAATATTTTTGTATTTTTAATGGTGGAAATTAAAAATTATTTAAAATGAAAACAACCCTTAATTTCTTGACTTCATCCTTGCTACCAACATCTCATCCTAGCAATTTAAAATTCTATTACAGTTCTTACCAAAATAAATAAATAAATAAATAAAATTCTATTACAATATTACAGAGCTTCACAGGCTGTTGTATTTTTCTTCTCGACGAACAAAAAATTCTATCCACTTCCCCAACTCAAGTGCTCCTGAGTTTGTACACATATAAAATTGAAACAATTGTGATTTCATTTATTAACAAATTCCCATAACCTGCATTTCCCTAAACAATGAAATCTAATTTCAGAGTTTTGTGGAACACATTTCTTGCAGACTTGACTCCTTCATTACAGCAACAATATATGTGAACATCGTATTCTTGATATGAAGATTGTATTAGAGTTAGGAACATTCTTTGGTTTGTTGTAAATGATTGTTTATAGTTAGTTATTGTTGTTGGGCCGTTGTATTGCTTAGTACGTTGGCTCTTAGTGTTTGTACATGGCCTACATAGATTAGGCTTTGATAAGTCTTATTTTCTTATGGTTGTAAAGAAATATTTTTGGTGAATGAGAAGTTCTTTTCTCTAGCTCTTGGGTCAATACCAGTTTGAGGAAATCCAATATGATATTAGAGCCAGGTTCTATACCAGGTAATCAAGATCCAACCCACCTTGTTCTTCCTTGTTTCTTTCGACGCTCAGACATTCAAGGCCCGATACACACCATCTCTGCAATTAAGCGAACCCTAGAATGAGCGACATGGCGACGATCCCTGGCGGTGAGAAGACGCCGTCATCTAGCCACATGGCCAATGACAAGGTCGCCACAGAGAGTCTTCCTTTCTCTCACCCTCTGTTTCTTCATCCATCCAACACTCAAGGAGCATCGATTATCCAACATGTTCTCACCAGAACTGAGAACTACACCGTGTGGAGTCGAGCGATGCGGATCACTTTACTTGGCAAGTAGAAATTAGGGTTCGTTGAGGCACGTGCTTGAAAGCCTCTCAAGAACCAGTGCTGCACGACCAATGGGAACGGTGCAACGCCATCGTCCTATCGTGGCTTCTTAACTCTATTTCAAAAGAGCTTGAAAACGGAGTAATATTTTTCCAAGACGCACACCACGTTTGGCTCAACTTGAAGGAGCGATTTGACAAGAAAAATGGTTCGAGAATCTTTGCCTTACACCTTGAAATTACCTCTCACAAGCAAGGAGGCTCCTCTGTTTCTGCGTATTTCTTAAAGCTACGAGAACCTTGGGAAGAATAATCGGCATTAATCACTTTGCCGTCCTGCACCTGCAACACATCCAAAGCCTATGCCGATCTCATCCAAGAACAGAAGTTTCTCCAGTTCTTGATGGGCTTGAATGAGTCCTACCAACAAGCGAGGAGTCAAATACTTCGGATGAATCCTTTACCCAGTGTCAATGAGGCATATGGGATGATTATCCAGGATGAAACTCAAAGATCCCTTGCATCGGTTGAGAGGCACTCTCCTGCTGATAACATCACAATGATTGCCAAGAACCATGGACATGGGAGAGGGCGCGGGAGAGGCGATGGTGCCTCAATTGAATGCTTTTATTGCCGAAAGCAGGGCCATCTGAAAGAGAGCTTCTATGAGATCATCAGCCACCCTCCCAATTTCAAAGGGAATAAAGGCAGACAACCCAAGACATCAGTTGAAATAGCAGTTGATATAATTTCGAATCTTGAGGTTCATACCAATAATAGTAACACCTCAGCCCCAACATTCATATAACAGCAGTATGAAAAGCTTCTGGAACTGATACAGAAAGACTCATAGCACACCATACACGCATTAACTGGTACAGGTTTGAACAATTATGATAAAAAACCTTTATCTTCTGCCTATTAGATTCTTGATTCAAGAGAAACTACTCACATGGTTGGTAATTTGGAATTATTAGATCATTATATTACATATAATGGACCGACTAGAACAATTAAAATACCTGATGGACACAGAGTGCCAGTAAATCACATAGACAGTGTAAAAATTGGCCCTAATGTTGAACTTACTAGAGTCATATATTCACCCCAACTAAAATTTAATCTTATTGATATATCCAGACTTATAAAAGAACATAATTGTGAGGTGCATTTTACTTCTAACGCATGTGTGCTGTAGGACCCTCAGGGTGGAAGGATGAACCTGATTGGTAAGGAATATGATGGATTATACATTGTTACGAGTGTGGATGATCAATTAAATAGTGCAAGTGTACACTGTCGTAATCAAGTAATATAGAAGTAAGTAGAGTATCGTTCCCACGAGGATTGAGCACTAAGTACCAAAATGAGTAATTTTAATTCTATTTAGTCGATCAATAAATTGATGATTGAGAGTACAAATAAAAGAAAAATAATTAAATATGAGTGCAGATGATATAAAAACAAATATGAGAAAAAGTCCTAGGGATTAGATTTCACTTAACAAATTTCGGATTGAATCACTTATCTATTCTAGCCCAATTTATTCCACATGATTGATAATCGAGTTTCCCTAATTTAATTACTAGCCTCTTCCAAGGTCAAGCAATTCTATAATTAATTGCTAATCCAATATATTCCTATATGAATTTAAGCAATTAATTATGCATTAAGATTTATGAAACTCAATAAGACTACACAACTCATATGAATATATTCCTATTTCATATGCAAGTCATGGTTTTAATTATAGAATCTACACACATGCATCTCCTTCCGGTCTTAACATGCATATTGAAATCATTCAAAAGATGGCCAGTCAATCAAAAGCATTAAGAATAATAATTAAAACTCAATCATGAAGGAGAAATTTAAACTAGATTTAATAAGTTAAGATTCAATCCGTCATTAGTAAGCTACGTCATCACCCTAGGAAAATGAAAGTTTAGCACATGATAAAATTAAAAACAAAACTAAAATAAATTATATAAAGCTAGAATGAAAGCCTTAAAAATACTGCATAAACTTGAATATTAAATTCTCAAACATAAATATACAACCAACAAGATGCATGAAAAATGGACAAATCTAGCCGTCCCTTTAGGAGGTAAAACCTTCCATGTAGGCGGCATAAAAAATGTAATACAATACTAAGCCTTCCATATAGGAGGCATGCAGAAAATAATATAATACTAAGCCTTCCATGTAGGAGGCATGAAAAAAATAATACAATACATAAAATAAAAAATAACACAATTTATTTAGAACTATCAGGGAAAATATCTCTCCCTGTCAGAGAAGGATCTCTGACTGTCAGAGAAAATTCTCCACGCCTTCTTCTCTCCTCCTCTTCCATTTTGCAAAGAAGCACACATGTATATATAGGCAAGCGAAGTGCGTCTGTTGCTTCTCTCTTTTTTTTTTCCACAGGTGCTACAGTATTTTACCTTCATTTCACGCATGAACATGACTTTTCAGCAAACCTACGTATTTTTTTCCGTGTTGCTACAGTGCTACAGTGATTCCTTCCGCTACAGTAACGTCCTGCTACAGTGATTCTGTCATGAATAGTGCCCGACGCTACAGTACTGATCTTTTTTATATTTTTCTTTATTTTTTAAATACTATTTATTTTACACCCAAATATATTATATTAAGCTCAAATATCGTCCATAAAATCATCATATAAGGGAAAATAAACATGCAAATATTTTACTTATCATACATCCTTAGAATACCTAGGAAATCTCATGTAATCAATAGTATAAAGAAAGTTGATGATGTTGCACAATATATTGATGTACACTTGTGGCATAAAAGACTTAGGCATGCCCGTTTGAGTGTAATGAGGCATTTGAATCTTGTACTCAATGACATTGACTCTATGAATAAAACATGTGAAGTCTACATCCAATCCAAGCAGACAAAATTTCCTTTTACCTCTAGCTGTATAAAAACTGTTAAATGCTTTGATCTTATACATATGGATGTATAGGGACCTTATAAAACCCCCATACATCAGGGCCATAGGTACTTTCTTACAATTGTAGATAATTTCTCTAGGGCAACTTGGGTTTTCTTGTTGAAGCAGAAATATGATTGTATATATTATGTTAAGAATTTCTTTGCATATGCACTAACACAATTTCATGCACATATAAAGAGAATAAGGAGTGATAATGGTAGTGAATTCATCAATCATTCATTTCATTCATTCACTTAAGAAAAAGGAATCATTCATGAAACATCTTATCCATACACTCCCCAACAAAATGGGGTAGTGGAGAGAAAACACAGAACCATTATGCAAGTTACTAGAAGCCTAATGTTACAATCTAATATACCTGTTCAGTACTGGGGTGAGTGTGTTAAAACTGCAGTCTACTTAGTCAATAGGAAACCTTCCAAGATTATTGATTTTAAAACTCCATTCGAAAAAGTTTATGGGATTCCACCTGATCTTAATCACTTGAGAACTTATGGTTCCCTTGCTTATGCAACAAATCTTAATATTGTTGACAAATTTTAGTCAAGAGCAATACCATGTGTGTTTCTAGGGTATCTTGAAAATCAAAAGGGCTACCTTTTGCTGGATTTAAAGAATAACAATATGTTTGCTTCCAGACATGTAAGTATTGTCAAAAAGAGTTTTCCTTTTAGGGATGCAATACACCAAGAACAAGGAGGAATTAACAAAGATTTGAGGGAAATGTTCTGGTTTGAAACTGAACAATTAAATCCCCAAATCAAAACAAATGAGCCATTACTTGATCACCCAGCCGAACCTACACAACAAGATCAGATTCCACAGGGTCCAGACCGAGAACGTCTAAGCAATGATCCTTGTGTTCTAACTTACTCAAATGAATTGAGACCAAGTAGAGAGAGGTTGCCTCCTATGTGGTCAAATGACTATGTGTGCTCTTCATTTCTGCCACAGACTGACAGAAAACATTCAACCAAATGTTTATACCTCATTGAAAATTATCTTTCTAATGACTCTATTTATGGTGACCACTTATGTTTCTTGGCTAGTATTGATGCAGTAATAGAACCTACATGTTATAAGGAAATAGTCAAAAATACAAAATGGTTTAAAGCAATGAGGGTTAAAATGCTAGCGTTGGAAAGCAACAACACTTAGGATATTGTGCCACTCCCCAAAGGAAAAAGAGCTATCGGCTGTAAGTGGGTTTACAAAGTTAAGTATGATTCACTTGAAAACATAGATAAATTTAAGGCAAGACTTGTAGCTAAAGGTTTTAACCAAAGAGAAGGTATAGATTATCATGACACCTTTTCCTCGGTTGTCAAGATATTTACTGTTTGGTTAGTGCTTACATTGGCTTCTCTATATTCTTGGACTTTACATCAAATGGATGTCCATAACGCGTTTTTGCAGGAAAACCTCCATGAGGAGGTATACATGAGAATACTTCAAGGGTTTGAGATTCAGTGGGAGAACCTAGTGTGTAGGTTGCGCAAGTCCCTTTATGGTTTGAAACAGGCATCCCATCAGTGGAATTTAAAATTATCACAAGCCCTTATTAAAGGAGGTTTTAGACAAAGTATTAGTGATTATTCTTTGTTTATCATGGATTGTAGTAATGAGATTGTGTTGATACTAGTGTATATTGATGACTTACTAGTTACAAGTAGCTCTGAAAATGAAATTGCCTATGCTAAAAATATGTTGCATAATAATTTCAAAATAAAGGATATGGGTTATATGAAATATTTTCTTGGAATTGAGGTAAATAAAACTGAAAAAGGGATAATTCTGTCACAAAGAAAATGTACATTAGATTTGTTAAGTGAAACAAGCATGACAGGTTCAAGACCATTAAGTATTCCTATGCCATAGAATTTAAAGTTGCTGCCATATCGGGAAGGTAAAGATAAGAGAGCAGATCTTCTCAAAAATCCACAGAGATATTGAAGAATCATAGGTAAGTTGATTTATTTAACTATGACAAGGCTTGACATATGTTTTTCTATGCAGCTCCTAGTCAATTCATGTAGTCACAAACTAAAACTCATATGGCAGCTGTGAAAAGTGTTATAAGATATCTGAAAGGGAGCCCAGGACTTGGATTATTCCTAAACAGCAATGGTGAGTTGCAGATATAGTGCTTTTATGATTCTGACTGGGCCTCTTGTCCCATCACAAGGAGATCTGTGACCGGATATGTTCTAAAATTTGGAGGATCGTTAGTGATGTGCCAAACCAAGAAGCAGCATACAGTGTCAAAGTCTTTAGTAGAAGCAAAATATCAAGCTCTCAGCATGGCAACTTCAGAAATTGTGTGGGTACGAGGTATGCTCAAGGACTTGATTGTATCACATGACAATCCAGTTGTTATTCATTGTGATAGTAAAGCAGCATTGCATATTGTTGCAAATCCTGTTTATCATGAGAGGACTAAACACATAGAAGTGTATTGCCATTTTATTAGAGAGAAATGGCAGCAGAAAATCATTGACCTTAGGCATGTAAGATCTATTGAGCAAGAAGCGGATCTTCTGACTAAGGTTGCTACAGGAGAAATATAGAGAAAGTTGTTGACCAAATTAGGATGTATAAACGTTTTCAAACCTCGACGTGAGGGGGAGTATTAGAGTTAGGAACAACTTTGGTTTGTTGTAAATGATTGTTTATAGTTAGTTATTGTTGTTGTGCCATTGTATTGCTTAGTTCGTTGGCTCTTAGTGTTTGTACAGGGCCTATATATATTGGGCTTTGATAAGTCTTATTTTCTTATGGTTGTAAAGAAATATTTTTGGTGAATGAGAACTTCTTTTCTCTAGCTCTTGGGTCAATACCAGTTTGAGGAAATCCAAGAGATTGTCATCAATTCCGAAGTGTAAGGCTCACACAGGACTTTAGCACAAATGGGAAGGTGAATTTATCAGGCAAAACTCCATAATTGAGCATGGTTCGGTAGAAACATATAGCCTTTGTTTTAGTTGCCCTGTAATTTAAAATGATGTTCCTTATGGGGACAAGGTGCAGTGGCAACTGTCAAGGATCAAATGCATAAATTTAGAGTTGTTTTCATTTAAAATCATATTTAATTTTCACACTTAAAAATATTAAAACATCATGTGAAAAGAATAAAAATAAAAATGCAATCATAATTTGTTAGTGTTTAATTTTACGGTTATCAGTTAAACTTGATGAGTCATTATTTTCCGTTAAATAAGACTAACAGTATTAATATTCTAAGACTAAAAGTGCATTTCATAAAATTAAGGGATTAAAATGATACTTGACACAAATATAAAAGACTAAATATATACTTTAGAAAAAGGAGAAAAATACAAAATGTTATAGGATAAGATAATTTCTTATTTTCTAGATAAAGCTAGATTTGAAACTGAAAAGTGAAATAGATATATTTAAGCTTAATTTATACTTATTTTCTTGCCTTCGATAATATTATAATTTTTTGTCAAAAGCTATAATAATATTATAATTACTCCTATATTAGGATTACGAGAAGTATAATATAATAAAGCTATCTTACGACATGCCACTAACTTTGAATGGAAAAAACAACAACAAGCCACTAGTCTCGCTCTAGCTCAGTTGCCACCACTATTGCACAAGCCTTCATCTCTCTATCTCTCGCTCTGTCTCTCACTTGTGGTCAACTTCCTCTATTTTTCCTTCATCAGCGATCACATCTCTATCTCGGTCTCTACTTTAGCCTTTGCTACTAATTGTCACTTCATTGGAGCTGACAATAATGGAGAATGACATGCCAATATTTCCCCAGGAAATCATCACAAGTATTCTGGTATGACTTCCGGTAAAATCCCTAATCCGATTTCAATGTGTTTGTAAAGATTGAAAGAATCTATTCAGAACCCATCCTTCATTGCCGAACACCTCCACCAATTCTACTTGGCAAAACCCTTTACTTATTGTCGATAACAATATCTCGGAAGGTACTCCTTGGCACTTATGTTTGCTCAATCGTGAGATGCAATCTTTGAATTTCAGAACACACACATCATTGATTCCTTAATGTTGGGGTGGGTTTGTTGCAGTAATGGCTTGCTCTGTGTGAAACTCGGGTAATTCTCAAGATTGCCTTTGGTTGTGGAATCCAACTATTAGAGTAGTTAGACAAGTGCCAATATCTCTTAACAATTATGTGTTTTTCTGTAGGATATGGATTCAGCCCAATAATTAATGATTACAAGATTGTGGAATTTTTTCTTCTTGGATATTTCGTTGCTCAAGTGGAAGTTTATTCATTAAGGACAGGATTATGGAGAAAAGTTGAAGTCGGGAACTTAGAGGGTGTACATGGTCTCAGTTGTAGCGCTTTCCCTTATAATGGAGCTATCTTTTGGATTGGACAAAAGGAAGATGTGGAGGGGAACAACAAAAGTCTTCTTGATTTGATAGTTTCATTTCATATAGTAAGGGACTATTCACATTGATACCATTTCCTACTATGACTTTTGCCCATGGATGTTACAATACACTTGCTAGCTTTGAGAACAAACTAGCTTTATCTTTTTCCAATGAAATTAAAAATTCTAAATCACATGGGATTGATTTGTGGGTGTTCGAGGAGTGTACAAATCCATCCTGGGAGAGATGGAGTTGGGCTAAAATATATACTAGCAGACCCAATCCATACCACTTTATCATTTGTCTAGAGATTATATGGAGAAATGAAATTGTTTTCTTAGTGGAAGCATTGCCTGAATACCAAATCGAAGGTGAAGAGGAGAATTATGAAGGAAAAGTTGTTTTGTGTAATCTCACTATTGATGAATTCAACTTGTTTGATATCCCACAATGTAGCTATAGTCTTGAGATTTTGGATTATGTGGAAAGCCTGTACTACTTGGCAATATCCATATTTGAAAAATGCTAATATTTAATACCATATGTTTCTTGCCATATTTGACCTTTTTATAATTTGTAGTTACTTAGTTTTATATAATTTAGTTGCTAGTTTTTGGATTATGTGGGACTAGCCAATCTGCCACTGGTTTTATTTATGTTGAAGGGCATTGATCCACTCTTACATTAAGTATTTACTCTATTTAAGTATTATTTTTTTGTGTGGAAATGAATCCACTCAGATATTAGTCCATATCACTAACCTCAAGTTAATTATTGGTGTGTATGTGAGTGTATTTTTCTGTTGTTTTGAGTTATCTTTGTATGAGATACTCAATCTCCAACATTAGCAAATCAAATGGGACAATACATGGAAGGAAGGGCAGCAGCTGAATTCAGGGATTTGCCTGATTGGGGTCTTCTAAGGAAAATTGTGAGGTATGTGGTTCTTCTCTTGTGATGGCATAATATTGATTCCAAATTTTGGAAGTTTTTTCTTGAAAAAAATGAAGAGCTCAACAACACTGAATTATCCAGAACTAAGATCAAAGAGACCCCTACATAAATCGTCCTTTGTCTCTCTTAGAATCCATTTTCTGTACACACACACACTCTCTCTCTCTCTCTGAGAGACCCCTCTTCAATCTCACTTACTAAGCACTAAGATTAGAGCCTCCTGAAAGAAAAGGGCCAGAAGTGGAAGTTGAGGGAAGATTTTGAAGATGAGCTAGAGATCTTAGCGCTTCCTACCATATGGAGGAAGAGGACGGAGAAGGCAAGGATAAATAATGTATTTTTGCATATTACCACATGTTGTAATCCTCATTCTTTTTTTTTTTTGATAAAATGATGCTAAGGCGCTAACAGACTATTACATAATGACCCCACACGCAGCTAACTTGTCCCTCTCAACAAACATATTCAGCTTCATAAAATAGCCAAAGAAAAAATGACACCCCGACATGCAAGATAAAGCTTGAGTAGCTAGAAAATCTGCAGCTTCATTGGCATCCCGAGAGATGTGGTGTATACGAACTACCCAGTCATGGGAGAGCCATTCCTGGATATTGCCTACGAGCTAGTGCATACAGACGTGAACAACCATTACGCAGCAATTCAACAACAGATAGCGAATCAGATTCCAGAATCAGCTCCCTTTCCCCTTGTTCCTATGCAATCTTGAGGCCTAGAAGACAAGCCCACAACTTTGCTGTTAAGTGGTCTCCATGGTCCAGTCTGTGTATAAACCCTGCTAAACACGTTCCATCCGTCCGCCGAAAAATCCCTCCGCATATGGAAGTTTGTGATAGTTCAGAAAAGGCCCCATCTACGTTAACCTTGCACCAACCGTGTGCTGGTGGTATCCATCTCCTAGCCACCACAATACTCAAGTTGTCATGTATATGAGTACCATGTAGCTTATCACTCACCACCTGTATTGACCCAAGCGTCACCATCACCTGTACATAAATGCTGTGATTATAGAGATTCGTCTGTTTAAAGACCCTCAGATTCCTCTTCCTCCAGATTAACCAACATGAAACAGCAAAGAAATTCGGCCATCAGACCTGGTACGCTAGGTCTGAGAAGAGCAGATTTGCCGTTACCCAATTACCACCAGTCAATGTAAAGAAACACCTGTACTCCTGAGCAAAATTTTAAACTCAACATAGGCAAAGAGGAATGAAATTTGAAAGGATAGGCAAGATCAAGCTTCAAGAATCACGCTTAGACAAATAACAAGGTATCCTCCAATTCAAATTCAATGAACATACCAAAAATTGAAGTAGTTAAAGCAATGCAATATTTAATTACAATGAGCTTAATTGGAAACCTTAACTATGACAAGTGTCTGCACTCTTCTCTCATAGAGGGTAGTTTTTCACTCACATCCACTTTGACCATACTCTACCATAGGCTTGCAAAATTTCTAGGCTCTCCACTACTTGCAATAATGGCATAAATAAAACCAAAGGACTTTGTAGGGTTGTAATATTTGTTAGAGCAAGCGTTTCACCCAAGAGGGGGGGTGAATTGGGCGATACTAAAAATTTTGTTTCAAATACAAACCTTGACGGTGAATATAAAGCAGTAAAGAGTAAGGAGAAATATCACCGAAGTGTACACCAGGAGTTATACTGGTTCGGCCACAACCACTTTAACCTACGTCCAGTCCTCAGATCTTCTCTGAGAGTTTCACTATTACTTCTAAGATTTAATGGGTTCTTGGAACCTTAGTACAAGCAAGTTCCTTCACCTGGACACTCGCTTCCCCTTACAAGTTGTAATCCAATCCCAACTCAAGGTTCCATAACCTTAAGTTACTGTTAGAGCAAGCGTTTCACCCAAGAGGGGGGGTGAATTGGGTGATCTTAAAAATTTCGTTGCAAATATAAAATTTGACGTTGAAATTAAAACATAAAGAGTAAGGAGAAATATCACCGAAGTGTACACCGGGAGTTATACTGGTTCGGCCACAACCACTTTGACCTACGTCCAGTCCTCAGAGCTTCTCTGAGAGTTTCACTATAACTTCCAAGATTCAGTGGGTTTTTGGCACCTCAGTACAAGCAAGTTCCTACACCTGGACACTCGCTCCCCCTTACACGTTGTAATTCAATCCCAACTCAAGGTTCCACAACCTTAAGTTACCTCAACAACAAATATTGAGTTTGAATGAAATATCTCTCTCACAGAGTAAATCAGAATCACTGAAGCATAGAATCACAAGTACAATGAAAACAGAGTAATGAACTTGATGATACGTTCGTGAGTGTGTTCTTCTGTATTTCTTTGTTCAGATGTTCACATATATATAGATACGTTGGTAATGATTGCTGGAACATATTTCTTCATGTCCGTTGGAGTGTGCGCAGCCATTATTGACTTTTCCAGTTTTTGAAAAAACATACGTTGTGGTAGGTAACGGTCGGTGACATTTGAACGTTTCATTTGACTTCCATTACTTGATATGATCTCTTCATTGTTCATCTGTAAATAGGCTAAGAATACTAACACAATGAAAGATTAATCATATAGAAAACAAAATAATCAACGTTTGATAGATTTCTGGATTTCTGGGTTTGCTTACTCGAGTAACTACTCGAGTATCACATGAAGTTTACTCGAGTATCATCGGAAAATCTTTGATCCACTGCAAGTCAATGAATAAATACAAGATTACTCGGGTAGAGCATGGAATAACCAATTCTTAATCCTTTGAAAATATATGTTTACTCGGGTACTTACTCGAGTAATGCACTCACAACTTTATAGGTTACTTGGGTACCAACTCGAGTAAATCTTTACAAAAAATTTTGGTTACTCGATGCTTTACTCCAGTAATGTTGCAGGATTTCAAGGCCGAGAGCACTTACCTTGTTACTCGGATACGGGCTCGAGTAATGCATTCATTTTTGCATAGGTTACTCGGGTACCACCTCGAGTAACAGTACTTTTTGTGCATGCCTTACCCTGGTACTGACTTGAAGTTTACCTTGAAAATATTTCTGCATACTCGGGTACTTACTCGAGGAATCAACTTAAAATAGAGCATTAAATGCTTGTATACTAGAGTAAGGACTCGAGGAAAATGAGATAAAAAGAAATCAAGTTAATCGGGTACCACCTTCAAGTTTTTACTTACTTTAGTGCGTTACTCGAGTACCTACTCGAGTAACATTGGCAGTAGTACAAAATGCCGAGAGCATCATTTTTCAGAAACAGAGTTACTCGAGTACCTACTCGAGTATCTTTGGAAACTTGAAAGCAACTGGAAGTTTTTCAGATGGTTACTCGAGTAGCTCCTCGAGTAACATTGGCAGGCCGAGAGCAACTCCAAGTTCTTTAACTGGTTACTCGAGTAGCTCCTTGAGTAACATTGGCAGGCCGAGAGCAACTTCAAAATACTTACACTATTACTCGAGTACCTACTCGAGTAATGTTGGCAGGTTACCGGAAGGTGCCTCTGGTTACTTCAAGTTTTGGCTCATTACTCGAGTACCGCCTCGAGTAATGCCTTAGAAAACTTGCTTCTGATCAAGTTTCTCAGCTTTTTCTCTTGGCCTTTCTTCATTACTCCAATGCTTACTTCAAGTGAGGCTTATCCCTGTTATTCCTTTGCTCAAACTTATTTATTAATCATTTCCTTTTCGAACCATTCTTTTGTTATCATCAAAACATGAGATCTAACATTCTCCCCCTTTTTGATGATGACAAAACTTGGTGATTTTGGACATGGTTTTTCAAATTGAATTTCAAATGAAATATGTCTTATTAAGTTTAAATTCATAGCACACACCTGGCATTCATAGTCAACTTCATTAGTCCAACAATGTATCATAATTCAAAACTTAAATGGACTTAAAATAAATTCATAACTTAAACACACTTGCATTAAACTTAAAATTTTCAAATTACAATATAAAGTTCAAAATGCTCCCTAAAAGCCCATGTACAACCAAATGTCCCAAAATAAGTTCAGACACTTCCACAAAATCACACTCAAGCTCTTCTCCCCCTTTTTGGCTTCATCAATCAAGTGGAGGGCTAGGAGGCTTGACCACGGAAATGGGTGTCACTGGAAGAACCGGAGAGTCATCTGAGTCCAATGAATCAAATGAGCTAGAGGGAACAGGGTCAGGCAGATGAACTGGAGGGATATGGAGGTCATCGCCGGGAGGAGAAGGTTGGAAGACAACCATAGTAGAGGTTTCTCCTTCTGGAGTGGTCTGAATCTCAGGAGTAGTCTCAACCTCTGGTGTATGATGTTCAGAGGATGAGGAAGGAGAGATTTCCTCTGTGGGGGCAGGAGAAGGTACATGTTTAGGAGCGAGTTCAGGTGGAGGTTTAGGAGGTGAATCATCAAGGACAATGTGTATGGTCTCATTGGTATCTGGGTTGTCCACTGTATACAGAATTTCTTTGGCGTGAGTCTCAGGTGGACTAGATACCAGAGGAGTAGATGGTTCATCCTCAGGGATAGGAGTGTCAGAAGGAGGGTTCACTGGAGGTGGAGGTGGTGGTGGTGCAGAGGAAGATAGACCGGCAGAAGGTCCGGGACCTAAGGAGTCCAGTCGTGCCAAAATCATTCTCAGAGTCTCACCCTGGGCATGTTGCTCTGCTAGCAACTCCTCATGTCTCTTGTCCATTTTCTCTACCAATTCCTCATGCCTCTTGTCGATTTTCTCAACCAACTCCGCCATCTTGAAGTTTGTGTTGGTAATCAACTCAGCGTTTGTGTTGGCGATATCCACATGAAATCCTCTCAGTATGTTTTCCATAAAGTGCTGGAGAGTGGCATTGAGGAAAGATGGCGATGATGTGGTAGCAGCTGAAGCCGATGACTGAGTGTCATCCAACTTGCTGGTCTCTGCCTCAGTGGTCTTCCTCTTCTTCTTGGACCCAGACTCCAGAGGGCCTTTGAGAGGGATTTCAATGTTTAATTTCCCAATCTGGTTTCTGCCAATCGGAGTCATCCTCTCAATGGGCTCCTTGCTATCCAAATACCATATCTTGTTTTCTTTCAAGATCAGTGACACGATCTGAGGATATGGCATTGGTGTTGTAGCTTTCCCATCCACCTTATACCTTTTCATCTCCGAGAATATATATTCTCCCAGATCCTTTTGTTCTTTCAAAAGCAGTGAAGCAAACCACCTAAAATCCCTATCAGAGAAATGGGTGTAATTGTTGTCTTTGTTCACTAGGGACCTAGAGTAGATGTACCATAGGACCCTGTGATGGAGTAAACAAAAATTACAAACCTTGGAAATACCGTTTACTCGGGTATGGTACACTTTTCTTGATAGGTTACTCGAGTAGCAACTCGAGTAAACTCTCAAATAAACTTTAGGTTACTCGATGCTTCACTCCAGTAATGTTGGCAGGATTTCAGGGCCGAGAGCACTTCAAGTTTGATTACCTGTTACTCAAGTACTTACTCGAGTAAACATAAATTTTCTGCACAGCTTACTCGGGTAGTTACTTCAAGTGTTTTGTAAATAACATTGCAGATTACTCGATTACTGACTCGAGTAATCTAGTTCAAATATTTGATAAAGAGTAATTGAATACCTGCATACTTGAGTAGTGCCTCAAGTGAAGTGTGATAAAAGCATATCAAGTTAATTGAGTATTACCTTCAAGTTTTGCTTACCACAGTAGGTTACTCGAGTAGCTCCTCGAGTAACATTGGCAGGATTGAAAATGCTGAGAGCAACATATTTCTTGAAGCAGGGGACTCGAGTACAGACTCGAGTAACGTTGGCAGGCCGAGAGCAACTGGAAGTCATTTACCTGGTTACTCGAGTAGCTACTCGAGTAACGTTGGCAGGCCGAGAGCAACTGGAAGTCTTTTACCTTATTACTCGAGTACTTGCTAGAGTAACGTTCGCAGGTTACTTGAAGGTTGACTCTGGTTACTTCAAGTTTCTATCTCATTACTCGAGTAACCCTTTAGAAATTTTGCCAGTGATGAAGTTTCTTAGCTTTTTCTCTTGGCCTTTCTTTATTACTCCTGTGGTTACTTCAAGTGATGATTTGCTCTGTTATTACTTTGTTCAAACTTATTTGTTTATCAAATTTTTTTTCATACCATTCTTTGTTATCATCAAAACATGTGAGATCTAACAATGTTGAATAGGCCAAATGATGGAAAATGTAACAAACACTATGCTTGCACCAAATAATTTGCTAGATCACTTAGCACTATAGAACTAACTTAATTCACATATTCTACCATTGTAACTTTATTTCTTTCTTTGAATTTTTATTTTTTTCTTCACACTTTTTCTCTTTTTTTTTTTTCTATTTTCTTTTTGCTTTTCTTTCTTTTGACTTTCACATGGCCAATTTTTTTTCTTTTATTTCTCTTTTTTTCGTAATAGTGCTATGAAGAACTTGATAAAGGATGCAAACATAGATTTATATAATGAAATAGAAACAAAAGTGAGGGGCTCAAAGGGGTAAACAAAGGTAAATGATGAATGGTTTGTGTTTGGGTATATGGGTGATGAAATGAATGCCAATGCCATCTCTATCTATACCATTGCAAAATGTAGCCTCAAGCAAGAAACAAAATAAGTTCTAGAGATCAATAATCTAAGTAGATGAATCACACAATGAAATGAACAATTAGGCCCAAAATACCTTCCAACTAGGCCTTTTTGTTTCCTAACAAACTCATCAAAATTAAACTATGCATCATTAAAACACTTGAATTTTATGGCAATTCACTAATTCAAAGCAAGTTTCAACCATGAATCCAACTAAGAGTAATCAAGATACTTGATCATGACTAAAGGCTTCAAAAATCTCAGTGAATTGGACCAAAAACAACAGATGACACAAGCAGGAGACAAAGGCATATGATATCACAATGAATTCTCATGAGAATAACACACACTCAATCCTTACATTGCCCTCAATGTAATGCACAAAAATAAATAACCTAGACGCACTTATCTCTTGGGTGAAGTGAATGTTGTGAAGTCTAATTCAAGATTGAAGCACAACACATCATCGTCACAAGGAGAGAGAGGACAAGACATAAGTGGAAATAGTTCTCAGAAATTAGGCATAAGGATAAGAGAAGAGGGTAGTGTAGGATAAGGTTAAGCACAAGAGTATGATTCACAATGGCGTTTATTCAATTGAAAAATGCAATCTAACAAACTACATTTTACTACTGGTTAGTCCCTCTCCCACATTCGTTCAATAGCATAGATCACTAAATAAAATAAGGAACAAGGTAAGGAAAGAGACTACCGTGTGCATTATGGTGGTTGATGACTAGCATGGTAGTGCTTCAACAAGTGACCATTCACTTGTAACTTTACACCACTTGCAAGATCTTTGAGCTCTATTAACCCAAAGCTATGCACCTTGACCACTTTGTAGGGACCTTGCCATTTGGTTTTAAGCTTCCCATTTTTGAGCTTGAATCTTGCCTTGAATATAAGCACTTGCTCTCCTTCATAAAACTGCTTCCGTAAGATGCCTTGATCATGAATCAATTTGGATTTTTCCTTATAGATACGAGAATTTTCATATGCATCCAACCTCAACTCTTCTAGCTCTTGTATCTTAAGCATCCTTTCCTCAACAGAACCTTGAAGATCCATATTACAAGTCTTCACAGCCCAATAAGCTCTATATTCTAGCTCAACAGGTAGATGGCAACCCTTACCAAAGACTAACCGGAAAGGAGACATGCCAATGGGAGTTTTGTAAGCTTTACAATATACCCAAAGAGCATCATCCAACTGGAGACTCCAATCTTTCCTACTTGGCTTGACAATTCTCTCCAAGATATACTTGATTTCCCTATTAGACACCTCAACTTGCCCATTTGTCTGTGGATGGTATGGGGTAGAAATCTTATGGAGAACACCATACTTGGATAGCAAGTTGTCCATCAATTTGTTGCAAAAATGTGAGCCACGATCACTCATAATTGCTCTTGGCACACCAAACCTACAAAAGATATGAGTACGTAGGAATTTAATAACAGTAGAGGCATCATCCTTCCTTGTAGGAATTGCCTCAATCCACCTTGTAAGGTAATCAACAGCCAACAAAATGTACAAATATCCATGAGATATAGGAAATGGACCCATAAAATCAATGCCCCAAACATAAAAAACTTGACAAAACAATATGGGTTGTTGCGGCATTTCATGCTTTCTAGATAAACCCCCAAAACGCTAGCATGCATCACAAGTTTTACAAAAAGCGTAACAATCCTTAAAGAAGCTAGGCAAATATAAACCACAATCTAAGATTTTCCTAGCAGTTCTCTTTGCCCCAAAGTGACCACCACACAATAAAGAATGACAAGATGTTATAACATAAGAAATTTCATCATCTGGCACACATCTCCTAATGACTTGATTACTACAATGCCGCCACAAGTAAGGAGGATCCCACAAATAGTATTGAGATTCATGTTTCAGCCTCTATTTCTGAAAACGAGACAAAGAATTAGGTAACACTCCAGAGCAAGATAATTCACAATATGAGCAAACCATGGGTCATGAAGTGTAATAGCAAGGAGATAGGCATCAGCAAAACCATCACAAGTAACTTCAGCATCCACTACTCCCTGTGTAGCAAGGGGCAAGCAGCTTAGATGGTCAACAACAAGATTTTCTACACCTACCTTGTCCCTAAACTATGTGTTAAATTCTTAAAGTAGTAGCATCCACCTTAGTAACCAAGGCTTAGTATGAGTCTTCCTAGATAAGAACTTGACAGCAGAATGATCAGAATAGATAATCACTTTAGAATTCACTAGATAAGACCTAAACTTCTCAAGTGCAAAAACAATGGAAAAGAGCTCTTTCTCTGTGGTAGTGTAATTGATTTGAGCCTTATCCAATGTTTTCGAAGCATAAGCAATAACACAAGAGGTCTTACCAATTTTCTGACCTAGAACTGCACCAATAGCACTATTGGAAGCATCACAACAAAGCTCAAAATCAAGATCCCAATTAGGAGCAATCATTATAGGTGGAGAAATGAGTCTAGACTTAATTTCATCAAAAGCCAATTTGCATGCATCATCAAAGATGAAATCCACATCCTTTTGGAGAAGCTTAGATAGGGGACAAGCTATTTTACTAAAATCCTTAATGAATCTTCTATAAAACCCATCATGCCCCAAGAAAGATCTAAGTTCTCTTAAGTTAGAGGGATAAGGAAGAGATGAAATTACCTCAATTTTAGATTTGTCAACTTCTATACCCCTCTTACTTATCAAGTGGCCTAAGACTATTCCTACCATGAAGTAGCATTTCTCAAAATTTAGCACAAGGTTCTTTTGCACACACTTTTCTAATGCTCTCTCTAAATTCAACAAACATTCTTAAAAAGAATTCCCATATATAGAAAAATCATCCATAAACACCTCAATACCTTGTTTAAGTAAGTCACTAAAAATGGAGAGCATGCATCTTTGAAATGTCCCAGGAGCGTTGCATAACCCAAAAGGCATCCTTCGGTATGCAAACGTCCCAAATGGACAAGTAAATATTGTCTTTTCCTGATCCTTCAGTGCAATAGGAACCTCAAAATAACTAGAAAAACCATCAAGGAAACAATAATAAGATTTACATGCCAATCTTTCTAGCATCTGATCTATAAAGGGGAGGGGAAAGTGGTCCTTTCTAGTTGCTTCATTCAACTTTCTAAAGTCTATAAAACTCTCCAAGAGTTTTGGACTCTTATTGGAATGAGTTCGTTCTTCTCATTTTGCACAACTGTTATTCCACTCTTTTTTGGAACAACTTGGACCGGACTGACCCACTCGCTATCTGAAATAGGATATATGATCCCTGCACCCAAGAGTTTGGTGACCTCCTTCTTAACTACATCTAAGATGAGAGGGTTGGGTCTACCTTGGGGCTATCTCACAGGTTTAGAACCCTCATTCAAAAGTATTTTGTGGGTGCATATAGTTGGGTTAATACCTGGAATGTCACCTAAAGTCCACCCTATTACCCTCTTGTGTTTCTTCAACACATGGAGTAAACTCAACTCCTCAGATGTACTTAAGGAACTAGAGATAATGACAGGTAATTGATCATGTTCAGCAAGAAAAGCATACTTCAAGTTAGGGGGAAGGGGTTTTAAATCGAGTTCAGGGGGTTGCACAATTGAAGGTAAAAATTCTTTCAACTCAAGTGCACCAAGAAACTTCCCTTTCTTATGAGAATCCCCAATAATTGTTGGATTGAAAGTATGCCCTATTTGTTCAGATATGGATTGAGATTGTGGCTCATTCACACAGCAACCTTGACTACCACCTACATCATTCAAAGAGTGAAATATATGAGAAATAGCATCATGAAATGATATGCAACAGTGTAGTAATTGATTAGAACTGAGTTTCTCCCCTGTTGTAGTCTTGACATGTGGCTGTCCATTATTTTCAAAATTTTCAGCAAAGAAATTTATGACTTTTGACCTGCTAAGTTCATCACCAAAAGGAGAATGTAAGTATTTCAATAATTGGAAAGAAGTGAGGTTACCTACACAATTATCCTTGAGGTTAGGAGAAGTCTGAAACTTGTAAGATGGAGGAATGTGAAACTTAAACCTATGAATTGTAGTCGTGCCATCAGTAGCACATTGATTTCTTTCCTCATCTTCAACAATGACTCCGCTTGTGTCCATAGGAGCAGATTCAGTGCTAATGGATGTTGCTTCACTTCTAAAAGTGAAATCTACTTCACTAACATTCTCAAATTCTGCAAAGCTACACAATAATTCTTTCCCAACACCATGATAACTATCAAATGAAGATATAGTACTACCAAGGTTAGAAAAATAAAAAATAAAAGGATTGGAAGTGGAAAGTGAGCTATCAATTGACATGCAATCAATATTACACACATCATCATCACAATCAATAGAGGGAGAAGAATGGGAACAATAGTAGCACATACATCATCATAACAATCATTTTTCACACACAATGAGAAAGCAGACTCATCAATTGCCTCTTCCAAGGACAAATCAATCACATTTAAGCCAAGAAGGGAGTAGTCCTCAAATGGGTGATTCATAGCTTAATAAACATTGAACCAAATGACATGATCACCTACTTCCATAGTTATGTACCCATCCTTTATGCTAATGATAGTATTAGCTGTGCGCATGAAAGGCCTACCCAAAATCAATGGTTCCTTAATTGAGATCTCAATAGACATGTCTAGGACATAAAAATCAGCAGGAAACACTAAGTCTTTAAACTTGACTAAGATGTCTTCCAACAAGCCATTATGTTTCCTAGTGGTGCGATAAGCTAGTTGTAGGATAACACTAGTGGATTTGATGTTTGTGAGGCCAAGAGAGGTGTAAACAAAGTAGGGCATGACATGTATAGCCGCTTCTAGATCAAGAAGAGCATTACTAAGAGGCATGGTACCTATAGTGCATGGAACAGTGAATGAGCCAAGGTCTTTACACTTAATTGGAAGATGGGGTTTAAACATAGCAGACACACTAGGACTCAACTGAACACACTCATTGGGTTTACACCTACGCTTTTGGGTACACAAATCTTTCAAGAATTTAGCACACGTAGGCATTCCTTTCAACACATCAAGCAAAGGCAAATTAACTTCAATGTTACTGAAAATATCTATCATATCAAGAAATTTCTTTTCATTTAAAACCTTTTTGCTAAGCACATATGAATTAGGAAATGAAATTTTATAGAGATTTATCTTTTTACCTTCCCCTTTGCTTGAAGAAGAAGAAGTTGAAGGGTCAAGTACCTTAGTATTTGTTGAAGTTGACACTCCTTGCTTGCAATCCATATTTGAATTTGGAGAAGAATGCCTTTGTACAAGCTTCTGTTCAACCATACTCTTTGATTTTCCAATAGCAAGGTGAGTGCTTTGATCAGAATCATCACTACCATTAATATCTTCCACTTGTGGTTGCAATGGAACCTCAACCTCTTCATTATGCCTATCATTAAAATGCATTCCAGATTTGAAACTCTCAACATTTTCTTCAAATCGGACTTGTTTACCCACTTGTTTACCACTTCTCAAGGAGATAGCATGTACATCCTTAGGATTGATCACATTGTTGGAAGGCAACCCTTGTCCACTTTTAGCTTGTTGCTCATTGAGGCTATCAGACATTTGAGTAACAAATGAGTAAGGTTAGAATTCTTAGAATCCAACAACTCCAACTTGTTAAAGATTGTATCAAACTTAGTCCCAATATCAGAAAATTTAGAATTGGTTTGAGCTCTCTCTTCATCAAATCTCGAGGCTAAGTTACCCATTGAAGATGACACATTGTTCATACACTTGAGAAGTTGAGAGATGTCATCTTTAGTAGCATGGGATTCAGGTGTAGCAACCACTGTTTGTTGGGGATTAGATTAGTTTGAAGGTCCTTGAGTTGGAGCTTGATTTGAAGAACTCCCTTGAAATTGATTCTGGTTCCTCCAACCAAAGTTGGGATGGGACCTCAAACCCTCATTGTATGTATTAGAGTAGGGATTCCAAGGTCTTTTATTCTGTCCTTGTCTCCCTTGAAAAACAGCTGAGACCTCCCCAAGTTGGTGTGGGCAATTAGGAGCAATATGCATGTGAGAGCTACATATGTCACAGCTAGGAGCCACTAGAGCTTGAGAATGTGACCCATGAATGTTCACATTGTTTAGATGGGCCATGAGCTTATTGAGGTCAGTTCTCATATCTATCATTAGGGATGACAAATTATCATACTCCCTTGAAGATCTTGAAGCATATGAGACCTCATGGACTTGTCTAGCATCCAACCCTTCAAATTGTTGATCATTACTAGCTATCTTCTCAATTAAAGCCCAAGCTTCTTCAGGTGTAAGCAATTGAATAGTGCCTCTAGAAGATGAATCCATACTCTTCCTATCTTGAGGAAGCAACCATATATGAAAATATTGCACCAATCGAGCTTCTAGGATTTGATGATGTGGACACTTGGCTAGGAGTTCTTGAAATTGACACCAATACTCATAAAAAGATTCATGGAGGCCTTGTTTAGCACAGAAGATTTCCTTAGTGAGAGATGTTATTCTTGAAGAAGGGAAGTATTTTTCCAAAAAGGCACTCTTCAAGGTGTCCCAAGAGGCTAAGGCATTAGGATTGTGGTGAGGTAGCATCAAGAACCACTCCTTAGCTTTGTTTTCCAGTGTAAAATAAAAGACTTTCTGGCACATCTCATCTAGATCAACTCCCATTGGTTTCATGGAGTTGCACACAATGTACATATTCCTCAAGTGCCTGTTAGGGTCTTCTGCAGGTAAACCATGAAATTTTGGTAAGTGACTCAACAAAGGACCTTTCAACTCAAAATTAATATTAAATTCAGGACAAGAGAGGAAAGGATCAATAATATCAGTAGAAGAGGTAAGATCTTTGATAGTTCTACGCTCCCCAATAGGTAGAGGTACGTCTTTTGGAGGGGGAACTAGATCCATGGCAAGATGGTGATCTACAATGAATGAAGAGCCAATATGAGAAGAATTATCACAAGTATGTGCAACAACTTCAGTGTCAATGACTTGTCCAAGCCCTACACTAGATGATTCAGCTTTCTTACCTTTCTTAAGTAACCTAATTGTCTTGTTAATATCTTTATATAAAGGCACAAGTTCAGTTTTCTGAGATCTAGTCATGCACAGTAAGAAGACTCATATAGACACACAAATTACAGCAAAGTAATTGGTCAAATGGTCAATTGAAGAAGGGTTGTATACAGCAAAAATTAGCAACTTGTAGGAAACCAAGATAACTAATCTTTGACAACCAAAAGAGTTAACCACAACCAACAAAATTCAAGTGTCTAAAGAGTAAGACCAGTTTCAGCAATAACAAGATAAGTGCAACACAATGTGACAAGAGGCAAATAGGAGTTGCAAGGTAAGACTTCACCTTTTAGGGGAACAAGTTGGTATAGCAATGAAGTAGTACCTCAAATCGCAAGTAGATAAGTAGAGTCACTGGAAGCACAACTCCATAATGTGATAGCTACCTGAAATCTCAAGTTGCAACCAACAAATTTCCAAGGATGAAGAATGCAAAGTTGCTCACCATAAAACAATAACAAACCACATAATGGCCACTAAGAACATGATAGCAAAGCAACAAAATGCAAATTTCTTTTTGTTTTTTTTCTAATTGTTAATGGAATGCAAAACAACTATGAAAATGAAAATTAACCTAAACCACTACCAAACACTTCAACAACTAACAGCTAACTAAGACAAACTCAAAAACACACTAGCAACCAAGAAAAATCAAAGAAAACCCTAAGAACAAACCTAATAAAAAACCTAGAAAAATACCAAAAAAAGAAAGAAAATTCAGAAAAATATAGCAAACCTTCGAATTTTGCTAAAATCCAGTAGACCTAATAGCTTTAGCTATTAGTCTTGCTTAGAATGCTGAAAAACGTTAACTTGTCAAATTTCAGAATTTTCTAGGCACAAATATTTCAGTTCCAACAAGACAGTGCTAATCGAAAATCAAAATTTTGCCAAAATTCAAATGAGTGCTACACACTTCCTACCAAACTAAGACACCCTATGACAACAGAAAAGAAAACTTAACTACTTAAAACCTTGGCAATCATCCTCCCCGGCAACGACGCCAATTTGATAAACCCATATCGTGTGAGTTCACAAAATAAAATTAGGTTTGAAAATGTAGCATAGTAGCTCAACTTAGGTCGTTCTTGTGAGGAGATTAATTTCCAAGTTTCTAAATAGTAAAGTGATAAATACCTTAAAGTTGTGAGAAATCATTTGGAGAAATTGCATTTTTAAACTAATGAAGGAATCTAAGCTAAAACAATATTTTTGTATTTTCCAGTTTTTAAAACAAAGAAGCAAACGAAATCGAAATTAACACTAACAACAAGATAAATTCAATTAACTAGTATAATGATAAAATGGGATTCCCTTGAGTTGAGGTTTTAGCCTTTCTTGCTTGCTAATGATTTGAATTCCATAATGAGCCAAGAGGATGGAACTAAGCTACCACTAGCTCCATACTTGTAATAATCATTTAATTCATTCAACCGAAGCAATTAAATGAATACCACCAATTAATTGTGACTCAAGGAGATGAATAATCAACTTCCAATTCTAGCTTGTAATTACCATTACAAAAGTTCAAACCATTTAATTTAGTCATTTACAATCCACTTAACCAAGTTGAAATAAACAACTCAACCTACTCCTAATTTGAATCATACAAAGAGTAATTAATCAACTCCTAGCTCAACCACTGAGTTTAAATACTTGGCATAGAACAATCTAGATCAAAATCATATACTTTAACAAGCCATACAATTATGAAATAGAAAGAGAGCTTAAGGAATTCCATTAAAGTTTAGAAGCTCAAACCATTACCCAACTCAAGGAAATCACCAAGACTTAGCTACTCATAGAGGAAGAAAAAGAAGCTTTATGGAATGAGAGGAGAATAGCCATGGAAATTGCTCACCGAACAACCTTCTTCAAGGGCACTCACGCCTCCTCCCTTCTTCAATTATTCCATTCGGTGCTTCTTCTTCCATGCATAGCCGTGACTCCTCCCTTCAATTCTTTTCAAATCTGCATCTTGGTCAAAAGTTTCGGCTGCTCATTCCTTTTTTCTTCCATTCCTCATTTCGGTGCTCCTCTCCTTTTCCTTACACAGCCGCCTCCCCTCTCTCATTCGCTACCTCCTTTCTCCTTTCTTCACATTCGATTCAGCTAGCTTTTTAATTCCAACCGATCAACAATTTCGGCTGCACTTGTTCTCTAGCTCATCAAATCGATCTATCACTCTTCGTTCTTCTTCAATTATTGCCATCTTCACCTCATTCTCTCCATTCGGTCAAAAACTACGGCTCTTTCTTCATGTATCCATTTATGCCAATCAACTCGGTCAGCTCCCCTCTTCTTTTCTATTAATTCGGTCTCCTCTTGGTTTGGTCCAACTTGCTTCTCTTCTCTAAGTCGGTTCAGCCCCTTATTTCCATTCAACAATTTCGGCTGCTCTCTCCATTGGTTCAGCAATTACTTATATTCAGTTTTGCTTCCTAATTCTTCACAGCCGCCACTCTCATTTACCATGGTCCCCACTCCTTTTCCTTCTTCAATTCATTAGGTTAAATGAGTTAAAGGTATGTTTAGATAAGAGATAAAAATATGTTTTGGCATTAGACATAAAATTGCAACCACCAAACAAGGCCCTTACTCATTTAACCTCCTCTTAGAAAAAATGTGAAAATAAATTCTGCACTTGTGATATTCCAATTTGTCCTTCACTAAGCTCCAAAATAACATCTTTGACATTAACCACTCAAGTTGTGCCATATCATCACCTACAAAATTATATTCACAAAGGTAATATCTTTTGCTCACAATTAAAGAATAATGGGAATAACAAATATTAATTAAAAATATAACAATTTAACTAATATAATTCCCCAAATTATTCTTTCACTACAATCTCACATTATCACTTTATGCCCAAAATATTCAATTAAGTCCCACAAAAGCCTAAAATTAATTACTAAAAATATATAAATATTGAGCTCTATTAGTACAGTTTTCATGGCACCACCTGTGCCCAATACTTGCATACTTCACAACAATTGCGTAAAGCGTGTATGCTATCCTCTAACAGCGCCGGGCACACATCACACCAAGCCGTAGTAGCCAAGTTCCTATGTAGTTGAGCTTCGTTTGTCAGTAGTTGATTATGATACAATAGCCATAAGAACATTTTACATCTTTGTGGGATCGCTAGTTTCCATATACGACTCTAGATCTTATCTTGTTTCAAAGAAGGCTCGTCTAGGCTGCAATATGCAGACCTAAGTGAAAAAGACCAATTGCTAGTGCCCCTTCATCTCACGTCAGTCTGAGAGTCATTCCATTCTAGATTAATAGTTGTCTTCTCCCAGGCTGCTTTAATGCCCTTCCACACATTTGACCCTTATTTACGTTGGTCAATGGCAGGCATTAAATCCTCTCTACACCTATACTTGCTCTGAATCACTTGTACGCACAGGGTGTTTAGTCTTTTCACAAGACCCCACCCAAGCTTCATGTGGAAAGCTTGATTATGTTTAGTCACATGTCGAAGCCCTAACCTTCCTCTAGATTTGGGTGAACACACTATATCCCAAGAAACCATGTGTATCTTCTTCTGACTGCCCGACGAGCCCTATAAAAAGTCACGGTTCTTCTTCTCTAGCAATGCACAGGTGCTCTATGGTAGTGACACAATTTGTATAACATGATTCAGAATTGCAGCTGTGACAGATGAAATTAATGTTTGCCTACCTGCCATAGCAAGAGAACTTGCTTTCCAATTAGATAATCTTTTTTGTACCTTGTCCACCACGTCCTGAAAGGTATCTTTAGTTACCCGTTCATGAAGGAGAGGAAAGCCTAAATATTTACCCAAGTCATTTGTCTGGGTAAACCCCAAAGCTTCACTAAGCTCACGGAAACAGTTATGGTGTATGTGAGGAGAAAAGAACACCCTTGACTTAGCTACGTTCACCCTCATTCTCGAAGCCTCACAGAAGGTCTGAAGAGAACCCTTTATAGTCTGTTGCAAGGACACCTCACCAAAAATAACAATATCATCAGCATACATAAGGTGAGAAATATTAGGACCATTCTTACATAGTTTAATAGGATGCCATACACCCGTGTCAATAGTATCCTGTATAATATGGGTTAGTTTTTCCATACATAGAACAAATATGTATGGTGAAATAGGATCCCCTTGGCGAATACCCTGAGATGGCATAAAAGTATCTGACTTGTTCCCATTCCATAGCAGTTGCATGGATGAAGTGGAGACTCAATATTTAATAACATCTACTATAGCGGGTGGTATATCGAGCTATGATAAACAGTGGGTTAAGAACACCCAACTTACGCGATCATAGGCTTTTTCAAGGTCAATTTTAATTGCCATCAATCCTGATTTCCTACGTGAAGTTCTCATAGTATGGATAACCTCCTGAGCAATAATAATGTTGTCGGAACTCAGGCGACCTGGTACAAAACTACATTGGACTGGACTAATCACATAAGGAAGGAAATTCTTGATTCTTTTCACCACAATCTTCGTTATAATTTTATAGATAACATTACATAAACTGATGGGGCACAGATCTTGAAACGTCTCTGGGGGATCCTTCTTAGGAATTAAGACCAAGAGGGTGCCATTAATATTCCCAATGTCATGGGGATATTAAAACAAGTAGGTGATGAACGATACAATGGACGGAGCCACATGCTGCCATTGACTCTGGAAGAATAACGCATTTAGTCCATCCGTGCCTGGAGATTTGAGAGCTCCTATACCAAATAGAGCTGCTTGGATTTCTGCGGGGGTAACAGATGCTCCACATTGGAGAAGATGTTCAGGCTTAATGGTTGGGAATTTAGTCGTACTCATAAGTATGTCACGTGACAAATTCTCTTCTGTGAAGAGGTTGAGAAAAAAACCTTGTGGCTTCCAACTTAATTACATTCTCATCATACAACCATGTTCCATTTTCCCCTTTGATTGCATTAACACGGTTGTGATGGGGCCGACCGTTAGCCTGTATGTGGTAGAAACGGGTGTTTTTATCCCCCATAAGATTCCACTCAGCACGTGCTTTCTGAGCCCACAAGAGGTGATCTTGCACCAAGATATCCTCCAACTCTCTCCACAATTTCCCCTGAAGAATAGTTAAATCCATATGATCGTAGTTCTGTCATCTGTGCTAAGGCCCGTTGAATCCCATTCAGACGTTTTAAAATCTGCTTCTTTCAAAAATGAGTATAGCCAAATACTTCATGATTCCATCGTTCACAGGCAGATGTAAAGTGCTGAACGCTATCACACCAATCGGTTTCATTAGACCAGGAACATTTAACAAATTTCTCAAAACTATCATGCAACACCCAGGATGCGATAAAGCGAAACGGCGTACGCTGCGAGTTCTTTCTTGTGGTTTATCAAGATGTAATAAGAGGGGCATATGATCAAACTTTAATTGAGGGAGGTGAAGTACCTTGGAATCAGGGAACTGAAGCAGCCGCTCGTCATTAACTAGTGCCTTATCCAGCTTGGCCCCACAACCTTTATGCTGCCACGTAAATTTTGGACCTGAAAATCTGAGATCCGTGATTCCTGATTGATTAAACCAGTCCAGAAATTCCCTATCGACTGTTATTCCATGCGCTGCCATAGTGTATCTTTCATCCGCAAAGAGTGTCGCATTTAAATCGCCACATATTACCCATGCACTGTAGTTTGAAGTAGAATTAAGTCCTTCCAGAGGTCTCTTCTTCTAACAATATTAGGAGAGGCATACGTAACTGTCATGCACTAGATTTTCCTGAATGTATCGCGTGCTGCCATATGCAGAAACTGAGAACTCATTTCAAGTATTTGAACCTGTTGCAACGTAGACCTCCAAAGGAACTATATCCCTCCGCTATACCCCACGCCATCAACTACTTCAAAGGACAAAAAGCCCAGCTTCTTTGCAATCCGCCGAGCTTTTTCACCATGCACACTAGTTTCCAGTAGAGCCAAACAGTCAACGTCATGAAATTGTGAAATATCTTTAATAAGTGAAGGGAAGTGTTTCGCACCCACCCCCTACAATTCCAGATTAGACACTTCATATTAAAACACCAAGATATTAGAAATAGTTGAAGCCCAAGGCAAGCTATGCCTCCTCTATGTGGTTGTCCACCACATGCTTTGCAGAAATTGAAGCTTCTCGATCAATCGACATCGGATTCCTGTAGACTGAAAAGTGCAAACTTGGCCCCTCACCTGGATCCAGTGGAACCCCCGCAGATGTTAACGTGGCATCCAAGAGGAACAAAGAGCTCATTCCATGACTTGTGTTAATAGCCGGCGACCCCACATGTATCCTTCCTTAACACTACCTTATCTAAAACCGTAGGTATTATTTCTCCCATATCTTTGAACGCTGGATTAACATGGTCAAAACAGTGCTTGAAGTCCAAGTATTTTGCAAGCGGCCTACGTCCAATTTGTTTTTTCTGCTTAGGAGAAGCTCTGTGTACCACCCTTGACCCAGGTCCCTTAACGGCCTTATCTGTGTTCCTAGGCCCAATATCCGTGTCCTTACTTGGCACCGAAATAATATAATTTGAAGATCCCGTAACAGTCAGCTGAAGCACCTCCGCGTCCTTCTCCAGAGCAGTAAATCGTGATCCCATTATTCAAGCATTCCCATCACGGATTTGACGGCTTGAATTTCGAATATACTAATCTTGGCTCAACAGCCTCCTCCCTCGTCAAGGGTGTTGCATTACCATCCAATCACCGAAAGCCTGATCGGTTGGCTTTATCGTCGGCAAGTTTACAGAGCGATCAGATGCAGCAGACTTGATGCCTGGACTCTCAGTCCATACAGAGACGTCACCTTTCAAAAGACAGTGGTCTAAGTCATGACCATATTTACCGTATATGAAATAAATAAGATGAAGACCTTCATATTCCACCTTCTTCTCCACACCATTTGCCAAAATACAGGGGACCAGTGGTTTGCTTAAGTCTAATTCCACACAGACTCTTGCAAAGCGTCCCTTAGACTGCCGCATGGTATTGGAATCTATCTTTAAAACAGTACCAATCTGGCTACCAATGACAAATAACGTACCCTTTTCATAATAATCAAGTGGCAATTTTGCAATACGAACCCGGGCTGCTATACTCGTTACTTTATCCGCCTTGGGATCAAAATCCGCTCTCTTTTGCCTAACACTAATATAATGATCGTGAACTAACCAAGGGCCACCAGGCAGAGCTAATTTGTATACCTCCTTTTGCTTACAGTTCATAATATAAAACCCAGAGCCAATATCAATGATCTCGACTTCACCCCATAATTGAGATAGCTTATTACTCAGGGTGTCTTCACGCACCATTTTCCCAAGAACCATTACAATTATTGCATGTTGCTATTTTGACGTTATCTTACTCCTATACTTCAGCATAAGAGTGATATTCGGCCCCTTTGACGTGTGTTCAACCTTAATCCTTGACCTCCATCCATCATTTAACCACCAACCATCCTCCTCCACCTCTTCGTCCATTTTCGAACACCCACCGTTCGCACATACCTGTTTATATGACAGTTTCCCACCATCGGATGACGGCCTTTGCTCCTGTGTAACGAAGAGATCATCCACTTTTTCTTCCTTCATCCAATCTTCAACCTGAGGGACGTTAGCACGGCCAGATACCACCACACTGTCCCCTTTCCTCACCTTCTTTCGACTTTTTAGAAGCCCCGCCGCCTCTTTCGACGTTGGATCAAGGCCTTTGGAGCCCCCATCACCTTTCACACTTGCTTTTCCGGTTGCTCGCACACCCACCTTCTCACGCGCTGGACCTCTCACACTTGTTTTCTCCATTTTTTGGTTCTTGTAATCCTCATTATTTACGTGAGAAGTATTATCCTTATCACCTCATGTACAGGAATCCTGATACATCTCGTAGTCCCCTTTACATCCTAAATGTGGCAACCAAACGTTTGGAGGAGCACATTGCATTAAGATTATAGGTGATCATAAAGCAATGCATTGAATGAAATGGATGACTAAGCATCTATGAATTCTTACTTGATTGATTTATTAACCAAGGCATTATGAAGAAGAAGAACAGAGTTAAAGAACGTAGCTTCAAGTAGGGTTTAATGAATGCGTGGGTTTTTTTTAGTTACAAATGAATGCTTAGTTCAGGGGTTGTTATAGATAGCATATGTTAAAGAAGCATTTAGGCCATTAAAAAGAGGAATGGGAGTTTCAGGGCTGTGCAACACTAGGTACAGACACTTCCTCATTGTTATATGTTAATTAGCACTAAGATTTAAAATTAATCTATCTTGTGTTATCTTCAATTTCGTTTATGATGAGGATAGTAGAAGACTAAATTTATTTAATTTCAAAAAACATTTAGTGCTTCCATTATTCTATATTAATAGCAAATGATTTCATGGTTCTAATTACTCCTAATTTTCTCCTAATTTTCTTCATCGGATTTGGATTCCCTCCACCTCTAATCACAACAGCTAGATTGAAATTTGAGCCTTCTAGATTTAATGCTTTGTAAAATAATTTTTAGAATAATTACTTATTACAGTTCAAACTATGTTGACTGAAATTTAGGAAAAATTTCAATTAAATTCAACAGAAATGCCAAAATTTAAATTTAAGTCTACATATTTAAAAAAATTTCTAATCAAACCAATTGGCCTCATTGGGAATTTTCAAATGTGGTTTAAAGATTAGAATAAGCCTATATAGGTAAAAATAATGAAAGTTGAACGTAAGTGTAGGGTTTTGAAATGCCAAAATTCAAATTTAGCTATACACTTTTTTTGTTTTGATATTTAAAGATAATATTTCTGTTTTGGTGGTTTCATTTAGGGGATGATATCGGGTGATATCTAAGACTGGGTCTTGCAAAAATATGGTTCCAGAATTAGTCTGCATAACCAGATTTATGTCATTCCAATCATGCTCACAAGAACCCTAATGCTTGATGTATTATTGCACCAAATACTATCTCTGTCATGTACTTATTATTTAAAAAATGGTCACCAGCATGTTGCTGCAACCATCATTACTACAACCATAACGCATTTTCAGTTCTACCTATCTTGTCATAAATTTTCATTTCTTTACTTTCTATTCCCTTTCCTCCTTTCCCATCCCAATAAATTTTTCCTACCAAACGGGCCTTATGCTCCATTTTGTAGTAAGGAATTTGAAGAAGAGTAGTGGAAGTGGAATCAAGTATGGGACTCACTTCCACCAAAACTGATGATCCCCCATGTCAACAATGGTAGTGGTCCTCCACTGGTGACGGCGATTATAGTCCTTCATCGATAACGACAGCAACAGTCTGTCCATGTTTGTCACTGTTGTTCGTGGTCAGTGACTACTCTTCTTGGTTGTTGTTCAAAAACATTGACAATAAGCACATTATAAGCAGCATTAATTATTTTATCGCTTTCTTAGCGACGCTTTCTTATCGTCTCAGTCCTTTGTCTCACAAGTCGTCAGCCTTTTTTGCCTGAAAATCTGTTGCTCTTGCTCTTTCTTCTGCTACCACCATAAACTTTCATCACCTTTCTTCCTCTACTAGGTTCCACCTTGCTACTCTTCTATCTTCGTTCACTTATCACAACTGCTCCTCTCTTCTCATCTTCACTGTTGCACTCTCTTCCACCTCCCACCGCCTTCCATTCTCCATCAACATAAAAAAAAAGATCTATGTTCACCTGCTACTACCTTTCCAATCTCCACTCACATTACACTACTACAAAAAATACTTATAAAGACCCTAAAGGACGTCCCTTTTGGAAAAAGGGACGCCCAAAATATTGGACAGTGACATATGTGTAATTATAGATCAAAAGAAAAGTTGGCTCGTCAAATAAAATTGAATCTCACGCCTGAATGTGTTTTAGACGTCCCCATGTTCATTGGGGATGTGTAAAGACAGTTTTAGACATCCCCATCTTCATTGGGGACGTCTAAAGACTCCCAGAAAAGCGTATGAAGGAAAAAAAGAACACACATAAGACGTCCCTAGATGACCTGGGGACGTCTAAAGCTTCACATTAGACTCCCCAGCTGGTCTGGGGATGTCTAAAGATTCACATTAGACGTCCCCAGACCATCTGGGGACATTTCCCCAGCTGGTCTGGGGACGTCTAAACACCCTTTAGACGTCCCCAGACCAGCTAGGGACGTCTTAAGCTAAAACACATGCACTGGTCGACATGACCAGTGCATGTGAAGTGTCAGAATTTTTTTCTGAAACTTTGCACTTGCTTTACTTTACTCTTTCACTCTCCCATCTTCATCACTTCCATCCCCTCTCCCCTGGGCTGCGCTTCTTGTTTTTTTTCTTGTTTCTCCAAATCAAATACGCTATTTCTCCTCTCCCCTGTTTCTTCTTGGTCCTTCTTAGCCTTTATTTCATCCAGACCGTTGCTAGTCGCACTGCTGGGTCTGCAATGTTCTCTCTCATTCTCTCCACAGTTGGCCTCCTCTTACCACCGTGGGTCATCTGCCTCTAAAGTTGCAGCAACAGGTTAGCTAAAACTAAACTTGTGAATGAACTTTGAATGATTAGCAAAATGCATTTGATTCTCTGCTGGAATTTAAGTGTGGTTTGTGCTTGAGCTTTATCTTTGCTATTTTGCTGAATTTAAGACGTACCACATTAAGTTTTAATCTTTTGCTTTTTTGCATTGTTTTGAGAAACATGAAATTCTCATTAACTTAAAAATATCAGTCCACAACTTGAAGCTGTGCAAGTGCCTAATATTTATACAACTATAAGGGGCGTATTGAGCAATACGACAATACTAAACATTGAACACAGAAACACAAAACAACAACAAATAACACTAATATCAATATCCTAATTACAATACATCATAATTGTGTATGTTACTTGTCTTCACAACAAGGTGATGATTGCAATTTAAATTGCAATTTAAATTTTTTTGGTTGATTTGAAGATTGAAGAATCATTATCTAATTTTTTTAAACAATTAATTTGATTTGAAACAAATTTGCATTTGCAATCTTAATTTTTTTTAATTTGATTTGATTTGAATAATATACTAATATTTTGTACTTATTAAATGATTTGAATGTTTTATTTGAAATACAATTTTCAATATGATGTTTTGTTTCAAATTTGGTGATGATTTTGTTTGCTTTTTATTAAAAGAAGTCAGTTGCAAAGAAAATTACAAGTTCTCTTTATAAAGAAAATTATTGTGAAAACATGACTAATTTGATACTTCAATCACTAATCAATAAAATTATATAAGAATTCATAATTTTCTGGTATATTAAGTTGTAAGTTGTAATGCAACATTATATTTAACTAGTAAGTAGCGCATTCATCAAGGAAGTTCTCAACTATACTTGCCAATAATGTTTGTGGACTTTTCAAGAATGTAAATAATAGGAGTAGACAAAAAGTTACGGTTAATGCAATGTAATCTTACCAATTAATGACTATTATACTATGAGCCCTCAATTCCTCAGCCCCAAATGCCCTTTATAAATTCCCAAAAATTCCCACATCTCTTGTAAATACACATAGTTGATTTGTAAATTCCCACATATCTCACTTATGGTACATATCTGATTTAATATTTTGATTTCTAAAATATAAGTGTATTATGTTTGTGCTTGGTGCTAGAAGCTAAAGTTTAGTTTTGTTTAAGTTAATCTGAGATGGTTTGTTATTTTGATTTTGGGATGTCTCACTTTTAAGGGGAAATGCTGCCAAAATTTTGAAAAACATGCGTGTAAAAGGCAATTCCCTGTGTTGACAATTATTCTAAACTTGAGTGTAAATGGAAATGGCATATGTGGTAATAAAATGGATCATAGTTGGATGAATGCTCTGAGAACAAGTGAAGAATATGAGAATAGGGTTGAAAACTTTATTGAATTTGCTAGGAGGAATGTTCCAGCAAAAAATGGGATGTATTTTTGTCCTTGTGTCAATTGTTTAAATGAGAGAAAACGGGATGTTGAAGTTATAAGGGATCACCTACTTTGTGATAGAATAAATCTTCGATACACAAGGTGGATATGGCATGGTTAGGAAGTAACTGATTGTCCGTCGCACAAGAAGGAAGCTGTGGATGTCATAGATGAAGATAGAATGGAGAGAATGATTCACGATGTTGAGGTAGAATCCTTTACGCAGTCGCATGAATATGACAGCCTGCAGAGTGATGCAGAGACACCGTTGTACCCTGGGAGTAAGTACACACGGCTCACAGGAACATTACATTTGGTTAACTTAAAAACAACTTGTGGGTAGACCGATAGTAGTTTCACATTGCTGCTTGAACTGTTGTGTGATATGTTTCCAGACAAAGTGATAGGGACAATGAAATGAATACGCCTGAACCTGATGCGAGACCTGAACCGGTTGCGAGAAGAAGGGTTAGAGGCAGTACAAAACTACCTGCATTGGTAGCACGTCATCACCATCAACAGGAGAGGTTGCATATTGACTTTGATGAAAATATGAAACCAATTGGTCCGGAGGAAGACCATTTCATTAGCTACGTAGGTTTTTTGGCTCGAAGCAAAGTTCGCATTACCTATGATAATTGGAAGCTGGTTCTACCAAAAACCAAAGACTTGATTTGGCAACAACTTTTGGTATAGTTGGTTCAATACATCTGCATTATATCTTTATTCCTATAGCTTCAAATATAATTAACTTATGTTTTTACCTTGCAGCAAACCTATGATGTCCCTGACACCGCGAAGATGTACAAGGAGTGGATGACAAAGGTTCGTCTACAATGGAAAGATTTCAAGAACAGGCTCACACGAGAGTACATTCGAGGGGACATGAGGGGTCAGGATCCATGTCATGAGTATACGTTTTTGTCTCCAGAGGACTGGAGGTTGTTTATGGCATCATGAGAAGATCCAAACTTTTTGGTAAAATTTTTGTCATCATAGTGTTTTATTTGAATATAGTTGACATTATTGATTCGATGTTCATTGTTTTCCTTTCAAAGGCATTAAGTGCAGCAAATGCAGAGAGGCAAGCAGCTAATAACTATCAACATTGCATGTCTCGTGGTGGTTATCGGAAGCTTGAGCGAAAGATGATGGCAGAAGAGTTGGAGAAATTGAAGGAAGCAACCACATCAGATCCTACCGTTGTGGTCCAGCCCCCGCCACCTCCACCACGTCACAAAAAATGGAAAGCAGGGAGGTTTAAGGGTGGGAAGTACGTAAATCCGACTATTGCTGAGGTTGCCGCAAGAATTGTAAGTAGTTAGAGCATAAGTACAAACTTATGTTTTCATATTGGGAGTGCTTACGATAACTTTTATGCTGCAGGATGAACTGGAAGATTATAGTAGCCAAGGTTCGTTCACTCCAAGTGGACGGATGGACATCTTGTCAACGGCGATTGGGAAGGCAGATCACCCTGATCATGTTCAAGGGGAGGTAGTGGGAGTTCGTGTCATGAAGTATTTTGGCCGAGCCTCACATCCTTATTCGTCACAAGCTGAACCCAGTAGGGAGCTTGTAGCCAAGATTTGTTAGGAAGTCTCACAAGAGCTCGAGGCCAACCTTCGCGACAAGCTCCGACAAGAGCTGTTGCCAGAGCTACGTCTTGAGCTAATGCCTGAGCTACGAGCTGAAATGATGAAGATGTTTGAATCGCAGATGGCAACTACCGAGCGTAGAACCCATTCATCCCTGGCCTTCCACAGCACCAAAGGAAGTTACAACCCAGCGGAGGAACCACTTGGCGACCCTTCTCCCACTCCAGCGCAGGGAGAACCTGTCATCCTCTCTTTGGATGCCCCACTGCTGCGTGTAGTTGCAAATGCTCTCGTTCACATAGAAGCTACTACCCACCATAATCAGCAAATTCCACAGCATTTGCGTAGGGTGACTGTGACGTGTGTTCGAGAGGGGGAAGAAGGTACAACCATCCCTATTCCTGATGACGAGGTTGCCACGATAGCTCAGGTGAGAGGATCTTTCATCCTTTGGCCTGTACTCTTATTGGCTTGTTACCACCAACACCTCCAATGGTATGAAACTACCTCACTTTTACTTGAGATGTGTTGACATCCTACTAACAATATGTGTTTTATGTTCTAAAAGAACGAGCAGGAAGCAGAGAAATGACCCTTCTTAGCACGACTGCAGCATATCTATAAAGGCATTCGCCAGATTGATTTGCATATGCCTACAGGGATTGTGGGCCAGGATTTAGAGTATCACTTCACAATTGATAAACAAGATCTTAAACAGTTCATTAAGTTTGAGGAGCTAGATGTTGGATGGGGCAAATTTGTAATCCTGTAAGTTTTTTATTTCCCATTTTTTCCTTCATTTAGTTAAGTTGATTTTAACTAGCTAATACATTCATCATTTTAATTCTATTATAGCTCCTTTCGTCGTATATGCATTGACTCTCAAAGAATTGATTTATATGGATTCTTGTCTCCTGCACATACGACAAGGATTGGGGATACATTGAAAAGAAGGACGAACTATGTGGGCTTCACATTGGCAGAGGACGAGTATCGTTGTTATCTAGCACCGATTGTTCAAGGGTACGCATTTTAATTTTATGTATTTGAGATTTTTAATAAATAATTGCCGTGCCATCTAACTTCTTTTTAATTTGTATATGTTGTGATAGTTATCACTGGAGTTTGTGTGTTCTCTATCCTCGGTCCCACGTTGTTTACTGGTTTGATTCCTTAAATAGAAGACCAAACAAAGAAACTAAAAGCGTCTTCAACACGTAAGTTATTTTTTTGTATTTCATTGCTTCTTGATTCTTGACTTAATGAATTATTCTAATTTATGTTGATTTTTATTTTAATGATAGGGCATGCACGACGTATCGAGCGCTTGGCGGGCCACGCGAACGTAGAGGTGGCAAAGATCCGAGATGGTTGTTTCCAAAGGTACGTAGTTTCAAATCAAGTTCTTTTGATTGACGGTCGTTTTAGATATGCCTTTATTGATTTTAACCATTTGCTTTTGATTTATAGTGCCCTCGACAACCTGGCGGCTGGGAATGTGGATATTATGTCTTACTTTATATGTTTAACATCATTCAAAGTGGCATTACGATAGATTTTGAACAAGTAATCGCTTCTTCATTCTCAGAGGATAATATTCTTGGTGTTGTAATTCAATGGCAATTCATTCACTTCATTCATTATTTCATCTAAGCTTATTTTCTAATTTACAGATTTTTGACAATGAAGATGCCTACTCATATGAAGACCTAAATATGATCAGAGTCTTTTTGGCTAGACATCTTTTTCAACGTATACCAGAAGAGTAAAGTCTTTAGTAGTTTGTGTAGGACATACTTTTGTGGTAGTACATATAATTAGCGTTATTGTTGTTGGATATAGATTGGATTTAGTCTTGGTTATTGTACAAACTGGGGACTTGGATATAGATTGTTGTGTAGTTTGTGTGGTTTGTTAGTTAATTAGTTTGCTACTCCTTAAATTTATTGCATATAGTAGCCTTAGGTTGATCACTTTGTTTGTTGTTGTTTCCATTATGCTAAACTGCTATTGTTTTATTTTGTTGTTGGAATCCTATTTCTGTACTTTACATTTTCCAGACAGTGTAATATATAAAAAGTCCATTTTAAAAAAAAACTTTCAACGTCCTTAATAAAAAGGGACGTGGTAGAGTGGGTGGCGATACTTTAGATGTCCCCAAATAAAACTGGGGACATCTAAAAGCCAGAATAGACGTCCCCAATTCTACTGGGGACGTCTAAGGTCCCACCTTAGACGTCCCCAGTTAGAATTGGGGACATCTAAAGTCTGTCTTTCACATCCCCTGTTTTACGGACGTTATTAACATTTTTTTCTACGACCCTCAGATAGACGTCCCTATGTTTTTAGACGTTAAAAGGCCAAAAAAGGAACGTTAAAACCCTTTTTTCTAGTAGTGTTAAAAGAAAAAATATATGCCCTTTTCATCCCCCCTCTTTCTTCCCTTCCTTGATCCTTATGTAGGCTTTGGCTTATGGGTTTTTTTGTTCTAATCTTGTCTCCTTGTTCTTTCTACTTGGAGTCTTTGATTTTGGGGTGTTGGATTGGGTGTTTGAAGCCTAACTTGGGCATCTTGACTAATCTAAACCCCCCTTCTTTTATTTGATGATCCTATGCTTTTTTGGATTTTCATATTATGGTTTAGATTTATATGTTTGTTGTTTAGTAGTTTTTTAATTAGGCTTCTCGTGTGTTTGTTCAATAAGTTGCTTTGGTCCATGATCGTAACTCCTCTTGGCGTGCTTCTTGTTCTCCCAGTTCATCATGCGTGGCGATATAGTTTCTCTTGCATCTAGGTATGCCCAATTGCTCTTTCTTTATCCTTTGTGGATTGATGTTCGTATGGCTTTGGCTCATAGAGGCATGTTTTAAAGACTGCAGCTTTGGTTTTCTTGCTTGGTTTCTGTTGCTCATGATGGTCATCTTTTTCCTTGGGGCGATCATGCATGGATGGGGAGTTGCGGTTGCTGCTTGGGGGTTGTCTTCATATTGGATCTTGAAGCTTTTCATGTTATGTTTTTGTGGTTGTTGTTGTTAATTATTTTTTTTTATATTTGTTGATTTGTTTGTGTGTTTTGCAATTCGTGGGCTCCAACACTACTCCTTTTGAGGGTTGTTGAAACCCTTTCCATATTTGTATTACTCACTCATGTCTTTAATATAAGATATGTTTAAGAAATTAATCTTGATCTTAAATATAGAGGTGGGAAAACGGGTTGGCCCTTCACAGACTCATACCTAAATAGGCCGGCCCGTTTAGGCTGACTCCATTAAAGGCCCATATTTTGAAGCCCAGCCTGTTTACTCCGGCTCGTTTAGGCCAACTCCCTTAAAAGGCCCCTATTTTGAAGCCCAGCCTGTTTACTTCGGCCCGTTTAGGCCGACTCCCTTAAAATACCCCTATTTTGAAGTCCAGCCTATTTACTCACAGGCTTGGGCCGGCTCGATTCTCTTCAAGCCCATTTAACAACTTTTTTTTTTGTTTTTTCATTTTCGTAAAGAAACAAATTTTTAAAAGTATTAAATGTTTTATCTGTTTTGATAAATAGAATAAGTGATCATTTGCCTTAAAACAAAATTTTTCATGAGATAGAGCCTCTACTTTCTCATTTGTTAATGTGTATTATTAGTATCTCTTTTTGATATAATGTGCATAATATTCAGACCTCTTCAAATATAATTAAAAAATTGTTCCCTTTGTTTACCTTATATCAATTAAAAAAAAAATGATTCTTTCAATAGTTCATAGGGAAAAAATTCATTAGGGAAATATTAAGAACCAAATGAAAAATTCTAAAAACTGAGTAATTTTTTTTTAAAAAAATTCAATTAGAAGAGTTTGAACTAACTATAATGTCATCAACAAGCTTCTCTTAGCTTTTTAACAAAAATGTAATCAATTTTTTTCTTTAAAACATTCAAATAACAACACTATATGATTTGAAAAATATTTCCAATTTAAAAAAAATCATTTTTTCCAAACAAATAAACTCAACTTATAGTCATTTAAAAAAGATTTTTAAAAAATTGGCGGGTTTAAATGGACTAGCCTGTTTATGCCCACAACCTAATGGACTGGCCCTTTTAAGCCCAACTCTTTCCATAAGTTCTAAATCATAAGTCCGACCCTTGACAACGGGACAACCCGATTTCTCGGCTCTACCTAAATATAAGATATAGTTTTTATATTTGCTAATCTTTTCCTATTTTATTCCTATCGATGCTCCCTCAACAATGTACATGTCATATTAACTAACTTAACTAACTTTCTTAATATAATTAAATTAGGTAAATATGTCTTCTATCAAAAACCGGATGGAGCATCATTTTCTCTTATGGAATAATAGTATTGACTTTTTATTAGAAAAAAAAAGCAACAATAATTATTCGGTACCAAAAACGAAATACATAATTGCACAATTTTAATTTTAATCCAGTCTTTTAGAAATTTAATTTCATAATTAGTACCTATTTATAAATTTAAATTAACCATTTAAAATTCAAAAAATTGAAAATATTAAGTAAAAAAGGAAAAATACAAATTGTAATAGAATAAGATAATTTCTTATTTTCAGGGACTTCCTAGGTTTGAAACCGAAAAGTGAAAAGTTTTAGTGACACTATTGTTATCTATATTTATTTATGTCTAATAGGTAATATTATAATATAATAAGGTTACAGTACAATAAGTCTTTCATTTTTTTTCTTTCTTATTTTCTTTTCAGAAACTTATACCCACCGTTAGAGTAAAAAATGGATGTTTTTTATTTTATATTTTATAAAATTATTATTGTGAATATAAATAAATAATTTTAAATGGTTAAATTTTAACTACACATTCATTACTGTAATACAAGTAAAATTTTTAAAAAATTAGTTTATAAAATGCTATAATAATAGTTTATAAAATATTAAATCTGAATTTTTTTTTTTATATTATCATCCATTACCGGTTTGAGGTTCATGGGTGCCCCTCCCAAATCATTTATTTATTTTTATCTAAAGTTGGGGATGAGATTTTGAGAAGAAAAAGATAAAAAAAGATATGAGGGGAACCACATCTCCCAAACCCTCCTCCTAGTGTTTGTTTGATTAAGTGTTTGTTTGGTTTAGTAGTGGAAGCTCAAATAACCCCGATTTGAGGGTGACATCATGATTTATCATGGTTGATCAGGATTTTTTTAAAAGTTATCCAAATAAGACAAACGACCAATCAGGCTTATCTGAACACTCACCGCTTAACCAAATAAGCATTTATGAGAGTAGAAAATCTTGATGAAACTTTTACAACAATAATTTCTCCAATTTACCCTCTAATTCCTTCCAAAATTCTTTCCTCATATCTTGTTTATTATTCCCAACTAAAGTAGTTCAAATAATATTATTTTAAATATTGTTTTGCCCATTAAAACATGAATTTTCAATTTTTTTGAACACAAACAATTATAGAATAAAAATTATATTTAAATATTCATGTCATATATTAAATCATCCTTAATAATAATTATTAATAAATATATAATTATCATTATTATAAAATATAATCATGAAAATATTAAACAACTTTATTGAAGAAATATCAACCATCAGCTTTATTGATAGTTAAATGCTGATAACATTTAATTATCAATAAACTTGATTGTAGAATCCAAGCAAAATAATTAGCTATCATATTTTAGAATTTAATTTTCTATTTAGATATTATTTATTATTTATAATTTTGATCAAACATTTTCTTTCCCTACTTATATTTCTTAATTTCTAATAGATTTATTCCTTATTTAGTATAAATTTATTTTATTTAATATTTATAATTGTACTTCACATAAATTCTTAAATTATTTATTACAATAATTATAACATGAAAAAAATATTTGAATGTTCATGTCGTTTCTTAAATATAAGTTATATATTTTATTAATATAATTATTTTTAATAATAAATATTATAATATTATTAAATATAATTATAAAAATATATAACTTTATAAAATTCTTAAATTCTTTTGGTAATTATACATCAATAAGAGTTTTTAATAAATGAAATCCCAACATAATCACAATTTTTAAAGCCACATATGAAAAAGAAATATCCAAATAGAAATCACGATTTCACAATTGACCAATGGCATTTTTAACCAATGTCAACTTATGCATATCACGACCATGAATGTCAATTTCTAATTCAGATGGGCACCACATCTCTAGAGGTGAACATTCGGTTTTTTACTTCTGTCTTCGTAAAAAGCCAAATTAACCAAAAAAATCTAGTAGAGCTAATTTTAAACAACAAACGAAAATGATTAACCAAAGTAACAAAAATATCTCGGTTTGGTTGGTTAATAACATAATTAACTAAATCTTTTGATTATATATCTATTTCTTTACTATATAAAAGCATTGGTTCAAGTAGCCCTCCTTGCGACACGTAAGCACTTCTACCTCTCATATTCAAAACTTTTATATAAATATATATTATCTATTATCTATATAATCGTAATCCTTTATTTAGAGTTTTTCTTTTGGGAAAAAGAAAGAAAAAGAATTTTGAAATTACAAAATTCTAAATCAAACATTTCCCAAATATGAGTTGTGAAATGCTTATCAAATATTGTCATTCCTTAATCCTTATTAACTAAACTTGATTTGAAATTTTGCACTTTCAAATTATTTATCTGTTTTTTCCCTTTTTCTTTTCTCCTTATTTTATCTATAGATATATTCTTAAATTTTTCTAAATATCAAATAAAAATATTATATTAGATATTTAGTCTAATAAAAAAATATAAATACTGAATCTTAAATAAATCTCATGACTTCCTATTTGTGGTCACTATCCCACATAACCTCCCTATAGTATATAAAGGGAGCAGTTCAAGCAAACCTCCTTACGACATGTAAGCACTTCCCTCTCAAATTCAAAACATTTAAATTAATATATATTATGTATATCTATTATCTACATAGTCTTAATTAGGCCTGAGCAAAGAGCCCGCAACCTGATAAGCCCGCCCACGCCCGTAATAAATTTACCCCTTTTGGGCCCGCCCAAAACAGGCGGGCAAATTACTCGCCCATTTAAGCATTAAACGGGCGGGCTATGGGTACCCCTTCGGGCTGCCCATACCCGCCTGTTTATTTTTTTTATTTATTTGTTTTATTGAAGATTCAATAGAAATGTAAGGATGATGCATGTTAAGAAGACTGATTATGGAAAGATGCCAATGCTTTTATTGAATGGCTTTTGTTAACAGTTTTGTTCCTTTAGATTTAAAGTTTGAATACTCTTTTTAGTTGTGATTTAAGGCTTAAATTCTGATTGTGAATGTTACTATGTGATGTTTTAATTTAAATTAAAAGGTACATTGCAAACAGTTATATGAGTATTATGTGTTTGTTAAATGCAAAAGCGCAGTACTATAGGACTTACAGTATGACAATGAATTGTTTTACACTTTACAATAACAGAGATTTTTTTAATATCACATGCTAAATGAGTTGCCCATTACCCGCCCAAATTTGGACGGGTATGTCCAACCCGTTTATTACCGGGCTATCTCAGGTATTTAACGGGTACGGGCTAGCCCACACCCATTAAGACATAAACGGGCGGGAAGGTCAGCCCAACCCGCCCATTACTCAGCCCTAGTCCTAACCTTCTTTATTTAGAATTTTTCTTTTCTCTTTATTTTATATATATATATATTCTTAAATTTTTCTAAATATCAAATAAAAATCTTATACTCCCTCCGGTCCTAATTATAGGATAACATTTGGGAGTTGATTTTGATCCTAATTATAGGATAAAGTTTTAATTTTTGTCAATTTCTTTTCAAAATACCCCTATTGATACTTTCTCAATAATAATAAAACACAATAATAATTTTATAATACACCTATATATTCTATAAAGTAAGTAATACTTACAATTCATTAATGTCACATACACTTCAATTCTATTAGTTCTTTTATTTTATAAAAATAAAGGATAAGAAAATCAATTTAACACTATCAACGTCATCATCTTTATTTTTAAAAATTGTAATTTTCCTTTTCTTTAATTCCACTCGAACCAAATCGGCATAACTCTATTTTAATGACAGGCAAGATCACTTGCTTTACATCAAGGTAAGTAATCAACATAAACAGAACATGATTTCTTGTATGTATGAAATAATGACATTTTAGGAAAATAAATAAGATTAACTAATTTAATTATTATTCTTAATTTCTCTAAAGTTAGGTAAATATGTCCTATAATTAGAACCGGAGGGAGTATCAGATATTGAGTCTAATGAAAAAAAAAATATGAATACTCAATCTTAAATGAAAAACTATGGTCACTATCACAGTATCCGTAACCTCCCTTGCTAATAGCAGTTCTACTAAATATAAAAATGTAGTATTAAAATTTTCTAAATATCAAATAAAAATCTTATATCAGATATTTAGTCTAATAAAAAAAAATATGAATACTAAATCTTAAATTAATCTCATGACTCCCGGTATTTATGGTTACTTCTACTATCCAACTATCCATAACCTCCCTAACTATAACAGTTCTACTAAATATAAAAATATTTTTTAAGAAAAAATGTACCAAAAATAAATACAGATCACAGTATTTTATTCAAAATGAATATATCAAAAATAAATTTAGTCATTAAAATACATTCAAATGAGATATAATTCCATTGTATAAAATAATATATATCAAATGTAATCCTAAAAATAAATTTAAAATGTATTTGATTAAATATGTCAAAAGCAAATAGAAATATGGGCGAGATAGTTTCTAACGACTTCCCAATTGTTTTTGGATATGTAATCTAATCAACAATATATTTAATTTATAGTTAGAATTGTTGCATCGCACAAGATATTTTATAAAAAGATTACTTTTTGTCGTTTAGATTAGATTTAACAGAAAAATATATAAAATAAATTAAACTGATATAAAATATCTCCATATTTAATCTAATATAATTCAAAATCTATAGATAGTAGTATATCTATAGATTTTTTTTTTTTTGTGCCGAAATATCTGTAGATTTAATTTTCTCTGCGTAAAGAAAATAGATTTAATTTGCTCACCCTGGCCAGTACCCAGGTCGCTCAGTTAACATCAGTCTCGGCGGTCTCTCGATCTCTCGTTCTCTCGTTCTCACACTCTCACTCGCGGTCGGCTTCCTCGATCACCGTCTCGGACTCAGTCTCTACTTCATCCCTCCGCTACTCATTGGAGCGGACAATAATGGAGAACGACACACCAGATCTGCCCCAAGACATCATCACAAGTATTCTTGAACGACTTCCGGTAAAATCCCTAATCCGATTTCAATGTGTGTGTAAAGATTGGAAGAATCTGTTCAGAACCCCATCCTTCATTGCAGAACACTTTCACCATTCCACTCTGCAAAACCCTTTACTTATTTGTGATAATATTATCTCTGATGGTAATCCTTGGCACTTGCGTTTGCTCAATCGTGAGATGCAAGTTTTTGAATTTCAAAACACACGCATTGTTGATCCCTTAATGCCGGAGTGGGTCTATTCCAGTAATGGCTTGCTCTGTATGGACCTCCGCGGTAAATCTCAAGATTCCCTTTGGTTGTGGAATCCAACTATTAGAGTGGCTAGGCAAGTGCCAAAATCTCTTAACCATTATGAGTATGAGTGTTTTTCTGTAGGATTCGGGTTCAGCCCAATCGTTAATGATTACAAGATTGTTAAGCTTTTTTTCTCTGAATGTTCCGTCTTCCAAGGGGAAGTTTATTCGTTAAAGACGGGGGTATGGAGAAAAGTTGAAGTCGGGAACTTAGAGGGTGTCCATAGTTTCCAGTGCAGGGCTTTCCCTTGTAATGGAGCTATCTTTTGGATTGGACATAAGGACGATGTGGAGGGGCGCAAAAAAAGTTGGCCTGATTTGATAATTTCATTTGATATAGCAACGGAAGTGTTCACATTGATACCATTTCCTTCTATGGCTCCTGACTACGGATGTTACAATACGCTTGCTAGCTATGAGAACAAACTAGCTATATTTTTTGGCACTCAGGTTGAAAATTCTGAATATGTGATTGATTTGTGGGTGTTGGAGGAGTGTGCAGATACATCCCGAGAGAGATGGAGTTGGGCTAAAATATATACAAGCAGACCGAATCCATACCACTTTATCATTTGGCCTAGGATTATTTGGAGAAATGAAATTGTTTGCTTAGTGTTAGGTGAAGCGAAGAATTATTATAAAGGAAAAGGAAAAGTTGTTTTGCGCAATCTCACTACGGATGAATTCGACTTTTTTGATATCCCAATATGTCGCTATAGTCTTGGCATTTTGGATTATGTGGAAAGCCTTGTGCTACTTGACAACTTCCATAATTAAAAAATGCTAGTATTTGTTACCAAATGTTTCGTGTCATATTTGATCTTTTTATAATTTCTAGTTGCTTAGTTTTATATAATTTAGTTACAAGTTTGTGGATTATTTTGGACAAGCCAATCTGCCACTGGTTTTATATATATTGAAGGGTTTTGAACCACTCTTACATTAAGTATTTACTCTATATAAGTAAATTCGGTTTTTTTTTTTTTTCTTTTTTGGGAAATGAAACGACTCACTTTAGTCCATATCATTGACCTCATGTTGAGTTGGATTGGATGTTGGTATGTGTGTGTATATACTTTTTCTGTTGTTCTAAGTCATCTTTGTATCAAAAACTCCATTTCCAGGGACAGTGCATGGAAGGAAGGCCAACATCTGAATTCTGGGGCCTTCTTAGAAAAATTTTATGATTTACATCTTCATCAACACCATCATCTTGTTGCATAATTGATCCTAAATATGTAAATTTTGCCATTTGTCAAATGACTTGTTCTCCCAATTTAACTTCCACATCATTTCTCACTTGTCTCTTATCAAACTTGTAATACATATATTCTGTTTTGCTCCTACTTAGATGAAAACCCTTGAACTCCAAAGTCCTTTTCCATTTCTTAAGTTTAGAATTAATCTCCTCTATTAATTCATTCAGGCAACATAAAGTTTTTTTCTTGAAAAGATGGAGGAAGAGTTCCAGAACAGTGAATTATCCAAAATTCCTACTTTTATTTTCCTTTTTTTTTTGTTGGGTTTAATGTTCATAACCTAGCTCCTAGGGAAGCTGTTTTAAATGCACCATAGGTCTGGCGTATAATTATCCACTTTGGCTACTGCTACTAGAAGAAAGAGAGGGAAAAACCAAGTGAAACAGCCTTATCCAGCAAATTACAAGTGGAGTGACTTCAAAGACAGACATGTCAATATTATTTAGCATCCACTTCTAATGTTGCCACTAAAATAGCAATCTTTTAAATGCTCTTCATCCTTCAGCAGAGAAAATATATCCTCCTGCATTTTCAAGTCTTTTGAAGCAAAAAGTTTCTCAAATAGATATTTTTCAGCAATTTTTTCGTTTATTTATTATGCATGCGTGGGATTTTTGTATCAGACTTGGTTTAATGAATGAAGTTTTCCATTTATATTATTCACAGTATGCATTTATATATGCTCTTCTTCTTTACAAATCACAAGCACTATTTTTGGATTAGTTTAATTAAATGCAGCACAGTACGTGTTAATTCAGTTGATCTTGTAAGGATTTGTTTGACTAAATAATTATTAATTAAAAATAATGGCATCCTGGCGAAATGAGTCCAGCGACCTAATTAGATGCCAATAATTATGAGACGCATTTAGCCAATATACTTTTTTTTTTAAAATTTTTTTTAGTAAAGGGATCAGACTGAAAAATGCATGTTAAAGGTGCATTATCAAATGTAATTATAGAAACATGGGGCCTGAGAGCATGTTATACCAAAGAAGCTCCTCATATCTCTTATGTATAACTTTCAGCTTCGGGTGTTAAAGATTAGTAAGGACGGATATAACCAAAATAAATATAGCTTTCACTTTGGAATGCCTAACTTAACACAAAATTCTACAGCTGAAAGTACCAAACATTACTATTACTATTGGTACGTGAAAAATGAAATCACCATGTATACGACCAAACCAGTCACTCAAGAGATAGAAACTGGGGGAAATGGGCAAGCGCCTGTTTGGTTCGTCGAAAATCAGAGGAGAGAAATAGAAATTTCAATTTTCATGCCGGTGATGCTGGTTTGGTTCACTTTTTCTGTTAGAAAATATCTTCCAGCCTGAACCCATTTTCATCTATATAGATGAAAATCGGTTCCCACCAACAAACTAAGGAAAATGAGATCTTCCACTGAAAAATCTTGTGAAATTATCGAATTGCCCCAACGTGGGTTTCGACAGTGGTGGTATGACTCTGGTTCCTCCTTGTTTGGCCTGTTATTCTCAGCAGTGAGAGTGAGATGATGGTCTGTTCTCTCATCTCCCTCGTTCTTAGCTCTTTCTCTATTCCCAGTTGGCTGAATCGATGGTGAAGGTGGTGATATAAGGACGATGGCGGTGAGGAAGCTCTTTATTTTGGTTACTTCGGCAATTTGCAATTTGAGGGTGGAGATTTTGGGGTGGGGATGAGCAGAGGCGGTGCGATTATGGAGGGGCGAGTTATTAATTTATAATATTAATGGAAAAGCATAACAACAACAACAACAATAGAGTGAATTCAAGTGAGATTTTTTACCTCAAGGTCTAAGTGAGATTTGATTACTAATGATGATGATGATTATTATTATTATTGTTATTATTATTGATTTATTAAATTTATGTAGGACAGGAATTATCTTTTTCATTTATAATAATAATAATTAAATAGAAATTAATACTTATTTTGATACATTTCATTAATAAATATAATGATAAATCAAGGATAAAATTGTCATAAAGCTCATTTTCATTATACCAAACATAAATTTCCTCACTACTACAGGGGACACTTTTAACAACCGTTTTTATACCCTTTAGACGACTGTTTTCAAAGGGACGTATAAGTGAGTGTCCTTGAAAATTCAAAAAACGACAACTATTATTAAATAGTCGTTGTATCTTTTTTTAAAAAAATTAGAGATACAACGACTGTTCTATGAAAAACAGTCGTTGTATCTCTATTGTATGTTTTTTTTTTTAAAATTCACGTTTTACATGATACAACCACCAATATAATGTCATTGGAAAAGCACCAACGTAGCCCAGAAATGCCTATAATTCCATGAAATTCCTATAAATTCATGTTTTACAGGATACAATCACCAATATAATGCCATTGAAAAATCACCAACGTAACCCAGAAATGCCTATGTTTCCATGAAATTCCTATATATGCTTCATTATTAGTTAATTTTCAAACTTAAACTTTCAAACTAAATCATGACAATCATATAGCCAAAGAGATGACATGCTTCCATGAAATTCTTATGCTTCATCATCAGTTAATTTTCATTTTTGGACTTTCAAACTAAATCATGACAATCATATAGCCAAAGAGATGACATGTTTCCATGAAATTCCTATGCTTCATCATCAGTTTCCAAAGTGTTATAAAGTATAATGAAGTCAAAGTACTCATAAATAAGAAACTGGAAAAAGTATTCAAATATGCAAACTTATATTGCACTGTACAAAACCACTGCAATATGTGAAAAAACCTCTACAAATCATCACCGCTCTATGTGTTGTAGAAGATGTCCTGACAAAAGGTTTCGGATCAAATTAATGTCCTCGATTGTGTAGGGGTCGTGGTTTCCAAAAATCTATGCACAAAATAGAGAATATGTTAACATAAATCAATAAATTGAATGAAATAACTAACAATTCAAGCACATGAAAAGAAATGAAATTCAGTTGAGAATCAAGAAATGATCACCTACTCAAAATTTGTAGTAAGGCCACTGAAAATGATGTTATACATATATAGTATAACATAGAAGCCACACTCAGTTGTCCTTGCTTGCTGAGGACACTATACATCAAAAGCAAATGGTAAAAAAGAATAAAGGCCTATGTAAAGCAATAGTCAATCGAAGAACTTGAATGTAAAGAACTTACCTTTGGCTGGAACCACTTTGTCGGACCACTTTTATCTTCACACTTCCCACCTATTATATAATATGTCTTCAGTGCACTGTAATAATTAAAATGATAAACAAAAGACATTAAAACAATTGAGTATAATCAAAAATCAATGACTGACAAACAAATTTACTTACGTGTTAAAAATGTTTTTGATATCTGCGTTTGGCCTGCGACCCAATGAGTCAAACCAAAAGATGATGTTGATCGACGGACAAGGAACATAGAGACTCCAATGATAACTATAATCACATGCATATATAGATTAAAATGAGGTTCGATAACATGATACTGCTTAGCAAAGTGAATGTGTATAAATATATGAAATTAAGTTACTTGCCCTTCAACAATTGGTGCTAGATAACAAGGCAGTTGAGTCTCGCCTATTGTATAGCCTACATAGCTCATCCGATCTTCCAACCTCTGGCTATTACGCCTTGACATATTTCCAGGACATAAGAAGCCATATGTAGTGGCGAGCCCTCGTTCGTCACACAGTTTGTGGAAGCAGCTACCACATAAATGAAATGAGAAATGACTCAGTAAATGTAGAAACTTAAAACTCTTAAATATCAATGCATTAATTACAATTAAAAATTATAACTAAACTCACATGATTACAAATGTGACCTATCCTATGTCTATCTCCTCCAAACATAGGAACTCTCTAATATCTTGCTTATCAAGTCCATAAGTATACGAGATTCTGTGACCCACAATCTCACAAGGCATCTGCAAGTCAACCTTGTTTATGTCTTGATGAATATTTTGCAGTCGTGTTAAAAAGGGAAATTTTGTCGCATCATCTTTTTCCTAGTAAGACACAAAATAAAGATTATAAGTAGAATGTCAATGATCAAGTAACAGTAAGGTGTTTCCTACCATTGGAGGGACTGGCACAGTCTGAACAAGAAATCTAGGCCACAAGATGAAAGATCCTGTTGCTTGACCTAGTCTGGCAACCTCACCATCAGGGAATGGGACATCTACATCTTCCTCCCCCAGTCGAACACTTGTCACATTAACCTTACGTTGATCGTCCCGGATTTGGTTATTATGGTGGGTGGTGGCATGGTTGTACACAACAACATCAGCAACAGCACGCAGGTACGGGACTTCCAAATACAAAGTGCAGGGTTCTCTAGGCTCTAGCGAAGGACCAGGGTTGCCATGTTCAACCTCAGGCGGATTGTAACTACCTTTGGTGCTGAGAAAGGCTGGGGATTCTTGAGTAAGAGAAATGAAAGAATTAATTAAAATAATGTAAGGAAAAACTCAATGTAATGTTAAATGAAATTAGTTACAAACCTCAGAGCTAGGCGCCACGTTACACATCCCGCCTTGCATGTGAGACAACACCATCGTACTCATCTCACCATGTAGCTCACTCAACAACTCTTCTTTAAGCTCGTCTCGAAGTGATTGATGCATTTGCACCACTAGCTCTGCTTAGATTTCCTCTCGAAACCTGGCCATAAACTCCTGACTTATTTCACCACGTCCATAAGCTTGTGAACCTCGTCCAAAGTATTTAGAGAGACCAACTCCCCTTGACTCCCCTCTAACTTGACCAGGGTGATCTAGATTCCCAAGCACTATTGCTAAGATGTCCATCCTTCTAGTTTGAGTGAAGGAACCCTAGCTGCTCTGCTCTTCAAGGTCATCCTGCAACATACAATAGATAAATAGAAAGTAATTACATGCAATCTTGTTAGGAAAATAAAACATACTTAAATATACTTGTTATTAAATACTCACAATCCTTTTAGCGAATCAGCAACGACTGGATTTATATATTTTTCTCCCTTTATCCTCCCTGCTTTCCATTTTTTGTGACGCGAGGGAGGAGGTGGCGCTTGCACGACAATACTAGGATCTGCTCAAGCTGTTTCCTTCAATTTTTGCAATTCAGCCTGCATCATCTTCTTTTCGAGCTTCCGATAACCCCTACGTGACATGTAATGAGGATAATTGTTTTTCGCTCGCCTCTCCTTATTTGTTTGACTTAATTTCTATATAAATAAAGAATAATGATAACCGAGTTAGCGATGTCAAGTAAGTTCAACTAAAATGTTTAACACTAAGATGAACAAAATGTACCAGGAAATTGGGATCCTGTTGTGATGCCACAAACAACCTCTAGTCATTTGAAGAAAGAAACGAATACTCTTTGCAAGGATCCAAATGACTCAGTGGCCCTCGAACGTACTTGGTTGTGAGCGTGGACTTGAAATCTTTCCATCGCTCACGAACTTCCCCCATCCAATACTTGTATATCTACCTCGTATTGGGAACATCATAGGTTTGCTACAAAATAAAAAATATACTAGTTGTATATGAAAAAATAGAAATAGAGATAGAGATAACAATACAACTTTACATACCAAAAGTTGATCCCAAATCATAGCCTTCGTCTCCTTTGAAACTTCCCTCCAGGTAGGAATTAGAACGCTAACTTTGCTCCGACCCAAAAGGCTAACGTAGCTAATGAACTTGTCTCCCTCTTCATCGATAGGTTTTAAATCAGCATCAAATTTCACGTGAACCCTCTCTTGTTCTTCCTCATGATGTTTGACCAACGACCGTAGCTTCGTGCTTCCTCTACCCTTTTTCTTAATAGGTGAGCCAACAGAGTCGCCTGAATCTAAACGTGACATGATCCTGCTAAGAAATAAATGTGACATATGATAAGTAAATTGAAATTACATGCACACTTTAAACAATTCAAAATCTTACTAAGAAATAAATGTAACATATGATAAGTAAATTCAAATTACATGCACACTTTAAACAATTTCAAATCATACTTTAAGTGTTTTCCCAGATTCCTTCACAATGATCAACTTTAGTTGCATATTCATCATCATCTACCAATTCCACTTCAAATGGCATAGGCGGATTTGTAGTGAAAGGCGGTATGTCATCAAGATTCAAACTCGGATCACTATCCTTCTGTTTTTTACTTTGAAGTACAATAGACAATTTTTCATTTGCTGGATCAATGACATAAAACACTTGTTTTGCCTGACTTACTAGAATGAATGACTCATCTTTATAATCGACTCTTTCAAGATCAACTGAGGTAAATCCAAATTGATCTATTTCAACAGCATTATTGTTAACCCACTTGCATTTGAATAAATGAACTCTCAACTTAATGTAGCTTATCTCCTATATGTTTTCAATAACTCCATAATAGACTATAGATGCCAAAATGGGGTTTTTGTCTTTTGAACTAGAAAAGTGCATTGATTCAGCTACCACCATCACCTCGTTATTTTGCATAGTACTTCTGTTATCCTGGGCTTTTGTATAGAAAGAATACCCGTTTATATCGAAGCCACTCCAAGTTATGACCTCAAAACAAGGCCCCCAAGCTAACCATTTGATTGTCTCAGACACATTGGTCTCATGCGCTATCTTATCCTTGAACCACTCTATGAAAGTCTTGTTTTGTTCATTAGCTATATGCATGTCATTTTTTCTTGGATATATCTCCTTTAAACTCTTTCTGTGTTCGGCTAAGTACGGTTGAAATTCTTCCGTATTATTCAAGATATACAAGTGTGCTTGCAAAACCTCTTCACGACGTATACTCTTCACTTTGAGCCATCGTGTTCCCTTACTTGTACCCTTTTCATGACGAGATTGGGCCTTCAAACTTGATAGATATTGTTTGCAAAAGTCCATAATCTCTTTAACGATATATCTTTCCACAATTGAGGCTTCAAGTCAATAAGGATTTTTAGAATACCCTTTTAAGTTCTTCATGTATCGCTCAAAAGGGTACATCCACCTTAGATAAACTGGGTCGCATAGTCTTACCTCCTTTATCAGATGAATTATTAAATGCACCATTATATCAAAGAATGCGGGAGCAAAATGCATCTCTAGTTGGGATAGAATGGTATAACACTCATTTTCCAATTCGTTTAACCTTGCAATGTCAGCAACTTTGCTACAAATAGCATTGAAGAAACTGCACAACCTTGTTATCGTGCTTCGCACATCATCTTTCATAATGCTTCTAATAGCTATTGGTGATAGTTGTTGCATCAAGACATGACAATCATAAGACTTCATTTCAACTAACTTCAAATCTTCCATTGACACAAGCCGGCTTACATTAGAAGAATACCCTTGTGGCACCTTAATGTCGTGCAAACACCCATACAAACTTCTTCTCTCAGCTTTTGACAATGTATGTGCTGCTGGCTCCATATACGCTCTCTTACCCGAATCTCTTAGTTGTGGATGTAGTCGTTCTCTTATTCCCATTTCAACCAAGTCTAGTCTCGTATTAATTCCATCTTTAGTTTTCCTTGCTATGTGCAAAAGCGTACCAACAAGGCTATCGCATACATTTTTTCCACATGCATCACATCAATATTATGTCTCACATCAAGACTATGCCAATATGGAAGATCAAAGAAAATTGACCTCTTCTTCCCTATGTTCTTCTCACCCGTAGTCTTTTGATTTTTACCAAAAGTGACATTGATTCTTTCCACCTGACTATAAACCTCATATGCAATTAATGGCTTCGGAGCCAATTCATTCTCCAGAAAAACCGTTAAAAGCCTTCTTTAGCCTACAGTATGGGTGGAACCGAGGAAGAAATTGTCTATGACCAAGGTAGACCGTTTTTCTACCATGCTTGAGTTGATGGAACTGTGTGCTTGCTTCATATATCGGGCATGCTTTATGACTCATGACACTATAACCTGACAAGTTCCCGTATGCAGGGAAGTCGTTAATTGTGGTGAAAATCATTACATGTATCATAAACGAATGTTGCTTATATGCATCAAACACATCTACACCATCCTACCACAACTGCTTTAAGTCCTCTATCAAAGGTGCCAAGTAGACATCAATATCATTCATTGGCTGTTTTGGTCCTGAAATCATCATAGAAAGCATCATATACTTGCGTTTCATACACAACCAGGGAGGTAAGTTATAAAACACCAGTAGAACCGGCCATGCACTATATGTACCGCTAAAAGTACCATAAGGATTGATTTAGTCTGTGTAAAGCCCAAGCCGAAGGTTTCTAGGCTCGCTGCCAAATACAGGATACATTTCATCTAATTTCTTCTATTATAGAGAGTCAGCTAGGTGCCGAAGGTATTTTCTATCACAAACTCTGTCATCATAATGCCATCTCAACTTCTTTGCTTCTTTCGCATTAGCAAACAATCGTTTGAACCGCGGTATGATTGGAAGATACCACAAAACCTTGACAAGTTGCTTTTTAATTGTCTCATCACCACACCTATTACCTTTCTTCACTTTGTATCTGGAAGTTTTACATTTCAGACACTCACTTAAGCCTTCATACCATTTCTGTACAATACACAGTCATTAGGGCAGGCATGTATCTTTTTATACTCCATACCCATCGTAGATAATATTTTCTTGGCCTTATACATACGATTTAGAAGTACATTATCCTCTGGAAACATATCACACAAAAATTCAAGCAACAATGTGAAACTACTATCAGTCCACCCACAAGTTGCCTTTAAGTTGACCAAGTGCAAAATACTTGACAAGAATGTATACTTAGTATACCCAGGGTACAAAGGTGTCTCTGCATCACTCTGCACACTATCATATACAGGCGATTGTGCAAAACATTCTACCTCAACATCATGAATCATTTTCTCCATTATATCGTCATCTCCAACCTCCAAAACTTCCTTCTCATGGGACGCACAAGCAATTACTTCCTCACCATGCCATATCCACCTTTTGTATCGAAGATTTATTCCATCATAAAATAAGTGATCTCTTATATCATCAATATCTCATAGACTCTCATTTAAACATTTCACATATGGGCAAAAATACTTCCCATTTTTACTAGGCGCATTCATTCTAACAAATTTGATAAACTCTTCCACCCTATTCTCATATTCTTCACTAGTTCTCAAAGCATTCATCCAACAGCGACCCATTTCACTACCACCTATGTCATTTTCAATAATACTCAATTTTAGACCAATTGTCATTATGATATACATATGGATCAAGATTGCGAGTCAGATTCAATTTCAAAATGGACAACAGATACACTAGCAAAGTTAAGGCTACAGTCAATTGATGTATACACAAAATAAATTAACTGAGCAAAAGAAAGTCACTGATAAGAGAAGATTTCCTAGAAACAAAAGTTACCTGGTAAAGAAATTGTAGCTTTAAAGTGATCAAGACCAGGTACTTCTTCCACTTCATCACCAAATTTCAAATTATGAACTTCTTCCCCACAAGATTTCTTTAATGCAAAGGGAGTGGCGGGCGTGAACTGACAGAGAAGCAGGAAGCGCAAAAGGGGCGGAGAGGCAGGATGCGACAAAACAGCTTTACTCTTTACACTGCTCTGACATGCTCTGCACCATCTTTGACTTCAAAACAATATACAACAATTGGTTTTAGAAAAGGTAAGATAATGGCATATGACGGTTTGTTATTTACATTTAATAAAAATAACAAAATCATGACCCCTCATGAAATCAGCAGCTATAATTCAATATTCGTCGAATAAAGACACCATCTTCATCTATGATTCAAAATCATAACCTTTTCTTATATCATATTCTATATTTCTTCATCATCATTATTATGTCTTCCCTTGTCATTCCACATATCTTCTATTATATTTATAGAATAATAGTCTTTTTCAAATTGTTACAAGTGTGGCCAAGAAAGGAAGCATTAAAACATGACAATGAAAATTAATGAAACCCATATAATAACGTCAAATGACTTTATTTTTCATTATATAAGTACATTAGTTACACGTAGTTTGTAATTATATACTTGATACAAACACATGAAACAAAAAACCCTCACAAGAGTTAACTTTGGCGCCCTAATGAATGAGTAATGACCCTAGTTTATCCTAAAAAAAAATAGATACCTAACTGTTTTAATTTCAGATATCCATATGATTGAGAAAGGAGGTTTCAGAGGAAGAAAGTTACAAAATGTTTATCATTATAGTAACAAGTAATTTCTTTTTCTTTTTTGCCAAAATAACAAGTACTTGCACACTGTTTTAACAAAACTCTTTCATCAAGAATCTGTTTTCATCTTCAGCCACTGATTTATATTGCATAATAATTTATATATGAATTTATTGGTTCTTCTATGTAGATATGCGGGCATATGATTTCTTGGATTATTGCAGCTACTTTTCATTAAAAGTAATTAAGTCAACATGATCAAAAAGTGCACAATATCCTGGTGTTCATGATGAACTATGAGTTGCATACAAGTCGTCTATGGATTTATATGCAATTCCTAAATTAATATTTGTATGTACTGAATATATTTCCCTTTTGAAGGTATATATTTGCTTTTAGAAATATAGAGTAACTCTCAGCATTTGATGTCAATCCCATTAACGAAAACGTTTCTAATTAATTTGATTATCTCACAAGTGAAATTCCAAATGAACAATCCCAATCTCGCAACTTACCAGTTAAGAGTGACAAAAAGCAACAAACATGGATACAAAAAAAATCAAACAATCAACATATATAACTTATTGGAGATGAGGGAAAATAGGGATTGCAAGGTCAGAGGATGAAATGAAGCCACAAAACACATACTTAAACTTAAATAATGCAGCTTAAAGCAAGAAAAAAATTAGGATTGCAAGCTCAGAGGATGAAATGAAGAACCATATCAAATGAAATTTAAGTTATGCTTTACCTAGCTTTTCACGGGACGGAGAAGAGGGAAAACAAGGAGGATGGACCCAACAGCTACAAAGCCCACCGATAATTGAGAAGAGGAGAAAGAACTAAGAACACGGAGATAGAACCACTTCTGGTTTCAACGGAGAAGAGGATCGAGGGAGAACCGCCAAAGGAGAAATGCAAATGGCGCCAATGAAGAAAAATTAAGGCTTTGGTAATTAAACAAAACAGCTACATGCAGAACCCACAGCGAATTGAGAAGAGGAAGGAGAAAGAATAACATAGAGACAGCAGAACCAATTCTGGTTTAAACGAGAGGAGGGAGAACTGCCAATGGAGAAATGCAAATGCCGCTAATGGAGAAAAAATGAGCCTTTGGTAAACAAAACAGCTTTACTATTTACGTTGCTCTGACATGCTCTGCCATTCTTGACTTTTGAGAAGAAGATACAATGACTGGTATTATAAAACCAGTCGTTGTAGCTAAATTTTTTTCAAATACAACGACTGGTTTTCAAACCAGTTATTGTATCTCTAATGTTTTTTAAGATACAACGACTGGTTTTAAAACCAGTCGTTGTATCTTAGATTTTTTTTAATCTATAGATACAATGACTGGTTTGAAAACCAGTCATTGTATATAAGCTTTCAACGACTGGTATAAAAACCAGTTGTTGTATCATGGCGTTTTATAAAAAAAAAAAACCTTTCAACGACTGATATAGAGACCAGTTGTTGTATCATTGGAATTTTTTTTTAAAAAAAATCCAGCATCCATATTCAACGACTGTTTTTCATAACAGTCGTTGAAACTTCACTTTCAACGACTGTTTTTATAAAACCAGCCGTTGAAACGCAACCACTTCATCTTTTACTACTGTTTTTTAAGAACGGTCATTAATTTGTGTCATTAAATCAACTGTTTGTAGTAGTGTCTTGTCAACCCATTTTTTTTCAATACATACCAAACACTTTCATGGAAAAATATTTTCCATTCATTTTCAACCCATTATTTGGTCCAAACAGGGCTCCAAGAAATCACCGATCAAGGAAATGTAATGATCTACCATATTTTAGAGAAAATCACAAATTTTTACCAGTAGACACAATGAAAGAGAAAAGAAACAGTAGCTTCAAGAATCAAGAATCAAGAATAAAAGAATAAGCTTAAAAAAAGAATTTAGATTACATAAGAAAGGTCAAAACCTTCACCATTACCAATGTCCTAACTCATTCTTATCACCAAAGGTAGCCCCATAAAGAAAAACTTGTAATACTTTCAAATCATTTCCAGGAATATTATCAGTTTCACATATTTTTTTCAATATACAACAGAACTTCACAATGGCAATATACGGCTAACAACACCCAGTAATATCATAGGCGAAGTTTTGACATGCTAAGATGTTATTGTTGACGTACATGTATAATACTGAGGATTTTGTAGTAATTTGTTAGTGTAAATCAGGAAGTTTATCTAGCTTAAATCAATCAATCTGGTAGAAATTTTGGGCAATTTGCAAGTGGTTGGCCCTGGCCATTAGTATGAGAACTCCCTCCCAGTTATATTTCACAAAGACACTAATTAAAGCTTTTTTTTTTTTACCGATGAAAGCCTCGTTTGTTTTGTTTGAAGATGTAACTGAGAGTGTGGGCGAGAAGAAATTTTTTATTAGGTTCAACCAACTCCATCAAAGTCAATTAACCCAGAGAAATCGAGCATGACTATGTTCTTTCATAGTGCAGTATAATGCGATGCAATGATAAGGAAATGCAATATTAATTACAGAGCCAGTGTTTGGTTTGATTTTAAAGTAAGGTGTAATAAGTTATTTTTTTAATAATTATTTAAAATTAATATATTACAAAGAGTCTATTTTACCCTTAATATAATATTTGTAAAAAAAAAATAGTTAAGATTCATCGTAACTGTCATGTTACCTTGGCAAGGATCGTTCGATGGCGATGGTTGTGATGGTAGAGGTGACAGTAACAATGGTGTGGTAGTTGTTACGTGAGTAAATAGTCTATTAGAAAGTGTAAGTGTACACTGTCGTAATCAAGTAATACAGAAGTGAGTAGAGTATCGTTCCCACGAGGATTGATCACTAAGTACCAAAACGAGTAATTTTAATTCTATTTAGTTGACCGATTAGTTGGTGATTGAGAGTACAAAATAAAAGATGAGCGAATATGAATGCAAATGATATGAAACAACAATGAGAAAAAGTCATAGGGATTAGATTTCACTTAACAAATTCTGGATTGAATCACTTATCTATTCTAGCCCAATTTATTCCACATGATTGATAGTCGAATTTCCCTAATTTAATTACTAGCCTCTTCTAAGGTCAAGCAATTCTATAATTAATTGCTAATCCAATATATTCCTATATGAATTTAAGCAATTAATTATGCATTAAAATTTATGGAATTCTATAAGACTATACAACTCATATGAATATATTCCTATTTCATGTGCAAGTTATGGTTTTAATTATAGGGTCTACACACATGTATCTCCTTCCGGTCTCAACATATATATTGAAATCATTCAAAAGATGGTCAATCAAATGAAAGCATTAAGAATAATAATTAAAACTCAATCATGAAGGAAAAATAAAACTAGATTTAATAAGTTAAGACTCAATCCGTTATTAGTAAGCTACGTCATCACCATAGGAAAATAAAAATTTAGCTCATGATAAAATTAAAAACAAAACGAAAATAAATTGACATTATATAAAGCTAGAATGCAATCCTTATAAATACTGCATAAAACTTGAATATTAAATTCTCAAACTTAAATATACAACCAAAAGATGCATGAAAAATGTAAAAATCTAGCCGTCCCTTTAGGAGGTAAAACCTTCCATATAGGTGGAATACAAAAAGAAATACAATCCTAAGCCTTCCAAAATGGAGGCATGCAAAAAATAATGCAATGCATAAAATTAATTCTAAGATGATGTAGTAAATGGAGAAGAGATGAGAGTAATGAAATGGTGTGTAAGTAGAGAAGAGAGGAGAGTAATGGAAATGAAATGATATGTGTGGAGAAGAGATGAGAGTAATGGATATGAATTGGTGTAAGTGAAATATGAAGGAGAGGGTGTCTATATATAGGGAAAAATGGAGTAAGGTTGATGAAGTGGTAGATGAAATGTGATAGGTGGAGTAGTAGATAGAATGTGGTAGATGAAGTAGTTGGTGAAAAGGAAGATGAAGTAGTAGATGAAATGTGGTAGATGAAGTAGTAGGTGAAAAGAAAGATGAAATGGTTGGTGGAATGGTAAATAATTCCCACTTTCAACTTTCAAGCAAAATTCGAAACCCTTGAAGATAGAACTGGAATTTCGTCTCAACATAAAAGTTGTAGAGCTCTTTCTTAGCTTTTTATCCATATAAAGAATGTCCCGATCCGACATCTAGAGCTCCAGATATTGCCTGAAAACTGAAAGAGGGTCTAATTTAGTATTTCCCAAGAAATTCTATTTTATGCCAAAATCATTATTTATTTATTAATTACACACAAATTTATTAAATTGAGCTCAAATATCATCCATAAAATCATCATATAAGAAAAAATAAATATACAAATATTTTACTTATCAGTAGTTGCTGCGGTGGCAATGACAAATGGTGACAAAGGACAATAGTGGAGGAGGAGGTAGTGGTGGCGGCAGTGAAGGAGGAGGAGGTAGTGGTGGCGACAATGGCAATGGTAGGTGGTGATAGCGACAATGGTGGAGGAGGAGGTAGTGGCGATGGCAACAACTATCATGTCAATGGCGGCAATAGTAGAGGTGGTAGAGGAGGAGGAGAAGGTAGTGGTGGCACGGTGGCAATATAGGTGGTGACAACGATAACCATGGAGGAAGAGGTAGTGGTGGTGACTATCACGGCTGCGACAACGACAACAATGGAGGTGCTGGCGGCCGAGGGTGGCGGCGATGGCAGTGGTGGGAGAAGATGTAGTGGCGGCGGCTGTTGTAGAGTAATGTGGCGGGTTAAATGAAACAAGTAAAAACAGATAAATGAGATGAAAAGGTAAATTGGACTTATTAAACCATACAATGAGACTGTAATGAGTATTCATAGAGGGAGAGGTATGAATGAAGATTATCAATTTTTTAGTTAAAATTATCATGGTAAACCCTATTATCATGCTAAAGAGTAGCCAAACACTCTTCTCTTAGTAATGCAATCATGATTACCATTACAAGCATATAATGGGGTTGAATTAAACGGACTTTCATTCTTTAAAATCGAAATTGATGAAAACAATGTTTAGCCTTTGTGTGTTTGATTCTGCCACCAATATTAGTGGAGGGTGCCTTTATCGGTGCTCTCTATCCCTGGCTCGTATAAGTTGAAGATTTAGAGGTTGAGAGGGGGAAGGGTGTTTTTCTTAGTTTGGGATTTTCGTATTTTCACAACAATAGTGTGGACCTCACCGTAAAACTAACGGTGTTAGATTAGATTTAATAGTTATAGTTACTTTTGCATTTAAGAAAAACGTTTGGTGTTGGGCGCACTTTCAAGAAAATATCATTGCCCCTTAATCCTTTTGTATATTATAATTTTGTTTTTTTTACCTTCATATATCATATTTTGTTAAGACACATGTTAATGAAAATTTTTGCATAATGCAACCCTATATTGCAAAAAATATTATCTTCTAATTTCAAAAGAATTTGGGCACTATATATCATATATCTCTAAAATATCAATAATCTCTTTGTATTCCAAGACGTAATTGATTAATGACTATTAAATGTTGGCATTAAATTTTAGTAATTTTATTAAAATATTATTAACATTATTGTCTCCTTATTAGCTACTCATACTCTGAGGTTGCAAGCATGCTAAAATTATTAATAGATTTATTAAAATTTCATTATTTTTAAAAAATTGTATTAAGTTTTATACTCCTTTTCGTTCAAAATATTGTACTTAACTTGTGAAGGGGTGTAGTTTTTTATATAAGATACACTTTGTTTTTGTCTTACTATTTAATTCTTTTGTTTTTTTTTTCCCAATTTTACCTCTAATCAATTATATGCCTCTCTCATGTATGTTTCTCGCTTATTCTCTCTGATATCTTTTCCCCCTTATTCTCTCTTCTACTTACCCTCTTCATAAATAGGTAGAGTTATTAAAATGGGTTGATCCTTTTAAACCCTCTTAAATCAAGAGTTGGGCTTACATTTTACAGTTTGTAAGGGGGAATCGCGATTAAAAGGGCCAACCCCTTTAAGCTCACAAATAAAAGAGCCAATCATTTATGATCAAGGGCCATCCTGTTTAAGCTTGTTTTTCAATAAAATATTATTTATTGATATAGGATTAGAAGATAAATATTTTAATTATCTTATTATTGATATCTACTTGTTGACTTACTTATTAATATTATTATTGGCATTTATGTGGTTAAAAAATTTGGGAATTTGGAAAGAAGTAAGAGGACAAAAGTATCTAGAGAGGTTTATATTTAAATAGTAAGAGGGGGGAAATTGATTATGAATTCATGAGAAGTTTAAAGTGAATATGTCAAAGTTTTGCTTCTTATCATTTTCCATCCATCCCCTCCCAATCTTTGATTCGGATTTTAGAATATGTACAAGTTAATTCTTATATAAATATTGTGTGGTAATAACTAATCAAAAAAGTTCTTTTTGTTTCTTGTACAAAATGAAAATAAGTTGTTTCTTTTTTTATTTTTCTTTAGTGTTTTGGCATATGATTTGTCTTATTTATTAGTTTTATAGCTCTTTTAAAATTAGAGCAATAGTTTATTAACATCAATATTGCTAACAATTATTTGATGTAGTTTATTTTTATAAGTTTAAACAGTTTATTTTGGTAATATTTATAATTTGAACCAAAAACTCTATAAAATTTGTTTTCTTATTTTTATATATTTTAAAATAGAAAAAAATAAAAAATGTTTTTAAAGCATGTAGGCTGGCCCTAAGCCCTCATGTTTAATGGTCAAACTTCAAAAAATAGTCAAATTTTAGATAAGTGGATTTTTTAGGCCCGTCTCTTTTAAACTCGAGTTCTTCAAGGGTTAGCCCTTTAGGATTGGGCTGAGGTTTTTTAAGAATGTAAGTTATATTTTTTTATATATTTATTGTCTTTAATTAATTTTAACTAACTTTTGGAATTGCATAATTTAATTATTTGGTACATATATTCAAAAGCCGAGGTGTGATACAAAGCTTTGTTGGTAAAATTATACCTTAATGGTAATAAAAATATATAATACATACATACACATGTATGTTTACATATATATTTATTTTTTATATTAATAGATATAATAAGCTGGGAAACGAAGATAAAGTAGGGAAACCTTTGTTGTCGGACGACAAGTAGGGCTGAGCGAGGAGCCCATAACCCATCAGCCTAGCCCGCAACTCAGTATGATTGGGTAATTGTGAGCCCGCCCAAAATGAGTCCATAATGAGGTGGGTTTCAATTCGCCCATTTAAGACTTAAATGAATGGGCTATGAGCACACCTTCAAACTACCCGTATCCGTCCATTTAGTTTTTTTTTTAAACTAACCTATAGTCCGGTGTTATCGAATATCCAGTCTACTATACTTAGCCCAACAATGCGCACGTCCCAGCCATACCTGTCCCTTCCCGCCCCCCAATTGTTCCCCACCTCTCACCGACACCACTCACCCACCACTACTTATTGTATGTCTGTTAGTGTCCCACTCACCACTCAGCCCTCAGCGATGGCATTTTCTTCTGATCTTCTCTAATCGACTGTGTGTGCTCTTACTCTGCCGTGTGACCGTGTCGAGACTAAGAGCGGAGATTCTCTAATTCCACCGCCCACCATCGTAGATTGACTTCTCCAATTCTCTAATTCCGCCTCTGCAGTGTAGAGACTAAGGCGAAATTCTCTAATTGACACAAGACTGAGCCGATATTGTCTAATCCACTCAGCATTTTCTGTAATTCCGCCGACCACCACCGTAGACGGACTCATCCACTTCATTCCAAGTAAGCCTATCGCCGTAGTAAGTTTGTTGTCTCTGAAAATTCTCTGTAGACGGACTTGTCCACTTCTTGGAACCATTAGGACTGGTGAAATTTCTGAAATTGCTGCCTTGGTGGGAATTATTTTTGTTCTCTTTCTGTTTTTGATGAATACTTTAGGTTGTTTAGCAAAGATTACAAAGTGGCAGGTTTAAGTTGCTAGCCTCAGTTGTTAAAATTAATTCCAAAAAGTGGCAGGTTTTAGTTGTTTAGATAGATCATGCTGTTATGGTTGAATAATGCTGTGATTGATTCATTGATTCCATATTCGATTCTCAAGCCTCCTTCTACTATATACGCAATTTGCTTTTCTAGTTCGTCTTTTGGATCCTTCTCTGTGCTTCTCTATTTTACTCTATTTTTCTTTCTTTACTGAGTTTTTTCCTTTGTTCTTTTCATGCTTCCTATGGTTTTTACAATCTATATTGCTATTTTGGGGCTTCGTTTGTATGTTCTCTTATTTGTAAGGCTGTACCATTTTATCTGGATGTTAATGGAGTTTCAAACTTGCTTTGAACATCGGTGATTCTTTTACTCATTTTGATTCGATGTTCATTGTCTGGGTTATTAGTCCTTCATGGTAATAAAACTTTTCATAGTAAAGGTTTTTTCTGACGATTTTTTTCTTGTCCATTTTTTGGTTTCTTAATGATGCGTATTTCATTATGCTGCTATGGAAATGAAGCACCCGCAATGGTAGAAATTTTCATAGTGTCTTACAGTAATGGATATGTGTTCTTTTAATTTGTTGTACAGAGGAAGATTTAGCTTATGGACCTGCAACCCCTTCCTCAAGTGATTTTGAAGATGATGGTGAAAACTGAAGATTTCGCTTATGTTTTCTCTTAATATTTAAAGTTGTAGTCGTAATGTGTTAATTTAAAAGTTAGAGTTTGTTTGAATTTAGGTTCTTTTGTGTGAATTGTGATTATTGAACTTTGAAGATTTAGATTTCAAAATTTAGATTGATGAATTTGGATTGAAAGATTGATGTTTATGTGAATATGTATGTTTTCTTTTTAAAAAAATAAATAGGTCCAATGTAAATAGATTATGGGTAACCCAACTAGCCTGCCTATTTATTAGTTAGCCCATTTAACACAGGTTAAATGGGTTGAGGGACGGGTATGGGCTAGCTCGTACTCATATAAAGTTAATTGGGTGGGTTATGGGTTTAGGCACGGGCTGCTCAACCCCCCATTGCTCTCCCCTAACGACAAGGTAGGGAAACAAACATGTAATAAAGCCCAGGTTCTTGAACCTGGATTGGACCGGCCGGTCCGGAAACCGGCGAATCGGCCGGTAAATCGGTCCGAGTTCATATTTAATTTTTTTTTTAATTTTTCCTTTAGAATTTCATAATATAAGCATAAAATCTTCAAATTCTCATCAGTTTGGTCCCAGTTTAGCTTCGATTTGGCCCTGGTCTGATCTACTAACCCTTAACCTAGTACCCCGACTGGTTCAATGCCCGGTCCAAGTTTTAATACCTTGAATAAAGCAACAAATAACTCTGGCAAAAAAAAAAAACAAAAAGTATTAGAGCTACAATGACCCACTATCCCTAAACGTGTGTTTGATTTGAGGGGGGAGGGGAGGAGAGGAGAGGGGGGTTAAATTACCTTTTTGGGTTGAAGACATTTAAATTTTGGATGAGAACCAAAATTTTAAAAGGAATGTGAGGGTAAATTTTGGGCGGGAACCCAAAATTTAAAAGAACAAGAGGGTAAATTTTGGGTTTTTCTTGTCCAAAATTGTAATTTACCAACCCTCCCTCCCCTCAAACCAAACACACCCTAAGGGAGGGTAGCCGAGGGAGTGGAGGGGGTTAAATTACCTTTTTGGGTTGAATGTATTTAAATTTTAAGCTGGAACCCAAAATTTAAAAGGAATGAGAGAGTAAATTTTGGGTTTTTCTTGTCCAAAATTATAATTTACCAACCATTCCCTCCCCTCAAACCAAACACATCTAGGGCTTATTTGGTATGAGGAGAGAGGAGGGAAAGTGGGCGGAGGAAAAATTTTTTTGAGATGTATTTGAAAAAATGAAAGACATGGGGAATGAAGTTTTTAATTAAGTATTCTTACTCTCTAATCTTACATATTATCTATATTAAAATTTTATATCCTCATTTCTTCAACTTTCTTAAATACAACTCATAAAAATTCTCCCTCCAATCCTTTTCTCTCCAAACCCCTCATACCAAACAAATTGTAAGGGTGTGTTTGGTTTGAGGGGAGGGTAGGGGAAGGAGGGGAGGGTAGAGGATTAAATTACTTTTTTGGGATTGAAAGTATTTAAATTTTAGACTGGAACCTAAAATTTAAAAGAAATAAAAGGATAAGTTTTGGACGACAACCCAAAATTTAAAAGAATGAGAAGGTAAATTTTAAATTTTTGTTACCCAAAATTATAACCATCCCCTTCCATCCCTCCCCATCAAACCAAACACATTGTAAAGAAATAAATAAGCTCCTCCCTGCCTCGCAATCGCTCAGTTGCCTTGCCCCTAGTCTCTCACAGACGCCGTCTTTTTCTCTCGCTCTCGGAGTCTCTCACTCGCTCGTGGTCGCCTTCCTCTATTTTTCCTTCGTCATAAATCATCGTTTCTGTCTCTGTCTCTCCTTCATCCCTCCTCTTCATGTCGTTCCTACATTGGAGCAGCCAACAATGGAGAACGACACACCATAACCCTAATAGCCCTCGGAGATTGCTAGCCCTTCCGGATTCCTTCGTACCAGTCGAGCACCATGAAACAGATAGTAATGGAGAACAAGATGCCATGTCTTCCCCAAGAAATCATCAGAAGTATACTCTTTTTTTTTTTTTTTAAATTTTTTCAAAAACGGGATACTGAAAAATGCATGTTAAAGGTGCAACGACAAATGTTAATATATAGAAGCATGGGGGCCTCATAGTGTAACCCCTGCCGTAATTATATCCGAAATACGTGATTAAAGTGAAATAGAGATCAATAAGAAACAAATAACATTTTACAAACCCATCTACCAGACGGGGTTTTCATAAACACCTTTCGAAATCATTCATAACCTGGTCTCACATTCACATTCCGAATACAATTACTACACAAAGATAAATCACATTTAAATATATCAGAGTACGCAATATAATAATCCCGGCAATCCCGGGTTCTCTTCATTAACTCAAGCTTCATAGGGCACATTAGCCCATACAAGCCCTCATATGGGGATTACACAATTCTCTTACAATACATATACAAATCCTCATCCACATACATATATATACATCCAAATACAAATATCCCATCTGGGATGATAACCAACTACCAAAGGAAGTCCTCATCGCCCTTGGCTGCATGCTTCATCCTCAATCTACTACCCTGTCTGAAAGGTTAGTAGGGGAGGGTGAGATTCGAGAGAATCTCAGTAGGAAAACAATATCAATATGCAAGTACGATAGATGTTTAATGCATGACATGCTTGCATCACATAACTATCATGATGACAAATCTGTAAGCTCAATGTTTCTAAGAATATACTAATGGCCATAGCATAAATTGAAACATAGCTTCAATAACACATAACCATGCAAAGCTAAGACATGCATCAACACATTAACACATATATCAAATACAAGCAGAAGAGATATGTTCCCTACCCTCTTTCCACGTAAGCTCCAGCTCCGGCTGCTCACGACCAGGGCGAACACCGAACCACGACCAGGGCGAATATCAAACCCTATAACCAAACAAGGACATAGGGTTAAATCCCTTTTCCAACTCCTTAACTCTCAAACACTTAATGTTGGTTATCATTTAACACCTTTAGGTGGCTAATCAAAGCCTAAACATATGCCTAAAGGCTTGGGAAACACTTAACCAAAGATCACTTTTAAAAAGTCCAATATGCTGATTTTTGGGGTTGGACCGCGGCCCACAATCCTTGGGCTGCGGCCCAAGGCTGTCCAGAGACGCACAGAAACATTTGGGCTGCGGCCCAAGAAAATCCAGTTTCTGGCTGAACTTCCAAAAATCATAACTAATTCAGGAAAAATCGAAATGAGGTGATCCCAAAGCCAAATGAAAGCTATTCAAGTCCTCTACACAGGAAAAATACTGGTCAATACTGGAAATCACCACACAAATACAGAATTCCCAAATATTCAAGACTGTCCCAAAACAGAATCCATTTTCGACCTCAAACTTTGGACAGCTATAACTCCCAGTTCCCAAAACGAAATGGCACAAGTTATATGTCCATTTTGAACCTTGGGAGGTGAAATTTAAGACTGGAAAGTTTCAGAATTTTCTAACATCATTTGCCCATTCAAAACGGCAACACAAACAGAACTGCCCAAACAGACTTTCCACTGCACAGAATTCCAAATTTGTACAATTGGCTTCCAATGGTCCAATTTTCATATCAAGCATCATTCCCACACAAAATTTCACAAGGAAACCATTGAAATTACCAAATCAACCAAATTCACATTATATTGACATGTTTCACAAAAAAATGGCAACATGTCATACAATATCACCTTTCAAACCACAACATTACAACTCTTCCAATTCAAGTTCCCAAATCAATTCCAATGACCAAATACCACAACATGGCACCATTTCCAACATAAAACACAACCCAATTCATCCAATCCAAAATCACAAGAAAATCAGGGCAAAATTCGAAATTCACAAAGCTCAAACAAAACTCACAAAACTTAGATCAAAAGTCTTCAAATACTCACCTCTTCCTCTTTCTCAAACCAACTCTTTGATTCTCCATCTTTCCAAATTTCCTCAAGCCATCAACCACCTCCAATCAAGAATCTAAAACCATAGAGATGTAGCTCTCATCACTATGAACAACTTTATAGAAGGTGATTAGAGCATTAGAGGACAAGAAACAAGCTAAATCTCACCTTGATTCTTTCTCTTTCCTCCTCCACTTGGGCGCCATGGAGTCTTGAGAGAGAGAGGGAGTGAAGATGAAGATGATGAAGAGAGAATCAGGTTTTTTTAGGGCCAAAAACCGTCCAAAATAAAGAGAGGAAAGAGGGAAAATGAGTTGAAATCTTTGACCAAATCCAAGGGCTCAAATTGTGACACTTGTCACACCCTTATTCAATCTCTATGAGTTCACATGAACCCACACACATGGGATTCCACCCACTTAATCTCTACACAAATCAATCTCAACCATTGATCTTGAAGTTACCAATGAGTTTCCTCTTCGGTAACCGATCAACTGGTCGGTAACTTTACCGTTTTGCCCTTGATTACGGTAATTCACTTGGAATCACCATCAAAATCATTTTCTCATTCATTTTCTTTAACAATGCGGCCTCCCCTTTATTTTAAGTCAATTTAGAGGTTAATCCATAATTGAACTCAAATATAGGGTTTCGGCGCTGCTCACAGCACATATGAATCACATCGGGTGCCAACTCACATCATAGTCTCCAAAAGGGTTATTTATCACTAACCACATCCACTTTTGGAGTCATTAATCCTTAATCACCATTTGGGATCTTGCTAAACCGGGGCTTAGTAATCCACTAATCTCAGACTTATTCTCTAGCCTCAAGTCTCAGAATTCGAGATATTACACATAACATGTTACGCCAATAAACAAGTTCCTCACATCTCTTATGTATAACTTTCGGGGGCTAAAGATTCGTAAGGATGGATAAAGTAAAAGTAAATATAGCTTTAATTTGAACGCCTAACTTTAACACAAAATTCTGCTCTTGAAATCACTCCGTTTGCTTCTTAGTATAAGATATATGTACCTAATTTGATTATATTAAGAGAGTTAGTTGAGTTAGTTAATATGACATATATTTTTTAAAATATCCTAACAATCTTCTTTAATTCCTTCATTCATTCTTCTATTTGATTATTATTGAGAGAGTATTAATAGGGGTAAATTAGAAAAGATTGACGAATATGAAAACTATGTTTTATATTTGAGAACATGATCAACACTTTAAATATATCTTATATTAAGGATATGAGGAAGACCAAACATTACCATTAGTGCAGAAAACGTATAATCATGACATCATGTATATAACCAAACAAGACACTGAAGAGATAGAAACTGGGGCAAGCATCCATAAGAAATCACCTATTAAGGAAATGTAATGACTTACCATATTTTGGAGCAAAATTACAAGTTGTTACCGGTAGACAAAATGAAAGAGAAAAGAAACAGCAGCTTCAAGAATCCAGAATAAAACACTACGCTTGAAAAAAACAAAACTATATTACATATGGAAGGTCACCTGAAGTAGCCATATGGCTAAGATCTTTTTACTTATTTCTATTATTGATGATATAATGAAAAACTCGTAATACTTTCAAATCAGTTCTAGGATTAATATTATCAGTTTCACATATTGTTTCAGTATACAACAGAACTTACCAATGACAATGGCCAACACCACCCAAAAACATCGGAGGCCAAGTTTTGACGTGCTGAGATGATCATGTTAACGTACATGTATAATACAATGCTTGTTTGAAATAGTGGTTGGAGCTTTTAAAAACAACTTTTCAGCCGTAATTTATAGTATATGGGGTAAATATGTGAGAGAAGTTTTATTTCAATTTATGTGAATAAACTCTTTTAGGGTACCAAACATGATCTTAAACAAGTACCAAGGGTCTGTTTGGTTTGAGGGGAGGGGAGGAGAATGGAGCCCTCCCAAAATGGGGGAATTTGGAGGGGAGGGGTAATATTTTTGGCATGGTGTGACTATTATGCCCCTGAAAGTTTTTAATATTCCTATGATACCTTTCTGACTTTCTTCTTCATTCCCACCCCCACTTTAATATTTTGGCATAATATGACTATTATGCCCATGAAAGTTATAATTATTCAATTTAATAATTATAAAATTATAATTTTATATAATTATTAAACATTCTACAAAATTCAAAAAATGACTTAAATAAAATAAGGATAAAGTTGTCTGTATGAAAATATTTTACTTCCCCTCCCCTCATCAACCAAACAAGATAACATTAAAATCCCTCATCTCCCCTCCCCTTTCATCAATCCAAACGAGGTCATATTAAAATCCTTTTCCTCCCATCCCCTCCATTAAAATCACTCCCCTTCCCTCCTATCCTGTGAACCAAACAGCCCTTAAAGGCTCTTTAAGGGCCTACATTTTAAGTAAGCCTTTTAAAGGCCCATGTTGATGTTGGAAATTGCACCATAGGGGTTAATCATTGTACTTTGAACATTATTATTCAATGAATTTTTCTATTTTGTTATTATATTATTTGCATGTTCACTATCATGACTATTCTTGAATACATCATAATGATTGTTCTAAATGTTCGTGGTCGGTCATCTATGCGGGAGCAAAGATGAAATAAGACCAGTATGATTTTGAAAAGATATGGAGATACGAATCAAAGTCCTAGGCATTCGTAAGAATACAAGGTGCTGGATCGACCCGCTATGAGAAAGTTGCATGGATCTAAGTCATAGGCTTGTCTCATGTATAACCACGTCACTATGCCCTTTTGACTTAAGATCATCATGGATTCCTACATAAGAGTCGCTCAGGTTTGACCTAGTCAAAAATCGTCTTTGACCGGGTGATAATAAAGGCTATGTTCGGCCTTTGTGGTTTTTATGCAGAGAAATGTGAATGGTCAAGATGGAATTTGTCCCTCACATTAGTAGAGAGAGATATTACTAGGCCCCATGATGAGTGGGTCTGAGAAATATATGGCCACACTATGATGGAAAGGAGTTTCCATTTCTATAGTTAGACTACTCAAGGATCGAGAAAGTAATGGTCAAGAATAGGAGAATGACATTCTCTATGCCTTATCCTTGACCGAAATATCATGTGACAAAAAGGACATGATATGGTTGTATGACAGGTTGCATCAGTTTATCGATCCTCATATGAATTGGGTAGTCATAATATCTTGCTAGAGGCCGCTTTCGACTTGATGATTAGTATAGTCATTGGCTCACTGTCAACTTCATATGGGCCTATATGGTAGCACACAAAAATAGCCCAACACAAGCTACAATGTCCAGATTTATTAAATCTAAGATATGTCTAAATTTAATGAATGTAATAGTTAGTCTAGGGTGGACGAATATATATATATATATATATTCGAAAAGAAAATTAATAATATTATATATACATATATGTATTTTTGAAATACATGCATATATATATATATATAATATGATAATATTATTATATTATGTTAGTTTTAAATTTAGTTTTATCTGATAAATTAAATTTAACAACTAACAAGACAAAGATATAATATCTCAAATTTAATTTATAAAGATAAATTAAATCTATTTCCAGTGACTCTTTATTTAGATTAAATAAATAGGTTAAATTAAAACTGTTGGACAAATTTAATTAAACCATATTTATCTAATTTGCTTATCAAAAGACAATTAAGTGTTAATTGATATGATATGGATTTTGAAATTAATTAAGATTAATTTTAAAAATCCAATATTCATTATAAAATAGAAAGCCCTGACTAGTTATTTAAAAGGTGAGCTAGGGTTTTCTATAGGTGATGAAAATGATAGATAGAGAGCTGTGAGAGATGAAAAGGATAGATAGGGACATTGGTGACTCTAGCACGCTGTTCGTGTTGGATTCTTATTCACGTGAATATCGGTAGAGGGAGCTGATTCGAATTGTTAGCTCCTTGAGATCGAAAGAAAGATTGAACACATAAGAGAGGTACGTTTTTCTACTACTCGATTCAAACACCATTGATAGATCCGCAGTTGGAATTGGAAAAGTTTTTGAATTTTAATTTTTTGATGTGCCTAACAATTCCAATAGCTTAGGCCTAAAAAAAATATACATATAAGCTCAGGCTCAGGCGCAGGCTTTGAATCTCTATTGTAGGCCTATATCTATTTAGGAAAAGTCTAGCCTAGCCTATATCCACACCTATGTATTAGAAATGATTTATGCATATTTAAGACTGCTATAACTATTACTTAGACTACTCATTTATATGTTTTAAGGTTTAAGGAATGTGAGTCCTCTCATATTCTGTGCCAGTCACCTTTTACATTTTTTATGGTGTGACATTAATCTATCTTGTTATGTTCAATTTCGTGTATGATGAGGATAGTAAAACTTATCTGCAACCAAGTTCGACCCATGTCTGCACCACCTTAGGTGAATTTGAGTTGCCTAGGGGTGTGACATGTTTCTCACAAGCTCCACACTTTGTCCACGATCTTGTGCTTAAGAGGGTCCTAGAAATATTTCAGTTGTAATGTTGGCGCTTATTTCCTTAAAAAAAATATGAATTCAGGGAAAATTCTAATTAAATCAAGCTGAAATACCAAAATTCAAATGTAGATCTATACTTTTAGTAAATTCCTAATCAGGCCAATTAGTCTCATTAGAAATTTGTAAATGTGGTTAAAAGATTAGAATGCCCTTTGTAGTTAAAAAAGCCATTGAATGTACATGTAATGTTTTGATTTTTTGAGTTAGACTTAATTGGGATTTGCCCTTTATTCTTAGTTCATTCATTTATTCATTTTATGTTTTTGCTTTGATATCTAAAGATGATACCTTTTTTTTTTGTGGTTTCATTTAGGGAGTGATACCGAAACTTGATCTTGCAAAAATATAGTACCAGATTTATTGTGCATAACAAGATTTGTGTCATCCTAATGTTTACCAGAACGCTAATGCTTGATGTATTATTGCAACAAATACCATCTCTGTTATGTTCTTGTTATTTTTAGTTTTTGGTTTGATGTCTTGCACCAAACACCATCACCACTATTCTCATGACCCCATGACCTGTTTGTTGCCTTGTTTTTTTAAATAAGACAATTTATTAAAAGGATAAAATGAGTTACATAAAAAAACTGAGATCTATTGAAGCTTATGGGGACTAACCCAATAATTGCTAGATAGATTATAGGCCCAATCAACTGTATACAATAGGAAGTAAAAAACAATAACAACAGAACCATCAGCAACGAGCTTGGAGAGGGAAGAGGTGAACACGGAACTAAATTCAAGCTCTACTCCAGGTTTAGCAACTGGAGATTGAAAGATTGGTTGAATCCTTGTGCCAACATAATGAATCGGATATCAATCCTTTGTAAAAGGGATCCCGTCCAAGTTGAAATGTCACACAAGGTGATGAAACTGGAATTGCAGAGAAGCTCAAATGAAGTGTTGACAAAGCTGCCTAAAGGTAGCCATACCAGTAGAGGAGGCCAAATCCAGAGAGGGCAACTTGACAAACTTCCAAATCCCCAAACTTAGACATAAACAGTAACAAGCAGGAACAGAGCACCCCGCACACAAAACAAACAAAAAACAACCAAAAAATAAACGGATGGAGGAACTTGGAGGCCCACGACAGTATCATCCACATGCATGGAGCTTTTTGGCACATGCTCCATCAGAACCCAGAACATAAACATGAGGCGCATCTCGTGGACATTTCCTAGTAAAGCAACGGAGAGCCATGTCATGACATTGGAGCGCCTTGGTTAAAAGGAGTAGATCCCAAGCATAGAAGAAAAATGCTCATTGACATTGCTGGCAAGAAGAGCAAAACTTCATAGCCACTAAACGGCAATTGGAGGAAGTATGGGATTGCCTCTGTATTCGCCAGGAACAGAGGAAGGCATGATGACTCTTTGCTTGGCTCCAAATTCCTGAGTAAGAAACGGGAGGATGATCAGTGATCGAAGATACTTTGGAATGCTTGGAGCTAGAATCATAGAGCTTGCAAGTTGGAACACAAAGAGACTAACTTAGTTTGCTTACCGCAAGGAGAAAAGCGAGAATCGGTTTTCCATTTCCGAGAGACCAAACTAGGATTAGAAAAGTCAGAGGTGGGTGAGATGCGCCGAAGAGAGACCGAATCAATCGAAGTTTTAGAATTTACCCAAGAAGATGGACCCAACACGGTGTTGTCGTCTAAGACCGAGCCCAAATCACTAGCCCAATATCCTGCCGGGATTCATAACTAGACCCCAAAAAAGCAACATGAGTGGACCTGGGTCCCACACTCCTAACCATTTTGTGTAAAATTTTTTGCTACAATGATTTGTACGAAGACCCAAAGTGCCACAACAGCAACAGCGAGAACATTCATGCTCCACGAGCATAGAGAAATATCTTAGTCGGGTATGTGCAATCAGAGGAAAACAAAATAGCTTAGGGTCTGTTCGGCAGTAGGGAAAAGGAGGGGGGAAATTCTCATGAGTCAGATTTTGACAAATTGAAAAAATGAGGTTATAAAATTTTAATGAAGATAAGATATAAAATAAAATATTAATTACAAACTTTCAACCCCACTTCTCTAATTTTTTAAAATCCATATCATAAAAATTTTCTCTCCCCTCCCGTCCTCTCCAAATCCCACATACCAAACAGCCCCTTAAGGAGAGTAATTTTAATGCGAAGGCCACCAAACAGAACCAAAGAGCACGGATGAAAATCAGGGAAAGAGCCAAATAAATTACCAATCAAGCGACGAACCATTAGCCAAAAGTAATCTCGTGGCAAGTTCAACACCTGAATCCAAGCATGATAGTAGGAAAAAGAAACAGAGGAGATAGGAGTCTCTAGCTCCCACTCATAAACCGCCAAAGAAAAACCTTGAAGAAGCCATATCACACAAATTCGATGGTTATCGCAAAATTGTCATCTATACCGACTCTACTGAAGCCTTACAGCTAATCAATAGTGACCTATCTTGAGATTATCCTCTCAATGGCTATAACAGACAAATTTGACGCCTCCTAATACGTGATCAGATGGTCACTTTTGATCTCATTTTAAGAGAAATCAATTGATGTGCCAATTCTCTGACTCATCAAGGTTATCAAATGGATGTTGACATTGACATCATGAATATTTTCCCTGTGGAGTATAGGTTTCCTTTAACCAAATACTGTCTGTGCATGTTCACGCCCTCTTATTAAGTAAAAAACAAAACCTTGAAGAAGCCATAACCTATGGTCCAGAATAAAAGAACAGTCGGCGGAAGCATTGCTAAAATGAATAACAAAATAGTTCTCATACTGTTGAACAATAAAATCCTCTCCTATAGGCTCCCAATGAAAGGTAATAAGAGGCCGAAGCTTGCTAGCATGAACATAGCGATGAGAAAGAACTTTATCAAACAAAAAATGGCTTCGACGATAATTGATATGGTGAGAATCACCTGATGGAAGAGGGAAAAACTGAGCAGAAACCATACAGATCTTTGGGGGGGGGGGGGGGGGGGGGGGAACCAAACCAAGAAAAATCACCAAAGTACGTTTTTTTTTATTCTGCTAAAATTCTTACAACTCCTCTAACTTTTGGGTTAGTTGCATATAACTCCATTTCAAAATTTAAATTTAACCTCGTTGATGTTTCAATTTTTAACATTAGACCCCTGCCATTAATTTTTGCCTTAGAGTCTGTTTGGCAAGAGGGAGAGGGAGGGGAGAAAAAATTTTTAAGAGTTGGATTTAGAAAAATTGGAGAAGTGGGGCTGTAAAATTATAATAAAGATAAAATATAAAATAAAAGAGTTAAAAATATTAATTACAAATTTTTTACCCCAATTCTCTAATTTTTTAAATCCAATTGGTAAAAATTTTCTCTCCCCTCCCTTCCCCTCTAAATCCCACATACCAAACAAGCCGTTAAGGTTAACAGAAACTGTCACGTAAGATTTAGTAAGGGTAACATGACATCCTACATGACTTTTGCATAAGATAATAATTTTAAGATAATTATATATATTTTTAATATGATTTAAAAAGTCAAAAAAAGAGAGAACAAAACATATCATCGTCGTTCAGCGCTTCCTTGAGCGGCAGGCTGATGCGACTTCATCCGGAATTAGGCTATTAGCAACAAAGTCGATTGCTTCACTTTTGGAACTTGCAATTTCCAAACGGATTTGCTCCGCATGGATTGGGTTCTGATTTGATATTGGGATGGGTTTAAAGGATAGAGTTGATTACTCTTACACCCATCCATGATCTTCAAACTCCACATTGTGGCAAATATGATATGCTGCATATTTCGTCTCTCGTGTTCAAGGATAAGCTGAACGCTCTGACATTGAATCAAATTAAAAGTATACAATTGACACGTTAAAAAAATGTGGAAAAGCAAATTAACCTAAAGATTTTAAATTGCAAGTGCTAACACCGTTGAGTTAATAAGATAATAAGAGAAGAGATGGTGGAAACTCCATGGTGATGCACTTAAATTGCAGTGTACTGTCCCTCTAAGAGGGTTGGTTGCACAGGTAATGCTAGGTTTGCCTGCTTTTCTTCACTGATAGGAAAGACGTGAATTAGGGTTTCCTCTCTTTAAGGAGGAGACGATGATGTGTTTTGTTTATTCAAAAATGAAATGGCATTTTAGCTCTTGTTACATAAAAATCTAATTTCATAAAATTATTATTTCATACAAATGCCATGTAGGATGTCATACTCATATCACCCGGCCCTTATTAAATTTGATATGGCAGTTTCCGTTAAACTTAACGAAAAAATTAACGGTAGGGGCTTAATGTCAAAAATTAAAACCTCTAGGAAGTTAAACTTAAACTTTGAAATGTCAATGGGTTTTATGTAATCAACCCAAAATTCAGGAGAGCTTTATGTATTTTAGCCTTTTTATTCATGTTCATCTTCCATTACACCAAAGTATGTATTTTTTTATTCATTTTATTTTGTATGAATAATTGAAATTTTAAGTATTTTGATTTTAAATTAGAATATAAATTCAATTAATAAATACTCATTAAGGGTAATAAGTTTATTTGAATATTTTCCTTACATATCTTATCATCATTTTCAACCTACAAAATATAAATTTCCTGATCAAACCATTTTTCATTTTATTGTGTACCAAACATGTCAGCACACTACTAAAAAAAAAATAAAGTTATGGCGCTTAGTAAGTGCCATATATTAAGACGCTACTAATAGAAGTTGTGGCGCTTCCATATCTATATATTTTTTATGAAAACACGATGCACAACGAAGGTCAAACCTTACTTAGGCAAGACAAAGTAAAAAATAAGGAGAATGTGGAATGCAGAATAGAGAATGCAAACGCAGAAGAGAAATCATACCTTAAAATATGATGAACAAAGCAAACGAAGGAATGCGACCTAGCTAGCACTTTGAAATGAAAAAGTGAGTTACGACAATCAAAGCTACTCGCGAGGCTATCGGACCAAAGTTCAAAGAAAGCAGTAGGGGAAGTGGTTCACTTGGATGCAACTGTCGACGACTAGAAAAGTCAATCAGAGTTGTGGGGCTCTGAAGATGGTTGGTAACTTTTAAAGGCAAGTGTGTTAAGTATAATAACTTGGGAAAGTGAAGAGGTATGAGATAGTGGGTACATGTTTCAAAAGACTTGATGAAGTTTGCTCACGGTTCTAATTTTAGAACCATTATGATTGGTGGCCTTTTCTTATGATTCTTAATTTACAACCGCAATGAATCTTTGAACAAAAGTTCACTATTTTAATATCATAATCGTTAGGTTTTGTAAACGGTGACATTGATTTCTTAATAACTGTTAGGTATTTGACATGATATTATGAAAAGTGACAGATTTTACATAATAACCGAAAGTTATTTGACTTTTTTTTTTAATAATATTGAAAGTTGATTATTCAACCTTAGAGTATAATCAAAAAATTAAAAAAAGAAAACGAGAGAGGTCAGTTCCCCCTTGCTCACAATTCTAAGTTTAGAATTGTTATGATTGGTGGCCTTTGCTTACGGTTCTTAATTTACAACCATAATGAACTTTTGAACGACAGTTCACGGTTTTAGTTTAACATCACAATCATTCAGTTTTGTAAAAGGTCACGATGATTCCTTAATAATCATTAGATATTTGATATGGTATTCTGAAAAGTGATGGGTTTTACATAATAACCATAAAGAGATAATTGCTTTTTTAATATTTTTGGACTACATTACCCTAACGATTAAGTTTTTTTAATATTAAAAAAAAACAATAGTGGTTTTTAGTCATTACCACTACTATTGTGCTTTGCCTCCTCCTGTCCCTCCCTCTCGGTCAGCACATCATCGATGTCAGAGGAAGGAGATGAAGGGTCTAACTAGAAGGGATCATATACAACCTGATTGTGATGAAGGATGAGGTTCAACTCTCTATTCAGACTGTGGGCGTGTCCAATAAGATGCCTTGTGGAGTGGTTAAGACTGGCTAACATCTGCAGCAAAGTCTTCATTTGAGGAGGAGGAGGAAGAGGTGTTGGTGGAGGAAGGGGTGGAGCTTCTGGAGGTGGTGGAGGAGGAGGAGGAGGCAATGGTGGAGGAGGAAGGGCTTGTGGATGAGGTGGATGAGGAGGATGAGGATGACATGGAGCAAGGCGAGCACGGGGATGAGGTGGAGGGCGAATGGAAAGAGCTCTTTAGCATCTAACCTTGATGGGGGAGAGAAGGACAAGGTTATGAAAATGTGTTTTTTAGAAAAGTACTATGAACAAAATGAATACTTTATTCTAAAGTATTTAACTTTAAGAGAATTGGTACTTAGTGTCGGACAAAACAAGGTTTTGAAAATGTGTTTTTCAGATTTGTACTTTACATGACCGTTGTTTATTATGAAATGCCGTTTATGTTGTTCATACTTTATGGTCAATTGAAATAAACATTTTATATGTGTTTTCGCTTATATAAGGTTGGAAGACGAATCGTTTGTAAGTGTTATATGATGATTGTCTCAAAAGAACTGTCACTTTCATCACTAAATAAATTACGGTTATTAACTATAACAATTATTTTTGTGTTTTCGCGAATTCTGCCTCGCAATACATGACCGTGCGCATAATTAACCAATACTTTTAAGTATTATGTATCCTTGCGAGACCTCTGCCTTGACACACATGACGTTTATTAACTGTAACCGTTATGTATTAGACGTTATAAATGTCCAAATTTGTAGTAGTGTAGTTTGATCAACATCATAAAGATAAATACATTCAAGCTCCAGAATTTTCAATCTTCAAAGGGATTTATGACTATGTACTGCGTCTAACATTTTGGTTCCATTGGGGGAAAATTAACAAAGGCAAAAAAAAAAAAAAAAAAGAATAAATATCATCACCATTAGAAGTATCATAACTGATGTGCTTCCTTTTCCCCGTGGATTCCATCCTCTATAAAAGCAACACCAACATAATACTCCATCCGGTACTTAATATAGCACCTAACTGAGGATTTAATTTTTGTCCTAAATATAAGACATATTTCTCATATTTGTCAATTTTTATTAATTTATCTCTGTTGATGCTCCCTCAACCATAATAAGAGAGAGCTAGAGGGAATGGAGAAAGAAGATTAGGGTGTTTAATATAATCAAATTAGGTAAATAAGTCTTATATTTCCTCTAATTTGATTAGATTAAGGAAGTTGGTGAAGTTAGTTAAGAGTTTAGGGTTTAGAAAATATAAGACGTATGTATCTAATTTGATTAGATAAAGAAATTTAGTTAAGTTAATTAATATGACATATATTTTCTATAATACCCTAATCATTTTCCTTAATTCCCTCATTCCATCTTTTTCTTGATTATTGTTGAGGGAGAATTAATAGGGGTAATTTAGGAAAAGGTTGACAGATATGTAAACTATGTTTTATATTTAGAGCCAAAATTAACTTCTGAAATATATATTATATTAATAATTAGAGGGATTATTATGGAATGAAGGGAGTAACTATGAATTTATTTTCCACAAATACAGTTCATTAATCAATTCTTCAAAGTGGTTTATCATCTACAGTAATGAAACGGCATTCTTAATGTCCACTTACTTTCCCCAGTACCATTTCTTTTAAGCAAACAAGTGTATGTTAACTTGATGCTTGCTTCTCTCCTGAATTCAGCCTGCAGCGCCTGAAAAGTTTTGATCCAGAAACTCCTTCACAGAAACCTCCTGATATTTCATAAATGGGTTAAGGGGCAATTTTGTTCTGAAAGTTTTCACCAAGGAACAATTTTACCTTAAAAGTTTTTTGGGGAACAATTTTACCCCCGAAGTATAAAAAAGGAAGCAATTTTGTCTTGATCCAGAAAAGTTTTGATCCAGAAACTCCTTCACAGAAACCTCTTGATATTTCATAAATGGGTTAAGGGGCAATTTTATTTTGGAAGTTTTCACCGAGGAAAAATTTTACCCTAAAAGTTTTTTGGGGAGCAATTTTGCCCCAGAAGTATAAAAAAGGAAGCAATTTTGTCCTGGCCGTTATCTCAATTAGTTTTGACCATTAGTTGACTAAGTATACTAAGCTGACAGTCCATTTGTCATTCATGTCATTTTTGTTAAGGTACAAATTTGCGCTGCAAGTCTATGTGTCATCTATTTCATCTTTTTTCAAAGTTAAATTTAAAATTTCCAGGACCAGTGCCTTTGGTGCAGTGGTCGTATGTGTGGGCTTAGTGACCTACTCCTCCTTCACGGGTTCGACCCGTGCCGTTGTAAAACCAAAAAAAAAAAAAAAATTCAGGGAAAATTTGTAACTTTAACGAAAGTGATGTGGATGATTTGTGCATTGCCAGCTCAACATATTTGGTCAACTAACGGTCAAAATAATTACAATAACAGCCAGCCAAAATTGTTCTATTTTTTATACTTTTAGGATAAAATTACCCCCGAAAGCCTTTTAGGGCAAAATTGTTCCTTGATGCACATTATCTTTTAATTTGGTGAACATTTCCAGGACAAAAATACCCTTTAAACCGTCATAAATCACCAGCCACAAATAAAAAGGATACTCGAGCACATTATCTTTTGATGAAGTCCTATTTGTTAAAAGGGTGAGTAAGTTCTAGAACTAAGCAAACTAAGACAATATATCAACCAATCAAGACATGTCAACTTCAGAATCATAATAATTTCTTTCCTTTAGGACCTAAATGGAATTTCAACACATCATTCCTAAAAGGACCCAGAAGATTATAGGTGCTGGTAGTTAGAATCAGTTAAGATTGAGACTAGTATTGGCAAGTTGTGAGCTAGAAGTCTGTGATTCTCTATAAATACTCAGTACCCTCTTGATTAACTGAATGAGTGAGAATTCTGTCACCTGTTATCATTCTGTGTTCAGCTTCATCTGAAGCTTTTATTAAACATCTGGTGACTATCATTCAACAACTAATCACAAGTTTTGTAAGACATATTGATTAAGAAAACTTCTGTTGAATCTTGTGTTAGAAATGAAAAAAAGAACGTAGAATAACAACCAAATATAAGATTTAAGTCAACAAGAGCTGGTTGACATCAGACCATATAAGAACATATTTGCAAGACAAAAAATTTGCTACTCTCTCCGGTATTAAATATAGGACTTATTTATCTAATTTGAGTAAATTAATAAAGTTAGTTAAGTTAATTAATATGATATGTTTTTTCTAAACCACCCTAATCATTTTCCTTAATTTCCCCCATCTTTCTTACTGATTATTATTGAAGAAGCTTTAATAGGGATAAATTAGGAAATATATGGAAGAAATGTTTTACATTTAGAAGCAAGATCAACTCTCCAATTAGGTTCTACATTTTTTAATCCTTGCAAGAGTAGTGCATCCTTGTTTTAGCTTTTTAAAAGTGTTTTTATGGTTTTCGATATAAGTATATAAGAAAAGTTTTATCTAAACTTGTGAAAAAAATATTTAAAAAAACACTTTTTTTAAGATTACTAAATGGGCCCTATGTCATGTGTCAAAATGGGAGAGCTCGAATGGTTAAGCCATGCTTACATAAATGGTACTCCTCCATTCCCTTTTATAAGATAAGATTCATCGAATTGTGCTGTTCCAAGAGGTAATTAAAATTAATTAGGTGCAATAAATATGTAAAACATGAATTTTGTTTTCCAAAAATGCCATAGTTTATATAGAAGAGAGAGGATACGTTATATTAAGTGTTTTAATCAAATATGAGAATTAAATACAATAATGGTATGAATAATTTTTGTAACTAAGTAAGGGTAAAATGAAGAGTTTATAAAAAAAACTTTTCAGACATCCCCCAAGTCTATCTTATAAAAAGAAACATGACATACTAAAAAATACTATCTTATAAGACCTACAGAGGGAGTATGGTATTAAATCGACGTTTTCAAAGTCATGACTCATGATCAATTAAAAAGTTTGGTAATTTTGTAAATATAGGTTATCAATTGATTCATTTGCTACAGTGCCAAACTCTTCTTAATGATTAATGCCATCTTAGTGCCTATTTTGATTAATGGTAGAAGTTGCTTTTTCAACATGATTTATGGTATATGAGATAAATATGAGAGAAGTTTTGTCTTGACTTGTATGAACATTTTTTTAAACACTAACTCAAACATACATTTAGTTTACTAAAAGACTTCAAAACATATATTGATCCACACCTGCAATGTGCACACAAAATCTGCCGGGGCAAATATTGCTCCAACGGCTGAATGTTTTAAAAAGTTTACTCGTATGTTCTATCTATTCTATTTATAAGGAAAAGAAAAGGAGTTTTTTTTTTTTATTAAAGACTGGAATACATTAATCCAATAGAGATTAATACAAAACAAACACCTCAAGATGAGGCACACCCTAGGCTCTCTCATCAACCACCGCCTGCCAAGAGAGGAGGTGGTGGTTGATTAAAGATTACAAAAATCTCAGAGCTCTCATGAGTTAGTCTAGCTAAGTAATCAGCCTGGACATTCAAATCTCTAGAGATATGTCTAATAAAAACATGCCACTCTCTAGACAGCTATATCCTAGCTTCATCAATGACCTCCTTAAAGGGATGCCTATGATCACACCCTCTAGTGAGTAAATTTACAGCTTCATTAATTTTTTTTTTGTATGAATGTACAGTTTTAACATTCATTTATTTTAGTGGGAACTTTGTTTTTCTAGGGAATAATATGTACATTGTTGTCAAACTCGCAAGTTGACTCTCCAAGTTTACTATATTTATATTTCTAACTTACAACATCATGCCTAGTTGTAGGTAAACTCGTGCAAGTTGTAAACTTGGTTAAATTCACGAGTTTACGCATCGAACTTACCGTTTTTCGTTTCTACATTATAAAACCACGTTAACTTGCTCTTGAACTCGTATTAACTTTTTTTATTTGATTATGCTAAGTTGCTTTATATATGAATTTTATAGAAATTTAGTTGTTAAATATGATGAATTATATATATATGTCGATAGATTTAATTTTAATTATTTAGATTTAAAATATATTTAAATCAAATTGTTGTATTTTTATATTTTAATTATTTAATTATACACTATTAATACTTATTTAATGATAAAAGTAAACTCTTACAACGCCACTGTCACGAGTTTTTTTAAACTGGTGAGTTTGACAACATTGAATACATATTAAATACATATAAAGTTGAAAAGTTGTTAAAATTTAAAACAGAGTTAGTGAAATTAAGATTTTTCTTGATCGGTGAAAAATAGGTTGGAAATGCTTTATAAGAAGGACAATAGGAGTAGTAACTAACAGAATGGCGATTTATTTATTTATTTTTATTTTTAATTTAATATTCAGTTTTATTAACATGCTTGTTTGGAATAGCGATTGAAAACTTTAAAAATAGTTTTTCAATCATGACTTACAATTGATATACGAGATGAATATATAAAAATAGTTTTGTCTCCGATTACGTAAAAAAGCACTTATCCGTCCCAAACAAGCTTAATACATTTACACATGGTTTTGAAATCCGGACCAGAAACTGGTGGACTGGACAGAAAATCGGTCCGGTTTGATCCTTAAATCGGGTTAAGGGGTTGACCCGAGTCAACCAGTCAAATTTGGCCTGACTCGGTCGAGTTGAGGAGTCAGGCTGACCACACACTACTACAAAAAGGTTGAAAGGTGGCGCACATATTGTGGCCCTTCCTTAATGAAGTGCCACAGCTGCTCATTTATTTATTTTTTATATTTTATGTTTTTTTTACCAGCTGTGGCGCCTGAAAGGGTAGGCGCCACAGCTGGTATGGTTAAGTATGGCGCCTGGCCAGGCAGGCGCCACACTTGACCTGCTAGTACCAGCTGTGGCGCCTGACACGCCAGGCGCCACACTAGCTTCTGGGTCAGGTGTGGCGCCTGACCAGGCAGGCGCCACCCCTGACCCTTTTTTTTTAAAAAAAAATTTGGATTTTCTATCCCTTCCCCACCAATCAGAACCCACCCCGCCCCACCCCCTTATCCTTAATATTGTTTCCCGCCTCCCTCCCCCCAATCACTTTCATTTCCCGCGTGCCGACACCCCCTTCTCTTTCTTTACCTTTTTCTCTATCTTTAATCATTCCCTCTCTCATTTTCATTTTCATGTATCTGTGCGTGCTCTCCCCTTCCTTCCATTTTCTTATCTTCACTTCTTAAAACGACACTCACACGAGCACACGTCTTTGTTTTATCCCAACTGCCAACCCCACTCCTGTCCCTATTATTCCCTTTTCTTTGTATTGTCTACAAGTTTTTGGTCCCCACTCCATTTGGTAGCTCAAATTTCTTCCTTCCCTCACTGAAGATTACGTCACCAACGGCAATTACGTGGTCCCCCACTCCACTGCACTGATCAACCTGTAAGTTCAACTTGCGTTTTGTTTTTATTAATTTTTTTTTTCAGGTTGTTCTGCTGTTTTTTTATGGCATGCTTGCGATAGTTTTTTTTCCCTGTTATGACATGCATGCTTGTATATTTATATATCATATATAGTCATCTTCTTCATGCATGGTGTTATTATACTAGTACATAAACCAATTTAGAAATAGACATGTACATAGTATGTAATTTCATCTGATCAACACAGGAAAAAAATAAAGAATGTAAATAAAATTATTGAGGAGAAGACAAGTAATGCCCATGCGCTCTCTCTCTCTCTCTCAGCAGATTTTTGTTTTTCTGTGGGACCATCTCTAGTTTTGTTTCTTTGCTCTTTACATGTACAACACCTATATATATATATATATAATATACAAATGTGTGTGTTGTTTGTAGCCGTGTGTGTACATATATATTCCCATTACTAGAGACTTATCTGATCCCCATTGTAGGCGTGTGTACTGTGTTTTAGCTCTCACTAGTTCTAAGAAATTAATGCAACAAGTTACAAGAACAATGAAAGAATTGAATTTATATGTTATATATAACCATAAATTTGAACGACAGTAATTAATATACAAGTGACTTGAAATTAGATAATCAAATTAACTTTTAATAATACTGCTATTTCTTTTAAAAATTCTTCAAATTATTTGTTTTCCAAAAATCAAAATCATTTATTTAATATTATTTCACGTATTTAATATATATTTGTGTTAGTGCTATTTTGTAGAGGTAAGAAAATAATTTTTTGTATTATCTTATTAAACTATAATAGAGAAAATCCCATTTAAACCCAATGAAAATAGGAAAAATTGAAATCAGGATAATAAATTGAATAATTCGTTAATTGAGTCATTAACTTATTTAATAATTTTAAAATATGGATAAAATGACTTTAATATATCAATATATATCAATGTTAATATTTAATAAAATAAAATATAATTTGTCTATATTGTTTAACTTTAAATATATTAACTAAAACTGTAAGGGGAAAAACATACAATAAGGAGATAATTAATGTTGGGAATATGCTTTCTTTTTCATTTTATTTTATTTTCTTTATTTTTTTTCTAAATCATATTTTTTGAAATAAGCTAATCATATTTGATTTTATTATATATTGATGTTTATTACACATATTATTATTAAAAAAAATAACTTAGAACCTCAAATATTTTATTGATTTTTTTATGTTTAATTTGTGTTTGTAGTTTCACTTCATCAGTCTATTGAAGCTTCTATTTACGGTATGTTTTTTAAATTTTGAGCTTACAAATGTGATTTTAGTTGAATTTAATAGTTATAATTTGTAGGTGTTCTAATGATTGTTATTGATTAATTGCATAAGCAAAATAATTATTTATATATTCTTAACACTTGTATTTTATTTATTGACTTGTAATGTTTTCTAATTTAACTATGATATATTGTGGCAAATATGGTTTCTTTTGTTATGAGTTGTAAAAAATTATTATAATCCTTGGGAATAATTAATGAATTATTTGGCAATTTAAACATTCAGTTTAAGACTTAGAAAGCTTCAATTATAAAGATTCATGTGGTGTATGTTAATTTAAATTAAAATTGGTAAGAGAATATAAAAGTAATTAGTAAATGCAATAGTCATACAACTAACCACGTACTTTTTTTAAAAAATATATTGAAGCCCATAGATGGATTGTAAATGGATGTCATCTAATCGATGTTCAAGGGAATATATAGATGGGGTGAAGGATTTTATTACATTTGCAACTGAGCATACAAAAGATCCTGGCAAAATCTTATGTCCTTGCTTATCTTATTGTTTTGGAAAGCGGATTAGTCAACTTGATTTGCTAGATCATTTAGTGTGTTATGGTATTGATCAAACATATATACGATGGACAAGGCATGGTGAGACCAACGATGCATATAGTGATCGGTGCATACCACGGGTGATGCCTCGGATGAATTTGATCAAAGCATGTTTAATGAAGATGATGGTCTTGAAGAAATGGTAAATATGGTTGAAGGGGTGCTTCATAACTGCCCTAACGAATATGAGAAGTTGAAAGGTGATGCAGAGAAACCATTATATGTCGGAAGTACTAAATACACAAGATTGCTAGCAGTGTTGAAGTTGTACAACTTTAAAGCTCGCTACGGATTGAGTGATTCGGGTTTCACCGCATTGCTTGAACTGTTGCAAGATATGCTTCCAGAAGAAAATGTACTTCCTACGAAGACATACGAGGCAAAGCGAATTCTTTGCTCTACAACCAGTATGGGATATGAGAAGATACATGCATGTCCTATCGATTGCGTATTATTTCGAAATCAGTATGCAACGTTAGAGAAGTGCCCTAAATGCAACGCATCTCGATATAGGAAGAAGAAAGGAAAAAGTCCTTTGAAGGTGCTATGGTATTTTCCCATTGTTTCGAGATTCAGGCGACTGTATAGTAATGCAGAGATTGCTAAGCAGTTGACATGGCATGCGGATGAAAGGATTAAAGACACGAAGCTTAGGCACCCTGCAGACGCTCCTCAATGGAAAAAAATTGATCATGAGTACCCTGACTTTGCTGATAAAGTCAGGAACCTTCGCCTTGCACTATCAACTGATGGAATTAATCCACACGGTGTTCAGAGTAGCACACATAGCACGTGGCCGGTGATATTGATGATTTATAACCTTCCTCCACACTTAATCATGAAATGCAAGTTTATGATGTTGTCCATGTTAATTTTTGGGCCAAGGTAACCTGGGAATGATATAGATGTATACTTGGCTCCTTTAATTGATGACTTGAAGCTGCTTTGGGATGAAGGCGTTAGTGTGTATGACGGGTACATGGAAGAAAGTTTCACTTTGAAAGCCATGTTGTTTGGCACAATTAATGATTTCCCTGCTTATGGAAATTTGTCAGGATACAGCGTCAAAGGATATGGTGCATGCCCTATATGTGAAGATGACACTCATTCAGTGCGACTTCATCATTGTAAGAAAAATGTTTACATGGGGCATCGAAGATTCTTACCATCACAACATCGTTGGAGGAAGTGGAAAAAGCCTTTCAATGGTGATGCAGAAGAAGGTAGCCCGCCGAAGATGTTGACCGGTTCCCAGGTGTATTCCAAGGTAAAAAACTTGGATAACAATTTTGGCAAGCCTTTTGCAAAATAAATCGAGACAAGCGGTTGGAAGAAAAGGTCAATTTTCTTTGAACTTCCATATTGGAAGTCTTTATATGTGAGGCATTTTCTTGATGTGATGCACATAGAAAAAAAATATCTGTGATAGTCTAATTGGCATGTTGCTTAATATCCAAGGAAAAAGCAAGGACAGTGTCAATTCGATGTTAGATTTAGTGAACTTGGGAATTAGAGAAGAGTTGGCATCGATTGAGCAAGGGTCTCGTACCTATCTACCGCCAGCGGCATACACTCTGTCGAGGAAAGAAAAGAAATTGTTTTGTGAGTTTCTGCAAGGAATTAAAGTTCCCGAGGGCTACTCTTCAAATATAAAGAACCTTGTATCGGTAAAAGAGTTGAAGTTAAAGAATCTTAAATCTCATGATTGTCATGTGCTCATGCAAAATTTCCTACCAGTTGGTATACGATCCATTTTACCCAAAAAATTAAGGAACACCATCACAAAACTTTGTTTGTTTTTCAAGTTGATCTGCAGTAAAGTGGTTGATTCAACCAGGTTACAAGATTTGCAAAGGCTGATTGTGTGTACTCTGTGTGAACTTGAAATGTATTTTCCACCTTCTTTTTTTGATATTATGGTACATCTAACTGTACACTTGGTCAAAGAAACTCAATTGTGCGGTCCAGTGTACTTGAGATGGATGTACCCAAATGAACGATTCATGAAAATATTAAAGGGATATGTGAAAAATAGATATCGTCCAGAGGGTTGTATCGCTGAAAGTTACATGGTTGAAGAAGCAAGTGACTTCTGTGCTGATTTTCTATCAAATGTTGACCCTGTAGGGATCCCCAAGTCCCGTCATGATGGCCGAAGATCAGGGAAAGGAACAACGGGGAGTAATGTAATAACGATATCAGCGACTGAACGGGACCAAGCCCACTTGTATGTCCTACATAACACTGATGAGGTCGAACCGTATGTAGAAGAACACAAGGATGCTCTCCGATTGGTACATGGTGATAGGAATGAAAATTTATTAACAACAGAACACAATAAACAATTTGCAGGCTGGTTGAAAAATCGTATTAACGATGAGATGGAGAGGAATCCTGATTCAGTTTCTGAAAAATTGAAGTGCCTGTCGAAGGGACCGAGCTTACATGTATTATCTTACAATGGTTATGCAATCAACGGTTACACATTTTATACACAAGACCATGATAAACAGAGCACGATGCAAAATAGTAGGGTAACACTTGTTGCTGATTCTTGGCATAGATCCAGTGCTAAAGACACACACCCTGTCTATGCATCAATATCATACTTTGGTGTCATTGAACGCATATGGGAGTTAGATTACTCTATGTTTAGGGTCCCTATCTTCAAATGTCAGTGGGTTAACAACAACAGTGGATTGCGGATAGATGACTTAGGCTTTGTGCAAGTGGATCTTTCTAAGGTTTGGTATGAAGATGATCCTTTTATTTTAGCAGCACAGGCAGAACAAGCATTTTACATTCCTGATCCTGCTAAGAAGAATTGGTCTATTGTACTTCAATCCAACAAGAATTGTCAAGCAGAAGTTGATTTTGAAAGTAATGAATATTTGAACATCAATAATGATGATCCTTCATTTGAGAATTTGTGGTCAGCAGAGATTGATATAGATGGAGATGCAGATGAAGATGAAGATGGAGATGGACCCCTATACGTGAGACATGATCATGAAGAGGGAACTTGGGTCAAGAGAAACACAATTCTCAATTCAACAAGAATTCTGAAGAATAAAATTTTAAATCAGACGAGAAAAAGGAAAAGATAATGATTGCCTTGACTTGTTTACTTGTACGTATGTTTTTATAAATTTCAAAATAATTTGCTTTCGTTGACATGGTTGACATTGTGCACTGATGTTTTGATTTGGTTTATTTCACTTGCAGGAGTATGGACTCACCACATGATGACATTGATGATGTTCCTAAGCACATTGGTAGACAGAGATTTGAGGCGAACGTCAGACGTGGTAGGACAATTATGGCGAGGTTGATCAGACTAAGAAGTAACGGAATCAAGTTACAACTGGAGTGGAATGAAAATGGAAACCCGTTTGGCGAGAACAGTACCTCCTTAAATAACTTCATCGGGACTACGGTTCAAGACAGAGTCCCTATTACAGTTCAAAATTGGAAAATGGTAAAGAAAAGTTATGAGGATGTGATCTGGGCTGAAGTACAGGTAACACCTTAATTATATATTTATTCGGTTTGCTTTGTTTCACTTCATTTCAATCTTACATATTATATATGTTTTTTGACTTGTTTACAGAGTATTTTTATTATTGATGATGATCGGAAGAACTTCGTAATGAGAAAAGCCGGAAAACTTATGCGAAAGTTTCGTTCTGATCTTGTCAAATATTTCTTGAGGGATGATAATGATGATATCATTACTACACCGCCTTATCCATTGTACGAAGGAATCATCACTCAAGAAATGTGGGATGAGTTTATCAGAACACATACAACTCCTGATTTCCTGGTAACATTTATTTGTTTGTCTTTCCCTATTACGTGTAATGTACGTATTTGTAAGTAACATTTATATATTTATATGAATCATTTTGATCTAACTAGGAGTTGAGCGAGAAAAATCGAGCTAACGCGACCAACATGCCATATCGGTACACACAAGGACCTGTTTCATACGCACGGTTAGAAAGAAAAATGGTACGAACTGATGATTATTTCATTCGTAATAAAAATTGTATGAATATCATTTAACTTTGACTAACTTTGCTGTGCAGATACAAGAATCAGGCTCAGATATTACGCAGGTTCCACGACATGATCTATGGGTAGCCGGTGTCACAAATAAGAAAGGTGAAATTCGTAGTGAGGAAGCAAGAAGAGTAGCCGAATATTGTGTAAGTATTGAATTATATTATGCGTTCAATAAATAATTGGCTTTACTTAAGTGAACTCCATTTATAATAACTAATTTTCATTGTAATTCTTTTTGGGAAAGCGACAAATGACACAGGAGGATCCTGTGTTGGCGACCTATGTTGGTCAGGACGATTTATTGAGCAGAGTGTTACCAGTACCCGAGTATGATGGTCATGTTCAGGGTACTGGTTTTGCAGTCACCCCATCAGCATACTTCGGATGTCAGAAGTGCTCGAGTAGAAGTGATGTTTCCCACCTACGTGATGAGATGGCTAGCTTTAAGCATCAAATGCAAGAACTTCAACAACAAATGCGCTACAAGGAACAATGAGAAGAACAATTCATCGAACAAATGCGTTTGATGCAAGAACAGAATGCGTTGTTAACAACGCAAATACAATAGTTGGTCTAGGGTAGGCCAACACCAAATGTTCCATTCTGTGATAGCCCAAGTTTCAGAGATAGCTGCAATTCCATGCCTAAAGTCCATTTTCCTTCGGTAATTAATTTCTTTTCTACTTAACTTTATGTTAAATTATAATTAAGTGAATTTAACATATTAACTCTATTTTCCGTAGGGTGAATTTCAATGTAAGCTATATGTCGAGCAAGCATCCAAGCACGCGGTTGCAATAGGTGTTGCCTACAACACTGGTGAGGACATACTGCACAATTCACCGTTGCCCGATAACACACTCCGGGTGAGGGTTGACGTCTGCACGAACGCAGACGCCCTCTTACCGATCCTGTCTCAGGATGAGCAAAATAAGGTGGTAGATGTTGTAGGTGGCTATGTTGCTTGGCCAATAAGTCTTATTGAGCCATGTGGAAAGGTCGTTCATTCAAAATTCCTTGCACTTTTCCTTCGAACTTTCATCTCAAACTGTGATTTAATTTTCTGATTTGCACAGGGTAAGATTTCAAAGTCTTCAACAACACAACTCAAGTCAAAAGCATCGGCTAGCCAACAGAGCAGAAGAAGACATACCTCATTTCTCGATCAATTAATATCGATTGCACCACAATTGATCGGTGAGGGAGTAGTGCAATTACGTATTCCAAGACATATCTACAGTGTTGGTGGTCTAGTTGATTATATTACTGCCGAGGTCGTGCAGGACATATGTGCTCGTGATTGGGTTAGTGCTTCGGCTATCAACATCTGGATAAGGTATTTCACTACCATTGTTTATCACTGTTATTAATATATCTCGTTCCATTTCTTTTGTTTTTCATGACACTGTATGTTTTATACCAGGCATTTGGACCAGGACGTTTTAATGGATACACACAGGGTCCAATTCGCATTTGTCAACCCTTTTCTCGTTGGTCATCATGAGGGTAAAGTAGATGTAACTGCGCAGTCTAATGAGCTGAAAGATTACTTTAGCAAGAAAGCGACAGCAAATACATTATTTTTAGTGCCGTATATTGCGGGGTAAGTTATTATTGGTACAATTTTTGTTTTTATTATTTAACTTCTATCATAACATGATTGTTCAAAAAAAAAATTTAAAATATATTTTAGGCGCCATTGGATATTGATCGTTATCAATCCAGCGGAACCTTCAGGCCCTCGCATTTATTATGTGGATCCTCTAAAAAATGGTCTTCCACAAGACCGTTTTGATATGTTGCTATTGATCAGTAGGTAAGTATACGTGCCTATGTATAAATATTTTCGAACGTGATTGAATAACCAAAAGTAATCATTTTCTGTTTCTTTTGTTAGCGCATTGACTGCGTATCGGTCGTCTGTCTCGTTAAACTATTCTAAAGCTACTGACCCCCGCCTTAGCTATCCTTGGAAGAAAATACAGGTATTGATATTTGACTTTACTTAGACTTTGTTAGTAAACACTTTTTATTCATGAACAGAATAAAATATTGCATTATATTTTTGCAGTGCCCTTTCCAACCTAATGACAATGATTGTGGGTACTATATCATGAAATTTATGAAGGATGTTATTATGCATGATCAACCATTTATTCCTCAAAAAGTAAGTCATTTAGTTGCACTTCATATTGTGTTGTAATGAAATTGAATTAGTGCCTGACAATTATGTTTTACTGATTTTAATTCGTTCTAACTTGTGTCTGATTGTATATATCTGTAGTATTATGAAGATCAACGCTGTGACGCTTTGACAGACCATCAGGTTAATGAAGTGATCGAGGAATGGTGTGAATATGTGTTTAGGCAAATCCCTAACTAGGTAGCTATATATACTATTAAATTCACTAGTTGGTTTTTTTTTGTGTTGTTTCTAATTGCCATTTGTTGTGTCATGCATTTTTGTTGAAGTTGAATTTGTTGTATTATATTTCATCCAGCTAGGTTTACAGTATATTGTATAACAATTTTCATTACTACTTTAGCTAATCAATTATTTGTTGGTATCATTTTAAAAGTATCTATTATTGTTCTTATTAAACCTTGCAGACTATAATTATATATGCATGGGAGATATATATGAGGAAAAAATATGCTAAAAAAAAACCAATACAAAGAACCCAAAAAATATGCTAAAAAAAAAACCCCTCCTGTGGCGCCTGGCCTAGGGTTTTTTTTTTAAAAAAAATCAATCACCTCCTGTGGCGCCTCGCCGACCAGGCGCCACAGTAGGGTTTTTTTTTTTTTTTTTAAAATCAATCACCTCCTATGGCGCCTGGCCGGCCAGGCGCCATAGGAGGTACCCCTTCCTGTGGTGCTTAGCTGGTCAGGCGCCACAGGAGGTGATGTTAAAAAAAAAAATTTAAAAATCTGTGGCTCTTCCAAGCGCCACAGCTTTTTTTAGTAGCGTCCAGATAGGTGGCATTTCGCTAGCGCCACAGCTAATGCAATTATAAGCGCCACAGCTTTGCTTTTTTGTAGTAGTGACATGTTTTTTTTTCCTGCTTTCTAGTTGAAACCGTGTCGTTCGCCCTTTTTTTTTAATATTCAAACCTAATTTGACTGAACACTACTGCATGCGTTGGGCTCCAGGCAACTCTGAACTTTTGATCAGATAGTGAATAGTGATCAAAATCAAATCACTTCACTATTCAGTCATTTCTTCACTTACGTCGCTCACGGTTTTGGGAAGTGTATCCAACAGAGTATTCAAGACTTACGGTTTGGTTTTGAGCAAAAAGGAATATAGTTTGACTTTGAGCAAAAAGGTATATGGTTTGGCTTTAAAAACTTATTTTAGGAAGGGTAATTTTTTTTGTTAATGATATATGCTCTTGATTATCATATTATGAATATTTGGCTATAGATATATTAATATTTTTGTTGATGATTTTGTTAGTAATTCAAGGTATGAAAATGATATATAGCATTTTATTAACGAAAAACAGAGATATATAGTATTTGAAATTTTGACGGGTGTGATAAGAATTGAGAAATTATATTATTTTTCAATTTTTATACCTTACCGGTTAAGGTCCCAAATTGATCCTGATTTGACTCTAATATAATCGATTGACCTATTAACTCTTGACGCAATATCCTAATCAATTGAATGCCTGATCCGAATTTCAGAAACTTGAATTTACAGGCCCATTACCTGCGACAAAGCGACTCTCCGTAAACCCTACCCCGTCATCACGTTGATTGGGACGCCTTTTGTTTGTGAGTTTCATTCCTCACCGAAGTCGCAGTGGAGCACAATGACGCGGATGACAATGGATAGCCAGGTACCATTTCTTCCCCGAGATATCATCACAAACATTCTCAAAAGACTTCCTGTCAAGACCCTAATCCGATTTCGATGTGTTTGCAAAGATTGGGAAAACCTCCTTAAAACCCCTCATTTCATCGCAGGCCACCTCCACCACTCCGGTAATCAAAACACTTTTCTTCTTTTCACAGAATATGGTGGAAATCATCTTACGTGCTTCGATTTGCTCAGTTGCGAGATGCAACGCCGTGAAGTTCGGAATGTACATGTGATTGAATGGAATTGGGACAGATTGGTTGCTTCTTGCAATGGCTTGCTCTGTTTTCAAAATGATAAATCTGATCCTCCTTCATTTTTATTATGGAATCCTGCGACTCAAGAGGTGAGACAGGTGCCCAGACCTCTTCCTGAATTTGATGGTCATGTCATTATAGGGTTTGGGTTCTGTCCCATTCTTAATGATTACAAGATAGTAGTAAATTATGTGGCTCAGTTCTGTTATGAGGTTAATCGAGTCCAAGTGTATTCCTTAAGCACAGGATTATGGAAGGAAATAGAATTTGAGAACTTGGGGGGTGTAAGTCCAATATTTCGAAGTATAACCGTTAATGGCTTTATCTTTTGGCTTGGGTTAAAGCAAGATGTGAAGGGCCAATTTGGTGATGATGATTTTTTTTTTTATAGTGTCATTTGACATGGCAAAGGAAGTGTTTACAGTAATACCACTTCCTGCTTTGGACTATATTTCAATCCCCAGCCTTACTGTTTATGAGAACAAACTTGCTTTTCTAATCTCCACTAAAAGTGAAAATTCAGAATATTCCGTTGAATTGTGGGTAATGGAGGAGGATATAAATGCAACAAGGGAGATGTCGACTTGGACTAAGAAATATACTAGCAACACCTATCCATGCTTTTTATCTCCTGTGACTATTTGGAGAGGTGAAGTTGTCTGCAAGGTTGTTGTAATGCCTGAACCCATCGGTAAAACTAATCTTCAAGAGAAGAATAATGATCCAACAACTGCTCTATATCTTTTTAATCTCACTACTCATGGATTTGAGAAATTTCCTATGGGCAGGTCGTCCCAAGATTATGCTATTGTCAATTATATTGAAAGCCTAGTACCACTTGGCAATAGCCACTTTGAAGAGCTTTGATCAGTAATCTAAAGTATAACGCTGCATATATATTTATATATATGTTGTTTAAGGACTTTTGGTGTAATGAACTCTTAACAGTTAGATTGTTTTGTATCTATAACTGTATGGTCTTTTCGAGATGTTGTTTAGAATCATGAATAGTGAGATGTTTGTAATGTTATTTAGCCTATTCTTAATATCTTATTGTTCAGTTTTTTATTTTTCTTTCTTCTATTTGCTGATGGATTTATACTTTGATTGGTGCTGCATGGATTAATTATTTGGAAATTGGTTGTCCAGGCTATATCATATGATATGAAACAAAAGTATGCAAAGCAAACATGAGTTTCTTGCCTTTTATATATTAATTTTTAGGAAGGCGTATGATCTGAAACTGTCTCCACGTGCGACTTTGGCAAATGGTGGACGAGAACAATGTTAGTTAAAGTTTTTTCTGAGAGGTACACTTTACTATGTCTCTTTCTTCTTATTTCATCCCAATTATGCTCACAAGAACCCTAATGCATGATGTTTTATTGCACCAAAAACCATTCTCTTATTATTTATGTTGATGTCTTGCACCAAATACCTGCAGCAAAAAGTGGTTGTCACCATGTGGCTGCAACCATGATTACAACTAAAACGCATTTTCAGTTCTAGAGTTTCTCAGGCCTGTATGGAAGTATGAATTTTTTTTTGGTTGAAGGAATTGGATTATAAGAATGGATATAGGAATTGGACCGTTAAAACTATGTTTAGTTGGAGCTAGAATCTTAAGATGTTCTTTTATTTAATGTGTGTTTAAAATATAAAATGCCCCTTTTAGAATTGAAAACATAAATAGGAATGACTTTGTATGAATGAGCTTTAATTAAAGTTTTGAAAATTTATCACATTTCTTGACTAGTCACAGGCTCCTACTGATACAATTTAGTAGGATATTACCTTGTTATTTATGTGTGTTCCCAAAGACATTAGTTACTATTGATTCTTCCTCTTATTTTTGTAGTTTATTTTTTACTTAATGTCTCTGTCATATTACTTTTACTGCTCTGTAATTAGCTGTCTTATAAATTTTATTTTGTCTATTTCTAAAAAAATTTAAAATTTTTGATATGGAAAAGTTTTAACAAGAACTTCTATAATTGCTTCAAACAACTCCCCCACATCCACAAAAGAAAACTCTTACAACTTCCCCACATTCACAAAAGAAAACCCTTACAAATTTGAAACCATTCACAATCTATCCCATTCTATGATTTAAACTAGTAAAAAGTCAAGACCTATAGTAAAAAGTCAAGACCTATCTCTCCCCACGTGATATTTAATTTAATTTTCTTTACAACTGATAGGTCTTGCCAAAGGTTTTTGTAGCTTAGTGGCATAGAAACTCGTATGTAAGAGGAAAGTCGTGCATATAATCGTGCTTATAACCTCATGTCGTTAGTATATAAGTAGAAGTGAACATGGAAGAAAAAGGATGAACTTCTTATTTAGGCCTTGTTTCTAGGCCCCTCCTTGCCCATGGCATGAAACAAATTCACTTAAAAGAAACATTTCAACAACAATATGGTTGGAAAAAAAATTATAAAACATGTTGGATTCGAAATATGGTAAAATTCTCAACAAAAACATGGTGGATGGTTTACTTTCTGATTGAGAAATGTGAAAACCAAATGAAGATTTAGGAAATACTACTTCTGTGACTGAAGCTAGCATTTCACAATGTAGAATTGATACATGTTGGTTTTAATGTTATCTGGGGAAAAATTGTGCATGAGCTATTTGTAGAAGAATGTTGTTTTAGTAGTAGAATGTAAGAGTTTTGTTATCTATATCGAAAGCTCCAAATTCGCCATGATTGTATCTTACTTATTATACTTGTAGAGTGTCATATGGAAAGCAGTATGATTCCTGTCCAAAAACAAATATGAAGGAAACATAATACTTGTCCTTTTTTTCCTAATTATCTTAATACTATAAATTTAATTTTTTTAAATATAACTATACTTATTCTTCTTAGTCCAATAGCACATTTTTTTTAAGTACATGTATCCTTCTATTAGAAGCGATTTTACTTAAGGCACTGTCTGTTGGATACTATATGTGGGTACATCTCCCAGCAGGAATTCGAATATTGGTTTCACCATACTGGAAATAGAGCCGGCAAAACGGGCCAGCCCGTACCAGCCCGCACCTTTGCGGGCTGAAAAAAACCCAACCCTAACCCGCAGTGTGCGGGTTGCGGGCCAGCCCGCAGCCTACAAAATTTTTTTTTTTGTTTTTTAGAATTCATTACTTAATGGACTGATTTTAAAGAAGGCCCTCTAACGGCCTACAACAGAACTCAACTTAGAAACTAATGGGCCAATTGTCCATATACATTATACAAGTCCAATTGTCCTGCCCCCAATACTCAAATTAACTTCATAACTCAACCCATAACCTAATAGGCCAATTATCTACGTAGAAACCCAATTGTTCTACTACAATTATACATTATACAAACAACATAGCACTATATTACACCAACAGAGCCTACTACTGTCAACGTCTCAACCTAATACTTAGTAAAGATAGAAATAGTCCGATTGTCCACATAAAATTATACATTATACAACAAACTGAAGTGACTGAACCCAGCAGCCAGCACTATTAAACAACGACAGAATGAACAAAATTACAGAACCTTACATCCTTCAAAACAGAGAAAACAAAAGCCATTTTGGCATTTACTGGAATTCTGGAAGTGACCAAAAGTTCAAAAAGTGTAGTGATTAAACACATTATCAAAAAGAGTCAGTGTAATATGCTTCAAGTTCAGGATTCAAGCAGCTGGTTAAAAACTTCAAATTGGGGAAATTTGACAAATGAAAACATCAATTCATGTGGCATGCTGTGAAGTAGCATCTGAAGCAGCCTCAAAATTAATTGCTTCCTCCTTTTCCTCAGGTTCAGATGCATCTGCCACATCACATAAAATGGAAAAAATGTTAGATTAATAGTTCACACTTTTCTAAATTCCTCAATTACAAAATTATCAAGTATAAGGTAAATATTAAATGGACGCATATTACCACTACTAGGAAAACCAAGCATCCAATTACGAGTACAAATGAGAGCTTGAACATTCTCCGGAAGGAGACTGCTTCGATATTTTGTGAGAACTCGTGAACCAATACTAAAAGCCGATTCACTAGCAACTGTAGTAATCGGAATGCTAAGAATATCACAAGCCATCCTAGCAAGACATGGAAAACGAGGTGAATTAGTTTTCCAATAATCCAAAACATTGAATTTTACATACAAGTTGGGATCAAGTGTTCGTTCTTCCAAATAGTTGTCCAATTCAGATTTACACATTGTCGTTGTGTTTTTGCTCATGTTCTCAAGATAATCCTACATCATATAATGTTAAAAGTAGAGTATTAGTATAATTCTAATCAAATGAAAATAACATTAAAGAAAGAAAATGAAATGAAATATTCAAGAATTGGAAGCTTACAGCAAAACATAACAAGTAGTTGTCTTCATCACTTTTAGAGGAGGAGGAAGAAGGATGAATGGTTGTTGAATATGATTGCCATGAGGCTTGGTAATTAGAACTTGAAGAGGACCCAATAAATGAGACTGAAGATGATGCTGAAGTTCCCACATCAGTATAGTTATGAAACACATAATATAACTTCCTCTTAATGTGTTTAACCTTGGCATCACAATTTAAGGGATCAAGTTTTGCATAACAAAACTTAATGACATTCAACTTCATACGTGGATCAAGAACAATAGCAAGAGAAAGAATGTTACTATAATCACTCCAATATTTATCAAACTTTTCAAGCATTCTCACAGCCATATCTTGAATCACAATATCATCATGTTCCACATAAGATTTCAACATTAACTCAATTCTTGATATCTGCATGAAATACATGTTTGAAGTTGAATGTCATTAAGTTTTGTTATGCAAAACTTGATCCCTTAAATTGTGATGCCAAGGTTGAACACATTAAGAGGAAGTTATATTATGTGTTTCATAACTATACTGATGTGGGAACTTCAGCATCATCTTCAGTCTCATTTGTTGGGTCCTCTTCAAGTTCTAATTACCAAGCCTCATGGCAATCATATTCAACAACCATTCATCCTTCTTCCTCCTCCTCTAAAAGTGATGAAGACAACTACTTGTTATGTTTTGCTGTAAGCTTCCAATTCTTGAATATTTCATTTCATTTTCTTTCTTTAATGTTATTTTCATTTGATTAGAATTATACTAATACTCTACTTTTAACATTATATGATGTAGGATGATCTTGAGAACATGAGCAAAAACACAGCGACAATGTGTAAATCTGAATTGGACAACTATTTGGAAGAACGAACACTTGATCCCAACTTGTATGTAAAATTCAATGTTTTGGATTATTGGAAAACTAATTCACCTCGTTTTCCATGTCTTGCTAGGATGGCTTGTGATATTCTTAGCATTCCGATTACTACAGTTGCTAGTGAATCGGCTTTTAGTATTGGTTCACGAGTTCTCACAAAATATCGAAGCAGTCTCCTTCCGGAGAATGTTCAAGCTCTCATTTGTACTCGTAATTGGATGCTTGGTTTTCCTAGTAGTGGTAATATGTGTCCATTTAATATTTACCTTATACTTGCTAATTTTGTAATTGAGGAATTTAGAAAAGTATGAACTATTAATCTAACATTTTTTTCCATTTTATGTGATGTGGTAGATGCATCTGAACCTGAGGAAAAGGAGGAAGCAATTAATGTTGAGGCTGCTTCAGATGCTTGCTAGCTGCTGGGTTTAGTCATTTCAGTTTGTTGTATAATGTATAATTTTATGTGGACAATCGGACTATTTCTATCTTTACTATGTATTAGGTTGAGACGTTGACAGTAGTAGGCTCTGTTGGTTTAATATAGTGTTATGTTGTTTGTATAATGTATAATTGTAGTAGAACAATTGGGCTTCTATGTAGATAATTGACCCATTAGGTTCTGGGTTGAGTTATGAAGTTAATTTGAATATTGGGGGCAAGACAATTGGACTTGTATAATGTATGTGGACAATTGGCCCATTAGTTTCTAAGTTGAGTTCTATTGTAGGCCGTTAGAGGGCCTTCTTTAAAATCAGTCCATTAAGTAATGATTTCTGAAAAACAAAAAAAAAAAAAATTTTTTTTTGCGGGCTGCGGTCTGGCCCGCAACCCGCACACTGCGGGGTTAGGGTTGGGTTTTTTTCAGCCCGCACCGCCCAGCCCTCGGGCTGGCCCGTTTTGCCGGCTCTACCTAGGATACCAAGTTATTTGTTAGACAAAATAAAGATTACTAATAAACATTTTTTCCAAGGGTTAAAGGATCTATCCTTTATCAAGATTCCTCATCAAAAAATATATAATTACATCAAAACTGTAAATAAATAGGAATATGATCACCTTATAGAGTACTTTGTCCATGTAACATACCAATATTTTTAAACGCATTTTTTTAAAAAATTTACTTTGCTAAATTGAACGTTGTTTGGAAAATGACCTGGATCGACTTTTATCATTGGAAAGTAAAGTTATTTAAACAAAAGAACTTCTAAAGTTCTCGTCTAGAATTATAAATAAACTTTAGGGTAAAACACGCTAACCTTTGCTCTATTTTATTTAGATTATAAAAACCTGCACTCTATTTTTAAAATGTATACAAATCTTTCTTAAAATTAATGCCGAAGGTGTAAATTTGGCAATGAATAATTTCGTCCGGAGCATTTATAAAACTTATCTATTTTCAGGTGTAAAAATGACAATAAATTATTTTTTTTTTGAGCAGATTTAGCAACGCCGTTAAAAATTACTTAATTGTCGTTACTTTTTGAAATGTGAGACATACTTCTCTCTCTATATTATTTTAATATTTTTTTAATGAAAAAATATGACTTAGGCCACATAGAAAACATTTCGTACAGATGGAGAAGCATGTTGGGATCCATATTTCAAAAAGTAACGGCAGTTAAGTACATTTAATGGCGTTGCTAAATCTGCTCCAAAAAAAATAGTTTATTTCTATTTTTGCATCCAAAAATATGTAAGTCTTATGGATGTTCTGGATGAAATTGTTCATTATCAAATTTAGACCTAAAATTAAAATGGGTATTATACAAACATCTCTTATATACTATATTTCCATGGGCACCTCACTCACCCTTTCCAAATCTCCGAGTCTTCACCATCATCTCTTCCCTTTAAATGCTCGAAATTTATATTCAATTTATCCCGTCGAAACTAAATCAGTTCCATAGATTCATACAATCGTGGAAAGTGAATTTTTTGTTCATGCATGGAACATGTAAATATAATTACTAATATTATTATGATTCCTTATTTTACATCTACTTTCAAATTTAACTTCCTTCCTTGTATTCAAATCCTATTAATCACATATAATCATTTTTGAAGGTATGCTTATCCAACCTGTTTTTGAGCTAATTGGGTTATTTAGTGGGTATCACGAGTTGTCTAGTTTAAAGTTAATTAATTGGTGAAGATTGATTGGACCATATGAATGGATATAGCAAATGGACCGTTAAAACTATGTTTGGTTGGAGCTAGAATCTTAGGATGTGCTTTTATTTAATGTGCATTTAAAATACAAAATGCCAAAAATGTCCCTTTTAGAATTGAAAACATAAATATGGGCAACAAAAAAAAGAAAAGAAAAAGCAATTGAAAACATAAATAGGAATGACTTCGGGTGAATGAGCTTTAATTAAAGTTTTGAAAATTTATCATATTTCTTGACTAACCATGGGCTTCTGTGAATATAATTTAGTAGGATATTTCCTCTTTATTTGCGTGTGTTCTTAATGCCATTTGTTACTATTGATTTTTTCCTCTTATTTTGTTTTTTTTTTTAACTTTCTGTTTCTGTCATATTACTTAATAGTACTTTGAAATCATTTATCTTTCGATTTTATTTTATCCTTTCGAAAAAAAATTATGTTTTGATATGGATAAATTTGTAACCAGAACTTCTATATTAATTAAATTAATTTTCTAATATTATATTTAATTGGCAAAAGAAGACCATATTTAATTGGAAAAACATGTTTAAAATCACACCAAGGCAATTAATCCCAGAACATTGGAACTCCCAAAAGAGCCATATAATTCTATTGACAAAAAAAGAGTCATATAATTTCACCAAACATAACGCCCCTAGTAAAATGTTGAACAACGAGGAGTAACAACGTTAAAAACAAGAAAACAACGCCATGATAACACCATAAAATTCCATTAGTTCAAGAACTATTGATAATAGGCATTAGAACATAATGATTATAGACTAGAATCACTGGCAATATGTATAAAATAAGGTGGCACCCAACTTTAATATTAGATATTCGGTTTAAAAACTCACATAACATATGAAAATGCAAAATACCTACAAATTAAAACGCACATGTAACTTTATAAAAAAAAATGCATATATAAAATAATTTAATTTCATTAAATGAAATAATACCATATGCTTATTCAGGATTCCTACAAAATGTAAACACATAATTACTTTTTCAGATTTGATATTAAAAAACTAACCTGCCTTTAATCCAAAAACAAAGGTACCACTTAAAAAGCTAAGGCTGCACAACAAGAAAGTTAAAGCCAAAATTATAAATAATTAAACTTATTTCATGAAAAAATGAATAGTTAAACTTAGGCAATAATGAACACAATTTTAAAGAGAATAAATGAAATTTAAACGCATCACTAAATCACTTTCGGAATTGATTATGTCATAATAAGGCAAATAAAGTGGAATAATTGCTATTTCTTCAAAGGTTACTCCTTAGTCATGAAGGGAGATTATTCCGTTCTTTAAACAAAATTTAAGCGGTGAAATAACGCATTTCTCAAAAAACTTTCAACAACCCAACAAAAGAAAAGTAACTCACAGTCGAGGAGTTGTTGATGAATAGAAAAAAAGGCGTTGATAGCTCACCGTTGAAGAAGAATCGTCGTCAACGGCAAACCAATATGGCAACAGATACTCAACTCGGAGGCACTTTCATCAACCATTGAAGGCAGTAAATGAGTATGACTATATTGTGTGCCTCTTCTCTCCACTTTTATAATACCTCTGCAATTGTAGTTGTTAAATGATACAAAATGTAGAACCACCCTGCAAGGGTGGTTGAAAGCGACAGGCTTGACTCTATGAAAACCAAGGTATTAAAATCCGGACCGGGTATTGAACTGGTCGGGGTACTGGGTTAAGGGTTAGTGGGTCAGACCGGGACCAAACCGGTGAAAAATTGAAAATTTTAGACTTATAATATGAAAATCTAAAGGAAAAATAATTTTTTTTTTAAAAAAAATAGTAACCCGGACCGGACCGGTTTACCGGCCGGTTCGCTGGTTTCCGGGCCGAACCGGCCGGTCCAATCCGGGTTACAGAACCATGATGAAAACATTAGAAAGACATTATATTTGATATGTACAAAGGTACAAAGATGCGATATCATAGGGCAATACCGATGTAGCAAAGATGGGCAAAAGGAAAATTTATTTCCCTTATCTTTCACTAGAGGAGCTAGATACATGATTCAAAACAATCAATAAGATGCAATGACAGTGTTCAAATGGGTAGGATATCGCGATATCTTTTTAACATTAACGTGCATTCCGACTTGCCCTGAGATCACAAAGTGCGTGTTTGTTTAAGCTTTTTGCACAGTAAAAACGCACTTATTACGCAAGCCGAGAAAAAACTCCTCTCACATACTTACCTCGTATACCGTGAATCACGAATTATAAGCTCGTTTTGGACAAAAATAAGCCATTCCAAACACACACAAAATTCTGCAAGAAAACATAAACTCCGCGCGTTAGCCGTCCAAACATTTAATTTTATGCTGAGTGTTCAAATTGAAACTTGAAGGACTAATGATGGGACACACTATCTTCTAGGATAGATGATCGGCGATCTTTCATTTTGACATACCGCAACTTTTGTGGTCTCATTCGAGTGCTTCAAAACTACAAATAAAATAAAAATAGACATACATCAAATGGTCCGATGCTAACCTAACAAAACCACGGAAAAAAAAGGCTCGCACAACTTCAAATTTTGGATATATTATCGTACAATACACTGCACCAGTCCATACAATGGAAAAGAATCCCTAGTTTTTTAATTATAATAATATTTTATTTATAATAAAATATTATTTATTTTAAATTAAATTCATAATAATATATTTTTAATTATCAAATATTTTTTAATTTAATTTAAAATTATATGAACATATTTAATAATTATAATACATTTTTTTATTTATGAAAAAATATTTTTGTTTAAAATTTATTTCAAATTAATATTTTTTAATTATAAAAATATATTTTTTAATTTGATTTAATTATAAAAATAACATTTTACCAATTTTTTTATACATCAGATTCCACCGCTAAGATTGGAGATTATTATTGCTTTATTCTCCTTCGCAACTTTTTTTTTCACTTTAATTTATCACTATTTATATTTCTTTATTTTATACTATGCTATTATTTACATTTTATGTTATTATATTATATTATTTAATTTTATTTACATTTCATTTGTTTATTTACTTATTTAGCATTTATATTTCTTTATTTTATGTTATTTATTTCATCTCATTTTAATATTATTTTATTTACATTTCATTTATTTATATTGTTGTATTATTGTTATTTCATTATATCAATCTTTTATTTTCATTTGTTTATTATTACATTAATACATAATAATATTATATATGATTCTATTATGTGATCTATATGATCATGGGCTTATCTTTAGTTTACATTTGATTACGAATTTGAATTTACTTAATTTATTTTACAGTATTTTGATTTAATTGAATAGTGAAAGAAACCATAGTATTCTTAATTTTGTGATTTGGTGACCAGAAGTCACATTAATTTTGTAATGATTCTTTTATAAAAGAACATTATCGATTTCAACAAATGGCGTGACAATAAAATTTTTGTGGCACTTTGATTACTGGATTGTTATAAATATTAAAGCCCTGAAGGCTTGTGGTTCAAATACTGAATGATACAAAAGGGCTTTATAGCTTTGAAAATGTACTTTTACTATATATATATTGTCTTGAAGAAGAATAAATTGTAGAGAATTATGCCACTCAAAAGTAATAGTTTTAAAGGCTAATAGTCCTGAAGACTAATTAACATATTTTTCCATGATCACATATACACTATGCCTAAATTGATAATTAGAGGTAACAATGTTTCGTGATTTTAAATGATATTTAGATTTAAAATCATGAGCAATTATTACAATTTGGCAAATAATCTAGACTAGGTCTCAGATTTTCAGGAGAGACCCTCCCTGTGGTATCAAAGATATTATCAAAAATAATATGAACTGGCCAAAAAGGATCAAGAGATATTATCAAAAATATTAAAAGAGGCAAAGGGTTGCAAAGAAAGATATTCAAATTTATTATAAAGCCAAACAAAATAATCATAAGCCCAAAAGGCTATATATTGTTTAATTTTTATTATTGTTTAGATTTATTGTGATTAATTTGTGAGTGAGAAATTATTTTTTGATATTGTGATATTAATAAGTGTTCAAATTAATATTTGAAATTGTGCCAATTTATTTGCAAGTTAAATTTAAATATTATTGTGTGTGGATGTTCATATAATTCCATGGCCTTTAGGATCCCAACTCATGGTTAATCTCATTATACCTTATAACTCCCAAATTGAAAGGTTTCTAGTGCCTATTAATATAACCTCTAATTGTACAATTAAGTTGTTTAATTTTATTCTTTTTGTATAATTATACAATTTATTTGTAAAATTAAATATATGATGTGTGTGAATGTTATTCATACATTAATCATAATATGATGTGCGTGTGTGTGTATTGGAGTTAAACGAGCATGTTCATCTTGTCATTAATTGAGTTTCTCATGTCAATCTCCAAACCTGTCTCTATTTTCTTGGAATTTTTTCTTCTTCTTTGTTTCTTCACATACTTCCCATCAAACACTCAACTCATATACCCTAACATGAAGGTACTTTCTTCTATTATTGGCCCTTAATTTTTATTTTAGTTTTGTCTTTCATGGCTTTTCTCCTTTTAAGCGTTATTATGTTGCCTTATACTACCTCCGATCCTTCATATAATGTTAGTATATATGTATAGTTCTTTCTTAGTTCCCAAACCTTTCATTATTGGAAGACATATAAATACTTTGCAATTTTTTATTTTATTTTGGTATTGGAATGAAAGTAATTTTATGTGACACTTATGAGAAAAAGAAAAATCATATATCTATGTCACAATTGAATTAAGAGAATGGGAATTTATATAATATAATGAGAAAATTCATTATGAATAGGTTATGTTGATTTTGATTTGTTAGACAAAACCATTTTTATAATATGTGCAAGTTAAATTTATTGATGCTTAAATAGTCACTAATATAGATTTAGGCTTTTATAATGCCTAATACATAACGGTTATAGCTAATAAACGTTAAGTATATTGTCAACACCTGTTTCCATTTCGATATATACAGAATAATAGGAACAAAATTCCACAAGCATACAAAAAATTAAATAAATACTGATAAAAGCATTTGTTTATAGACCAAGGTCAAAATATAGAAGGCGACAATATTTGCAACATTTACAGGATATCCAAAAGTATTTTAAACATAGACTATCTATAACCACAAACTTTATCTTCAACTTGAGACATGTGCCTATCAATTCCCTTTGTCTACGTCCTTGCTTTTTGATCCACTGACACCCGCTGAGATGTTTGGTTTAGAAAAAGGGGTGAGATCCTAAGGAATCCCAATAGAAATATGCTATCGTTCATATAAAAAGTGAAAAGTAAATATGATATGCGCTATGTATGCACTAATTAATGAATAATATAACACATCATCGTCATATCATCATCACATTATCGTCATGTATACATGAGTAGGGCCCAGCCCTACTAATCGTACACTGGTAGTATTCTTACCCAACTCCTAGTGTAAGTGCATCTTTGGTACTAACTGCCCTTTCTAGGTAAACCATGTTGATTAATAAAGCACATTTACAAACAAGGATGACCACACAATCATATGAACTATGGCATCATGTATGAAAGATAATATTCCTACCTCAAGTCTCTTTCACCCTGTTTGGTGTGTCTTAAAAAGCGTGCCAACCTTCGGCTCCCAACTCGGTCCTAAAATATTAGATGGACAAGAATTAGTTTATAACCTATTCATGTACCATTTTAGACACTTATATAGTATTTATTGTGGTTATATTAGTTTATGGTGAAAATTTACCAAAATGCCCCTAGGACCCTGGCCTGGCCTTGCCGTACCTGGGCTGACTGTACTTTTTCCAAAATTTTGACATGGGCTATCTTGACATATTTTCGCCTAAGGAATCCATTTTTTGGGCTCAAAATTATCAAATTCAATGTCAAATTAAATTGCCCTTGACAGCCCTACTTTTAGGGTTTTAGGGGCATTTTCGTAATTATACCTTTTCGGGCTTTTCCGAAAAAGTGACCAACTGTAACCCCACCTAATTTTCCTTCCTGAATCTAATGGAACCATCAAATCATTGAAAATTCAACTCCTTCCCCCCAGAACAATGCTAGCCAAAACTCACCAAGAAAAAAGAGAAAATTGAAGTTTTGTGTTTTAACCTCTAAAGCTTGCACTTTTCCACTTCTAATCCATTTTTAAGTGATTTAAACACATACTAACTATGATTTAAAGAAATTTGGGCAGCATAACTCTTTAGGGTTAGCACTTTCCAAATTTACAAACTTAGCAACCAATCACCAAATCCAAACATAAACATCATTATCATCAACAACATAGTAGTATGGATTTGAGATTTATGAAGTTATCTCTTGAGTTCTTATACTTTCTCTCTCTAGGCATCCTCCTCTCTCTCTCCTTGAGCTTAAGATGAGCTTGCTAAACCATGGATTTCATAGAGAAGAAGAGTTTAGAACTTTTACAAGATTAGAAGAAAATCTTAAGAATCACAAGCCTTACCTTAATCTTTTTCTTCCTCCTTCTCTCTAGCTTGAGTTTCTTAAGCCTCCCTCCCTCCCTCCCTCCCTCCCTCTCTCTGTGTGTGTGTGTCTTGGTGGATGACAAAAATGAAGGAGGAAAAGAGATGACCAATTGTTTAAAATATATCTTCATCTTTCTTTAAGAAATATTAATTAAATGGTTTATTAAATGTGCTTGGTACTTGGCCTTATCTCCTCTTAATGGTGTCATAAGCTTCTCATTGCTTTTGGAATAATCTTCCCACCTTTTTGGCCCAAATGTGACGCCATTTAGGGTCCTCAAAAACCCAATTGAATTTCATTTAATCACCTTAAGCAATTACCCAGAATATATTATTTTATGACAATTCTCACATGTTCTTGTTTAAGATGATGACACTTGTACTTGATCTTATCCTTTTCAAATTTGTGTCATAAAATTCAATTAAAATTGAACAAATCTCTCTTCCCCTTTGGTTAGCCCAACACGCCATTAGGGCCCTTCATGCACACAATATGGGCTTCAATTCCATTGATCAAACCATATGTACAAAAATACTATTTTACTCTTAATTTGAACATGTGCACATACTTTATCAATTATAATTAAATCCCTTGCCTTAGGATAATGACACTTGGCATGCTTATGAGCCAAATAATTATTCCTCTCTCATATTTCTTTATTCCCCAATTTACACAATTGTCATTACATTTATTTCTTCAAATTCGCAACAATTGTCGATTTTGGCAGATTTTCTGACCAAATTTTGAAAAATCATAACTAAGTTTATAGACATCGTTTTAGAGTGATTCCAAAGGCTATGGAACCCTTATTGAGTCTAGTTTCAAGAAAAAATAATGAATTTTAGTAAGTTAGAAGCACATCATTTCCAGATTTCATTTCTTTGACCACTGCTCTAGAGATTTTCTAGATTTTCTGGGCTAAATTCAAAAATTCATAACTCTTTGTATATAGCTTCAAATAATTCATATTACCTACTAAATTAAAGCTTAGGATGTATACTTTTATCCTATAAAATTTCATAATTTTTACTCATCATTTGGTCTTCCAAAGCCACATGACAAACTCACTGCCTCACAGGCGATTTCACTGAAAACACTGTTCACATTTCAATTTCCAATATTTAATTATGTTCGTCGTAAATATTCACCATTTTATTGAATATATAACATAATTATAATATATTCTTGGTGAATAAAATTTAGGGTGTTACAGTTCTCCCCCACTTAAATAAATTTCCCGAAATTTGCGACACGTTTCTAACCATAAACTCTGGGGTAACACTTCTTTGTATGTCTTACTGACATCATTACAGCTAATAAAGATCTACTTATATAGAATAAGATCCCTAAAACTCCTTGATTGACTTTTTTCTCATAAATCATCATATCTGTCATCTGCACTGTTTTACGGTTCAATACGTCAGCGACAACATTAGCCCACCCTGGATAACATTTATATTTCAAGCCTTAATCTTTCAACAACTCTATCCACTTACATTGCGTCATATTTCACTCTTTTTGATCATATACACATTTCAATCTTTGTGGTCGCAGTACAACTCAAAAATTACGCCATAAAGGCAACATTTCTAGATTCAAAACAAACATTATTACCATCTACTCAAGATTATGGATGGAATAGTTCAATTCCCGAAGCTTCAGTTGACATGATGCATACACCCTCACCTAGATCGCATCAATTCATAATCCATTCCATGCCTACTTGCATCTGGGATTCAATGCCCTTCCAATCCATGCCAACTAGCATCATTAAAGACAACAAAGGTCTACTGTGGATATGAGATTATCAGTGTTGGTACTTTAATAAATTTTCATTATCATCTCTTCGAAGCTCCTCTCATAATCATCATCCTATGCATAATGTTGAGTTTTGAGAAATTTCGATATAGACACCGCATAATACTCGACAAGACTTAGAACACTGCATATCACAACCACAATTTATGGCCTTCTCAATTTAGTGTTGTTTCCACTTTACTAGGGTCCCTCAGGATCCCTTGCTATAAGACTACTGGCCCAGAAATGTTACCTCTAAAAGCCATGACTCACATTTCTTGACTTGACATAGAGTTGTTTTTCCCTCACCATGTTCAATTCTATTCGCAATTGTTACTCACGTGTCATTTGCTCCTTGAGTTCACCAATAGGTTTTAAACCAACCATATTTCGAGGATTACCATTAAGCCATGCAATAGTAGACAAGCAAGTCCACTGGTGATTCATGTCCCTCAGCATTCATTATACCATTCATTTATACATCGACTGTGACAACCTGGGCACCCGTGGGTGTAGGCATAGTCTATTCATATGGGGATCTATGCATACTTATCAATTCTACTACCTTATCTATGATAGCCTATTCATATACTCCAAAACAAATTCCAGAGAATTCGTTAGCCTACCAGGCTGTCAAAACACAATTCCCTACTATTCTTTATTCATACCTTCAACACACTATCTTCTATCCACCAATCGACTCCTAGTAAGCCTCAAGTTAGTAGAATAGTAGGTATATCAACTATCAGGATACTTTACCCTTATTGTACAGGGAAACCAAAAGCCATTCATACATTTTATTCTCTATATCAACCTTGAGACCCTATCTTGTTGCTACCTTTGTTCTATAAAGAACTATTCTCATGCAATAAGGGAATATTCTATTATCAAGTTCTTTCCCTATGCTAGATTAGCAACTAGGAACCTCAAGAAACCTCATACATATTTTGATTCATTCGAGTACTATGTTGTAGCACCTCAGACCATCCAGGTCAATTCAAATTCCTAAGAAATCAGTTCAACGATTGTGTCTGACTCTTGGATCATAATTCCACGCCTAAAACCTCAGCATTAGCTGAGCTAGAAAATCACTTTCCTCAACTCCACGGTTTATCTCTAATACAATATGATTCTGAATAAATTCGCCACCTAAGGACATACTAGTCAACTAGGTCTTGAGGCCTTTGGACACGCAGGTCTACTATAATATCCTGCGTGTAAAATTTTACAGCCTAGGGTCCCTAACCCAACTTTTAGGTCCATCATGAAATTAGAACCCTAACATCACATACATTGAAAATCGTTTTCCTCAATAATACCTAATAGATTCTCTACGATTCACGATTAGTAATGCCTATTCTAATCTCCATGGTATTCGGGTATTATCCTCAAAACATTACTGTTGCTGAAGGTTTAATACTATCCACAAGGTTCATAAGGTTTAACCTTTCATCATGGAATAAAACCATAATGTAACTAATTCACATTTTGATTAAAGCATTATCTTAGCTTAGATCAAATTCAAGCCTATCCTCAACCATCAGTATCATCAGATCAGATCATCTAGGATCAATTTACTGTATATTCACCCCACATCATGTATCACATTCTAATACCTCAAATAACTTTAGGCCATATCAAATGCCTAAGAAGTCAACGCAGCTAATAAGTCTGATTTTCATATTACCATTCTCTCAATCACATCTTAAAACATCAATTTTATTAGAGTCAAAATCATATTACCTCAATCATCCCTATCATCCCCTCCATCTTTCAGAAGGATTTAGGGAATTTACTGACCACTGACCTATCCTCTATTCTCTCTATTTTGTTCTCATCGAGAACTGGCTTCCAAATTTAATCAAGTATCAAGCATCACTAGGGAGTGTATACAGTAAATATTTAATTAAACTCGAACCATACATTACTCCTATTGAATCGCTATTAAAAGAAGCCGTACCTTTAATAAGTTCAGGAGATTTTCTGGCCTCCTTCTGATATATCATATGTACCTTATGAGCTCCTGGTCTAGTCTCCTCTAACTGTTGCCTTTGTGGGCAATTCTTAGCAAGATGCCTTGGTTCTCGACACTGAAAATAAGTCCAGCTAGCTGGATCCCATCCAGTTGAACTGTATCTTCTTGACATATCTCCACATGATTTATCAGGATGATATGGCTTGTGACACCACCAGTATCTCCTACCCTTAGTGGAATTTTGACTTCTGTGGCCCCCAGCTTGTTTTGTCTGATTATAGTTTCTTCTGGACAATTCATCCTGATCTTTTCATTTTTGTGACGAACTCCCACTACCAGACACATCCCTGTAGTCATCGTTTCTGTCACGATGAAAGTTTAACATGTCATTATCGATGAGTCGACTCTCTTCAACCGTCTTGGTGAACACTGTGAAATGTTTAGAAATCAATTTGTTTCTCAATTCTAGCTTTAACCCTTATAGCAATATATTGGAGCTCTTTTCCTCGTCATGCCAATGTCTTAGGTATAAGGAATACCGAGATAATCGAACATAATGTGCCAGGTACTTATCAAAGCTTTCTTCATTATCTTGTTGTATGTTGAGGAATTCATTTTCTTTTGCTAACTTGTCTGGTTGAGAGAAATATCTTTCATTAAATTTTCCTTGGAACATTTCCCATGTTACTAGAATATTCCATACCTGTAGAATTCACTCTGTATTCCTTCACCATACATTCGCCTCTCCCTCTAATTTAAGAACGGCTAGCTAACCTTAATATCATTATAGCATATTAGTCTGGTAAAAATTTGCTCCATTGCGGATAACCATTCTTCTGCTTGTAGGGGATCAAACCTCCCTTGGAAAGTAGGAGGTTATTGTTTCTCAAATCGTTTCACCTATGTTTGAAAAACATTTGCTTCATACACAAGCATAGGTAGTGGCTCCTGATGAGGTTGCGTAGGTAGATTATGTTCACCTTCATGTCTTTTAAGATATTCTAATCTTTCCTGTCCCTGTCGTACCTTACGTAATTCATCTCTAAGATCGTTTATCATGGTTTGTTGTTGTGCCATCCTACTCCGTATTTAGTGTGTAGAGTTAAGGCTATCTTCCCAATTTGGGTCATAATATCTTTCCCTTATATGCATCATCTTGGTACCTCGCTAAATGAAAATAGGGAAAAATAAATTTCCATATTGATGTAAGGGTATTTTCATCATTTCATAATAATTTTGGGTATACAAATATGTCATTTGTAACATGCATTAGCTATTTACAGTAGTTACAGAAAAGCAAGAAACATTACACAACCTAAACTACTGTACGTGACATTAATCCCTTTTATATTACATAACTCTTAAGTTATAGGCAACTTCCCAGGGGATCACCCATCCTAGAATTACCCTGGGTCGAGCACGCTTAACTTTCTTGCCCTCGTGTAAAAACGCATATACTGGCTTTATCTACTTCTAACCATTGATGCCTTGAGACTATCCTTGTCTCAAAAATCGTGCCTATTGTCTCCAGGCATTAAAAGACTGTGTATGGTCTGCATATCAATGCTAGTACATACACAATATCAATTTTGATGCCATTATCAAAACTGTTACTATCAGTGTTCTGATACCGTTACTGCGTGCATCGATTCTTCTATCCAGTGCACTAATCCTATTGATACCATTGACTAGGCATCGGTACCTCCTTTACATGTGCTGATTCTATTGTTGATACCACTAACACCACTTTGATATCGCTGGTACCATCCTGTTACCACTATTATGAGTGCGGGTGTCGTTGCTATGTGCGCTGAGCCATCAATACCATCAATTGGGTACTGGTATTGCCTCTGCATGCACACTGATACTACTACTTCCTGATACCACTGATACCATCATGATATCATTTCTAAGTGAGCCGGTACCACTAATACTACTATCTGGGTATTGATATCATCTTAGAGTGCCATGATACCCTACTCCCTTATACCATTGTTACTGTACTGATACCGCTGGTACTCTCCTGATACTCGTGGTCCCTTCCTCAGATCGGTATTACACTACTTGTTGCCCTCCGTGTAACCCCTTGCCTTAATAAGCATAATTATAATTCAAAATTCAGAATTGAAATGAAATAGAGACCAATAATAATAAAACTCACTTTCAATCCCTTCCTTACGGTAGGGTTTTCACAAACATTTTCAAAATTTCTTCCTTCCCTGGTGTCAAATTCCATACCTCGAATATAATTACCCTGTACAGTTGAATCACATTTAAACATATCAGAGTGTGAAACTGAAATCCTGGCAACCCCTGGGTCATGTATATACTAACTATCCGGTTTATAATTTCCAACTAGGGGATTACATACTGTAATCAAAATATTATTTATATTCAAAAATAATATACAGTAATCCCAAAATCCAAAGTGGATAGCCAACAATCCCAAAACTAAATATCTTTGCAAGGTTCTAGCCGCTCCTAGTCGTCCTTTCCTCCTTGGAGCCACTTGCCCTGTTTGTAAGGTTAGTCAATGAAAAGAATGAGATTCAACAGAATCCTAGTAGTAATAAATCACTCATACAACATGTAATCACATAGCATGTAAGTAAATCATCAAGCAGCATCACAACATAAAACACAGCACGCAGGCTGCCATATATGCACACAATCACATAGTCTCATTCCCCAGATTCCACCGCCTCGAAGGTATGATCCTCCCACCGTCTCCACCGATGGGCCGCAGGTGATCGACCCACAAACAATGATCAGACAAATAAACAATGTATCACATATAGTATAAGGGAAAGAGTCACTACCTTGTTCTTTCCTGACTTGCTCCGGCACAGTTCGTTCACGACCAGGGAAAATGTCAAAGCCTATAGACCAAAATCAAGGACGATAGGTTATTCTCTATTCCAAATTATTTCTTTTTATAATACTTAAGGTTGGTTATCATTTGAACTCTTTAAGTGGCTATTGGAAGCCAAGACATATGCCTAAAGGGTTGGGAACACTTAACCAAAGATCACTTTTTCTGAAGCTTAACATTGATTTTTGGACTCTGACACTGTAATATCCGAAAATGTACTCAAGGGCTAAATGTACAGAATAGATGGTGGGATTAGTGATAGAATTACCTCTGGAAATTTTGTTATGACTTTAGTCAAGTTTCACATGCAAGATTGGCAATTAAATATTATATTGCAAGATGATATTTTACAAGATCATCTTCTTTTTCAAAAGGCCATGATTCACGTATGACAAGAGGGAAAAGTATGAGTAAATACATATTGGCTACTACATATGACATGTGAAGGCAATTTGACCAAGTTGTAAAAGATGATGACTAAGTCAACAATTTCAACTAAAGAAGTAATATTTGAAGAGTTGAAATTATGATTAATTGAAGAAGCCCTTTTGGCTATTCCATGGGCTACAATTCGTATGGCATGAAGAGGAAAAGAAAGTATGTTGAATTTAGTCAACAATCACAACTAAAGTAAGGAGGTAAATATTGATAATCCAAGAAGCTTTCTTTTGGTTACTTTAAGAGCTATTTTCGTTGCAATAAAGAGAGAAAGAGAAACACATGAAAGACCAAGTAAGGAGAAGAGGACTTGGTCAATAATTGTAGGCCAAACATAAAATGAAATCTTGAATGCAAAGGGCAACGATTTCGGTCAAAAAGGGAGGAGGAAGGAAAGAGAAAAGTTGAAGAAAAATATACTTAGTTAATTCACCATAAGTGCATGACCAAGTGAAGTAATTTTCACCACAACTCTTGTAACCCCCATCACGATCAAGGCCGAGATTAGTGTTTAATAAACATAATCATGTTGAATTAGAGACCATAAGATGCTTTGGGACTTATTTAAAAGCAAATATCCCAAAGATAGGGTTTACAAAAACTTTTCTAAAATACCATCAATAATGGTCTCATATTCACATTACAAATTCACGATTGGCCTGTTTAGGTTGATTTCATTCATACATATCAGAGTATACAGTAAATTCCCGACACACTCGGGTTTCATTAATCGATAAAGGGTTCTACAAAGGCTCAAAGCCCATAATTCAAACCCTTAACTTAGGGATTACACCAAACTAGTCACACATCCCAATACATATACAAATGATCAAAAATATCCAAATGATTTACAATGATAACCAATAACCAAAATGGAACTCCTAACATGGAGCTCTACCCGCTCTTCGTCACCCGTTTGCCTTTCGATCCTTCAGCCCTGTCTAAAACATGGTTTTTGGGAGAGTGAGATTCTAAGGAATCCCCGTAGTGTCAAATCTATCATAGTATGCACAACAATAAGGCATGAAATCAAATCATTATCCACACAAGCAACTACAACGGCAGTTCAACGGCAATGGTTAGTATGACACATGTCATTTCTTACGATTGCTCACGCTGCATTGCACAATACAATCCACACAATATATTTCACCACAGCTGGGATTCATATAAACATTTCATAACGCATGCCACACAGGCAAAATACATACAACCCACGGCTGGATTCACAAATGTCGCCCCACGGGTTGGATTCACAAAGATCCATGTCGATTACAACGGCAGTCCAGCGACCGACCTAGAGATAACCAGCGTCAATCCCTATACAGCTCACACTGACCTGCTCACGCTGAAATGGATCATAGCACATTCACAGTTCACAAATCACATGATAAGTTATGCATACCAAATCATCATACACAACATGAGAGAAGAGTCACTACTTGAGTCCTTCCGGGCGTTCCTTGGCACCGGTCTCTCCCGCGTCGGGCAAATATCGTATCCTAGAATCATAATTAGGGACGAAGAGTTATTTCTCTATTCTAATTCTCAATAACTTCTTAACACTTAATTGGTTATCATTAATACTCTTTAAGTACTCAAGAATACCTCTAACAATAGCCCTAAGGGGTTGGAAGACTATCCCCAAAGATCCCCTTTTGAAGACTCAAAACTGATATTTTCCACTATTTCACTCGAGTGAAGACGGCCTCACTCAAGTGATGGTACGACCTGCACTCGGGTGACAGAAAGTGAAGGCTAGCGAGTGAACACCTGAGAGCACAAGAAACTTTTCAGAGAACGAGAACACTCGAGCACTCAGGGCCTCACTTGAGTGGTAGCTAAATGCCATACTCGAGCACTAGAGAGTGAAGTCCAGGAAGTGAGGACCCGAGAGCAATTTGGAACTTTCAAGGATCCGGAGCACTCGAGCACAGCCTATAGCACTCGAGTGAATACCACTTACCCGTGAGTGAGAAGGCACACTCTTACACTAGAATCGCGAGTGACAACCCGAGAGGTAAGCCTTTGGTGTCTAATACACGAGCACTTGAGTGAGAGGAGGCTCACTCGAGTGATGTCCCACTTTACTTACAAGTGGGGCAATACTTGCCCTTACACATAGAAGTGCAACAAGAACACAAGAAGCAGAACACGAAGTTGCACTACCACACTTGAGTGGAACTCATCCTCACTCGAGTGATGTTCATCCTGCACTCGAGTGAAACCCATATCACTCGAGTGATTCTATCAGAACCATAAAACGTAGAAAACAGAGGTATTTTCTAAACACTTGCCCAATTGATCCCAATGGACACAAAACCTTTACCTAAAGCCACTCCCCCAAAAAAACACCCAACAACCTCAATGGGATCATCAGAATCATCATAATCCTACTCCATTATCATGCTTTGGGTTTTGGGCAACAAAATCAACAAAACACCAATCTCATCCACACATCACATTTCAATCACCAATCAATCTATCTATCATAAACTCATTCCAAGGTACCATTCTCATGCCAAAAACATACCAAATGAACAGTGGCACTCATTTTCGGATTCAAGCCAAAATTTCCAGAAATTACAAACTAATCTATTTGGCATAAAACTTAGATAGATAGATTAGGTTCACTTACCTCTTTCACTTTGCTAAAGGGATTTCTTGGTTCACCAACCTCCAAAATTTCGTGTGGGCTCAAACCAATGCCAATGGCCAAACTAAAAACACCAAAATGAAGCTCTCAACTTAGGGAACAACATTAATACATGAAGTTTAGTTAATGGAGTCCAATTCCTCACCTTAATCACCAGCTTTTCTTCCTTCCCTTGCCCTCAACAATGGCGCCCAAATGCTGAAGAGAAGAGAGAGAGAGAGAGGACGAAAGTGAGAGAGAGAGAGTGATGAGTGAAGATGAAGGAAAATGATCACTTTTCCCCTCCCCGTACCTCTCATGTCAGCTGAAACTAGGAGGGAGGAGAGAGAAATATTTAAAAATTCCTTTGACTTTTCCTATTTCTCCCTTCCTCTCACTTGGACACATGTCTTACTCCCATTGGTTCTCATACAATAAGCAACCAATTAGTTACTCTAATCCCTCCATTAGCCATTTAATCACATCTCATTTTCCTCTTAGCTAGTAATTAATTTCCCCATTAATTACCAACTTATGGCCAATATTTCCATTCTTCCAATTTTTCACTAATTATGACATATTAATTAATATAGCCATAAAACAGATAATTATTCCAATTAAATTCATAATTATCCATAATAATCATGATTAGCCCATAATCAAAAATTGGGATATTACAACTCTTCTTTACTTTTGCACCATATTTTCGTTTGGACTTTAAGTGATAAGGGAAAGGAAAAATCTGATCAATTATCACTCTCTCTCTCTCTCTCTCTCTCTCTCCATCTTCAAGTCGGTTTGCAGCAGCAAAAATGTAGAGGAAGAAAAGCAAGGTTTCAAGGTGAGCTTAATCTTGATTTTTCACCTTCTTAACCTCATCTATAGCTGAAGTGACCTTCATGAAACTTGTTCCTCTCTTCCTTAGCTTCATTTGGTTTTTGTTTTTGAAGAAGAGGAGTTTTCAGCCACCTTGCAAGAACAAAAGTTGAAGAATCAAGAAAAGAACACAAGAAGAAGTAAGAGGTGAGTAATAGCATTATGTTGATGTATATGATGCTTTAATTGGCTGAGTTGTAGTGGGCTATTGTGATAGCCCTAATTTCGGTTTTTAGGGTATATTAGGGATCATTAAGCTTTCATCCTATGTATGTGCTTATATGTTGGTTTGGAGGCAAATGAGAAAAGCTTAGTGATTAGATAGTGAAGTGGTTGTTTGTTGTGAAATACCCTAAAATTCTGCCAAAAAAGGATATGGGGAATGAGTGAAAATTTGTTCATTTTGATGTTACCATTGTGTCCTATACAAAAATTTTGTGGGAATAGGTTTGGTTGTTGATTTTGGAGTCATTGGTTAAAAATTGGAAAAACTGTCAAGTGAAACTCTGTACAGGGTAGTCAGGTTGTCTAGACGTTTTGAATGGGCAAATGGTGTCTAAAAATTATGAAATTTTCTAGTCTTAAATTTCACATTCCAAGCTTCAAAATGGATATATAATTTGTGTCATTTCGTCTTTTTTACTGGGAGTAATGACTGTCCAAAGTTTGGGATTAAAATTGGAATTTGTTTTGGAGCAGTGGTGAATTTTGTGAAATTCTGTAATTGAGTGGTGATTTCTGGTAATGATTCATATTTTTCCTATGAAGGGGACTTCAAGAGCTTTCAATAGGCTTTGGGAACACCTCATTTTTATTTTTCTAGAATTAGTTATGATTTTTCAAAGATGCTGAAAAATTCTGACAGATTGGTCACCTATGCGAAAATGGAAGATTTTATGGCATAATGTAATATTGTGGAACTTTAAGGTTAGAAATTAGCCTTTTAGGTTAATTGACCACATTAGCTCCTTAGTTGACTTGATTTAATGACCATAATGATAATCAACCCCAAGTATTATGAGTTATTAAAGAATTGGAATAGGTAATAATTCGTCGTCCTTAATTTTGGTTTATAGGATTCGATATTTGCAATATTTGTGATCCACCGCGCCAAAGCACAATCGAAAAGAATAAGGTAGTGACTCTTTCTATTATACTGTGTATAAAGCGTTGTATGTATGTTGTCATGCATTGTGATGCTTTGAGATACTGCTGCCATTACAGTGAAAGCTGTCGCATTGAGCATAGAGATTACAGCGAAAGCTATTGCATAGTGTATACAGCCGTGAGTGCTGTCATATGTGGCATGAGCCATGTATCATTGTGTTATTGCTAAACGTGATCTTACATGCTGTGTGTTTATATACTGTATGAGTAATTTGTTACTACTGAGATTCTCTTGAATCTCATTCTTTCCATTGACTAACCTTACAGACAGGGCAAGTGGCTCCAAGGAGAAACAGACGACCAGGAGCGGCTAGGACATTGTAGGGATATTTAGTTTTGGGTTGCCGGTTATCCATTTTGGATTTGGGGTCACTCTATAGTTTTGGAATGTAAGTATGATTTTGGGATATAGTAGTTATGTAATCCCTAAAAAGAGAATCTTGTAAACCCTTAGTACCTATGTGACATCTGGGGGTTGCGAGATTTTTGTTGTACACTCTGATATGTATTAATGTGATATAACTGCACAAGATAATTATATTCGAAACCTGAACTTGAGATCAGGATTGGGAAACGTTTCAAATGAATTTGTGAAAACCCTACCATAAGGAGGGAGTTAAAAAAATGAGTTATAAATTATCCGTTGGTCTCCAATCCATTTTAGTTATGCATTATCGAATTATAATTACGCTTATTATGGCAGGGGGTTACAGACACTCAAGTGAAGATGGCCTCACTCGAGTGATTTTGTGATTGGCACTCGAGCATAAAAGATCACTCATGCGAGTGTTTGGCTGAGAGCACCAATTGAAACAAGAAATACTCACAGCACTCGAGTACTAGGCCTAGCACTCGAGTGATGGCCTCATGCTCACCCGAGTTCAACCGAGTGAAGCCCAGGAAGTGTTTACCCGAGAGCAACATAATCCTGGACTGAAAAACATACTCGAGCACCACCTCTGGTACTCGAGTGATAACCAATATCACTCGCAAGTGACGAAGTGCACCCTTGTTTCCTACCTGAACACTTAATCGAATTGCTAAAAGAAAAGGAAGAAATGACGCTGCACTCGAGTGAGGCTATCAGAAGTGAGAGTCACAGCAGCTGACAGAATTTTCCAGATTTGCCAAAACTAATTCCAATGGTTCTAAAACTTCTACCAAATCTCATTCCCATGTAAAATATCATAAGGAAACTATTGGGAACACTAAAATAACCAAATTCCTATTCAATTAACACATACTCTATTTTTAATCAAAATGCAACACAATTCTCTAAATTATCAAACCTCCCAATCCAATTTCAAACTAAATCCATTGGCATCATAACACAATTTACCACCTATTCCATCACAATGCACTAACTAATTCATTCATTTCAGAATTAAGCCAAAATCAAGGAAAAATCCAAAGTTCTCAAAACTTAACCAATGACCAAAACAATTATACCAAAATACTACAAATGCTCACCTCTTCAACTTCCAATGATTAGCTTCTTGATTCTCTAGCTTCCAAACTTGTGCAAACTCCAAAACACCTTCTTTCAAAATTCTGAAACCATAGGATTAAAGCTCTCAACCTCTTGAACAACATTAATGAAAACCATTTGAGCTAAAGAGAGCCTTCCACATGTCAAAATCCTACCTTTTCTTTTCTCTTTCTTCCTTCTCTTGTGCGAAAATGGAGAATGATGAGAGAAAAAGTAAGGAAATGATGAAGATGCAGATTTTTCCCTTTTCCCATGCACACCAACTTGCCACTTGTCATGATCTTGGTTCACCTTCTATGATCACACATGAAATCCTATACATGGAATCCCGCCCCATTGATCACTCAATCCTAGCCATTATTCCTTAAATTACCAAGGAGTTTCCTCTTCGGTAACTAACCAATTGTCCTTAAATTTCCCATTTTGCCCCTGCTTATCACAACATTTTCTAAATCATCATCAAGCACATTTTATATCACAATTCACATTACATACTTCAAAAGTATTTAATTAACAATAACTACACTACTCTTGAAGTCATTAGCCCTTAATCCCAAGTTGGGGCATTACATTCCGGGTACTTAAAATTTCTCAAGGCTGACTCACAAATCGGGAAGATACACTCCATTGGAATCTCCTGTCCGTGCATATTTCCTATCACTATGCAAACAAAACCATATCAGTATACCATTCTAGTAATGTCAGAACCGCTTATTAGCTCTGCCAGAACCGCTTGGATTCGATACAAAAAATGTAACACCCGTTTCCATTTTGATATACACAGAGTAATAGGGACCAAGTGCCACATGCATACAGAAAAGTAAATAAATATTGATAAAAGTATTTGTTTACAGACCAGGGTCAAAATATAGAAGGCGACAATATTTACAGGATATCCAAGAGTATTTTAAACATAAACTATCTATAACCATGAACTTTATCTTCGCCTTGAGACACATGCCTGTTAATTCCCTTTATCTATGTTCTTTCCTTTTGATCCACTGGCACCCGCTGAGATGTTTGGTTTAGAAAAAGAGGTGAGATCCTAAGGAATCCTAGTAGAAATATGTTATCGTTCATATAAAATGGAAAAAGTAAATATGATATGCGCCATGTATACACCATTTAATGAACAATATAACACATCATTGACATATCATCATCACATCATCGTCATGTATATATGAGTAGGGCCCAGCCCTACTAATCATACACCAGTTGGATTCTTATCCAACTCCCAGTGTAAGTGCACCTCTGATACTAACTGCTCTTTCTAGAAAAACCATGCTGATTAATATAGTACATTTATAAACAATGGCGACTACACAATCATATGAACTATGGCATGATGTATGAAAGATAATGTTCCTACCTCAAGTCTCTTTCACCTCATTTGGGTGTATCTCGAAAAGCGTGCCAACCTTCAGCTCCCAACTCGGTCTTAAAATATTAAATGGACAAGAATTAGGTTATAACCTATCCATGTACTATTTTAGACACTTCTATAGTGTTTATTGTGGTCATATTAGTTTATGGTGAAAATTTACCAATATGCCGTCGGGACCCTGACCCAACCCCGCCGTACCTAGCCCGACTGTACTTTTTCCAAAATTTTGACATGGGCTATCCTGACATATTTTTGCCCAAGGAATCTATTCCGAGCTCAGAATTACCAAATTTAATGTCAAATTATGAAATTGCCCTTGACAGCACTACTTTTAGGGTTTATGGGGCGTTTTTTTAATTATGTTTTTTCAGGCTTTTCCGAAAAAGTGACCAACTTAACCCTACCTAATTTTTCCTCCTGAACCCAATGGAACCATCATGTTATTGAAAATCCAACTCCATCCTCTCAGAACAGTGTTGGCTAAAACTCACCAAGGAAAAAGGGAAAATTGAAGTTTTGTGTTTTAATCTTTAAATCTTACACCTTTCCACTTCTAATACTTTTTTAAGCCATTTAAACACATTCTAACAATGATTTAAAGAAATTTGGGCAGTATAACTCCTTAGGGTTAGCACTTTCCAAATTTACAAACTTAACAACCAATCACCAAATCCAACCATAAGAAATATCAACTAAATGGTTTATGACGTGTGCTTTTTACTTGACCTTATCTCCTCCTAATAGTGTCATAAGCTTCTCATTACTTTTAGACTAATCTTAACACCTTTTTGGCCTAAATGTGACGCCACTTAGGGTCCTTACAAACCCGATTGAACTTCATTTAATGACCTTAAGCAATTACCCAAAATATATTATTTTATGACAATTCTCACATGTGCTTGCTTAAGATGATAACACTTGTACTTGATCTTATCCTTTTCAATTATGTGTCATAAAGTTAAATTAAGATTGAACAAATCTCTCTACCCCTTTGGTTAGCCCAACACGCCATTAGGGCCCTTCATGCACATAATATGGGCTTCAATTCCATTGATCAAACCACATGTACAAAAATACTATTTCACTCTTAATTTGAACATGTGCACATACTTTATCAATTATAATTAAATCCCTTGTCTTAGGATAATGACACTTGGCATGCTTATGAGTCAAATAATTATTCCTCTCTCCTATTTCTTTATTCCACAATTCACACAATTGTCATTACATTTATTTCATCAAATTCGCAACAATTGCCAATTTTGGCAGATTTTCTGACCAAATTTTAAAAAATCATAACTAAATTTTTTTACATCATTTCAAAGTGATTCGAAAGGCTATGGAATCCTTATTGAGTCTAGCTTCAAATAAAAATCTGGAATTTAGTCAGTTGGAAGCATATCATTCCTAGATTTCATTTCTTTGAACGCTGCTCTAGAAACTTTCCAGATTTTCTTAGCTAATTTCAAAAATTCATAACTCTTTGTATATAGTTTTAAATGTTTCATATGACCTATAAAATTAAAGCTTAAGATGTCAACTTTCATTCTGTAAAATTTCAAAATTTTTACTCATCATTTGGTCTTCAATAACTACATGGCAAACTCACTTCCTCGTAGGCGATTTAACTGAAAACACTGTTCACCTTTCAATTTCTAATATTTAATTCTTTTGGCTGTAAATATTCACCATTTTATTGAATATATAACTTAATTACAATATATTCTTGGTGAATAAAATTTGGGGTGTTACATATATCGAGGCGGAGGTCACGTAAAAATATATAATGCTTAAACATAATAGTTAATTATGCGCATCGTCATGTATTACGAGACAAAATTCACGAAAACACAAAAATAACGATTGTAGTTAATAACTGTAATTTATTTAGTGACAAAAATGATGGGTCTTTTGAAACAACCATCATTTACCACTTACAAATGATTCGACCTCCAACCCCTTATATCAGCGAAGACAAAACATAACAATTTCCAGAAACAGCTGTTATGTAACACTTTCAAATGATCTGGCTTCCCCAAGTACCAGTTCATTGGTCATAACCCTTCATAACGTCGTCGGACCTTCATAAGTCATAACCCTTCATAACATCTGTTATATATTTATTTAAACTAACCTATTCCTTGTGATTTTACTACGTTTCTTTATCAGCCTCGTCCTTCTCTCTATCATGTTAACATCTCAAGGAGATCCTCCGCCGCCACCGCCACTACCACCACTTCCCCTCCTCCTCCTCCTGAAATAGAGGCTAGGATGCAATTACTGCCAAGCCTTAACAACCGCACAAGGCGTCTCACGGCATATGCCAATGACCTAAAAAGGAAGTTGAACCTCATACTTCATCATAATGAGGTTGAATATGACATGCATTTAGATCCTCATCTCCTTCCTCTAATGATGAGAATGAAGAGGATGAAGAGGAGGAGGAGTATGGCAGTAGTATTGGTAATGATAATTGAACACCACTATTGTATTTTTAAAATATTTACAAAATAGATTAAAAAAACAACTTCATACTTCATGGTGATTAATTAGTAATTGTAAAGTATTCCTTTACCATGGTTCCAAAAAACCAACATACTTAACAATTCTAACTTAATAAACGTAAATTGAAGCTTACGAAACATTTTCTCTTCCCCTCGCAGATCGACTCTAGGTGCCTCCTCGTTACCTAATGATCGTCAAGAGAACCAAGTACCCTTCCATTAAGTCCTGTTCAACTTCTAACGTGTTCAATGATGGTTCTTTTCTAACCCTTCATTTGTTTCAGATGTCTATTTAAACTCCTTATTTTCATTTGTTTTCCATACATTTTTTCATCGTATCCTCTTTTTTTTCACTCAATCGCAAAGATGAAACATCATGCAGAAGAATTTCTAGAAAGCTCTCAGTGCCATCCTTTACCTCCTCCTCCTCTCCATTATCAGTTATCGTCGCCTTCGCCTCCACCGCCTCTATATCCTATGCTTCCACAACTGGAGGTAATACTATGGTATGCAAAACTCACTGATCATGCAATAAGGAGGCTTTCTTTATACCTCTCGAGTATGAATGGAAGGTCAATCTCATACTTGATGAGTATGAGATTGGCCATAATCTCGACAATGATCCAAGCCACTCTTATGGTGACAAGTAGCCTAATGAACTATCCACTGTCTGTTTTTTAAATATACTATTGTAAAAAAAATAACATAACAATGATTATAGTTACTATAAAACAACTATTATGAAATACGATAAATAACAATTTGTTAACTGTTCTTTCGAAACAAAAATCATGAATTTGTAGGTAGATAACTATGTTTATACAACAACCATTATGAAGCTCATGGTGAGGAAAATAATATATATAATTACTTGGACTGATTCCTCTTTAACTTCCATCGCACACTTCACTTCTAATCTATTTAAACTCCTTATTTTCATACATTTTCTTGACCCTCTTCCTCTGTTATCCTCATCATCAAGGTTAAGTGACGCGCTAAAGAAATGGTGGAGATTTGTCCTCCCCAACCTCCACCTCCTTTTCCTCCTCGTGTTGCTTCTGAAGAAAAGCTGAAGATTCCTCCTTCCAAGCTACTCCTCCTCCTCCTTCCCAGCCTGCTCCTGCTTCGCTTCCTCCTCCTTAAACCCCACTTGCTTCCCTCGTCTTCCTACCAAACCTCCATGTCCTTCTTGTGCTCCTCTATCCCAACCTTCTCTTTCGCCTCCTTACTGCTATTGCTTCCGCATCACTCATACTCACCTTGTCATATGATTTAGATCACTCTTATGAGGATGATGGGTAGGTTTTATTTATTTCTATTTTTAATTTATATATATATATATAATTATATTAATGTAATGGCTTAAATTTATATTAAAAAAAAATAACATGCCTCATGGTTGTTATTAAAGAATCGTGATAAACATACCTTTCAGTAAATTAATTAAAATAACTGTTATAAAGGTAAAAATATAATTTACGGTTCTTACCAATTAACCGTTATATAAGACCTTAACATTGTTGATTTCTTCATAACATACCTCACGGTTACTTGAATATAACTATTGTAAAAAAAAAACTATTAGCAATCTTACAAACTAACCGTTACGTAAGACCTTAAAATCTACAATCGGGGTTTGTTTGTCAAACATCCAATCAGCTTGACATTTGAAAACTTTTGCACTCAATCAAAAGTTATAGATCTTTCAGCTTTGAGAAAGTTGTCCGTTCAACCTTAAAGTTTTCTTTCTTCAACTTTCGACCAGGTTGACATATGGTTCGTAGTTTTTCTTTCATTGTACATTTTTATGAATTTATACTGGGTGTGGATAATTATTGGGTTTTAATTGGAGTTTTTGTTTCTACATGATTTATGCTAGATGGGGTCTTTGAATAAGCAATGTATGTATGTTGATTGGCTATCGAAAGACTACTGAGATAGGGCAACATATTTTCTTGAATTTGCCTTTGAACATCATCTCCAAACGAAAATTTGATTCTTTGCCCCTGTGTAAAGTGTGGCAATATATAGTGGTGTGATCGATAAACTTGTATGTCACACTTAGTGATTCATGGAATCAATCCTACTTATACATGCTGGAAGAGGCATAGGAAGACAATCAGTAGGGCAGTTGAACATATGAAAAGTTATACATCACATGATTTTGACATAAGTGCATTTGACACCAACCATCTCAATGATATGGCCAAGGCAGTAGAAGAGGACCTCCGGGATTGTCCTAAAATGATGAAAACTCTTAAGGATGCAAGGTGAAGCCATTATATGAGGGGTCCACTGAGTTTACTTTATTGAACGTTATGTTGATGTTGTGTAACTTGAAGGTGAGAAATTGGTAGTCTAATACGAGCCTCACATAATTGCTCGAGGCTTTGAATAAAATGCTACTGACCAAAAACATGCTTCTACTCAAATATATGCCACAAAGAAGATGTTATGCTTGTCGGCCTTAGCTACGAGAAGATATATACTTTCCCCATCGATTGAGTCTTGTTCAGGAATGAATATACATCACAAACATATTGTTCCATGTGTGAGGATCCATACTGCCAATAGAACAGGAAGAGCCTGAATAAGGTGTTATGGTATTTGCCTATTATACCAAGATTCAAACGCCTATATAGAAATCCTAATGATGCAAAAAATTTGAGGTGCCATACAGATGAAAGGACATATGACGGCATGCTTTGACGTCCTGCTGATTCTCCAGAATGAAAGAATTTTAATATGAACCATCCTAAATTTGCTAAAGAAGATAGAAACCTATGCCTTACATTGGCTACTGATGGGACAAACTTATTTAGGATGCAAAGTAATGCCCACAGCACATGGCCGGTAATATTGTTTATATATAATCTTCCTCTATGGCTCCATATGAAGAGCAAGTACTCAATGTTGTCCATGCTAATTTCAAGGCCTACACAACTCAAGAATGACATAGATTTCTAGCTGGCTCCACTAATTGAAGACTTGAAGCGCTTGTGGGATGATGGGGTCATGGTGTATGATGTTCACGAGGAAGAACAGTCCAACTTGATAGCCATGCTATTTGGAACTATCTATGACTTTTCTGCATATGGTAATTTATTAGGATACATCATTAAAAGCCAACTTGAATGTCCAAATTGTGAAGAGGGTATGCATTCAATTAAATTGAAGCATGGTATGAAGAATTCCTACATGGGACATCAAAGATGGCTGCTTTAAGAGTATCCTTACTGACATTTAAAAAAAATATTTCAATAGGAAATCAGAAGATGGCGGGGCACCTCAACTAGGTAAAAGAAGATGTCCATTTTTTTTACTTGCCTTTTTGGAGGACTTTAGATGTGAGACATTTTCTTGATGTTATACACATTAAGAAAATTGTGTGTGAAAGTATTGTTGGCACATTACTCCATATGCCAGGGAAGATCAAAGATGGCATAAATATTAGGCTAGATATGGTTGATATAGGAATAAGGGAAGAATTAGCATCAGAGGAGAAGTGAAGCCATACATTTCTTCATCCTTATGAGGTGCGAGCTTCAATGACCAAGTTATATTTCTTCTTTAAGTCACTTTGCAGTATTAATGAGTTCACTTTTTACACCAAGGAGCAATATGACAAAAGTAAAATGTAAAATAGTGGTGCAACTCTTGTCACTAACACCATGCTTGTATCAAGTTCAAAAGATAGAAATCCTATCTATATGAAGATGTCATACTTTAGTGTGATTGAGTATTCTGGAAGTTGGATTATATCGACTTACGGGTTCCCATTTTTGGTTGCAAGTGGGTTGACAATAATCACAGCATGAGAATTGATGACTTAGGCTTGATACAATTGAATTTGAACAAGGAAGGGTATAAAGAAGAGCATTTCATTTTGGCTTCTCAAGCTAAACAAGTGTTTTATGTCCATGATCCTTCTAAACATGGATGGTCTATTATTTTATTGACAAATAAAGTGATTGATAAGGAATTGGGTGATGGAGTTGAGGATGATCCATTCAGTGGGACATCACTTAAACTATTAAATTTGGATAAAGAAGATGCTTCGTACATCAGGCATGATTATAATGAAGGCATTTGAGTTTCGAAGAGGAAAAAATTATTACTTGACAAGAAGAGAAGAATTCAAGCAAAAAAAAAAATTATAAAAAGCTAATAATAGGAAAAGAAAAAGAGGCACTTAATTTCTATATTTTGACTATGTATTGTTGTTTTCCTGCTGCTGGGCTCGATTAATTTCTATGTTTTTATAGATGGTCTATTGTATTGTTATTTGTTTATGTGTTGTTTATGAAAGCAAGTGGAAATCGATAGCAATACCCCCTAATTTTTTTAAAAAAAATGTTGCAGATATTTAACGGTTATTAGCTAGAAACCATAATATATGTTTTGAAATTACCTAATAGTTTCTTACAACAACTGTTATGAAATTAAACTTTCCCCTATATTTCAACGTCTCTCTGCTTCTTCATTTCATTTATTAGCACACTCATCTTCGCCTCTTATGTCAAATGTAAACCCTAACCCATACAACCTCAGAACCCTACTACTCTGGTAATCTTTTTTGGTCGTTGACTATCATTTTCAGTTGAACCACACTATCCACAAAGCCTTCTCCATGCTTCTCAGTAATAGCCTACTCGAGTTGCTGCGAAAGCCCTAACACTCGTTTTCGTTCATATCTCATGTTTTCGTTCTTCAGCCCTAGCCAGGTTGCATTTCTTTGTGTGGTCTATTCTAATCATATAGAGGTATGACTTCCCTTCTCCATCCTACATTCTTCATTGTCATTCACTTCATGTTTTGTAGCTAGGTTTTGACTTAAGTTATTCTCATGTTTTTTTTGAAAAATCTCTTATCGAAGGTTCCTCTCCTATTACAAGAAGTCTTTAAAGATTTATAAAGATTTCACTATGTTGAATGTGTGGCAGATAGCCTTAAGTGGTATATGGTTGCTACAGGCCACATGTATAACTTATAAGGGGAGAACAAGATTCACAACTGTCTCTATAGGTTACATGTGTAACCTATAAGGGATAACACAATCCACAACTCACCTCTCCCTCAAAATCATGTTATCCTAGAGAACTAAAGACCTTAATCAATCCTAGAGAACTAGAAAGTTGGGATAAATGTTGGGTAAAGATCTCGTTATTCTTGTTTGTTTCTAAATGAAACAAAAGGATATTTTTAATGGAAACAAATGGATTTAGGAAACTTATACTGCATGATTAGTTGATTGCTATTGGACAAGGTTTTCCTAACATGAGAGGGAGAAATTGAATAGCTGGAAAAGTGAATAAAAGGAATGTATTATTACTATTAAGTATAGATCCTCGAATATAGCAGTAGGAACCGGAAGTTCATCATGTTTTGCATTCATCAAATATTGTATAATATCTGCCAGATGCAATTACTAATCTAAATGGGAATTAGTAAATCTCATATTCCTATTGAAAATGCTCTAATCAGCGTAAAGGAAAGTAAGACATGCCCGAAGCATGAAAGAATAATTGGTTCCAAAAGAAAAGAGAAAATAGAAAATAATCAGGTACATGAAAGAACTCAAAAAAGGTTCAGGTACTCTAGAAGAGGCCAAGACATAACTAATTGCAAAAAACTCAAAAAAGGCTTAGGTATATGAATGCAATAAAGAGATCTCAATGAATTATGTCATAAGAAAAATGGAATTGAAAAGATTAAGTTGTCAATAATGGGCTTGCTAATAATTTCATGTGATCAAGTGAGGATCTTATGCATAAATCCATCTTACAAGGTAAACAAAATTGTGATTGGCCCAAAGGACAAGTAAAATGGAAATGACACAATGAAAATAGGATTACATTATTTCGATATGTGAAAATTATGGATCTGTAGTCCCAACTAAAATACAAAATATATAAATATTTAAGTGAAAATAAAGATTTTCACAAATGCTAATGAAAACTATGATAAGGTATATTATTTTACGGTGGATACAATAATTTTGAATATATTACTATTTTTACATCATATAAAAATAAAATTATGCGTTTGTTAGATGTTATTTTATATATATATAGCCAAACATATCGCCCGTTAAATAGTAAAATTTATATGAAAATCTTTGAAGAATCTACAATGTCAGAAGTATGTACAATAAAATCATTCTATATATAAAATGTTATGCAAATTTGAAAATAATTCGAGTCTATGTACTTGATTGAAAGAATATATTAGAAAATAAGTAATTTTACATTTCACTTAACTTGTAGATCAAGTTATTGAATACTTTAATGATTTCAAAATCACATATTCTTGCTATGATTATTTTGTTCGCAAAATATATTGAATTTAATAGATTATAGCTACCGTATTTTTTATGAATACTCACAAAATGCTAATATTGTATTTATTATGTTTTGTTGGTAAAACTAAGTTCCTGGTACCCCATGAATACTATAAAACTGATATTTGGTGGTGTAGTTCTATGAAACTATTACATGAGAACATTTTGTTCAAAACAAGTTGAACATGTTGGTAATTTTCAGAATAAGTTTTCTTTGTTATTTCCAGAATGCATAAGGTAGTGGAAATATATTGATATTTTAATATATCCAAAAAATATGTTAGAGGAATACATTTCAGCAGAATATTTGATCATAATGCATGATTTATAGTTTGACAGCTAAAAGATAGATATGCTCAAAGATACATTTGAAGTGATATTGTCATCAGTGAGAATAAATACGATATTATTATCAAGAGAGTAGAGGCCATGCTATACTCTTGTTCCACTGGATTTTCCTCATAAGGTTTTTAACAAGGCGGCTTCAATATATATTGTGTACTCTTTTTTCTTCATTAGGTTTTTGTCTCATTGAGTTTTTCTTAGTAAGATTTTAATGAGGTACGATATTTGTTTATGAACATCCAATGGAGAGTGCTATAAATATTGTTATATTTATGGGATATCCATAAACTTTCAAGAGTGTCTTTTGAGGTTCTCCAATTAAGTCAATATAACCTATAAATGAATAGCTTCTTGGGAGTTTCTTATGATTAATACACATAACCTCTCAATGTAATATATTTCACAATTATGTAGATTTATTCTTTTGTGTAACCCTTGAAATGTAATTTAAAGACTTATGGCCTATAAATAGTGGCTTTGTATCAAGTGATTGGTAGTATCCAAATGAATAAGATATTGCTCCATCTTTTTCTCCAATTCTCTTTTCATCTCTTTTATTTGATCTCTTATATTTTCCTATTTTCATAACATTTATTTATTTTAAATTTTAATAATTTAATATTCAATTTTATTATAAATCGGTCAAATTTCAATGGAATACTAATTAACACGGGAAGCAGAGGAAACGAAGGAAAAATGAACGGAGAGATGTAAGTGCAATTTGTTGATACATTCGCAGGCCCATTAACTGCGACAAAGTGACTCTCTTCTCTTCTCCCTTAAACCCTACCATAATGTCACTTTGTGAGTTTCATTCCTCACCGAAGGCGCAGTGGAGCACAATGAAGCGGATGACAATGGATAGCCAAGTACCATTTCTTCCCCAAGATATCATCGCTAACATTCTCAAACGACTTCCTGTAAAATCTCTAATCTGATTTCGATGTCTATGCAAAGATTGGGTTCTTTTTTTGACACGCCTTGATGTAGATTATCTTATGCTCTTTGATTTGCTCAGTTGTGAGATGCAACACCTTGAAGTTCGGAACTCACCTGTGATTGAATGGCCTTGGGAAAGAATCGTTAGCTCGTGCAATGGCTTACTCTGTTTTCGAAATTATAAATTTAATATATCTCCTCCTTACTTTTTATTGTGAAATCCTGCCACTCGAGAGGTTAGACGGGTGCCTATACTTCTTGCTGAATTTGATGGTAATTTTTTACAGGGTTTGGGTTCAGTCCTATTGTTAACAAGATAGTAATAATTCATGAGACTAAGTTGTCTTGTAAGGTTAATCGAGTTCAAGTGTGCTCCTTAAGCACAGGAATATGGAAGTGTACAATAACACCAAGGTGTAGAGAGAAAGAAGAAGATCAGAAGAGAGCAAAGGAACTGAGAAAAGTGTATGTTATTGTATTGCTTCACTATCTGTATCGCATACATATATATATATATATATATATATAAGTGAGAGTAGATGCTAACTCTACTCTGTTTTACTAACCATGGCTGTTAGTACTATAGTTAACTTAAATACACTTCCAACAGCCTAACTGATACACAACTGCACTTATACTCTAATATCTCCCCATAAACTCAAGGTGTCTTTGACATTGAGTTTAGACTTTAACAAGGCAAATTTGGAGGTTGATAATGGCTTGGTAAGCACATCAGCTACTTGGTGGATTGAATGAATGTGAGGCACAAGCAATCTATTTTGCAAAACTCTTTCTCGAACAAAGAACAAGTCAAGTCCATATGCTTAGTTCTGTGATGTAGTACAGAATTTCGAGAGAGCAAAATTGTACTCAAGTTATCACAAAGGATATTCTATATTTTTGAAGACACAGGTATTTTCAACTCAGATAGCAGGCTTTGCAGCCACAAAACTTCAGTTGTGGTGTGAGCAAGACCCCGATATTCGGCCTCTGTGCTAGACCTGAAAACAAATGGCTGTTTCTTAGCTGCCCAAGAGATGAGATTGCCACCAAAGTAAATGCAGAAGCCTGAGGTGAAGTGCCTTTCACCAACATCATTCCCCCAATCAGCATCACAAAATGTTGTTAAATTAAGATGATTTTGTCTAGTAAAGACAAGACCATGGGTCATAGTGCCTTTGAGATATTGTAGAATTCATTTAACTACATGCCAGTAACTTGCTTTAGGATTTTGCATGTATTGGAAAACCTTATGAACACTGTATGCTATCTCTGGCTTGGTGATTGTAACATACTGTAGTCCTCCCACAATTGACCAATAGAGTTGACTATTTGAGAACTTTGTTTGATCTTGATGACTTAATTTTTCGGAAGCAACTATTGGTGTAGCTACCCCTTTGGACTGAATCATGCCAGCTTTGGTAAGCAAATCTCTGATATATTTGCGCTGAGATGATGAGATGACATTGTCCCTAGGTCGTTTGACTTCAATGCCCAAAAAGTAGTGATGATCACTAAGATCTTTTAGGACGAGTTCATCATTGAGCCACTGCTTGAGCTTTGCTATATATATAGGTGATGTGCCAGTGATAAGAGTATCGTCCACCTAGACAAGAACATAAGTGAGATCACTTGAGCTATGATGAATAAAGAACATAAGTGAGATCACTTGAGCTATGATGAAAAAAGAGAGAAGGATCACACTTGCTAGAGACAAACTGAAGTCCATGCAAGGCATCAGTCAAATGACGAAACCAAGCTCTAGGAGCTTGTTTCAAGCCATAGAGACTTCTTTGAAGTTTGCACACAAGAGATGTATCAGTGGCTTCAAATCCCGATGGTTGAGACATGTAGACTTCTTCTTCCAATATTCCATTCAGAAATTCATTGTTAACATCAATCTGTGATATAGGCCATGAATGATGCGGTATTCTAATTGTAATAGGCTTCACAACGGGAGAGAAAGTCTCATTATAGTCAAAGCCTTGAGTTTGATGAAAGCCTTTGGCAACAAGGAGAGCTTTGTATTGTTTGATGGAACCATCAGGATTTTGTTTGATGAGAAGAACCCATTTGCAAGCTATCATAGGCCGATTGGTAGGAGGTTGGACAAGAGTCCAAGTTATGAAGGAGAGCTTGATATTCAGCCTGCATAGCCTTTTGCCAATTTGGAATTGCAAAAGCTTTATTTGGATTAGTTGGCACATAATGAGAATCATGAATAGAAGTTACATTAGAGAGTGCTTTTGGCTTATGAATGCCATTCTTAGCTTGTGTCACCATGAGGTGAGTATTGAGTCGTAAAGGAGCTAGTGGAGTGGGAGGCCTCTGCCATTGCAAGATGGTGAGCAATGGCCCTATGAATAGGCTCATTAGAAGACCTAGATGATTGCGCAACATTGACAATAGGCTTAAGTCCTTAAGAGAGAACAAACTTCATGGAGCGATCTTGAGTTCATGAGCAATCATGAGAGACTCAATTTTGCTCAAAGAAAATGGCGCTCATTGAGAGTTGACTGCATATATTGTTGAATCATACTCATATGGTAAACCATCAAGGGTAACTTCAACTTGATCTTGCTCTCCAACTGTATAGCCGATGGAAGTCAGTGCATCGGATAGAGTTTTGCACATAAGACAAGCTCAGAGATCAACCGATCTTCTTTTCTGATATTGTGTGGTTTTTTCTTGTGTTGAGACACTTTGGCACTAGTTTGTGCTTGGAAGAAATCCAAGATTCGTGTCCAACTCAAGTGAGGTTGTGCAGCCAACCAGTCTAGGCAGCATCGCATCAGAGATCATTGACTGAAACCATGAAAAGATCAACAGATCTTGTTTATACCAAACAAGATACACCATTAAAACTATACCAAACTCAAGATCGTGTGACATTGCAAATTGCGGTGGCGATCATCTTGTCTCGAGGTAGTGGAACAATCCATAGCCACATACTGCATATTCAATTTGTTGCTTCAAAATGAGGAAGTTTCGTTCGTCCAGCTTCAAAGAAATTGAGTGATTAAGGGCAACCAGCTCATTAGTTTAGTTTGACTCAATAGTTGTGAGCTTTATTGAATGAGACACAGATGATGAAATTGAAGTCATGGTTTGGTACGGAGAAGCTCTAATACCATGTACATTAACACGAAGGTGGGGAGAGAAAGAAGAAGATCAGAAGATAGAAAAGGAACTGAGAAAAGTGTATGTTATTGTATTGCTTCACTATTTGTATCACATACATATATATAAGTGATCGTAGATGCTAACACTACTCTGGTTCACTAACCTTGGCTATTAGTACTATGGTTAACTTAACTACACTTCTAACAGCCTAATTGATACACAACTGCACTTATACTCTAATAGGAAGGAAATAGAATTTAAGAACTTAGAGGGAGTAAGTCTCATGCATCAAACTACAACCCCCAGGGAGTGATCTTTTGGCTTGGGTCAAAGCAGGTTGTGAAGGGCCAATATGGAGATGGTTATGGTAATTTGATAGTGTTATTTGACATAGCAACGGAAGTGTTTACAGTAATCCCACTTCGTGCTTTATACTCTATCTCATTTCCTAGGCTTACTGTTTATGGGAACAAACTTCATTTATTGTCTTCATTGAAAGTGGAAATTTAGAATATTCTGTTGAATTGTGGGTAATGGAGGAGGATATAAATGAAACTAGTGAGACTGGAATTGGACTAAGAAATATACTAGCAGCACCTACTGTTATCCATACTTTTTATTTCCTGTGACTATTTGGAGAGTGAAGTTGTTTGCAATGTTGTTTCAAAGCCTGAACATGTTTAGTAAGATTAATCGTCAAGGGAAGAATCATGAACTAACAACTGTTCTATATCTGTTAAATCTCACTACTAGTGAATGTGAGAAATTTCCTATGGGCAGGTTGTTCCATGATGATGATGATATTGTCAATTATTTCAAAAGCTTGGTACCTCTTGGCAATAGCCACATTGAAGAGCTCTGATATGTAATCTAATGTATTACACTGCATTTATATATTTTCTTTTTAGCACTTTTGCTGTAATGAACTCTTCAACAGTTAGATCATTCTATACCTATAACCATGTGCTCCTTTAGAGATGTTATCTAGAATTAAGAATTGCCAGATGTTTGTAGGGTTATTTATCCTATTTAGGACCGGTGGAGTATCTTATTGTTCAGTTCATGGTTATTTGATGTATACTTTGATAGGTGCCGCATGGATTAATTATTTGGATATTGTTGTCCAAGCTATATCATATGAGATGAAACAAAAGTATGCTAAGCAAATATGAGTTTCTTGCCTTTTTTATTTTATTTTTAAGGAAAGGGTGTGCTCTGTGCGGCTTTGGCAATTGGTGGATGAGGACAGTGTTACTTAAGATTTTTATGGGAGGTACACTTTACCATGTCTCTTTCTCTTTTATGTCATCCCAATTATGCTCACAAGAACCATAATGCTTGGTGTATTATGGCACCAAATACCATTCTCTGTCATGTTCTTATTATTTATGTTGATGTCTTGCACCAAATATATACCTCCAGTAAAAAGTTGTTACCACCATGTTGCTGCACCTATGACTATTACAACCAAAACGCATATAATGTAGTAGGAGATCACCTTGTTATTTTTGTGTTTTAAAGACATTAGTTACTATTGATTCTTCCTTTTATTTTTGTAATTTATTTTTTACTTAATGTTTCTGTCTTATACTACTCTGTAATTATCTGTCTTATTAATTTCATTTTGTATTTTTCTCAGCAAACAAAACACCCACATTCACAAAAGAAAACCCCACAAATTTGAAACCTTTTACAATCTATCCCATTCTAAGATTTAAACTAGTAAAGAGTCAAGACCTTTCTTATATCTCTTCCCACTTAATATTTAATTTAGGTTTCATTAGAACTGATAGGTGTTGCCAAAGGTTTTGTAGCCTCATGGCATAGAATGATAGAAACTCATATAAGTCGAAAGTTGTGCGTACAATTCTGCTTATAACTTCATGTCGTTCGAGTATAGTAGAAGCAAATATGGAAGAAAAAGGATGAACTTTTTATTTAGGCCTTGTTTTTAAGCCCCTCCTTGCGCCCTTGGCATGACACAAATTTACTTAAAAGAAATATTTCAACAATATGGTTGAAAAAAATTTATAAAACAGATGTTGGATTGGAAATACGGTAAAATTTTCAACATGGTGGATGGTTTTCATTCTGATTGAGAAATGTGGAAACCAAATGGAGATTTTGGAAATACTTCTTCTGTGACTAAAGCTAGCATTTCACAATGTATAGTTGATACATGTTGGTTGAAATGTTTGGCGGGGGAAAAATTGTTCATGAGCTATTTGTAGAAGAATGTTATTTTTAGTAGAATTTAGGAGTTAAGTTATGTGTATTGAAAGCTCCAAATTCTACCATGATTGTATCTTAGTGCCTATCTGGGAAACCCCCAAACCATAGTTTTAAAAACCCTTTTTTCCATAAATTAAAATAAAACTCTTTTTACATATGTTTTCTTTGTAAATTGTAAAAACACTTAAAAAAAGCTAAAGCAAACAAAAACTTACTCATTATACTTGTAGAGTGTCATGTAGAAAGCGGTATGATTCCTGTCCAAAAACAAATATCAAGGGAGCATAATTATCTTAATGCTATAAGTATACTTATTTTTTATACATAAAAATATACTTATTCTTCTAAGTCCAATAGCGCATTTTTTATAAGTATATGTATTCTCCTATTAGAAGTAATCTCACTTAAGGTACTATTAAGTATTAAAAGTGGATACCTCAGTAGAAATTTTAATGTTGATTTCGCCGTATTATGATGGACTAACTCCTTCCTACTTCCATTGGTAGTCTAATAAGGCATTTAGAAGCGAGGATCATTTCACTTGACCATCCTTCTAGATTGAATTTACGTCCTTTTTTCATGGGACTTAACTGAGAGCGGGGAGATATGGATACTTTTTTGAATGAAAAACTGGAATACATTAATCCATTTAAGACTAAACACAAAAAACAGTGACCAACAATCAGCTATGATCAACGATAGCCTTAGGATAGGAAGGTGGTAGGTGATCAAGGAGAATAAAATTCTCAGTAATACTATGCACTAATCTAGCCAAATAAGGGAGATATGAATATGGGCTATAAAAGTTTGAACATGTCTTCAATATGTCAAAAAAGTATATTGTTAAAATTTAAAATGCAAAAAGTTAAAAAGTTATTTTTTGATATAATTGTGGAATATTTAATAGGGCGAATGACAGAAAAATATCACTTGAATTTTAAAATCCTAAATTAGTCCTTTGACAAAAATCTGCGTTGTCAATCCTATTATTATTCTTGTCAATCTTATTACTCTTCTTGTCAGCAGGATTTTGAAGTTCAAATGGTATTTTTCTGTCATTCTCTCTATTTAATACTATTAGGTAGAACAAGCCAGTATTGCCCGTGCGTTGCACGGAAAGATTTGATTCCTGTAAGGTTTCCTTTAGTACTTGCACACCTACCATTTCCATGATAATTATTTCCATCTTAGTGCATTGTACAAGAAAACAATTATGAAACGAAAATGGAGATGATGACGCTGGTTTCATTAAAACCATGTTGGTAGTTGAATTTTGCACGACATAAGTGGATACCTACGTATTTAAGTTTGTAAACACTTCTTTGTATACAACATTCTTTGTAGTGTTGAATGTCTGTGAATCATTAGCCCCTACAACAATCTTCAGGCCATCTATGCTTCTCACTCTAGAAAGTGCAACATATAATTGTCCATGAGTGAAAACGGGTTTAGACAAAAATAATCCGACATGACGTAATGATTGTCCTTGACTTTTGTTGATTGTCATCGCAAATGAAAGTGTAATAGGGAATTGTCTCCTTTGCATACGAAACGGCCATCTAGACTCAGAAGGATTAAGATTCATTCTATGTATCAAAACCTTCACATTTGGTTTATAACCATTAAGAGTGATTGCCTCAATGACCTTGTGCCCCAACATCATAATGCGAAGACATGTTCCATTGCACAATCCAGATGCTTGATCATTATTTCTTAGTAGCATTATTGGTGCTCCTACTTTCAAGACAAGTTTATGAGGTGGCATACCAGAAGAAGTGATGGTGTTGAGGAATTCTGTTGTGTATAAGTTGTCAAAAGAGTCAGAATCTTCAGTTGACTTGCACACTGAGTCGCAACTTAAGAACTCATATTCCTGCCCTGGGAGCAATGAACACATGTGATCGTTGATCTTGGCAACCATTTCAATCGTTGGTGCAAGGATAGATCTGTCATTGAAGTAGTCATTGGAAGTTAGATTCTCTAGAAGCAATTCATATGTTGCCTGCACAATTGCATTCAGTGGATCATTTAAACCTGGAGTCAACACTTCTTGTGGAATTTCTATGTCAGCAACACCATCAACAGGATCTCCTAAGTTACCATTACCAATGTCTAGTAACCATTGTGAGAACCATTCAATTCTTTTGTTTGCATTGGTATCATGAGACTTATTCAACCGCATGTTTTTAGTCAAGTGGAGAATAGTGCAATGTTGCCATAGTCGAGAAGAGCTTATACAAGTATTAACTATAGCCGCCCGTGTACCTTTAGGAATGACTGGAAGTATTTGCCTGAAATCACCGCCCATGACCAAGCATTTGCCTCCAAATGGTAGATTGCACTGCATTATATCCTTTAGAGTCCTATCAAGCACTTCAACACAATACCGTTGTACCATAGGTGCTTCATCCCAGATTATTAACTTGGTCTGCTTAAGCAAATTTGCTAATGGTGAATTTTGCCATATGGAATTGACTGAAAATTCTGTTATTTGTATTGGTATTGCAAATCGTGAATGTGTCGTACGTCCTGATGGAAGTAATATTGCTGCTATACCACTTGATGCAACAGTAAGCACAATATGTCCCTTTGAACGAAGACTGGAGGCCAGTGCATTCCACAAGAATGTTTTGCCGGTGCCACCAAACCCATAAACAAAGAAGAAGCCTCCATGAGGAAATTGCAAGGACGTCATAACTTTATCATACACACGCCGTTGATCAGAATTAAGTGCTGTCAACAATGACTCTGCTTGTGATCGTAGTGATTCTCTATCATAAGACAACTCTTGTAGTATCAAGTGGTTGGTGACATCAATGGTAGATAGTTCAGATGGAAGAGGAAGAGTGTTGTAGTCATTCAAACTCTTTCCATTTGAACGCAGTAAGGCATCAATCTCTTCGAGGGCAGCTTCTTCCTTTAGACATGGAGGTATATGGACACCTAGGAGATGTTTAACTCAATAGTTATAACAACAACACAACATAATTACTTATGTATGCAATACATTAAAAACATTGAAGTGGCAAATTTAGTAACCAAACATACCTGCATTACTATCATCTCTGTGCGGAATGTATAACATATCTTCAGATAGGAATGTAGATGATTCTTTCCACACATAATCTGGTCGTTGCACAGAACCACAAAGCAACATTGTGACGAACAGCTTCCTGAGTGAATGTCCGGAAGCCCTTACAGATGCTTCTTTAATTGCATCAACATATTCTCTATCATCATCTAATAAGTCACGTGCGAAGCATGCTTCTTTAAAGGTTTGATATGTAATACCAGCAACTGTTTTAATATGATCAAAGGAACATGGTCCACGCACTTGTGTTAGAAGCATTCTTAAGTAATATAGCTCGCCTGCCGATGGTGATATGTGAGCCATTCTTCCAACTGAAAATCCTTTTTTCCTTCTTTTCCATTGCCGTTTAGCCCTCTTATATACATTATGGTTTGGGAATTCAGAGTAGGTCAGGCTGCTGCAAAGGTTTCATCAGCATTAATCATCATCCATGATAGAAATTGTGATTCACAAACTCGTGGTTTGTCCATCAATTCAGAGACGTCATCTGTACTTGAGTAAATAACAAATTGCTGATTTGGAAGATGGAAGCTTAGTCTTTCAACTGCAGGGTACCTATGATGGATGTTGAATCCAAAAATTTTCCAAGAAGCTTCGCATGCAGAAACATACCGGCAATTATAATATTGTTTTATCTCATCTGTGATTTTTGTACCAGTGTTTCCAGTGTTGTTCTCAAATAATCCGACAACAACCCTATCGTTTCCTTTGCTAATATACTTGAATAAGTATTTAATAGCTGTTGAATGGTTGCACTTCTCAACATTTATATGTGCCTGAAACATTTGGAGTAGAATAGCATTGTAGGGAACAACATAACGATTGTCCAAGGGGATACCCTTTAACTGAATCGTTCTTCCATCATCCCTGCGCCTATATGTTGGAAAACCATCTTCATCTATAGTTGTATGTTGATTCAACCGCTTTGGGAAGTACTTACTGCATTTTTTCTCCTTCATGCATCGAGCATTTGGCTTGCTTGCTCCACAGGGTCCATGGATCATGAATTTTTTAACTAATTCATAAAGCAAAGGTGAGGAATCCTCATCTGGAATTTCTGCTGAAATGATCTTGTCGAGTGACTCCGGATCTGACATCTTGTCTTTCTGATCTAGAAATAATAGGATATGTGCATGGGGTAAACCTCTTTTTTGGAACTCAATGGTGTATATATCTGATTCATGGATAAGAAAAGCAAACCGTTACTGTAAGGTTATTATTGAAATTCATAACCAGCATTTTATATTGGCAAAATAAGTCAGTAAACACTATACCTGCACGCACTCTTCCAAATATCTTTCCGGTCTTCAAAGTTTTCATTAACGACCTCAACTTCAGCTCAAAAATTCTGGATAGTTGATGTGGGCAATCTGAAGGATGTAGATTAAATTGTTCGCAATATCTACTTATTTCTGGCCATGCTGGGTTACAAGTAAATGTAATGAACAGATCTGGATAACCAATAGTTTTGCATATAGCCATTGCATCTTGATAACTTTGGATCATATATCTTGCACCGCCCGTAAAAGATGCAGGTAGAATAATTCGCTTTCCAATGGAAGTAGCATCTCTCTCCCCACTTATAATTGCATCTGATAAGCCTTGATACAAATCTGCTCTGAGGTCTTTTTGATGCGTCCTAATCCATAACAATCTTTGTGACTCCATCATAGTGTATCCATCAACAATAAACTGTTGTAGCAACCTTGATGCATGTTGTATTGTTGATAGCTCACCTTCTCTTACCATTAATCTGTAACAAAGGAACTCTCGAATGCTGACCCTTTTATGTGTCTTTTTTTATGATTAATGTATCTTCTCTGTGTGGAACATCATCGCAGTAACCATCTTCCCCATAGGGAAAAAGTAACGGATATTGAAGAGGCAAATAAGAAGGATGCAATTCATTTATTCGTTGTAGGCTGCCTGTGTGTGTTTCCAACATGATATCACGAACATTAAAATCCAAATCAATGTCACCTACAATTAATGCAGCAACTTCTGATGCAGATGGTAAATTGTATGTTCGTCCATCATGATGTTTGCTTCCAATCAAACACATTCTCAATGGAGTTGTAGTCTTGTTTGATACAAGTGATGACACCAAACGAAATTGTTTGACATATGGATTAATCTCATCCAATTCATTCTTGATCTGGTGAACAATCATTGGATCAATACAATCTTTTTTTTTGGTGTTTGCTGCATTTGAGGAAAAAAATTACGAAAGGCATGCAATAAAACTTTAACGTGAATGAGAAATTATTGGTTGTGTTCACAATAAGGTGTACCTGACAGCTGCAATTCGGTTGGGATTTCATTATCGGTGTCATGAATGTAGAGCTGTGAATAAACTGGTTTGGCACCTTCTTGTGGCATTAAAGTGCCAATGGTGTGATAATTCATCCTTGATAATGCGAATGTGTAAGGTCCACCACCTGAGTTGATTGAGTGGTCAATTTTCCCTCCCATAGATGTGAAAGAGAACATGTTGTATTGCCTGATGTTTCCATGAAAGTTGCGGGAGAAGGTCGACTTCTTATTGAAAAATAAGGTCTGCAATAATGGTGGGGCCATTTTGATGGGAGGCAGAACAACCTTCCCTTTCAAGCAACATAAGGAGAATATGTCTACATTATTTCCCTTCATTTCTTTGTTAACTCTTTCATTGAACTAATGCTTTGCATTGCAATGCTTGCATTTGTATATTTGGTCTCCTTCATCTAAAAAAAATGCACACACAGTATGAAAGGAATGTCACCATTTTTTGTTGAATTCTTGCATTACTAATCCTTTTTAATGAGAATTGGAGTAAAATATCGCGAAAGTGGAAATTGCTATATAGCGTAGGTACCTTGGTAAGAAAAGTCAGCAGCAGTGCTTTTAATTGTATTGACAATATACGGTTGTGCCTCGTTGACAAAGTGCTGTCCTGACTCATCTGTAAAGTTAACTTTGTATTAGTAGTTTACTGAAGTAAATCACTCTTTGGCATAGCTTGTGGGTTGAGTTTTTTTTTTACAAAATTTGTTGTATACGTTAATGAAATTTCCATAAAGATAACATATACGAACCTCCACTTGATCGATCATCATTGCTCTCACCTTCAAACTCTTCACATTGTTCAGAATCAAAATTGAAAGTGATATTCTTGTAATATTGTTCTTGTGGGACACCTTCATTTGCATCCCAATTAAATCATAAATCATCCCCTCTATTAATGAGTAAGTGAGGAAAAAAAATGTGTCGAGGAGGAGAGGATAATTATAATAGTACTTGAATAAGGTTAATGAGGAAATAGAGACATTGTCAAATATGAAAAAATTGAGATAAGTGGTGAAAGGTGGAAAAAAAATATGCAATAATGGTTAACAGTTCAAAGTTGGAAAGGCTCATATAAAATAGCAAATTAATTGAAGATTGTCTTCGCATAAATAATGTCTAATTTTTTTGTTTTCAACAATTTGGTTCCAAAAGTTATAGATATATATAACTAAAGAAGAAGATGTAGGTGGTAACGGAAGTTGTTTTCGAATGGCCAATACATAAATGTAGTCTCATAAAAGAATTGCACCTAACCCATATTCAAGGATGAATTTTCATACGACTGTAATTAGTGTGGCTAATAACTTAAAAGCATCTATATGAATTGTTTCAATGTTCTTAGAAGTTGATTGTAGCAAAATATTGAGGTTAGAAAATTTTATTCAAATGAGTACAACATAAAAACATGCCTGAAAAACAATTAATGTTTTTTAGCTGAATATTGAGAATGAAAAATTTTATTTTTGATTTTATTTTCTTTTTGTATGAGAAGAAAATTAAGAACCATTATAAAAAAAAAGCTTACTTGTGTGATATTATATATGAAATATTTCTCGTTGGACAAAAAATACCAAATATTTTCATTAATTTTAATGACGTTTCATTAACGTAAAAAACCAAACTAAATATAATACTTGACACGTGAGAATTGTGTGATTAAAGAAGTTTGGTTTACTTTTTTAACACAACATATTTAAGTGTAATCCTTCCCAAAATAAAAATTTTGTTTACAATATTGACATAAAATTTATTTAATTGATATAGGTGTATTGTTTTTCTTTTTATTCGGTGGCTTGAATAATTTGTGATAAATTTATTAGAAAATTCTTTTAATTTAGACAAGTCAAATATGTTTGTAATATATATTAATGTTAATAAATAGACACGAATTTATTTAAAAACTAAGTTTTTTTGTCTTTATATTAAAAAACTAAATTACAATCTGACAGTACGACAAAAATCTTTTAAGAGAGAAAATAGGATAGAGAAGAGGAGAATTCAATAAAGTTATTTTATTATATATTGAAATCCTAAATTGGGCCACTAACTTAATTATGGTTTTTTTTAGTTTAACAACCTAATTTATAATTTATGTAATTCAAGCAACTTTATATGGGATTTTCCCCGGATTGAATTAAAGAAGGTGGGGGGAGTAATTGCTGGGAGAGCTTTAAACTATTTATTATAACTTGTTATGTTCAATTTCCTACAACTTCATCATGATGAATTTCACAATAGTTAAAGTTATGTTTATGTGACACAGTTAAACTAACTTACCGAGGTTGTAAAAGAATAGTGGATAATACCATATTAAAGAAAAAGAAAGGACCTTAGACAGGAAATAATAGTTCAAGAAAAATGTTGTAATTGATAAACATGACTCTTAGGCATCATATATGAGGAAGCTTGGCCCCAATGGCACATAAAATGTAAATGTTGAATTGTGAGGTTAATAGCAAACATACCCGTTAGTGTCGACTGGGGGAACTCATAATGACTATAACAAAAGGGTCGTTGTTCAATTGTTGAACCCTTCCTCTTCCTAACCTCTGGTGTATCACCATCTTTGTGTGTGAATTTGTCAATCAAGGTTTGTTGAGAAGTTGCACATTGTATGTTGTCATTATCTCCAAGTGTTTCTGGTGAAAATGTATTAGGGGAATTTATCCGCCCACATTATGAAGTGTATTTAAAATGAGGGAAATGTGCTACTTAATGTGCAACGATAAATGTTGAAAGAAAAAATATAAAAAACACAACGTGGGCGTGCACTAATTTGTGAACTAATAACTTTTAAAGTAAATTAATGAAAAAAAAATTAATATATTATGTCCTAAAATTGACATGGGCAAATTATGCTTCATATGCATGATGCGGTAAGTAACATGTAAGTTGGAAAGAAATACGTTGATTGTTTTGATATAAACCATCTTCTCCAAATGGACTCTTCCTAGTCTGTATGTATGTTGAGATATCCTCACGTATATCTAATCCTCTTAGCCTAGCGCTCTTTCGTGTTGAGAAATGGTTCAAAGTGTAGGCATTCTCATCATATTGGTCTGTAGAATCTGAAATTTTGCATATCAACCTTGTCAACATCAATTTGTCTTAAAGTTTCAAACTTTGGTCCAAAGTACAAATAGATTTACCTTGGAAAGCGTTGTTCAAGTTTGACTTAACATTAGTAATATCTGTTAAAGCTCGGGACCTTCTTGTTCTACATGTAGCACACTGACCACTGCCTATAGATTGAAATTGAGATACTGGCGGCTGTGTATAAATTGAGGTAGAAGATGTTGGTGTTGTTTCCTCATAATGTGAATGTAGTTGTGTATGAGAGTGAAGTTGTGTAGCATCTTGTGTTGATTCATTCACTCTTCCACTGAGCATGACTTTAAAACCAATTGACCAGAAGAGGGCACTTTTGTGTAACTGGAAACAAAATAGTAGACAATGATAAGGCAATACAAGTGCAGTTTAGAAGCATCTGTAGAAGAGTGCAGATGTTTGTGCAAGATAAGGTGACTTGAAATTCAATAAACATAGCATGGGATGTGAAAGCAATATAACAATAGGAAGAATATATGAAATTTGTGTACCTGAAATAAGTAAATTCATGAGCAATGTTTTGTTGACTCACCAATGATGGTAGAAGACCATGGACATGAGCAAGGGCTGTAGATGTATGAAGAAGTTTGTGGTTGGAGGATTGAAAAACTTATGAGGAGGGGTAATGGATGTAGGAAGTGAGGTAGAAGATGTAAGTTGTTATAAGCAGTAGATATTTTGCTTTGGCGGGAATCATGAAATTTGAAATTTTATTTTCAGCTGGTTTGTCAACTGAATTTGCAGTAGCTGAAAGTTGTTGGAGGCTCATATGCTGTCACATGTGAGGTAACATGGCATAAAAGTTCATGTTATTTGCTGTCCATGGTCATGCGTAGGTTTGACATAAATGTTCATGTTATATTTACAGAGAAGGTTCAGATAGTTCATGCGTAGGTTTGAGGTGTTATATTATTTTGTGAATTTACAAATCCAAACCTATATAAAGAATGGGAAAGTTTCTAAGTGGGTGTGTAACTTCAGATTTTGGTTTTTATGTTTTAAACATGCACAAATTGTCATGAATGGCTAAGTTGTCAAATGTGTAACATATCTATGCGTGCATGTAAGTGGATAGTGATAGCATCATTGTTGTCAATTTATAATAATGAATTGCAGAATGCCTTATACTAATGTTATCTTCCATTTTATCATACTGTATCTTTCATGTATTTGATAGTTTTCCAGAAGTCACTTATAAAAGGTGAAGCAAGTTAAGCTATCGAAACTGGTATTTAGGCTATTTTAGGAAGCATACACTGAAGCCGAAACCACGTTCAAATAGTCTTGGTCTGCCAACACACAGAACCAAGATTTTGTGTAGAACCTTACGCTGGTAAATTGGAGGGATTTAAGAAAGCCTGACTGATGTGAACTTGCAGACAAGGAGCACATCATAATTTGGAGAGAAATTGCAAATTAAAGAACATGAAGTGAAATACAGTGAGCAGAAGCATACTTGCTATAATTACTGAAACTGAAATTACATAGTCTGAAATACATGAACTTTGTTGAACGGTACAGTACACTGGCAGAAATAACAACGAACGAACTGTGACAATGACAGTGCATGAAAGGAAGGGAAATACAACAATAGGACAATTACAAACATTTGGAACTTAAATTAGCATAACTGACTATCCCTAAAGCTTAGCCAAAATAGTGAAAGGGATATGATAGAAACATAACTAAGGGCGCATGAGACATAAGAGTGCTGTCAAATGGATCACTACTTCTCTTGCTTGATATTTTTAATAAGTCTACCATCATTAACTGAATTAGCTGAGGATTGGGTATCCTTAGAAGGTTGACCAATATTGGCAGTCCTCTTGATGTAGTTCTTGTGTTTTCCTTTACTTGTCCCTTGTGATACTTGCTGTGACATTGTTGCCAAGGTGTCATCCTCAAGATTAACTGCATCTTCGACAATTGGAATAGAAGGAAGTTGTTGTGCATCAGGGATCACATCATGCTGTTCTGGAGGTTCCTCATTTGTAGGTTTATTTTCCTATTGCAAGTTAAGTGATAAAGATATCAACAACTCCCAATCAAAACTCATTAAGACTTGGTTTTATGCAGATATAGTTAGGTGTTGCTGTCTACTTACATGACATGTTGTGACTGATTGGGAGATAAGGCAATGTGATGTGAAATGAGGTGCACCCAAAAAATTGCAGTAAGCAAATTCAACGTTGGTATGAAAAAAATTTTTATGGCAAAACTAATGCTAACCTCAGCATAAGCAGCATCAAATTGATTGAGTAAATCTTCACACACTGTAAAATCTGTGGCACTTATACTGGATCCTGGAAACTTCTTATTATATTCATTGACCTTGAGCTTACATAATAGCTTCTTCCCAATAGCATCTTCAAGCCCTTTTGGGAAACCATCATTTCGTTTATCCTGCAAGCAATAAAATTCAAGATGTTATTAGTTGAAACTATAGTACATTATTGATTCATTATGGGAGAAAATAATATCAAAGTCATGTTGTGCCTCAGCAAGTGTCATCTTCAGCTGTGATGCTGTCTTGTTCAGCAGCTGTATGGCAAGCTTATCCCAAAATATAATAGAAGTAGTGCCAGAGTCATCTTTCACAATATAGTGAAGTTTCATTCTGTGTAAATCCATGTAAGAGAAGTCACATAAGTGATAGTTTCATTTGTTATATAAAACAATGATACTTTAAAATAACTAAGTAAACGCACTTGGCCTCAAAAGTTTGTTTTTGAGGTGGGGCTTTACAATGATGACAGACTAAAACACTGTTTGGGTCATTTTCATCCTTCTGTTTCGCCTTGCAAGAACACTTAGAACACCCTTGGTAGGTCCAGCCATGTTTGGATTCAAACTTCACAATCTCACATTCAATTACAAAGGGAGTTCCCTGTAAAGGACCATAAATGAGGTTAATAAGTGATAAGAAGAATTTTATGTCCTTTCATATTTAAGTAACACGCACTAGTGAAAGTTCTGGAATGTTTGCTATCTTCATCTTTGTTTGATTAATAAGTGATGTTCCACAAGAAGGACGAGTAAGCTAAGTCGGCATTGATTGAGTTAAAGCTTCGAGCAATAGGGAGCCTCGATCTTTAGCACTGTAAGAGAAGTAAATAAAAAGATTTAACACAAGGTCTGCAAAACTAATTGGAACAAGAAAATGGAAGGAAGAAAATGTTAAAGCACTGAATCAAGTTGTATTGATCTGGATCATTAAAGGAGTAGTCTTTCTTACCAGCTATGACTAAACTTTGAATATAAACTATAAACTATCTACTTTACAATTTATGAAGGACTTTCCCTTTTATTCAGCTGATACAAAACGATAATTATATAATTGAGACCAATTGAGAATGAATATTTAAATACATGTTCAGCCGAGGAAGTAATTAATGTTTGGTTACAAAAAAGCATTGCATTCAGACTTGCAGAAAAAAGAAGTTTGTTCAGTACAACCTTTGAATTAGATCTCTAACCTCCTTGACCTTATGATTGAGGTATAATCTTGTGGCATTGAAAGAGCTTGACAACTGACGTAATTCTGATATGTGTAGAAGTGGAGTTACATCAATGTTTACTTACTGGTGAGGAACAGTTATTGGGAAAAAATATTTAGCAGTTTCACATGATTGCAGTATTGTATGAGTAAGGAATTTACTATCTTGTGTCCAACTGAGCTTAGCTAGATGTAAGAGGACCACAACTGGCATTTCAGAGTTGTCTAGATGATCCATATATGCATCAGCAGCACATTGGTCAAATAGAACACATTCAATCTCATTTTCACTATTAATAAACAGGATTGTTGTTAGTAACTAAAGATTAAGAAATAAGTTTGAGAGGGGAAAAAACTTAATTAATAGAGAAATGAACTTTACTCAAGGTCAGATATTATCATCCTGAGCCAGTATTTGGTATGATCATCTTTATGTTCTTCCTCAAGAGAGCCAATGGACTTAAGAAAGCCAACCACATCTGCGTAATGACAACTGAGTTTACAGTTACAGTAAATATTATAAAAAACTTCATGATGTAGACATATAATTTACGATTCAATGGCAATTGTAATGTGAATCTTTTGTGAAGCATGCATAAAGTTTGAAGAATTACCGAAGAGATAATCAATATCCTCTTCATGTGGAAGGGAGAGGATATGAGATATGGATTTGAATGAGTAAGAAGAAATTGGGATATTAGCTTCAATAGGTGAGAAAGAGGTATGAGTAGTAAAAGTAAGCTTAAATTGATGAGTTGTTGGTCTATATTTGAAATGATTTGGTGACACAAGGAAGTTGGAGAATTCGTAAGTTTTGCCTTCTTGGATGGAGCTGCATAAAGTGGTATGGAGAGACTTGACAATAACACTTTCTTGAATCGTTGTCCCCTACAAGAAGATGCACACAATTAGTATGGATTTCATGTAATGAATGCTGCTGAATATGGTTTAACAGTGAGGAAGGTTGGTATAATAGGTAGTTGCGTCAAACCTCAGCATCACATAACAAAAGAGATACACAAAACAGCTCAGTTGGGGCCAATTTTTGATAGACATTCCATTTCCTTAACACCCTAATAGCAATTGTCCAAAGGTCAGATGCATCATGGATCTGAGACAGTAAAGTGTGGTCAGACATGTTGAGGTATGTTGAGATGAAGGAGAAAATAATGTGAAAGCGTATGAGAAGGAGAGAGTAGGCACAGAAGATGGGGTTGATGCAATGGACACAGAAACAAAGTGAATTTAAAGGAGATTGTGATGAAGATTTGGCGGGAGACAGAAATGAAAGGATGGTAAGACAATGGAGAGTATGTGTAGGGTTATATTCGACTGGTTGGACAGATGATAAGGCAAAGGGGCTTTAGGAAATAGAGGTTTCTTATGTATGGGAAGATCAGAAAATATAAAAATTGAAGACTAATAGAAAAATGAACATAGACGCATGGGTGCAACTGTATGAGATGTTGAGGCATATCATTGCATAAGGTAATCAGTCCAACTATGCATTAATGATGCTGCCTGGTTGACCTACTATTAATAAGTTATGAGGCGGCAATGAAAAATTGGTCTGTTTTTACATGGTAGAAATTCAAGGAACAGGTTTGAGCTATGACAACAAAGGACATACTCTACAACTGTATAGCTTTAGGTTGTTTGGTATTGCTTGGACAGATGTTAGGTTAAAGAGGTGACATCATGTAGATTTGATTGTGTATGGAAATATTTGAATTATGTGAAAATGAAAGTGAAGAGGAAGATGGGTATCTGTGGAAGAAGTTACCTATTATGTGAGAGTTTGTGTATTGCTGAGCATGTAGTATGAACATGATAAAGGAGGCTCTTTCTTCGAGAACAAAAGTAAGAAAAAATTAGTACTTGAAGGCATTGAAAAGATGAAGGACTGGTTAGGTAGTTTGGCCAAGGAAAGGAAAAAAATGACTGTAACATAGGAACAAAAGAGTATGGGGGATAAAGTAACGATATGAAATCAATGATGGTCAAAAATAGGTGATGGATAGATTGTATATGTGAATAGATAGCCTACCCTTTTGTTGGCATTGCTGCATTTCAAAGTCAATGACATAGCAAGCACTGGCATTTCATTACTCAATTGGCAGAGTAGTGAACTTCATTTCATTTATTACCTTTCAGTTAGGGAATGGTTTTTCCATTGATCTAACTGCACAATTATTTTTCAAAGTCACATCCTTGCACAACTTGCCATTCAATGACGATGACTTTCTTTGTGTCAAGCAGAAGCATGTAAGGTAGGAAGATTTAAAAAGACAAGCACAGAAAAAGTGAAACTTATGGACATTATGATTGCTATGACTAAGTGAAGACCACAAAAGTGCAGTCACGGCTTATGGCTATTTCGTGCAGTTATTTTTATTCAGCCAAAAGTGCATAATTAAAAAATGAAGGGAACATTTTTGGTTATACATGATGGTCTGAACAATTGTAATACAGGCATTTAATTGATGCAATATTTAACACATTAACACAGAAGTAATGTGATGAAGATCCCAAAAATCAGAGTGAAAGGAGAATAACCTGCTTCACTTGATGTAGTAGGTGAGGTGTTGGCAGTGGCAAAGATATGCAATCTGGCTCAAACATGGCTTTTAAAGAGGAGCAATTTGTTTTTAGCTAGATACAGCAATTCAGCAAGTTGTTTAATGAGTATGTTCTGTCATTAATTTAGCTAGATACTCACAAATTACCACTTCAAGTAATTTAGCTAGATACTCACAATTTATATCCTACTGTCATTTAGAGTAGAATAGCATTGCCCATGAATTAGGATAACTTACAGCAATTTAGCTAGATACTCACACTTTATATCCTACTGTCATAAATTTTTTCGTAATAGTAGTCAAATTTGGCTACTACATCAAGTAAAATTAATGAGTATGTTGTGTGGTTTGGGGGTAAAGAGTTATCAATGACAGTAGGATATAAAAGCTATAAACTGCCCAATTTTGATAAGCATTTCTAGCAGAACAAACTAAAGTCTGAAAGACTACATGCTGATATTTTGTGCTAACCTCAGACAGAAGTAAAAAAAAAGCACTGAAGGCTTGAAGTAGTACGAATTAAGTGAAGGAAATAAGTATGCTCCTTCTAAGAGTAACCATAGCAACTAAACAATGCTTAAAGATAAGTATGCATATTAAAAGATAAGTATGCATATTAAGAGTAAGTTGCAAACCAAGAAACATCATCAATGCTGTAACAGAAAAAGCTGTATAATTGAGAGAGTTGATACGAAGTGTAGGGAAGAGAGTCATTAGAAAAAAAGCAGTGTGTAATCTTGAAAGCTTGACTATAAGAGAACATTGGAAATTGCAGCTTGTAATAGTATCCATCCCTTTTGTCTTATGTCTAAATTGGCATATTTGTAACAGGTATGCACATAGGGGATTTCAAAGCATTTAAGTTGAGTTGTGATGCATGGTAACATAAATTGATATTCAAACTTGAAGTATGAAAAGGACTTCATGATTCATTTAGATGTGAAAAAACATGGCATCATGTTATACTTCAATAAATACTTATATTAACGTTGCTACATAGAGATATTTAACTTAAAAAAAGAAATAAAGAAGCATTTGAAAAGGGACAGATTATAAGAAAATTAGTACAATAATTAAATAGGTTGTCCTAATATAGCAACATACCTGAGTGTATACATCCAAAACCTGATGTTAAATGCACCTGGGGTACACAGCTACACACCTGAGTTAAGAAAGTCAAAGAGGGATCAGAGTCGGTATGAGTTGTGCACCTTATATCATTATATATGCGTATGTAATATAAGCATGAGTTTGCATTAGAAGAGTTGTAGTACCTTTGAATGTTATGGCTAATTAAGAAAAAGAAATATCATTGCCCCTTCACTGGGAGTTATATTGTATAAGTAAGTCAAATTTGGCTACTACATCAAGACAAAATAATGAGTATGTTGTGTGGTTTGGGGGTAAAGAGTTATCAATGACAGTTACATATAAAAGCAATAAACTGCCCTATTTTAATAAGCATTTGTAGCAGAACAAACTAAAGTCCGAAATACTACATGCTGATATTTTGTGCTAGCCTTAGACACAAGTAAAAAAATGCATTGAAGGCTTGAAGTAGTACAAATTGAGTGAATGAAATAAATATGCTCCCTCTAAGAGTAACACCATAGCAACTACACAATGCTTCAAGATAAATATGCATATTAAAAGACTGACAGTTGACAGAAAGTTGCAAACAAAGGAACATCATCAATGTTGTAACAGAAGAAGCTGTATAAATGAGAGAGTTGGTAGGAAGTGTAGGGATGAGAGTCATTGGAAAAAAAGTAGTGTGTAATCATGAATGGTTGACAATAAGAGAACATTGGAAATTGCAGCCTGTAAGAGTATCCATCCGTTTTGTCATGTCTAAATTGGCATATTTGTAACAGGTATGCACATAGGGGATTTCTAAGCATTTAAGCTGAGTTGTGACGCATGATAACATAAATTGCTATTCAAACTTTAAGTATGACAAGAACATCATGATTCATTCATATGTGACAAAACATGACATCATGTTATACTTGCATAACTACTACAGGAACTGAGATAATAAAACACATAAAAGGAAATTAAATTGAAGCATGAGTCGGTGTAGGCATTAAATGAAGTCCTTGTGATTTTGTCAAGTGCAAATGACATAGCCATTTCTATAAAGACCCATGGGTGATTGAGGTTAGGGGAAAACAAACCTGAATATGGACTCCCTCTCCCCTATGGCTGTAGCAAACTATTATTCAGAGAGGGAATTTCGAGAGATTCTCCAAGAATGGAGAGAATTAGGATTCCATATTGTAAGCATAAAGTATGGACTACTATACTACCAAGATGTCATGAGTTTGGAAGCTGCATTAGAACACATTGCTGTGTTCACCGCAGATAATGTGGCTGAAGTAGTCCCTATGACGACGTATAGGGTGTTGCCGTCTATACATGTATCGGAAGGCATGGCAATAAGAATGGGGTCACCAAGATGGAGTGAGAGCTGATACTACTTGTTCAGGTGCTTCTATTGGCTACTTCATGAAGAAGGATTCTCCAACAACTTGTGGCAAGGAATGCTTAATCCGTGCTATGGTGAACACTATCGTTCTGTGATTCAGGCATCACAGTCTGACATAGGTGTGTTCTACCCTGAAGAAATTCTTGAGCCCATCATCATCCACGACTTCAGGAGGCGCGCTTACATGAAGATAAGGCCAGTGAACTTGAGGGTATACCGTCCGAGGCAATTAGCGGCAACAACAGGATAACAGAATGCTAACCAACTTGCCGTCATTGATGACGGTAATGCTGGGGAGTCAAGTAATCAACTCCAACCAGCGGTAACGATGACCATGACGGCACAGCCGGATGAAAACCATTTGGAGCTAAGGACCGACGCAAATGATGAAGTGTCAGTGATAGGACTCCTACCAAAGGCATCTGAATTAGGGGAAGAATTAGGATTTGTGGAGGACTGAAAATGTAATCCGGCAAGCATAATGGAGTGGGTCCTCGTTTTCGGTTTTGTATGAGTACTACAAACTGCAGGACATCGACTTCGTAATCGCACGTTATTACTTAACGGTTACTTTATTTTGAGCAATATAGGAACAATTGTAAGCAATTAGACTTAAATGCAAGTTGTGGATATGGGCAATTTCTATTTTGTTTATAAGGTTTAGCTGTCTAAGTTTTTTCTTTCTCTGAGTCTGTATACGTTTTTCGTTGCTGTAAGTCTGCTAAAGGTATGTAAGTCTGCTAAATGTATATAAGTCTTTACTGTTATAGAGGTTTGTTTTAATTGTAATTAACTAATGACATGGCCATTGAAATGGCACGCATAGATGGACGTATGGCTTGATGACAATTCAATTAACACATTTGTGATCTACAAAAAACGTAGGTGGGAGGGTGGCCTTAAAGAGTGAATGAAGTTCATATGACAAAAAGAAACAACAGTGTGCATAAGACAAAAGTGATAAAATATTCTTTAAATATACATTTGTCAATGATATCTTATAGAAAAGTAGACCAAAAAAGAAAAGTGGCACATACCCCAAGATGAAAATAATTAAAGACAAAAAGACAAGAAACAAAATTATATGTAACCTCTCAGATATATGACAAGATAAAGGCAAAATCGCAGGTCTCAATAACGTGCTCACATGACAACATAAAGAAGGATAAATGAATGACTTTTTTGAGCAAGTACTGTGGGTTAGGTAACCTAATATTACAATGCTTGGAAATAGAAGTTAAGTTTACTGTCATTTGAAAGGGACTACAAGGCACATCAACTGTGATGTGATGGTATTAGTTGGTTCCCCAGTATTATACCTATTGTGCTATTTGGGAATTTGTAAATATTGTTAAAATCTAAAATGCACTTACCTATAGTTTAAAAGGAAAAAAGGTAATCAAACTCCCAAATACATTGGTTCTGATTATTTGTAAATAAAAATACAATCAAATGTACTTTAACAATAATTATTGTCCAAAATGCCAAGGAGAAGATGATAGGTGAATCTGATGTTCTGAAAAAGAAATTGTTATATTCCTCTCCTTAAGGCAAGTAAACATAAATAAATTAATAACATTTAATTTGTGAAGAATGATATGATCTGAACGGTATGTGTCAATGAGCGTAATAGTAGTCTATGTATTGTACTATATATTATCTAAACATTTAGTTGCAACGTGTTTTTCTTGTTTAATATGCAGTGCTAACTGGAAGGAATTAGGCAGGAAATGTTCCTCAATGTTTTTCATCCTATTTCTCATATTTATCATTTTTTGAAATCATTTTCCCTATTTTATAAATTAATGTGTAATCTACTATGACATAAATGTATTTGAGTATATCATGTCGATTATATGATAATGTAATATATTATACAATTTTATTAGAATAATCAAATTGTATACCTTACATTAAGGACCCAAAAAAATATATTATAACGTGGAAGCTTAACAGTGTTATACGAAATAGGAAAAGGAAAGTGAGGCAAGAGGAAGTGTAAGAGTTCCGAAAAGACAGATGGTGAAGGGAGAATTCTGGTCCTATCAAATGAGAAGGAAATGACATAAAGAGGCTGTGATAAACTATCGATCAAGGGGAAGGGGGGGTATGAAGTCAAACTAAACAGGGATAATTTAAATATGAAGTCAGAGTGAGCAGTGATAATTTAAAGGGGGCAGGTTGCCCATGAAGGGTGGGGCGGCAACAATGAAAAATAGGGAGTTAGAGAGATGGGAAAAACATAGTGATAGGACTACAATGCATTTCATGGGAGTGACATCACAATATGTGTTGGTAAGCGCATTATGAAACGTTATAGACCCATTATATGAGCAGAGTCCAATTGCCTCCTTTGTAAAAACTGTTTGCAACTTGTGTTTTGCATTGATATATATGTATGGATATATAGATATGTAGCTTCAATGCTTGATCGCAGTGTGATCTGTTTCAGGAATGCATAATGGCGGTAACAATTAAATGGGACATTACGGAGTGAACAAAGTAGTCAAGGGTTAGTGGATTATACATTAAAGAATAGCAATTGTTTTTTTAACAAAATGGTAAAAATAATTTTTCATGATGTTAAGTAGCTTATACATGATGGAAATTGTTTTCATGCGATCCTTTGTTGGTTGCTGTACTTTATCATTTGATATGTCCCTCCTTTAGCATCCATTGCATCGAAAGGTAACTGAAACAGAAATTAATAAGGATGGATTAATGTTTTGAAACGTAAAAAGGTAATTATGTGTTGTGATTTAAGGTAAACAACATATCCTTGGCTGATTACATTGTTGTGGCTCACAATGCTAGGAGGTGTTAAATCAGGGGTTTCAGCAAGGCACAGTGTCTAATAGCTGAGATGCATACCAACTCTCTGATGATGCATCAAACATTACTGACATGCAGTAGTGACAGAAAGAGTATAGCAAGAACAGCTGATAGTCCAGGTTTAAAAAGGACTATGTTTGATAATTGGATGCGAGGAGCTTGAAGGACAAGGAAACTACAGAAGAAGCGGATATTTTAAGTCATGATTGAGGTATGTATGGGAGATAATCAGGAAACCACAGAATGAGAGTTTTGGTGATTATTTTAGCCAAGGGATTAGAGATCAAATAACCTCAAGATGCTGGGAATAAAGGAAAGCAAAACGTGTATAAAGGGTTCTTCTATGAAACTATTGTGGGTCACATAATGACAGGCCTTGTTTAAGGGTTTTGCCATATAGGAGTACCATTAACGGAGAGTAAATTAGATAATTCGAAAAGCAAAATGGGATACAGGGGAACAAACAATCCAGACATGAAAGAAGAGAAGAAAAGATAGTACACATACCTCAATTTCATTCGTCGGTTTCATAGCCTTAATAATGCATACGACATTGCCTTTTATCACAATGCATACCACCTGCAGCAGGAAGGAATTAAGACAGACAATTCTATGAGTATAAATCATATACTTGGTTGATAATGCAATAGTTAAATAATCAACATAGCATTTGGAAATTGACGGATGATGAGAAAGTAAGTACAATAATTCAGTATCATATCTTAATGCAGATACATACCTTGAACACTTATCACATGTTTTATAATTTTTTCTAAAGCCACCATAAGTTTAAGGCCACTACAGCACAGCAAAAAGCATTATGAAAAAGAAGAACGTGGTTAATCAGTGTCTGCAAGCCGACAAAAGTCAATCTGAACATGTCATAAAAAAAAAGGCACTCACAAAAAACTATTCTTGTAAAGAAAAATACAAATACTTTAAATTAAACTTTTATGTGTGCATGGATGAAATATAATATGACTTCCATTCTAGAACTTCGCTTTCTCAACACAAAAGCTTAACTATATGTGAATGCATTTCTTCCTCCTTTTTCCCGTCTTGAAAAAATGCAGAAACAACAAAAATGACAACTCCATGATTAATTATTTATTAACAGAAGGCAGGGACCAACAAAAATGGAAATGGTCATTGTGTGGACATGTTAATTGTATGAACTGTAGAGACGATGATATTTGCAACTAAAGGAAATAGCAATTTAAAGCCAGCAGATGCAGACTCAATACAACAACATAAAAGCAGAGGCTTGCATGAACAATAGTTCTGTCAGTTTGGAACCTGATACAGTAGTTAGTAATGAAATAGAAAGACTCAAATGCTATATATTGGGACGGCTTCATGGCAGAGTGGCAACACATGACTGTTGTTTATATTGTGTTGACTTCAATCCCCCTCTGTTCAAATAAAGGCATGCCCTCGAGAGCTCTAAGTGTTCCTGATGAACAGATCAGTGAAATCAGAACAAAATAAAGCTGGAAACAGTGAAGTCATTTTACAGGTAAAAGGCCTTTCTGAACAACACCATGGAGAGACTACATAGAAGGTAGAACCTAAAGAACATGTGTCAAGCTTCAGAAAATCATTATGCTCAGCCTCAAACGTAAATTTCCTTCTCATAATCTGCTTGCACCATTAACAAAATATAAGTTGAAGAAAATTGGATATGGGGAAATGTTTTTGGCACATAAAATAGTGTTGAACAATGTAACACCATTTTTTACCATATAGAGAACACAATTCCTGAAATTGATTACCATGTGCAGACATAATCCAGGAAAAAGTAGGTACTAAAATATCGAAACTCATAATCCAGACTCTGTTAGCAGACCACTAACAGAGTCTCTCCCACTAAATTGAGCAGCAATCACTATCTGTGCCAATAAAGCCATGTCCCTAGAGTTTTGGCTGTTCCAGATGTGAAGAACAGTGAAATCGGAAGAAAAGAAGACATGGAAACATAAAATGCAAGGTAGAACCTAAATAACATTTGGGCTATTTGCTTGAAACGCATAAATAACATTTAGAGCCTACAGAGAAGTAGAACCTAAATAACATTTGAAAAGCTTCAGAAAAACCTAACATAATAAATGAATAAGCTCTATCTTGGAACTAAGATAATAAATGAATTTGGAGGTCATCAAAATGATGGAATGAGTTACCAAATACGGGTAAAGGAGGTTACCAAATCCGTATTGTCACGTTCGGGATCATCCAGTTTGATGGCAACAGCCTCATTGACCGGTTTACAGACACCACGGCTAACTGTGGCACTCATGCCTTCCCCAATTTCCTCGTAGAGTTCATAATACTCCGGACGAATGGGATACTTCTTCTTCTCCACCTCCACAACTGGATGCATCGTCCTCATATCGGCTTTGAAATCCAAAAGAAGCGTTTAAAAATTAATGGAAAAAAAAGTGACCACAGTTGAGGTAAAACGTGTAAGGAAAAGCTGGTAAACGACGAGTACCCAAGCGCATAAGCAAAAAACTCTGTCGACTCTGTATCTAAGGCTCCTCGATCAGAAGCGGCGGCGAGATCTTCGGCGCTTTTCGGTGGTTTTAGTGTAGGATATCCAGGAATCTAAATCTCCATTTAGGAGTTGCAATACCCGATCATTCAAACAGTTAAGAGAAGTTAGACGAAGAAGGGGACAGAACAGTAACAAATGACAGAATGGAAGAAGAGTACAAATCCTTTTTACCTTGGAGATGTTGGGAAGAAAACACCATCGAAAGCTTATGCCCAACATGCGGGTGTGCCAAACGTGATGTTTTGTGTAAGAACACATAACCCTATCCCTAACAATTGCATCGCGGACGAAGAAAAAAGATGCTGCGACCATCCAAGTTTTTGGCTGAACCCGCTAAATAGAGCAAAGAGAAGAAGCCAAGTTTTTGGCGTTAATGGGAGGCATAGAAGGAAGACACGGAGGAGCCCCATCCAGTGCTTACCTGAGATACTGTCATTTTGAAGGGGAAAGATAAATTAAATAAAAAAAAAACCGAGGAAATGTGCAGAGCGTGAAAAGAAGGGAAAAATGGGGACGCAAATAGCTCGCGCCGACACTGTGATTCGGCGTAGTGGCTTTCCAACAGTGAAAGGATGCATCAGCTTCGCGGCTTATGAATAGTTCTGTAGCGTCTCTACAAACCGGAAGGAAAATTAATTATATATTGATTTGAAAATTGTCATGTCAATTTTTTTAAAAAAATTCTATGGTTGGGAATGCAATCTAATCGCTTACAAATTAAGGAGTGCCGACAGTAATTAGATTTTAGGGAAAATTTTGCTGCAGCCATTTATTATTAAACAGCCCTTCAAAACTTTACAACTTTTCACTGCGCCTCCTAGACTTGAACTGAAATTAAAATTGGTGGGTCAAAAGACAATTGTGCCCTTACTTTATAAGTGAAATATGGTTATTTACAAGTCAAATATGTTTATTTATAAGATAAATAAGTGTAATTATAAGACCATCTCGGCCATATACAAGATAAGGAGTATATTAATAAGAATACATGTGTGGGAATTTAAAAGACCATCCCGACCATGTAAAAAATAAGGGCATATATGTTTTTTCTGCCACAAAATTTAATTTTAGAAAGTCCTAGGGTGGTTTGGTGAAGTTTCATAAAGTTTTGAGGGCACTTTGATATTAAATGGCTAGAGAGGGAGTGTAGTGAAATTTTTCCTAGTTCAAACATGGTAAGGAGACCTAGGATACCAAGTTATTTGTTAAACAAAAGGATTAAGTGGCAAAAATGCCCATGAGCTTTTCTCAAATGTACACCTAGCACCAAAAACTTTTGTTGGGTGCAAAATTGCCTATAAGCTTTTAAAAATAGAGCAAAAACACCATTTCCGTTTAATGCCTAAAACATCTGTCACTTTTGTTTCTGCGGGACCCATCTAGTGTCCATGTGTCAATGATTTCCATGTTCTTTTTCATGTCAGTCAACTCTCTCTCCCTTTCCCCATGCTCTCTCTGACTCTCTCTTTCTTTTCTCTCTCTCTCCCCCTACGGAAACACCTTCCATACTCCATCTAAATCACCACACTTTCCAGGTTCACTCGAAATGAATCTTGCTTTATAAAAAAATGAATTATTCATGCTTTGCAATAGTTGGACGAGATTTCATTTAAAAGAATGAGCTTGCAAGGTGTGAGTGAGGCTTCGTTTAAGTCAGAGCAAAATAATTTAATCACAAAAAGCAGAGTAAGTAGAGTGTTCGTCTAGATGTGGTGTTCCTTTTTGTTCATCATTCCACAGTAACTTTATTCTTGGAGATGGCAAAAATGGAGAGCAAAAAATATTTTTAAAGAGATACGAAGTTCAGAATAGAATGGAAACCACTCACTCCATTCCACCACCACCCCCTATACCTCCAAAATAGGAGGAGGCCACTTCAAAGCATCATCACTAGTTTATGCAAGCATTATAAACTAAGGACCCATTTGGTACAAGGAATGTATGATGAAGGGAAGGAAAGGAAGGGAAGTGAATGGAAAGGAAGAGAATATTGGAGGTAACTTAAAAAGGTATGTTTGTTTGATAGGCATGGGAAGGTAACTTAGGTTGAAGGAAAATGAGACGTTTGGTAGAAAGAAAATAGAGTGACAGAAATGGAAAGAATATGAGAAATACCCATAACACCCTTATAATAAAAAAATGGATTAAATAGATTTACAATATAATAAATCGATTTACATGGGTAAATCGATTTACAATATAGTAAATCGATTTACACAGTAAAGTAAATCGATTTACTATATATATAGTAAATCGATTTACTTTACTGTGTAAATCCATTTACTACGATGCTGCGCTGTTTCGTCTTCCATTTTTCTCAAATTTCATTGATACTGCTCTGTTTCGTCTTCCAAATCCTTTTCCTCACAAACTCTACTGCTGAAATCCATCGGTGTCGAGATCATTAGAGTGATTTCTCTGTCTCCATCTAATGCTTTAATTTAACTTTTTTGTGGGTATATTTGTCTTTTTCATTTTCTCTTCTGCAAAGGAAGATGGGTTCCCACCAAAATTGGTGGGAACTGATCTTCCCATATTTAAAGGAACTTTGGAGCAGTAAACGTATTGGTTATAATTTCACAAAACTAGCAGAGCTCACTAAAAGAAGCATCTAATGCATAATAAAAGTGAAAAGCGTCGAAAAAGGATGAATAAGTCATCATCTTGTATGTAATTAAGAAGACTTTGTTTCAGAAAAAGGGATAGAGAGAAAGCGACAGATAAAAAGAGCTATCCAAAGTCACCATGGAAGACAAGCAAAGAATTTCAATGCCCTTCAACTTCTCCATTTTCGGAGGTCATGGTGGACAAAAGTAGAATGAGAATCTGAAGGAGGAGAGAGTATGACCGTGAGAGATATATGAGTACAAAATTTAGTTAGAGTATGGAACTGGACGGTGTTTCCATGGCTGGGGAGAGAGAGAGAAAAGAGAGAGAGAGGAAGGGAGAGAGAGAGAGAGAAAGAGTTGAATGAGATGAGAAAACATGGGAATCGTTGACACATAGACACTAGGTGGGTCCCACAGAAACAAAAGTGACGGATGTTTTGGGTATTTAATGGACATGGTATTTTTGCTCTATTTTTAAAAGCTTACAGGCATTTTTGCACCTAACAAAAGTTTTTGGTGCTGAGTGCACATTTGAGAAAAACTCATGAGCATTTTTGCCTCTTAACCCTAAACAAAATAATGAATATTAATAAACATTTTTTATAAGGGTTAAAGAATATATCCTTTATCAAGATTCCTTATGAAAAAATATATAATTACATCAAAATTATAACTAAATAGGAATATGACCACGTTATAGAGCGTTGTCCATGTAACGTACCCATATTTTTAAACGCATTTTTAAAAAAGTTACTTTGCTAAATTGAATGTTGTTTGAAAAATAGCCTGGATCCACGTTTATCATTAGAAATGTAACTGAAAATTATTTTTAAAAAAACTTTTAAAAAGTAAACTTCTAAAAAGTAACTCATATGTGAATTTTTGGATGTTGGTTAATTGAGAGGAACAATTTCCTCACCACATGTCATTTGTTCGAACAACATTAGGTAAAACAAGAAAAGCGACGTAAATAAGCTTTTGGCGAATGGAGTTTCATGAGAATTGCCAATAAACTTTAGTGTAAAACGCACTAACCATTATTTTATCTAAATTATGTAAAGCTACATTCTATTTTTAAAAGTTATATAAATCCCTTTTAAAATCAAAATTTACATTATACAAGCCTCCCTTTTATACAAGCCTCCCTTATATGACATATCTCATTTTCTTTCATCCAATTATTAGTTGATTGCTATCTTGATTCTTAAACTTCAGTTATAACCAAAATATCTTCTTTAACAAAAGAATTATTTAAAAATTTTCAAAATTTCTTTTTTTTTTTTATTGAGAACATTTTTCAAAATTTCTAATATGTTATAAAATGTATTAAATTTAATTATATTTTAAAATTTCAATTTTTCATCACATTTATTGCAACTTATTTATTTAGGTTTCTTTTAATGGCTAAAAATATATTTCAAACGCATATTATAATTCATCAATAGAGATTATATAAAACATTTAAAATTTTATACACATTTTTTTTTTTTGCGAAAAACATTTATGAACACATTTAATGGTACATATTTATTAAAATAATTAATCAACATTTCAATTAAGTTTTGTATGTCTACGTTAACTAAATTACTTGAGCTCCTATCCTTGAATGATAAAAATATTAAAAAAAATAACTATTGCGAAAATAAGAAAAAAAAATAAACTTAAGGAAAAGGAAAGAAAAAAACTCTTAAATTTTTCAAATTAATTTTAGGGAAAATCGAGAATTTAGTATGATGAATGGTAATTTAGTAAATAAAATTTATCTAAAAAAAATTAGTTTTTTAATCTTCCAACTTTTAACTCGTTTTTAACTGAGTTCTTCAACTATGATTTTGTGTGACTTATTCCTTAAATTTTTAACTAACTTATGACTCAGTTCTTTTTTTATTTTATTTTTATTTTCTTGTATTACCATCCTTTTCAAATATATCTCACTTGTATGTGGCAAAATACTCTTCCAACTGAGCTCCACCTAAGTTTCTTTTTAAATAAAATTTAAATAAAAGAAAGAAAGAGCTGAAGAGGGTGAAATTGTAGAGACCTTCGCACCAATCCCCACAAGCTTACCGGCATCCACCACAGTCAAGGTTCAACAACTTCGGTAGCCAACTACCAACTTCAAATCTAACACACACTTCCATTCTCACGCTGAAGTAATGGGGAGGAATGGAGGAGGAGGGTGGTGAACTTCAAAAACTATAATTAAATATGCTCTTAGTAGTTTTTCATCTTGCAAGATGTTTTGTGTCATTGGTGGGTTAGTACAATTTTTGCTTGTGTAATCTTTTTGGGGACATTCAATAAAATCTACTTGCTATTATAAATATGTATCATTATAGAGATGAGCCAAGCCATTTCTATTTGTGGCTTTTCTCTAATTTCACTATTCATTAGAACAGTGACACACTAGTGCAAAATTCCCTTTTTAGACATTTAGACCGGTTATGGCGGATAAGGTCTAAAAAATTTGACTGGTGGCAGTTTTGTAATTATATAGAACTTGTAAGACCGATTTCCCAAAAAACCGATCTTAAAAAAATTATTTAGATCGGTTATAAATAAAATCGGTCTAAAAATATCAAAATATTTAAAAAATTAAAAATTTGAACCTTTTAAGATCTGTTTTAATAAAAACCAATATTAAATGTGAAAAAAAAAAATTCAACCCTTTTAAGTTCAATTTTTGATAAAAACCGGTCTAAAAGGTAAGCATTTTCGCTCGTATTTTTCCTCTCGCGCCCATATCCCGCGCATTATGAATCCTTTCTTCTCTTTTCGTCATTTCTCTATGAGCTCTGTCCCTGCTTTTTCTGAACTCGTCCATCGCACCCTGATATATCCTGATTTTATAATAATATTTAATATCATATTTAGGGATTTTATCATCAATTTTGGGCTAAATAGCATTTATTATGATTAAATTGAATTAAAGATGATTATATGAAAATAAATCTTAAAAAGAGATATTTGTTATAATCTTGCGATTGCTTTTTAAAATTTGAATTTTGAATGAAGATATTACAATATGTTGATTTGAATTGTAGGTCATTTTGGAAAGTTGGATATGAAGGACCAAAAAGTAAAGAGTTTCAAGGACTTGAACCGAAAATAAAATTCTGCATGTGGCTACAAGGCAATTCTGACAGAGAGAAGAGTTTTATTCTGTAATATTAGCTGTTACTTTCAAAAGGAAAATTCCAGAGAATATTACAAAAAAGACGTCGAAATTAAAACAATTCTAGAATTTGGTCCAAAATTCCGACGGCTTGCACCTACTTTCAACGTAGAAAGATTAGAGAATATTACAAAACAGGACCCCAAATTTATAACTTGTCATTTTGGCTCCAATATCCGAAAATCAGCGCCCAGCACTTCTGAAACTGATTTTTTCCGGCGTTTTATACAGAATCTTGGAGAATCTGATTGGGATATAATCTTGTAGAGAGTTTTTCACAAATTGTATGGGATTTTACCTAAATTTCATATAAATAAGAAATTAATAAAAAGGATTTGAATCATCAGCACCTGGGGACACGCACGCAGCCGTAGAGGAGATTGAGGGAACTAGGAGCAGCCGACGCAGACGCGAGAGAGGGAGAGAAGAGACGCATCACCAAGCTTCACCAACACTTTCATCTTCTTCTCCTTCCATTATCTTATCTCTCATGGGTTTCTTGAGGTCTAATAGAATTGTAGCTGTGATGAATTTCATGATAAGAGGCTAAATCCTTTTGTGTTTCTTGGAGATGGAAAATTGGTTTGAGCTCCAGAGATACATTCATGGGAGTTATTTGTTTTAATCTTTTGATTTAGCTATGTAACGAATTTCCTGAGTTAGGATTTTTTGTTATGTGGTTAATTTACTGAGATTGCGAGTTGTTTATCTTAATTTAGATTGAATAATTGTGATTTAAATTGGATTATGTGGTTTGAGATTTAAATTTCTATATTTCCTTTTTGGTTTAATGTGGTTGTGCTATTCTTTCATAGTTTGAATAAGTATTATAACTGCTTTAATCTTGTTTGAATATCTCAGTTGAGTGTTCATTGTATAGAGAAACAAGTTGCATAAATCCAATCCTAAATTGCACACTAAGTGGTATTTAATAGTGTATTAAGAGGTAATTATCTAGCTAGAGTTCTAGGGGTAATCACTAATTAATATCACTAGACTTAACGAGTTGCTAATGTTTAATTTTTGACTTAGTGAGTGGTTTAATTCCCAATTCAATTTGAGCAAGGATAACCTATATTCCATTTTTCCCAGAAGCATTTATCATCAGTTTGTTTAAATCACAACTTCATTAATCATCTCAACAAATTCTCGAAAATCCCAAAAAAATAGTAGTCTAGGTTATTTTCTATTATTAAAAAAAAAAGAAAATTCAATTTCAAACCCATCTTAATGTTTTTATCACTTAGTTTAGATTAGGAATTAAATAAAAGGCTCCTTAAGAAAACAGGACCCGAGTTGTGCCCTTCATTGCATAATTTGGTTTATTTTGATTTAACTTGAGGTAACTAAAGGTTATAAATCACACCCCATTCCTCATTTGGTCAACTTCCTCCGTCATTACCGCTGTCGTTGCTGTGTTCATCGTCGCTGTTCTTTGATCTTCCTCACTCTCCTCCGCTGCCACCTCTATTCTCCGCAGTGACCATTCTTCTCTGCCATGACATCCCTTTGTCAGTACTGTGAATTTGAGGACTTCATTTTAACTTCAGTCGACGCCACAGTAACTTTGGGTAGAAGCTCTCTCCTTGGTCTTCAATTATATTAGTGTTCGATCTGTTATTTAGTTGTTGTTCAATAATTAATAATGTCCTATGAAAATGGTTTTTATTGTTGTTTTGAGCACTTAATTCCCATAAGTTGCTATTATAGTTTGTTGGAAGTCCAACTGTTTAGTGATAACGTAATCTGAAAAAAAAAATCTTCACATCTAGGTTAGATAGATGCTCTGACTTGTACATCCATGTGATATTTGACTCGGAGTAATACCACTCTAAGTTCTGTTTTAATTTAGTGTGATTGTTTGATTGTCAGTGTTATTGGTTTGTTGAAACGATACTAGTTTCAAATGGTGCATGTTAATTTTGTTGAAATCTCTAAAACTCTATGGTTGTTGTTTTTTTGTCTATCCTTTTGCTGTGGGATATACGGTGTCACAAGTGTTGAGATATATATAGATCATAGTTGGATAAACGCTAAACGAATAAGTGTTGAATATGATAATGGGGTGAGGGGTTTTTTAGACTTCGCTAGAAGAAATGCCGATGATGATAGTGGGAAGTTTTATTGCCTTTGTGTAGTATGTTTGAATGAGAAGTGACTAAGTGCTGCAGATATATATACACATTTAATTTGTGAAGGATTTTGTAAGAGTTATATAGTATGGGTATGGCATGGTGAAGAATTAGAAATGCCAAGTTCATATCAACAGGGGGTGTGACCTTTGATGATAATGACACGGATATGGATGATCGGATAGATGATATTATTCGTGATGTAGGAGAAGAGGTTTTTGAGCAATCACATGCAATGGCAATATGTGCAGTGATGCTGAGACGCCGCTGTACCCGAGGTGTAAAAAATACCAATTGTTGAAAGCAATATTGAAATTGGTAAGCTTGAAAGCACGGCATGGATGGAGCGACAAGAGTTTTTCAGAAACGCTTGAGGCTTTTAAGGACATGCTTCTATATGATAATATGTTGCCTTCTTGATACTATGATGCTAAGAAAATACTGTGTCCACTAGGGATGAAGTATAAAAAGATCCATGTATACCCTAATGATTGTATATTGTATAGAAAAGAGCATGAAGAGGAACAACAGTGTCCTATATGTGAAACCTTGAGGTACAAATCAAATAACGCCCCTGTAAAAGATCCATGAATGATAAAAATATTAAAAAAAATAACTACTGCGAAAATAAGAAAAAAATAAACTTAAGGAAAAGGAAAGAAAAAAACTCTTAAATTTTTCAAATTAATTTTAGGGAAAATCGAGAATTTAGTATGATGAATGGTAATTTAGTAAATAAAATTTATCTAAAAAAAATTAATTTTTTAATCTTCCAACTTTTAACTCATTTTTAACTGAGTTCTTCAAATATGATTTGGTGTGACTTATTCCTCAAATTTTTAACTAACTTATGACTCATTTCTTTTTCTTTTTTTTAATTTTATTATATTACTATCCTTTTCATATATATCTCACTTGTACGTGGCAAAATACTCTTCCAACTCAGCTCCACCTAAGTTTATTTAATAAAATTTAAATAAAAGAAAGAAAGAGCTGAAGAGGGTGAAATCGTAGAGACCTTCGCACCAATCCCCACAAGCTTTCCGGGTTCCACAACAGTCAAGGTTCAACAACTTCAGTAGCCAATTACCAACTTCAAATCTAACACACACTTCCATTATCATGCTGAAGTAATGGGGATCAGGAATGGAGGAGGAGGGTGGTGAACTTCAAAAACTATAATTAAATATGCTCTTAATAGTTTTTCATCTTGCAAGATGTTTTGTATCATTGGTGGGTTAGTACAATTTTTGCTTGTGTAATCTTTTTAGGGACATTCAATAAAATCTACTCGCTATTATAAATCTGTATCATTATAGAGATGAGCCAAGCCATTTCTATTTGTGGCTTTTCTCTAATTTCATTATTCATTAGAACAGTGACAGCTCATATAGGGCTCTGGGTCTTGATTTAATTTTTCGGGGCTGCATGCACTTACTTTTTTTGTCATGTGGCTTGTACTTTTATTTAAGGGGAGATTTGAGTTCAAATTCCAAATTTGGCTCAGACCCTACCCATCTTTTTATCTTTCTTCTATCTAATTTTAAAATCCTATTACCTTCCTTATTTTTCCTTTCCGAAAGACTTTTTACTGCCTCCTCAAAGAAATGATACCTTTCCATTTCTTTTCAAATCCCTTGGTACAAGCGTGTCCATAATCGCTTCATCAACCTGTCTGAGTTCGGCGTTTTATGTTGCTGTAACTTCGCTGATGACGACTCCATCGAGCTCTGTGACGATTTTTTCATTCTTCTTATTCATACTCCACCATCTCTCTATCCCTTCCCATTCTTCTTTTTCATTTTCTAGGTTTGCCCTAGAAGTGAGGATGGTGAGGAGGCAGAGAAGTGGTTGCAATGGTGATGCTAACACCATGGTCGTTAATCTCTAAACTTGCTACATTTGGCTGGGGTGAGGATACGATGAAGGGGAGGCGCCTTTGCCGATCTTAGTAGGGGTGAGCATTCGGTTTTCGGTAAAAACCGAAAAAACCAAACAACCGAAATAAAGGAAATTCTGAAACCAAACTGAAACCGAATGACTAAAATAACCGAACCAAAATTATTCGGTTCGGTTTCGGTTTTGTAAGAAAAAATCGAAATTTTTTAGCCTTCATTTTTTACTTCAAATATCTAAATTTTCAACCAGCAAAAATTAATACAAATTATAAAATTGAACAGCCTCATCAAGATTCAAAAAAAGATGATATAAGACAAAGTATAAACAACATATTACATATATGATCAATATAGTTTGGAGTACCCAATATTCCAATGATGGAACCAAAAATAGGAAGGTTTTTGAAAGATGCAAAATAATTGTATTCAATATTACTTAATCCAAAGGAAGCATAACAAAAGTTCAAAAAGATGAATATCCAATGATATATCATATATCATTCTTTGCCTTGCATCCAAAATACCACCTACAATTCAAGTAAGAAAAAATCAATCAAAATAAAAAAAAACAATATTAGCTCTACAATGATACAAAGATGATAAAAATTACTTACAAATCTTGCAATTTGTTCCATATTGCATCTAGAAAATATCAACAGTTGCCTCCAATGCAATTTTTTTGCAAATCTAGCAATTAAAAAAATTGAGATCTTACTTAACTTGATATATCGCAATAAATATAATATTATTCTTGTAAAGTTATGATTTATGAAGAATAAGTAAAATATTACCGAGCTCTATCTTCTGTATATCATCATCCCCTTCTTCTACATCATATAACACCGACTGCCTTAGCCAATCTTGAGCACAAATTAAAGATTGCACAACTTTAAGACTTAAAGAGCTCCTGAATGAATCTAAAACTCGACCTCCTGTGCTGAATGTTGTTAGATCTCATGTTTTGATGATAACAAAGAATATTATGAAAAAGATTTAATGAATAAATAAGTTTGAACAAAGTAATAACAGGGAAAAGCATCAGTTGAAGTAAGCATTGGAGTAATGAAGAAAGGCCAAGAGAAAAAGCTAAGAAACTTGATGAGAAGTAAGTTTTCTAAGGCATTACTCGAGTATGTACTCGAGTAATGAGACAAAACTTGAAGTTACCAGAGATACCTTCCAGTAACCTGCCAATGTTACTCGAGTAAGTACTCGAGTAATAGTGTAAAAGTTTTCAAGTTGCTCTCGGCCTGCCAACGTTACTCAAGTAGTTACTCGAGTAACCAGGTAAAAGTTTTCAAGTTACTCTCGGCCTGCCAATGATACTCGAGTATGTACTCGAGTTACTCTGTTTCAGAAAATGTGTTGCTCTCGGCATTTTGTACCCTGCCAACGTTACTCGAGTATGTACTCGAGTAACTCACTGTGTTAAGCCAAAACCTCAAGGTAGTACTAGAATAACTTTATCTATTTTTATCATACTTCACTCGAGGTGCTACTCAAGTTTGCAAGAATTTATTGATTCTTTTTAAGTGGATTACTCGAGTATGTACTCGAGTAACAAGGTAATCAAACTTGAAGTGCTCTCGGCCTTAAAATTCTGCCAACATTACTGGAGTAAAGTATCGAGTAACATAAGTTTATTTGAAGGTTTACTCGAGTTGGTACCCGAGTAACCTATGAAGAAAAGAGTGCATTACTCGAGTAGGTACCCGAGTAAACATGCATTTCCTAAGGTTTGATATTTTGTTTATTCTATGCACTACCCGAGTAATCTTATAGTTGTTTGTTGACTTGCAGTTCATCAAAGTTTTCACGATGATACTCGAGTAAGTACTCGAGTAAACTTTAATGAATACTCGAGTAGCTACTCGAGTATGAAAACCCAGAAATTCAGAAATCATTCCAACGTTTATTGTTTTGTTTCCTATATGATTAACCTTTCATTATATTAGTATTCTTAGCATATCCACAGATAAACTATGAAGAGATCTTACCAAATAAGGAAAGTCAAAAGCAACGTTCAAATGTCACCGATCGCCACCTACCGCAAACGTATGTTTTTCAAATACTGGAAAAGTCAATAGTGGCTGCGCACGCTCCAACGGGCATGAAAAAATATGTTCCAGCAATCATTACCAACGTATCTATATATATAGGAACATCCAAACAGAGAAGAAAACAAGAACACACACACGAACGTATCATCAAGTTCAATACTCTGTTTTACAGTATACTTGTAATTCTATGCTTCAGTGATTCTTATTCACTCTATGAGAGAGATATTTCATTCAAACTCAATATTTGTTATTGAGGTAACTTAAGGTTGTGAAACCTTGAGTTGGGATTGGATTATAACTTGTAAGGGGGAGCGAGTGTCTAGGCGAAGGAACTTGCTTGTACTGAGGTGCCAAGAACCCACTGAATCTTGGAAGTTATAGTGAAACTCTAAGAGAAGCTCTGAGGACTGGACATAGGTCAAAGTGGTTGTGGCCAAACCAATATAACTCCTGGTGTACACTTCGGTGATATTTCTCCTTACTCTTTCCTGTTTTAATTTCAACGTCAAATTTTATATTTGCAACGAAATTTTTAAGATCACCCAATTCACCCCCCTCTTGGGTGAAACGCTTGCTCTAACAAATGTAGATTCTGAAGCAATTGTGGAAATTGGCATAGCCAAAACATCTCTTGCTATTAGAGAAAGAATGATGAATCTAGGACTATTCACCTTCCACCAACCTAAAATATCAAAATCATCATTTGTAACCTCAATTTGTTCATTCAAGTATCTATCAACCTCTGTTATGCTAATTTTCCCACCAAGACGCGTATCGATGAATAATTTCTTCTCCATATGAAGCAATTTTCTAACCTTTGAAGTAGGGTTATCATCACCATGAAAATCTACTTGAGTGGCACGTACTTGTTCCCTTTCAGGTTGTGTTGAGGGAGAAACACCTTGATTGAATTCATTATATAAAGAAAGTAAAACCTCTTTAATTTGCATCCCCAATTGTTCACCAACTACATCTGTATACATTTTAGACAAACCAAATTGCACCCAATCTAATTTAAATCGAGGATCAAGAACAACATCACCATAAAGAAGTTTGTTCATCTTCATAGGGTCTCCCTAATACTTATTATACTTCTCTTTTATTTTGTCTGCTATGTTTGCTAACTCAAAATCATCACTTTTCCTCCATTCATCCAAAAAATGATATAGCTGATACATTTCTTGGAAAAAACAATTGGAAATAAAGAGCCAGATATACGTAAAGTAAGCTCATAAAAATGATCCAACAACAGTGTAACCCCCTAACTTTCTTCCAATCCTCACTATCAAGCACCCCCTTTCCACCTTGAAGATCAAACTGAAAGAAAGGATCTTTAACCTTATACCTTTCAAAGGCTGCCTCAAATTGTTGAGTGGTCTCTAACATCATATTGGTAGAGTTCCACCTAGTAGAGACATCTAAGCATAACATTTTCTTACTTTGAATATTTTCATCCTCACAACTCTCCTTAAACTTTCTCATCTGAAGGGGCAACTGCCTAATAAATCGAACTGCTTCTCTAACTCTTTTCACTGAATGCCCTATTTCTTTCAACCATTCAGTAACAATTAAATTGACTATGTGTGCAACACATCTCACATGCAAGAACTTGCATTTCATAGTTGAACAGCCCCAATTTGTGATTTTATCTTTCAAATATTGGCATGCCACATCATTAGAACTAGCATTATCCACAGTAATTGTCAACACGCTTTCCATTCCCCATTCAAGTAAACATTTTTCAAGTTCCATTCCAATATCAACTCCCTTTTGACTAGAAATAGGGATAAAATTCAAGATCCTCTTTCTCATAGTCCATATATCATCTATGAAATGAGCAGTGACACACATATAATTTATTCTTTGAATAGAAGTCCAAGTATCTATAGTGAGGCAAATTCTTTGTTTCTTACTACCCAAATAGTCTTTCAATTTAATCTTTTCATCCATATAAATTTCAAAACAATCTCGAGCTATAGTCCATCTAGATGGAATTTTAAATTTGGGCTGCGCAAACAATACAAATTTCTTAAACCCAGTCCCCTCAACAAACTTGAAAGGTAATTCATCTATAATTATCATGCATGCCAAGGCTTTCCTAACAATATCATGATCAAATTTCCAATTAACAAGACCTATTTTATTACCTACATTGAAATGCACTTAGGCTTGGGCAAGTTCTTTAGGAAGGGGCCTCACTTTACAATTTTTCATATGGTTGTTAAGTGATGTAGTTCCATTCAGTTTTGGATCACATGCATAATCTTTTCTATAGTAATTACACTTACCTCTAACTTCACTAGCATCATTCACAAATCTAGTGAAGTGTTCCCAAACCTTTGATCTTGGCTTTATAGCTTTTCTTTTTCCAATCCCATTTGTTGAAGGCTGATTATTCTCAGCATCTTTTTGAGTGTTGTTGCCTCCTCCAATTGTTTGGTAAGCCATAGTTCCAAACCTTGAAAAAGTATAGTTGCTGCATAATCATATTATATGCAAATTAATTCACTTCCACACTGTGATGAATTGAATAAATGATTCTCAACTAGCACCCTGTAAAATACTAATTATAGTTCTGTAATTAATGCTCTAAAAATAGGAAACAGATATGCAAATATGAAATAAGATAGACTCTATGGCACCATACAGTAGTGAGTTAAGTTTTAAGTTTCAAGCTCCTTATCATTTTTCCAAGTTTTAATTTCCAAGCTCTTTATTCTATACGAAACAGATATGCAAATTAATTATTGTTTAATGATGATAAATTGATAATAAAAATAATAATTAATGTTTTAGTAGTATATTCCATAATAATCTTTATGCAAAATAGTCTCATCATAAGTCAAAACTAGATGAGACCCATAATCACTTAATAATCCCAGAAATTCAGCCAAAGAACTCAGCTAAAGAACTCAGCCAAATTACTCTAATTTTTTGAATACATGCGTATACAAAAAGAATCAAGAGGATATATATATATATATATATATATATATATATATGAACACCTTTCCCTATAAAGCCATAAAAACCTTTGGGGGACCACTTATCTACAAGACTACAAAACTTTGATAAGCACATGGTGATGCCCCTCATGTAGTCATCTATCCTCATATAAAAAACAATTTACCTTTTGTCTCTTTCCACTCAACTTATATATATATATATATATATCACATATCACAAGGCTTATTATTAAAGATTTAAAGGGATAAGAAGACTACCTACTAGAATAAGGAGAGAGACAACTGAACTCAAAGTCGCAGACTCGCTCCCTCATAGTCTCAACAGAGTTTCAGACTTCCAGTATGAGACCAAGAACAAGGTTCAAACCAGAGTTGTAAAGCAGACTTAGGGTTAGAATTTGAATAGAGTTTATAGGAGATTAGCAAACTTGCAGTGAACTGAAGACTAAGTGGTGGATGATGGCAAGAACAGAGTGATGAGAATGAGAGAGATGAAGGCATGCGTCTGTGATTGAGGGAGCCACCAAGCCAGGGAGGCCGTGAGTCATGAGAGATGAAGGAGGAGCGACCAAATTAGGGCTTAGCCAAATAGTCACTTAGGTTAGATTTTGATAATTGGAACCGATCACCATATTTACCTATTTGGCTATTTGGTAAATGTAAGATTTAAGTAAAAAATAAAATAAGGAAAAATTTAAAAACTATGGGAAACACCGAAAGTCCGAAACATATCATATGGACTAGTAGTGACGTGGTGTATTTTGGTTTAAACCGAATGTTTTTTAAAGAAACAGAACCGAACTGTAATACCAAAAAAAAAACCGAACAAAAAACCAAATATGCACCTAACACCAAAAAAACTGAAATAAAAAAACCAAAATTGATTCGATTCGATCCAGTCTTCGGTTTCAGTTTGATTTGGTCACCCCTAGATCTTAGTCTTTCAGAGAGGAATTAACAATTGGCTTTTTAAGGCGATGAAGTGACGACGAAGAGGAAACAGTGAGGATGTGACAGAGGATATCATCTTGCAATGTATGGTTCTTATTTCAAAATCCCCTTATCTATTTTCTCTCTCTTTCTCTTTATCCGATGGGTGTATACATAATCACGACAGCTTTCGCTGTATAACGCCAGCTCACGCTGGATAACGACAGCTCTAGTCGTATAACGCCAGTTCACTCTGGATAACGACAGCTATCACCAGTTGTATGGTAGCAGCATCCGATATCATTACAAAACAATGATACACACACATACAATACATTTACACATAGCATAAGAGAAGAGTCACTACATGGTTCTTTTCGAATGTGCTCTGGCATAGGTCGTTTACGATCAGGGCAAATATCGAATCCTATAATTCCAAATGCACCATTTAGACACTTCCATAGCGTTTCTTGGGGTTATATGAGTCTATAATGAAAATTTATAAAAATGCCCCCGGGGACCCAGCCTGGGCCTGCCATACCCGGTCCGGTTGCACTTTTCTTGAAATTCTAACCTGGGCTATCCTAACATAATTTTGCCCCAAGGAATCCATTTCTGGGCTCAGAATTATCAAATTCAATGTCAAATTACAAATTTACCCTTGGCAACCCTACTTTAAGGGTTTTAGGGGCGTTTTCGTAATTATGCTTTTTCGGCCTTTTCCGAAAAAGTGACCAACTGTAACCCCACCTAATTTTCCCTTCTAAACACAATGGGATCATTAATTTCATGAAATTACAACTCTTTTTGGACGAAATTGCCCCTGCCCAAATCTGAAAAATTAAGGGAAATCATGTTTTATTGATTTCAAACCATAAACCATATTCTTTAAACCTCTAATCACTTATTGAATTACTTAATCACATTCTAAACATGATTATACTAAATTTGGGCAGCATAACCCCTTAGGGTTTCCCTTCCCCAAATTTACAAAATAATGAAAACAAAGCCACAAATCCAATCAACCACCAACAAGTAACAAGCACAAAGAGATAACAAGTTCTTGTGCTCACTTTGATTTTCCTTAATTTTCTCTCTCTAAACCATGGTTCCCTCTCCTCCTTACCTCTTGATCTTGCTTGCTACATATGGTATTCATGAAAATATAGAGGTTAGAAAAGGTATTACAAGAACTAGAAGGCTTAAACACCAAGATTTCAACCACTTATCTTGGATTTTTGCTTGAGCTCACTCTTTCCTTCTATGTTCTTGCTCTCAACTTTCGCACAACTCTCTCTCTCTCTCTCTCTGGTTTCAACTAACCGAAAATGAAGCCAAGAGAAAGATAAAAGCTTCTTTTAAAATACCCTCCTCATCCTTTTTGTTTATTGTATTTTATTGCTTTTAAAACACATGGTTCTTTTTACTTGATCATCATCTTTTCCTTCTTCATAATACTTGGCCGAAAATACATATGGGAAGGGAGTAATATGATATTTTAAATCAACACATTTATCCTCCTCCACAAAAATTTACATGAGTTGCAAACTTTGACCTCTTGTCTTCTTTCTTTTTCCTTCCTTTGACCACCTCTCCCAAAAAGTGCTCCAAATAAATATCAATGCCCAATTAATCATTGTTTTCCTCCTCTCTCCCAAAGTGACGTATTGGGCTGCTAAAGGGACCGAAAAATTCTCCATTTACTTCATAATTATAATGTTGCAATCACATTTTTATTCATTTTCGGATTTGTGTCAATTCTGCCAGATTTTATGCCCAAACTTTGAAAAATCATAACTAATTTTAGAAAAATCAAAATGAAGTGATTCCAAAGCCTATAGAACTCTTATTGAGTCTAATTTCAAGGAAAAATATAGACTTTTGCTAGCTGGAATCACAAAATTCCCAGAATTTTAATCTTTTCCTGCTGTTTCAGAAAATAATCAATTTCGCTGGGCAAACTTCAAAAATTCATAACTCCTAGCTCATAAAACGAAATGACATAAATTATATGTCCATTTTGAAGCTTGAATGTGAGCTTTAAGACTAGAAAGTTACAAAATTTTTAGACACCATTTTCCCATTCAAAATGTCTATACAAACCGACTGCCCTGCACAAAATTACACTTGACAATTTTTTCCAATTTTCAACCAATGTGTCCAATGGCTCCAAAATCAACAATCAAACCTATTCCCACACAATTTTTCACAAGGAAACCATTGGAATTACTAAAACAACCAAATTCCCATCACACATTCTCCAAAAGTGTTTATTCAACAATAATTACATCCACTTTAAAAGTCATTAGCCCTCAATCTCATTTTTGGGTCATTACACATATTATGCTTTAATGATTTCCTATTTGAGTTTTTTGCCATGATTGTAATGGTGTTCTGGTGGCGAAAATTTACACTTGTGGAAACTGCAATATTTAATCATTTACCCAATGGCCATGTTATAAAAATGAGTCTTCTTTTGAAAAATTATAAGATATAAAATGATTCAATGCAATTGATTGTTGATCTGTACGAGTCTTTATTAATTTTATATAAAGGCAAGCATAAGTTGATGCATAATTTAAAAATGCTAATTTACTTCTTTTTAGTGTTCTAGCATGTTACATGCAAAAAGAGATTTGCACTGCTTTCACAGACTTATCAAGAGAATATGAGAAGTGATTGGAAAAATATAGAAGAAGGCGCAATAAGGGTTTAACAAATTTTGATAAGGTCTTAACAAGTTCACATATGAATTTCAAACCTACCCATTTAAAATTGACCACTTGCGACAATGAAAAGTCAGGTATGTATTAATTCCTATACTTAGAAAAGGCTTAACAGTTCTTATGTGGATTTAACAAGTTCACATATGAATTTCACAACTTCCCATTTAACACTAACCATTTGAAACAATGAAAAGGCAAGGATGCATTAATTCTTATACTTGATAAGGGTTTAACAAGTTGTGACAATGATTTGACAAGTTCACATATGAATTTCACAACTATGCCTCCCTCGCCTTCCTCCTCATTTATGTCTTTAAGGTCGATAAACCTATCTTTATATCTTGAGACATTTACCTCTCCTCCGTCCTCCCCATGGGAGCACTCTACTCTCTTTCTTTCTGGCTCTCTAATTCTGCTTTCATCTACCTCTTTGTCTACTTCATCCAAATTTATTCCATTAGGGATCTCTTTAAGAAAGAATTCTTCAAGAACGAAATCATGGCAAACATGGTTCTGATCTCACTTGGCGTCGCCTTTGGAGAAGCTGAATTTGATACTTGGGGTGGGATTCTTCAATTGGGTGTTGTCGCTTTTGAAGTCACCAAGTTCATAATGATTTAAATCTTACTTACCTCTAAAGGGATATCATTAAATCCTATTACCTCTCTCTACTATGACACGCCTTATTGCTTGGTCTTCTTGTTTTTGCCTTGGATCTTCATGGAGTACCCTGTCTTAATGGTGGCTTCTACCTTCAATTTTGATTTTGCGATTTTTGGAACCAATTCTCTGTATGCGTTTGCTTTGAATATTGTTGTTTTCCTGCTCGTCAGCAAAACCTCTGGTTTGACGATAAATGTGGCCGGGGTGGTGAAGGTCTGGCTTCTGATTGCTTTCTCATGGTCGGTTATTAGGGACAAAGTACTACTTATTATTTGTGTTTTAAAAACTCATAGAGACATTTTTTTCATTTATATTTAATTTCAAAAAAGACAAATAAGTCTCTCACACATCTATGATATTATGAATATTGAGAGCACCTTTCTATCTTTTAGTATTTTTAAAAATATTTTTTAGGGATTTTTCCTTCTTTAGTTCCTTGTTTTAATTTTTTATTTAATGAGATTCTATGATACAAGAAAATGCATGATGTTTGGAGAAAAAGTACTTTGGTCCCTATTTATAAGAATAAAAGAGATATTTGGAATTGTGCAAACTACAAAGGAATTAAACTTATGAGTCATACAATGAAACTATAGGAAAAGGTAATTAAACATTGGTTGAGGCTGGAGACTAGTATTTCTGAAAACTAATTTGGGTTCATGTTGAGAAGGTCCACTATAGAAGTGATTTATTTATTAAGTGGGCTAATGGAAAAGTATCAGAGCAAAGAAATGGACTTACATATGATTTTCATTGACTTGCAAAAAGGGTATGATCGTGTGCTAAGAGATGTACTTTGGAAAGCCTTGGAAAAGAAGGGGGTACGTGTTACATGTGTCAAAGCCATTCAGAACATGTATGACGGGGTAACAATCAGTGTTAGAATTCCCAGAGGTAAGACAAAGGACTTTCCTATAAAGATTGACCTACATTAGGAATCAACTTTGAGCCCCTATCTGTTTAACCCAGTAGTTGACATTCTAATTGAGCTTATCAAAGAAAAGATCTCTAACTGCATGCCTTTTGCTGATGATATCGTTCTCTTGGCTGAATCAAGGAAGGAAATTAATTAGAAACTTGAGATATGAAGAAGCACTTTGGAGGCAAAGGGTTTTGGTCTAAGTAGGAGCAAAACAAAATATATGCATTGAAAGTTTGATAAGAAACAAGTGAGAAATAATGTGGAGGTAAAATTGAGAAAACAAGTCATTTAACAAGTGATAAAGTTTAGATATTTGGGATTAATTAAATAAAAAGATGGTGAAATTGATGAAGATATTAATCATAGAATTCAGGTTGGGTGGTATAAGTGGAGAAAAGATAATATAGTTATTTGTGATTGGAAAGTTCTAATAAGGTAAAAGGGAAGTTTTATTGCATTGCTTAAGACCAGCAATGTTATATATGGTAGTGAATGTTGGGCTTTAAAGGGATAACATCAACATTAAGTAGGAGTAGTCGAGATAAGGATGTTGAGATGGATGTGTGTCATACAAGAAAAGGTAGCAAATCAAATGACCACATTCAACAGAAATAGTCTACCCAGTGACACCATTCCTAATCCTAGACTGGATGGTAAGGAAGATTGCATAGCAGTAACCTTGAGAAGTGGAAAGCAACTAGCTGACATTCCTAGCCAAATTGGAAAGAAAAAGAGTGTAAGTAGTGAGGTTACTAATAGGCAAGAAGATGAAATACATGCAGATATTAATGAGGTGGTTAGGGAGAAATTTGTTGATCTTGAGACCATAGACGAAAATAAGGAGAAGATATGTACTTCCCTTGTAAAATATGTGCCTCTACCACCATTCCCTTAGCGACTTAAAAAACATCAAGAAGATTTGCAGTTCAAGAAGTTCATTTAGATATTCAACCAACTCCACATCAACATACCATTCGCAAAAGCTTTGGAACATATACCTAAATATGCCAAGTTTATGAAGGATATTCTATCTAAGAAGCAACGATTCAGTGAGTTTGAGACAGTTGTTGTGACCAAAAGTTTCACTGATATCATTAAGCAGATGCCTCCAAAATTAAAAGATCTTGGGAGCTTTTTTGTTCCTTGCCATATTGGAGATAAATTCTTAGGAAAAGGAATGTGTAACCTTAGAGCTAGCATTAACCTCATGCCTTTATCTGTCTTTAACTAGTTGGGATTGGGTGAAGCTCGACCAACGACGGTTACTCTTCAATTTGCTGATAGAAGTCTATCTCAACCTCGTGGAATCATTGAAGATGTATTAGTGAAGGTTGACAAGTTTATCTTTCCAGCAAACTTCATTGTACTGGACTTTGTGGCAGATAAAGAATTACCTTTGCTATTAGGGAGACCATTTTTGGCAACTACTAGAACATTGATTGATGTAGAGAAATGTGAGTTAACTCTGAGGGTAGCTGATGAGTAGGTCACCTTCAATATGACTCTGTTGATTAAATCTCCTAATATTCCAGAGGACTATTTTTTCATTGACATGCTTGATCCTGTGGTACAAAATGAATGTGAAAAAGTTATGACTGATGACCCACTTAAAGCTGTGATACTTGGGATTGATTTAGAAAACTTTATAATAAAGGAATGCAAAGCTATCATAGATGTATCGATTCCTCATCCTTAAGGACAAATGCAGTTTGAATCATCTAAGAAGTGGCATAATAAGAAGATCATATTAAGACCTTTGAACCAGAACAACAAGTGCTCTTATATAATTCCAGGCTAAGGTTGTTTCCAGGAAAGCTAAAATCTCGTTGGTCGGGACCATTCACTGTGGTTCAAGTGTTTGATCATGGTGTAGTGGAGTTGGAAGGCAAAAGTGGAGAGAAATTCAAAGTCAATGAGCAAAGATTAAAGCACTATTGGGGTGGTGAAGTGGACCGTCAGACTACTACATTACATTTAATAGTTGATTCTTGAGATGCTGTCATTGTCTGGTTGAAGACTATAAACTTAGTGCTTGTTGGGAGGCAACCCAATGATCTGATTTTCATTTACTTTTTTTTTTCTTTTTTTTTTCTCATTGTTATTCAGGCTTTAGGGTAATTGCTCCTCTCGTAGCTACAAGTTCCGGCTCGTGCACTCTTTCCTCCTTCCGAATTTAAAACATCATTGAAGTTACTAGAATGAATAACTCCACATCAGAATCAGAGACTTAAACCTGGGGAGTACTAGTTTCTTTCTCTTTTATTAATTTTTGCAACATTGAGGACAATGCTTGATTTAAGTGTGGGGGAGAGAATTAGGACTCGCAATTTAATTGACATTTTTTCAAAAAAAATAATGAAGGGAAAAGAAGTACTTTGTCTTGATTTTGAGATTGTTGGATTTGAATAAATGTAGCTTAATTACTAGTTGCATGAAGGGAAGTTGATTACATATATTGCAATTTATATGATGATATATTGTTTAACTTGATTAAATTGGGTGAGATAGCATAGCCTTGTTGGAAGGAAATTTGAGCCTAAAACATTTGATTCTAGTGTGATATTTCACTTATCTCAGCTTATTCTTCAGAACTTATCTTATTTCTTTTCACTGCTACCTAATACATGTGCAATTCTTTAATAGGATAGAGACATTCATTTTTATACCCTTGAATCCTAAACACAAGCTACAAACACTTCACCTGTTACTACCCCTTTGAGCTTATCATTTTTTTTCTTTTTGTCTGTCATATCTATAGTAAGTTAATATGCATGTACAATCATTATTGTAGCAGTTTGCTCATATTATCAAATCACAAGATGTGGTATTTTCGCTATTAGTGCTTTATATATATTGGAGGGTATTTCCAAAAAAAAAAAAACAGAAAGAAACAAAAAACAACAAACATAACTCTAATGGCTTCTGTCGACCTCACTTAGTAACCGGGGGCACTTCATCACCAATGTTGGCACTCACGTCAAAGAGCAAAGTCAAAGAGGGCAATGAGTTGGGCTAAAAGCCTATTGAGGCACTTGTTGAAGTAACTGAGTAACCAATGCTGCATCACCCATATGTATGGTCGCATTAAAAGGGAGCTTACAACAAGCTCAAGATGAAAAAAAAGAATAAATAAATAAATAAATAGTGAAATATATATATATATATATATAGAGAATACCCTTCTTGAATCCTAAAGAATAGCATGCATACCACTATTACATTAAATTATCTGTATAACATGATTTACATGCATATTGCTTAGTATCCATTATCCACTCCACGTAGCCTATATTCCAACATTACAAGCCATAAAGTTCTCTTGATTTCTGAATGCACATGTAACTGGTGGTAGAAAATTAGAACTATTACAAGCCTATGGTAGGGTGATTGAACAAGTGAACTGAGCGAAAAAGAACCTATATGCTAGTAAGTTGAGTGAGACACTTTATACCCTTGTGTGACTATTTTACCTGGATTTAATCTTGTTAAACTTCATATCTTAATATGAATTTCTTTATATATGATTGACAACCCATATTGCACCCTTAGTACCAAGGGTATGTTTACTCGAGTTCTCGTGGTTTCTTAGTTAATTCAATTTGTCTCTCTTCTTTCTTCAACCTGTTTTCAATATCAATTTTTCTTTGCCCAAGAGTGCAAAAGATTTAGTGTGGGGGAGTTTGATAAATATATATTTTATAATTAAATAGGTATATATTTTGGATATAATCACTGGATTTATTAATATTTTATACCTATTTAATTATCTTTTGTATATTTTTCTCTCTTAAATCAAAATAATATAATAAGAGATTTTAATTATCTTTTGTATATTTACTCAGATCCTATTTTATTTTTGCAGAAAATATTATTGTGAGATTTAGGAGGTGAAAAGTTAGAAATATGATATATATATATATATATATATATATATATATATATATATATATATATATATATATATATATATATATATATATATATATATATATATATATATATATATATATATATATATATATATATATATATATATATATATCACATTTACATGAATCTATGCGTCAGATTTGAAGACATGAGGCAGAGGTAGCATAAATTAAATACTGTATATATATATATATATATATATATATATATATTATATTGCAAGATATATTGCAAAGCATATCTTATCTTGGATTTATTGGAAGAAAGAAAAGCAAATTAAAGGCATAAAAACGTCGGTCCCACGTGAGGAATGTGAAGATGCATATTGGACTAACAGATATGATATAATGTCCGTTTGGGATAATTTATTTTTTACTTATAAATACTTATAAATCGTGATTTATGGTATATGAGGTAAGTAAGTGAAAGAAGTTTTATTCCGACTTATGTAATAAACATTTGTTATCAAAAAAATAAACTATCCCAAACTCTCCTATAACGTATCTTCAAATTCGGAAAAAACGAGTAGACCCCGCAAGCAATACATCTATTTAGGGGAGAGCAATAAGCCCGTAACTCGTAACCCATAACCCAGCCCGCAGCCCGATTTAATTGGGTCACTGTGAGCCCACCCAAAATGAGCCCATGATGGGGCGGGTAGAAACTCGCCCATTTAAAACTTAATGGGCGGGCTATAGGCACACCTTCGGGCTGCCCGTACCTGCCCATTTAGTTTTTTTTTAAAATTAACCTTACCTTGCCGACTGCCCTCCCTCCTTGGATACTAGTCATACCATTCTTTACTCAGTCAATCACTATTCCAATGCACTTACTCATACTTTAATTACTTTTTCATTTTTTCACTTTTTTGACCAATCATTTTGTCTCTTTGTTGATCACTTATCACTCGTCCACTCCTGTCTCTTGCATGCAATCCTACTCACTCTCAATCTCTAAGTTTTTTAATTAGAAGTTAGTCTCACACTCACTCAGCCACTACTGCATGCAATCCCACTCTCAGAGTCTCAGTAGTCAGTCTCTCAATCTGAGATACTCACGCATCACAAACTCCGACTCACCATTGTCCATCAACAACCGACCCTGCACACCACTACACCAGTAGTCTCGTCCATTCTCGTCGTCTTTGAGTTCATTCTCTCCAGCTGTGATTAGCATTTTGCAGATTTGGACCTTCATTCAAGTGAGTGTCCATGTTTTTTATCTCAACTTTGATCGATTCTTATCTTGTTAAACGTAATTTTCTGTTATGATTTTTTTCTCGTTCATTCTCGTTGTAGGCGAAGTTTGTTTTTAACAAGTTTACATGCTTTTGTTTTTAAGTCTAGAGCAGTGTATGTCTGACATGTTGCAATTTACTAATTTACAAAGTTACAAAACAAACAAAATGGGGAAAAAAGTGTTTTTGAATAGGAAGAATTGCGGTTTTGTTAATATTAATAATGGGCATTGATTTGTGTGGATGAAAATTTAGTCTGAACCTGTTTTACTAATTTTTTCTAATTGAATCTTTAATTGTCTATAATTGTGTCCTTATAATTGGATGAAATATTGGTTCAATCATGCCTTATAAATTGTATAAGTATAAATTTTTTGCTTTACTACTGATTTTCTTTATGTTATTGTTAAGTTTGATTTGGTTTGACTATGAGTAGGCAAATGAGCATGGTACAGTCTCAACCGGAAAATACGCAAGTTACCACTACTATAGGGGCCTCTGAAAATATAACCACAACCACATCATTGCCACCTGCTCAAGATGGAAATAAAAAAACTAATGAAGGAGAGGGACAAGAAGCTGAAACACAAGCTGTAAAGAGAAAAAGGAGGACAACATCTGATGCCTGGAAGCATTTCAAAAGGTTGCCACTAACCTAAACAAAGGGTAAACATTAGGCACAGTGTAATCATTGTGGCAGAGATTTTGCAAGTCATCCTACAGATTGTGGCACTACACAATTGTTGCGGCATTTGGAGAAGTGTCCAAAAAATCCCAACAAAGGTAGCAACTCACAGAGTTTGTTGTCAATTTCTTCTAGTAAAATTTTGAGTAATCACTTATTTAGCCAGGAGAGATGCAGAAAGGCTATTTCAAAATTCCTCATAAAAGATGAGTTGCCTTTTCGGACTGTGGAAGGGGAGGGTTTTAAAGAATTATTGCAAGAGGTTGAACCTAGATTTCAAATGCCCTCACGTTGGACAATTGCTAGGGACTGCTACAAAATTTATTTAGAAGAAGCAAAATGTTTGAGAAAATATTTCAAGCGATCTAAAGTCTGTGTGTCTCTCACTACAGATTGTTGGACTTCAATTCAAAATTCAAACTACATGTGTTTGACTGCTCATTGGGTCGATGAGAATTGGACTTTGCAGAAAAGAATTTTGAATTTTTGTGTGATTGAAAATCATAAAGGGGAAACAATTGGCAAGAAAATTGAGGATTGCTTCTTCAAGTGGGGCATAGACAAAGTCTTCACTATAACAGTTGATAATGCTTCCTCAAATGATTCTGCAATTGCACTTCTAAAAAAATGTTTGAGGGGTTGGAATGGTCTTGTATGTGATGGAGAGTTTTTGCAGATGCGGTATGCTGCACATATTTTGAATTTGATTGTCTCTGAAGGTCTTAAGGAAATAAATAGGTCTATTGAGCTCATCCGACATGCGGTTAAATATGTTAGATCTTCTCCAACAAGGGAGACTAAATTCAAAGACCTTACTGAAAAAGTTAGAGTTGAATCAAAAAGTCTCCTTAGCTTGGATTGCCCCACAAGGTAATTTAAAAACTTGTTTATTTCATTTCTAGTTTCTATTCTAAATCAAATTATTTATTTCATTCTATTATGTTGTTAGGTGGAATTCGACTTACCTTATGTTGGAAAGTGCTATTAAGTTCATTAAAGTCTTCACAAGGATGGAAGAAGAAGATCAAGATTACATAGATTACTTCAAAAAGAAAGTTAAGTTAGATTTAAATTCAACTCATTTTGATGACAGCATATTTGATCTTGATAATGATATCATTGACACAACTACAACGATTACAATTGAACCTCCAAGTGCATATGATTGGACTGTTGCAAAGGAGTTCCTTGTATTTTTGTTGTTCTACACCATGACTCTGAAATTTTCTGGATCAAATTTTGTGACAACAAACACATGTTTTCAACATATTGTTGCTATTCAAACACATCTTAATTCAAGTGTAACTAGTTCCCACTCTCTATTAGGTGACTTGGTAAGAAGAATGCAAACAAAGTATGATAAGTATTGGGGAAAAGATGAGAAAATGAATCCATTATTGGTGGTAGCAGTCATACTGGACCCTAGATACAAGATGACATATGTCAAAATTGCTTTTGAAAACCTTTTTCCTGAACCTACAAAGAGAGAATTTATGTTGAAGAGGATTGTGGATGTCTTATGTCGTTTGTATGATCATTATTCACCAAATGTCATTAATACTAATGAAGCTTCTAGATCTCAGCCAACCATAGAGCAAAGGGATATCAATGGTAGTGGGAGTAATGTGTTGTTTTCAGAAGTAGAACTTGAAATGGCTTTGTCATCTTTTGATGCTACATTCCAGAAATTCTTAGCTACTGCAAATTCTACATGTAATATAGAGAAAACTTCAGAAGTGGATGAATATCTACAAGCTGAAATAGTTGGCTTTCGTGATCTAAAATTTGATGTTTTGGCATGGTAGAGAGTGAATGCTTCCAAGTATAAAGTTCTGAATTTGTTGGCACATAATTTGTTAGCTATACCCGTCTCTACAGTATCTTCAAAATCGGCTTTTAGTACTGGGGGTCGGATACTAAATTCTTTTAGGAGCTCCTTGTCTTCAAAGATGGTTGAGGCACTTGTATGCGCTCAAAATTGGCTATTCAAGACACCCCCTAAATTTAAGGACCTTGATATTGATAATTTTGATGAGAGTGCAAGTGTTGTTACGGGTATTTTCAATAACATTCTTAATTTGTATTGTTTCATTTTTTTTATTGCATATTAGATTATTAATGGATATGTTTTTTCTTAATTTATTTTGCAGAAGTAGATTTAGCTTCTGGAGCTATACCCCCTTCCTCAACTAAATCTGATGATGGTGGTGAAAAATGAAGCATCAACTCATGAAGATATCAAATATTCAATGGAAGCATGCCATTTTATTCATCTTTGAATTTGTAGTTGTAATGTTTTAATTTAAAAGTTGGAATTTAAACATCAAAATTTTGTTATGATGGTACTTACTACTTGTCTAAATTTGGATTCTTTTGTGTGAATTGTGGATATCATAATTTAGATTGATGGATCATGGATTTGAAATGAAGGCTTGCTGCTTATCTTTCTTTCTTTTCCAAAAAAATAAGCAGGTCCAATCTAAATGGGTTACCCATAACCCATGTTAACCCACCCATTTATGTGCTAGCCCGTTTGCACAGGTTTATATGGGTTGAGGTGCAGGTTTGGGCTAACCCATACCCATCTAAAGTTAAATGGGCGGGCTATGGGTTTGGCCATGGGCTGCCCAACCCGCCCATTACTCTCCCCTACATCTATTAAAAAGGAAGCAAAGGAATGAAAAAAAGGATGCTGGGACGTTGAGAACGGAAGAGGAGAGTTGCAGCGCCGTACAAAGCAATTGAAAAAAATAAAAGAGACGAGAAGCAGAGTCAGGATCAAGTGAGAACTGAATAAGGGAAGTAGAGCAAAGATTAGGAAGCTTGGACTTGAAGATTCAAAAACATTTAGAGCTTTAAATTTTATTTTTCATTAATTTTCTTCTCTTTTTTTCTTAGTTTCTAATATGGACCGAGTTATTATCCATGGTTGTGGTTTGTTAATGAACATAACTAGTTAATTTTATTATTTTAGGATTTTCTTGAACCTATTTATGGATTGAATTATTTATTTACTCTCTTTTTGCATCGAATGAAGTTTTTGTATTGATTTATCTTGCTTTTAATACCTCTAAATGCCTGATTACCATTTAGTTATCTTGTTCATTTAAATTACTCTTGAGAAAAATAATCTAAGTATAAAACTTGGGTAAAATCATGTTAGATTTGAAATTTAGGTATTAAACAGATGGCTTGTTAATATCATAGAGATTTAGTTACTAATCTAACATTGTCAGATTAAGATTGGTGTTTAAAGTTAGTCCTTATAAATTAATATAAGAAATTGATTAGTTTATTAGGATAAATATTTGGTTTTGACTCAAGAGAGTATTATTGAATGTCTTTAAATCTTAAACAAATACATATCTTCGTTTTATTACTTATTGAGGGTAAATTAATTAGTTCATGAAATAGAAACAGGATAGATAATCCTAGGCTCATCCGATCGTGAAGAAAAATCTTAACTTTAAAATTCTCAAATAAATCTTTTCTTAAACAAATTAAATTTCAAAATATTCTCACTCAACCTGATTGAGATAATTAATTCATTTTTTGTCATAGTCCTCATGATAATGATTTTTTTATATTACTTACGACCCATACGCTTGCGGTAAAGCTAGACAGCTAACAACCCCTAATGGGTGTGTTTGTTTAATAGATAATACTCCTATTCTGGGCCAAAAAAAAAAAAAAAAGAAGAAGAAGAAGAAGATAATACTCGTGTTATAGCTTTTTTCTTTTTTAGGCCCTGGATCGTATCATAATTATAATATAAATATTACTCCCTTCGATTCTAAACATAAGATAAAATTGAATTTTTAAATAGATTAAAGAAGCTAATTAAATTATTTTAGAGTATTTATATTTTTATTTTTTTCTTCAAACTAATTAGTTTGACTAATAAAATAATAAATAACCTAAAAATACACAGCATATGATATTATTAAATAACTTATTTAGTTTTCTTAATCTCTCTAAAAAAAATTAACTCTATCTCATATTTACGATGGGATAGTTGACCAAAAAAAAAAAAAAAAGAAGCTATAATATACGAGTAACCCAAATGCTCCTCCCAGCCCCAGTCTCGCTATTTCTCTTGCTCTCACAGGCTCACTCGTGGTTGGCTTCTTCTATAGTTTCCCTTCATCCCTTATCACCGTCTCTGCATCAGTCTCTACTTCATCCCTCCCCTACTCATTGGAGCAGGCAATAATGGAGAACGACACGCCAATTTTTCCACAAGAAATCATCACAAGTATTCTGGTACGACTTCCGGTGAAATCCCTAATCCGATTTCAATGTGTTTGTCAAGATTGGAAGAACCTGTTCAGAACCCCATCCTTCATTGCAGAACACCTCCACCATTCCACTCTGCAAAACCCTTTACTTATTATCGATAGTATTATCTCTGAAGGTAATCCTTGGCACTTATACTTGCTCAATCGTGAGATGCAAATCCATGAATTTCAGAACACACATATTATTGATCCCTTCATGCCGGGGTGGGTCTATTCCAGTAATGGCTTGCTCTGTGTGGACCTCGACGGTAAATCTCAAGATTCCCTTTGGCTATGGAATCCAGCTATCAGAGTGGTTAGACAAGTGCCAAAATCTCTTAACAAGTATGAGTATGAGTGTTTTTCCGTTGGATTTGGGTTCAGCCCAATCATTAATGATTACAAGATTGTTAAACTTTTTTTATCTGGGTGTTTCGTTGTTCAAGGGGAAGTTTATTCCTTAAGGACGGGGTCGTGGAGAAAAGTTGAAGTTGGGAACTTAGAGGGTGTATATGGTCTCAGTTGCGGCGCTTTCCCTTGTAATGGAATTATCTTTTGGATTGGACAAAAAGATGTGGAGGGGCACAGCAAAAGTCGTCTTGAGTTGATTGTTTCATTTGATATAGCACAGGAAGTATTCACATTGACACCATTTCCTACTATGACTTCTCCCCAAGGATGTTACAATACCCTTGCTTGCTATGAGAACAAACTAACTATATTTTTTCCTACTAGGATTGAAAATTCTGAATCATATGTGATTGAACTGTGGGTGTTGGAGGAGTGTGCAGATCCATCCAGGGAGAGATGGAGCTGGGCTAAAATATATACTAGCAGACCCAATCCTTACGGCTTTATCATTTGTCCAGAGATTATTTGGAGAAATGAAATTGTTTGCTTAGTGGAAGCATTACCTGAATGCCAAATCGAAGGTGAAGAGGAGGATTATGAAGGAAAGGTTGTTTTGTGCAATATCACTACCGATGAATTCAACTTTTTTGATATCCCAATATGTAGCTATAGTCCTGGGATTTTGGATTATGTGGAAAGCCTTGTGCTACTTGACAACCTCCATATTTGAAAAATGCTATCTTGCCATATTTGACCTTTTGTAAATTCTAGTTGCTTAGTTTTATGTAATTCAATCCCTAGTTTGTGGATTATGTGGGACAAGTCAATCTGCCACTGGTTTTATATATATTGAAGGGCGTTGATTTACTCTTACATTATGTATTTACTCTATTTAAGTAAATTCTTGTTTGTTTTTGCAAATGAAACCACACACATATTAGTCCATATCACTAACCTCAAGTTGAGTTGGTTGCTGGTGTGTGTGTGTGTGTATTTTCTATTGTTCTGAGTCATCTTTGTATCAATGGCTCCATTTCCAATATTAGTAAATCTAAAGGGACAATGCATGGAACGAAGGCTAGCAGCTGAATTCTGGGATTTGCCTGATTGGGGCCTTCTAAGGAAAATTGTGGGGTATGTAGCTCTTCTCTCGTGCATCGTGATAGCTTAATGTTTGATTTCAAATTTTGGAAGTTTTTTCTCGAAGAGATGGAGGAGCTCCAGAACTCCTTTTATTTTCCTTTTTTTGTTGGGTTTAATGTTCATAACCTAGCTCCTAGGAATTTTTTTTTTTCAAAAAAAAAAAAAAAGTACCATAGATCTGACGTATAATTAGTGGTGCACATAACTTTGAGAACAGGATGAAACTCAAAATCAAAACCACTTTGGCTACTGCTACTCCGCCTGATGGTTATGCCTTTATCATTTATGACTTGAAGTGTGTGAGCCCAAAATCTTGACAGTAAACCAAAGAATAGAAAGTTTGGTGTGACCTTTGATACTGTAGTTGCACATTCATATTTCATACTCATGAAACAGGCATAGTGGTATTTGGAAGCCAAAAAAAAAAAAAAAAAAAACGCAGAAGCAACACACAATATACTGTCACTTTAGAAGAAAGAGGGGAAAAAACAAGGGAAACAGCCTTATTCAGCAAATTACAAGTGGAGTGACTTCAAAAACTGACATGTCAATATCATTCATCATCCACTTCTAATATTGCCTCTCAAAGGGAAATCTTTTAAATGCTCTTCATCCTCCAACAGAGAAAATATACCCCCCTGCATTGTTGATTCAGGTTCTTGAGATCATGTGACTAACAAGACATAGTGCAGAACAGTGTTCCAAAGAGCTCGCCATTGGACTTTGCAATGAGATTGGGATAAAATGGATATTAGAGTAATTGATTGAATATTTCCTCGCTGATTCCTATTATGGTCATGTTGGACAACAAGGTGATAATAAGCACTCGTACAACAATAAAAACAACAGGTCTTATTTCATTAAGTAAAGTTAGCTACATGAATCACATTATGGCATTCCTTTTTTTTTTTTTTTTATAAACGATCAAAATGCATTAAAATGATTAAATAACAGTACATTAGTTTTCTACAACCATACAAGGACATGATTGTAGAGTATTAAAAACATTCCGATGAATTAACCTTATAACTATATTTTTATATCAAGCTATCAACAACAAGATTTATAAATATATCATTCATTCACCACTCTTATAATTCTGCGGTGACTATATGTAAAGTAAAGATAAAAAATAAAATAAAGTAAAAATTCTAGAAGGTTGAGATAGATAGATAAATTTTTAAATGAAAATATTAATGCTTAAGTATAATTTTAGTCATTTAAATTTATATTACGTATACTTTTGGTATATTAACTTATAAAGTAAAATTTTGGTCATATAATTCTAACATTGTTAATATTGTTAACGGAAAACTTGACGCAACAAACTCAAGTGGTAACTTAAGTGATGACTCTGTAATTAAATACTATTAATCTTAAATTTAAAATATGTGCAAATTAAAAATTATCTAAAAGCCTCATGAAGTAGTCAATATCAAAACTTCAATTGTATTAAATAAATTTTAGTTTAATAATCTAAATATAATAGTTTAATAATTTAAATTTTAAAACCTCGATTTTATTTATATTGATTTTTCGGTTTGTTTTATTTTAATAATATAAATATATTATATTAAAAATTAAAACTTCAACATGTTTTGTCAACTACAAAGTCATCACTTGAGTTTGCTGCGTCAACTTTATCCGTTAGCAACATTAACGGTGTCAGAAATATACGACAAAAGTATATTTTATAAAGTTAAGGGACTAAAAGTATATCTCATGCAAAATTTAAAAGACAAAAAGTATAGTTTAGCCAAATATTAAAGAAAAAAGGGGGAAATAAAAATGTAATAGGATAAGTTATTCTCTTTGGCCCAAATTATAAGACCCAGCTAAATGTCTTGGCGAGATTAATGAAGCTAATTAAATATTTTTAAAGTATTTATATTTATTGTTATTCCTCTAAACTAATTTGTATAGCTTATAAAATGATATATAATTAACCATACATAATATATGATATGATTAAGTAACTAATCTAACTTTCTTAATCTCTCTCAAAAAAGGCAATTGGTCTTATATTTAGAACCAAAAGTAATAATTTCTTATTTTCTGGACTAAGGTAGATTCAAAACTGTTAGAACTGGCTGACACCCAAAAGAGGATGAATTGGGTGTAAGATAAAAACTTGATAATTTTAAAGATCTTTTCACATCTTAATGAAATCAATAAGTATGAAAGTGATGAATCATAAATCCACAATCAATTATTCAAATCATATATGCTAGAAATATAAGAGCTTAAGAAAGAGAAGATGCAAATTATGATTTATCCTTATTTAGTTCAATCCACGATGACCTACATCTAATCCTCAGGCTCCTCTTGAGATTTCAATCTACTACAATCCCACAAGTTTGATCCAGACACTTGTTAAGCCACTTACAATCTTCTTACCAAGATAACAACTCCCTGTTACACACCGTAAAGTTATAATCTCTCTTGATAACAACTGTTTACAATTAATCCTCTCTCTCAATAGTGAATAATGACAATTACTGAAGCACAATATAAATAATGTCTCTCTTAAAGTAAATAGTATAAGAACTGATAAAACAGAGACTTTGTGAGATGAATGTTGGAGTCAGAGTGTTGGCATTTCGACAATATATGCACTGGCTCTCTCTACTTTCTATTTTGAATGATCTTTTATTTATAGTTGATGAAGAGTATTTGGCCTTGAGAATATGACTATTAGAAGTCCATCAAAAGTAGCTGTTAACGCTTCAGACAAGTTGTTTTTCGGTCGTTGAGCTTTAATCCAAGTTTAATCACCTATAATCCTCATATAAACTTGAGTAGTAATAATTATGAATTATTAGAAGCAATATAATCAAGGTTAATAAGAGTTTGGAAGGATATCAAGAAATTTGAGACGGTAATTAAAAACTGATGAACAATCACTCAAGTGTGACTTAGGATCACTCGAGTGATTCCTTATCACTTGAGTGCACTTTTTGATCACTTGTAGATGCCTTGCAAGTGATCATGGATCACTCAAGTGATTTCCCCAATCACTCGTGTGATCATCACATCACTCTTAGATTGCTTACAAGTCACTTGCAAATACTTGCAAGTCATATTCATCACTCAAGTGATTCTTATATCACTCGAGTGCCCTTTTTCTTTGCAGAACATAGATAGTTTGACACAAGTGTTAACTTCTAGTAGGCACAACTCTTCAACTATAATTCTAAATTTGACAAATGACTAATCTCCAGAAAGCACTTTAAGTCTACTTGTCACAACAACTAGAATCGATCCCAAATATATTGTATTCCAAACTTTCTGATCCAATTCGTAACATCTGGTCTGGAACACAGTATTGATTTCGAGCACCAAATTTTGAAGTTCATATTGTTAGAACCGACTGACACCCAAGAGGGGGGTGAATTGGTTGTAAGATAAAAATCTTAAGCACTTTGAAAATCTTTTTGCATCTTAGAGGAAGCAATAAATATGAAAGTAATGAATCATAAATCAATAGTTAATATATGCTGGAAATATAAGAGTTTAAGGAAGAGAATATGCAAACTGTGATTTATCCTAGTTCGATTCAATCTGCGATGGCCTACGTCTAGTCCCCAGGCTCCTCCTGAGATCTTCAAATCCACTATCTTCTTGTTTTAATCCGATAACAAGAAAAGCCTTTACAACCTCACAAGTTTAGTCGGACACTTGTGTAGCCTTTTACAAATCTTTCATCCAAGATACTCTCCTTTACAACATATCTTATGAGCAGAGCAATCCCGAAGACCTTTCCCTCCTGCTTACCTATGCAATTCTAACGAGCAGCAATGTTCTTTTCTACTTACACCACTGTAAGTCTTACGAGCAGCAACGTTCTCTACTGCTTGCACCTTGTAAGTCTTACGAGTATAAAGTCTTACCGGCGATTCTCTCTACAACTTCCCGTAAGGAAATCAACCCATTCAAGGTCCCTTTACCTTGAGATCAATTCAGAAATATAAGTGAAAGTGTTTACAGACTCTCTCACAGAGTAGATATAATGAACACTGAAGTACAATACAAAAACTTTCTCAAATATACATGATATGGAAAATAGATAAGAACAGAGAATATTCGGGTAGAAGTGGATGATTCATAATCTTATCATGTTTTGAGTTGGTGCTGCTCTTTGTTGAATGTTCCCATATTTATAGATGAGTTGTGATAGCCGTTGGAAGCATTTCAACTTATCTGTTAGAGTGGCGTAGCTTCGTTTGACTGTTCTTCGATTTTGAAAACTAGCCGTCGTGGTTGGTGAACGCTCCGCTTCCGTAAAGTCAACTTTTATCTCTTCATATCATCTCTTCATTATATTCCTGGAGAAATACATTAAACACTAATATAATGAAGTGTAAGAATGATTGGAAGCAAGAAGAGTGAGTTACATAAATAATCCCATGATTTTCGAAAGCTTCATATAACGTTGTTGTGTATTCCTGGGAAGCATTACTCGAGTGGTCACTCGAGTAAGCCTTGGTCATTACTCAAGTGAGCCCTCGAGTAATCGCATTCAAAATCTGGCCGAGAGCATTTCCAACTTCATTACTCGAGTGATCCCTCGAGTAATGTTAGTTTTTCTTATTTGGTTACTCGAGTAGTCCCTCGAGTGATGTGGGTCATTTCTTGGCCGAGAGCTATTGGAAGATTTCTTCTCTAGTTACTTGAGTGATCCCTCGAGTAAGCTCTTAAATAACTTTACAGATTACTCAAGTGGTCCCTCGAGTGATCTCATTCAAATCTTGGCTGAGAGTTTGCTTTCTGATTACTCGAGTGGCTACTCGAGTAATGCTTCAAGTAACTCTGCAAATTACTCGGGTGCTGACTCTGGTAATTTGGTTACTCGAGTGGCCTTCGCTTTTCTTCACACCTTACTCGAGTGGTCCTTCGAGTAGATTTCAAATAATTCTGCATATTACTCGAGTAAGCCGTTCAAGTGAATTCTTGATTTTGATTTAAAACATGGCAAATTATATATCATCGGAAAGCCTTCATCATCTACATTTCAATGCAACAAGAATCACCTCCAAACTCATTTTGTACAGAAAATTATCATCCAAAGAATATCTTCTGCATTTAGACAAAGTCTGAAATCACAAGCATCAACTTCCAGAAGACATAGATCTTAGTATATAACTTGAAATGTGACAAATTATATATCCTTAGAAAGGTCGTTGAGTCTACTTTCATATGGCACTAGTTTCGTCTCAATCTGATATGTATTTTGAGAGTTATGTCCAAAATACTGAACCTTGTTCTGGTAAAAGACGCTGATTCATGTGTCAAAGTCAACAGATAATATCTCTCTCATCTGAACTCTTTTTAATGTGATCTTGGTGTATATAGTTCGTGTTGGGAGTCTAGTTTCATATGTTACCAGTTTCAGATCAATCCGACATGTTGTTAGAGAGATATGCCTAAAATAACGAACCTTTATCCTGACACACGAAAAACAGAGTGCCTTTACTCGAGTGGTCACTCGAGTAATCTTCAAGTAACTTTGCAGATTACTAGAGTAGCCACTGAGTAATCACCTCCGAAATGTGGCAATGCCATATTACTCAAGTGACTACTCAAGTAATCATCCCCGGAGGTCCCATAACTTTTGTATACATCATTTTAGCTTCGTATTGACTCATTCCAACTTCCGGTATCACTTCTAAGAGCTTGAATCTTGATATATTCTCATTTGATCTTACAAGTTCTTCTTTCTTCAAACTCTTTCTTCTTGTTTTTCCTCTTGATGATCATTCTTCATATCCCAATTAGATGTCTTGTTGAATATCTTCAATCTTCTTCAATCTTTGCTTGATATTCCCATTAGTTTTTGCAATGCCTTCTTTCTTCAATCCCTTGTCTCTTGATTTTCTTCTTGATGATCATTCTCCACATATGAGGCATTATAACATCAACTCACCATCGGGTTTATGACTAATCTACAAGATATAAAACATTAAATATAGTAGTTAGTCAATGTAGAGAATAAGTATATCATACAAACTTTTTGCTCTTAATACTTGACATCTATATTTAACATCATCAAAACTATTCATATCTAACACATTTCTCTTTCATCTGCCAATATTTGAGCATGAAATTGATGTCATTGAAATGCCTTTGAGTCAACTTTTATATGTCCGGCCCTTAAAAGGGCTCAGGCCTAAACGGACCGACCCAACGGGCTCAACCTGATTTCCCGGCTCTACTCATGACCCCATGACTCGTTTGTTGCCTTGTTTTTTTAAATAAGACAATTTATTATAAGGATAAAACGAGTTACACAAAAAGGCTGAGATCAATTGGAGCTTTTGGGGACTGATCCAATAATTGCTAGATAGATCACAAGCCCAATCAGCTGCATACAATAGGAAGTAAGAAAAAGAAAAAAAAAACAACAGCAGAACAATCAGCAACTATTCAAGCACTATTCCAGGTTTAGCAACTAGAGATTGAAAGATGGGTTAAATCCTCTCGTCAACAGAATGAACCAGTGTAATACCCCAAATTTTGAGATTTGAGGCTAGAGAATAAGCCTGAAATAAGTGGATTGCTAAGCCCCGGTTTAGCTGGATTCCAAATTTTGGTTAAGGGTAAATTACTCAAAAAGTGGATGTAATTAGTGATAAATAAACAATTCTGGAGAAGAATATGAGAATTGTGAATTTTTCCATGATTTTGTATAATTTCAAAATGATGGAATTGGATGGTGTAATGTGGTGCAATTGATGTCATGTTGTGTTATTTGGTCATTGGAATTGGTTTGAAACATTAAATGGAAAGTTGGGAAATTCTATCCATTGAAACTTCTTGTTAGGTAGTTTGTTTGTGTTGACATTTTGAATAGGCAAATGATATCTAAAAATTATGAAGCTTTCAAGTCTTAAAGTTCACATTCCAAGATTCAAAATGGATAAATAAATTGTGTCATTTTGTTTTGTGAGCTGCGAGTTCTGGTTGTCCAAAGTTTGATGTCAAAACTGGACTCTGTTTTGGGGTCGTAGTGAATTTTGTGTAATTCTGGAATTGTGTGGTAGTTTTTGGTAATGGTCCATATTTTTTCAGTGCAGAGAACTTAAATAGCTTTCATTTGGCTTTAGAATCACCTCATTTTGATTTTTCTAGAATTAGTTATGATTTTTCAAAGTTTTGACAGCAATCTGCCAGAATTTTGTAAAAATCCGAAATTGTTGGAAAGTTAGTAAATAATTAGAAAATTATATTATATTATATTAAATCATCATCCACCTCCTCCATCAGCCCAAAACCGTGCCATTCAGCTGCAACAAGAGAGAGAAGGTGTGAGAAATTCTAGAGAGAGAAGGAGAAGAGAACTTGTACAGTAAGTCAATTTCTTCGGTAAATCCTTACCTAACGCGTATAACTCCGCTCCTAAGCTATTCTTCTATGTTCTTCAAGGTTTGTGGAGCACAAATTTGGGTGTTCTAAGGCTAGGGTTTTCAGCCACCTTGAGAAAAAGCTAGTGGGAGCTTGAGATAACTTCCAAACTTTCGTATATTGCTTATTCTAGCTGTGGGCAATTTAATCGGTGAAATTTCATCGGATTGCCATTGGTTTTAAAGTTTGGAAATGATATGGCCCAGGGGTTATGCTGCCCAAATTGGGTCTTAATGTTAGTTGTAACCTAATGTAATGGTTAATAAAGTGGTTAGGAGTAGAAAGAAACATGTCTGCGGAGCCGAAACCGAAAAATCCCAATTTTTCTCAGGGAATTGAGAATTTCGGCCAAAGCTAGTTTGGAGGGATTAGAGATGGATTTTCAATGATTTGATGGTTCCATTGAGTTCAGAAGCGAAAATTAGGTGGGGTTACAGTTGGTCACTTTTTCAAAAAAGTCCAAAAAAACATAATTACAAAAACGCCCCTGAAACCCTTATAGTGGGGCTGCCAAGGGTAATGTTGTAATTTGACATTGAATTTGATAATTCTGAGTTTTGAAATGGATTCCTTGAGCAAAAATTTGTCAGGATAGCCCACGATAGAATTTCGGAAAAAGTATAGCCGAAGGGCTATGACGGGGCCGGGTCGGGTCCCCGGGGATATTTTAGTAAATTTTCATAATAGGCTCATATAATCCCTAGAAGCACTATGGAAGTGTATAAATTGTATATTTGGAATTGTAGGACCAAGTTGTGAGCCTAGTTTTTGGCATGCTTTACGGGGCACACGTTTCGAGGCGTAAAAGGGTTAAGGTTGGGAACTTACTTCTCCTGTATGTATATGATATTTGCGTTAGTGGGTTGATGCATGTTATTGCTTTGCTTGATTATGTGAAACATGTATGAATGATTTGAAGCTATGTTTCAATTTTTGCTATGGCCATAAGTATATTGTTCGAAGCATTGAGCTTACAGATTTGTCATTGTGTGAGCATGAGTTATATGATGCAAGCATGTCATGCATTAAACATTTATTGTACATGCATATTGGTATTTTTTTTCCTACTGAGATTCTCTTGAATCTCACCCTTCCCTACCAACAATTTAGACAGGAGAAGACAGAAGATATGCTGAGAAAAATGTAGAGAACCATAGGTGGAACGAAGACAAGAAGATGTCTCTGTTTTATTGGGATGAGTTTAGATACCCAAGTAGCCCTATGTGGCTACATTGATAGTAATGATTATGTACAATCCCCTATGGGGAATTTATGTAATCATGCACTTATTATCAGTATATTCATGTTATTCCTGTGTTGTCTATCGAACCGCATATTGTTTTCCGCGAATACTTTGAAAATAGGTTAAAACAAGGTAAGGGCGTGACAACTAGGAAGCAATCCTTTGAAAAGGGCTATTGTTGGAGTTGAAATATTACACAAGGTAATGACTAATGAAACTGGAAAAGCAGAGAAGCTCAAATGAAGTGTTGATAAAGCTGCCTTAATATAGCTAGACTAGTAGAGGAGACCAAACCCAAAGAGGGCAACTTGACAAACTTCCAAATCCCTAAACTTAGACATAAACAATTCAAGACAAACTAACAACCAAGAACAAAGCCACCATACACAAAACAAACAAACAACAACCAGAAATTAAAAGAAGACCCAAAGCCAAAAAGTTGTAGCACTGCAAGATGGACCTATAAGTGGCTGCTAAGGAACTTATAGGCCCCTGATAGAATCATCCACATGCACAGGGATTTTTGGCACAAGCTCCATTAAAACCCAGAACATAAGCATGAGAATCATCTTGTGGACGTTTCCTAGTAAATCAACATAGGAATTGGCTACCGTGTTTTTCTTCAAAAGAAAAGGATGGCCCTTTTCTTTATTGGGGCTGTCGGATTAAGATCTCAAAGTTTCAGATTTAATATATTATTAAAATATTATTACAAAAATAATATTTTAAAAATAATATTTTAATAATATATTAAATCTGGATCATTGAGATCTTACTCCAACCACCCCGATATAGAAAAGGACCATCCTTTCCTTTTGAAGAAAAGGACAGTAGCCAATTCCATCAACATAGACCTATGTCTTGACATCAGAGCTAATAGATTTTGCATAATGGATTTTATGTTAAGGATTAAAGGTAATATAATTTTATTTAAGGTGTATTTAAAATATAAAATACTCGCAAGTTCAAACTCTAGGGAGTGCATAGCAATTTAATCAAATTCAACTTTCTTTCACTTAATTTAGCCAAAACTGAAACATAGGGCATTGAGGGACAAATTTTCCATGCTAATTCCTAATGCTTCCAAGCACACTTTCTCACTTGTACTCTACACAATTTTTAATTTTAAAATCAGTGGAAGCATCAAAGCAAGCAAATACCATCTCTTTCTTTCTGCCCTGTTTCGGCTGAACCACTATATTGGGAAAGAGAAAATGATTTTTAACCATTTCATTCCACCAGCTGCCATAACTCCATCTCTAATCACTTTCTTGATTATGGTTTAATCCTAAATTAAACCTTCTCCTTTTCTTAAAGTTTTGTACAGAGACTCCCCTTATATTTCATGCTCTCCAAAATTACAAAAACTCATCAAAAATCCAATCCGGCAACTGCTAACATTCATAGCTCATTAGTTACAACAAAATCACCACTTACCTTAACATTAGCTTGACTTCCTTGAAACTTCTTCTCCTGAAGCTTAAAATTCCAAGCTTTAACCCTTGCTAAATATAATGTACAGGGGATTTATGAACCACTGAAACTTTTAGGTGATCAAGCTAATAGTATATATGATTTTTAGAACAAGGAGTTGCTTAGGAAGATGTCTTGTTCGCTTCTCTTTTCCTTTTATTCTTCTTCTTCTCTGCCTCCCTTCACTCTGTCAGACTCTCCCTCCATTTTATAGTTCTGGCCGACATATAAGAGAAATGGGAGGGTGGAGATGTTTTTATCTCATTTTCAACTCTTTAAATAAAAATCTCCAACCAAAATAATATAATTTTAATTACTTCCATAATCCAATGGCTATAATTTATTCTTCCTTTCCTTCTTGCTTAAGATCATGCCACACTTGTACTTTTAGCCATCACACTACAAAATCCATCAAATTAGTGACGGAATTTTTTCCGTCGCAAATTTCAATCACAGATTGATGTCACAAATTAGTTTGTGAAGGAATTAGTGACGGATTAGCAATGGAAAAATTCTGTCCCTAATTCCGTCACAAAATTTTTTTAACAGAAATTAGTAACCAATTAATGATGGAAACTAGTGATGGAAATTTTCTGTCACTAATTTTCGTCGTTAATTTCTTATGACAAAATTAGTGACAAATTAGCGATGAAATTTAGTGATCGAATATTATTCCATCACTATTTGTCACTAATTTAGTGTAATATTGGACCTTTTTGAGAACGACCAAATATGATAATAAAGGTTGGTTATCTAAAACTATTAATGGAACTTTAGCGAATTCTCAAAGATTCATGGAACACAGAGGCAAAATGTTTCGTTCTGTATGTGAGGATCAAAAGAGGTCCAAATGAGAAAAACTTCTCATTTGGAAATTTATGGATTTTATTTTAGGAAATTTGGCTAATTAAGTGAAATTAGCCAGAATCCATTATTTAAAATTTTAGAGAGGGCCTGAAACAAGTAGATAAAGTGGGGAATAACTAGTTGAGAATATTAGGCTGCTTCTTTAAAAGGTCATTTCCTAAAGAAATGATAATTTCAAGTTAAAAAGAAAAAGAAAAACTCTAAGCCTAGCGTGGACAATTCTTTGGGGAAATAAAAAGATAGAGAGACAATCAAATAAGCTAAAAATTTAAGCCCAAATCTGTTATAAAAAAAGCTGGCAGACGAGGCTCTAGGATGGGGCTGAGATATTTTGTAATGCTTGGTCCAAATTTAAAGTTAAAGCACTTGGCTGTAATTAATGGTAGTGAATATTTTACTAACTATAGTTAATAATCCTATTTTAACCATTCACCACTCCCTTCCCTCATCATTATGTCGGTAACACTGAGCAGATGAAAAAGAGAGTTACAACGTGAGAAAAGAGGAGATAAGGAATAGGAGGAAAGAATCAAGATTAAGCTAGCTGATTAGGTAATTTTACTAACTTAAACTTCCACTTAGATCAAATTTTCTTCCTTTCGTTATTATGTCCCTAACACCATAATCTTGTAGAGGGTAGTACGGGTTGTTGAGGGAAGGAGTAGATTTAAGTAAAGGAAGAGTTACGCATAGAGGGGGCAAGGAAAAAAAAAAGAAGAAGAGGAGGGAAGAAAGGAACTAAGCTGGAAAGTGGCATAGTTGAATAAGTAGCATGAGTTGTGTTGATGATTTTACTTAGACGATGAGTTGAAAAGAAAACAAAGGTAAAACTCTAGGTGTAACGCTGCCCTGACTTTACAAATATTTAAGGTTTAATATTTAGAAGATGAAGTGGTATTGGATGATGCTGATGACTTGAAATTATGTAGCATCATGAGAAGTCAAAATGTGATGCTTTTTTTACTTCACCCTACGAGGTTCGGTTAGGAATGAAGTGTATGGAGGGATTGGCAATTGATTAACTTAATGCCACCAAAGGGTGTAGAATGAACCTTTAGCTGGGAAAATGGAAAGAAAATAATCTTAGAAATTATGGATGTAACATCCCTAAAATTAGAAAAAGGGATAAATTTTCTAAAAAGATATTTAAATAGTGATAACATTCAATTTTGGGAATTTAAGGGCCTATTTTCCTGAAAATTTAAGGAAAAAAAGTTAGAGGTCATAATTTGGCTTGAAAAATTAGGAAAATTATTTGAAGGCTTTATGAAAATAATTATGGAAGAAAATCCTTAAAAAGTATTAACGATTAATTTATGAAATTAGAAAATGAGCCAATACTGATTTAAAAATTAAGAAAAATTAGTAACTTTAGTATTAAGGCGCGAAAATTGGAATTGGGTTAGAGATAAGCCAAATTAAGGAACCTAAAGAATTTAAGAAATCTTAAAATAGATAAAGCGGAAAATTAGGGCTTAGTGTGTGTGATTTATAGGATAAAATATACCTATATATATATATATATATATAATACACACACCTGAAATCCGACACCCACACCCACACTTGGCATTGAATAAAGGCGTATGCATTCAGCAATTTACTTTCAAAGGATCCAAAAACACCCGACCCAATGCCCCACCTGTACACACACACTTTAAACACTCAGCCTCTCCATTCAGTTGCATTTTCGGCCAGAACGAGAGAGAGAGAGAGAGGAGGTGATTGGATCGTCGGAGGAAGGAAGAAGAAAGCTCCAATCCCACATGCAATCACATATTTTGGTATAGGTGAGTCCCCTTCACCCTTATCTTGCTTTTTCGTATTGATTTGAGGCTCTTTTCTAGTGCTTTGGGTGGTTGGAAGTGAGAGAGGTTGCCGAAAAAGTTACTGTCACCGGTGAGCTTAAAACTGAGCATGCATGTCGTTTTTGAGGGGTTTTTGGGACTTCTCCAGTTCCGTTTTCCTATCATTGAAACAGGGCTTGATGTTGGGTCTTGGGGTCAAATTTCTGAAGGATTAGAGTCCAAAATAGTGAATGTATGTTGGTTTCTTCATCACTGTCATGTCACCAGAAAAACAGAATTTCTGCCGGAAGTTGAGAATCTTAAATGGACTCCATAGGTCGATTTTTCTTCTGTTTCTTTAAGGTATTGAAAGTTTAGGATGTGTAGTTGATAATAGAATCAACGAGAGCTTGATTTGGAGTGAAAATGGTGGTGTTCTTGTGAGTTTTAGGCAGACTGTGACATCTGCGAATATCTGGAGTCAGTTTGTTTCGGGCTTGGTTTTGATCAGTCAACACATGTCCAATTTTTGTTAAATTTTACAGAACAATAGTACACATCCAAAGTTTTAAAATGAGTCCTAGAATGCATCAATTGGATATCTAGAAAGAAAGTTATGACTATTGGAAGTTAGGTCAGAAAACAGGAAATATTTTGGAAGTTCACGTTCTGACAGTGGGGCAAAAGTGATGAATTTCACAAGGGTAATATGGTAAATTAGCTGTGTGATTATTTTTTTCTTAAATTAGACATTGAGAGCTTTCCATTGAATATTATAACTTGGGCATTGGATGTGTAGTTAATGGCAGTGGAAATAGACATTTAGTATGTCTATTTTAGATACACAATAGACCTAAGTACAAAAGATTATCAAAGATAACCAACAAATTCAAATAAAGGATAAGAGTTATGAGAGTTTCAATAATAAAAAAAATTTAATTATGTTAATAAGATTGGAATAAGTAATGATTCATCTCTACATGAACTTCAAACAGGATTCAATATCAGCCCGAGCTCGAAAGGAAAGCAAATTGGTGAAGGTAAATTACCGGAAAAAGTCAACAAGTAGTAACTCTTTTGCTCATATATTATGTATCGTTCTGCATGTATATGTTTACCATTGATTATATTCATTTTATGAATATGTGGAATGATATTAGACTGTGAGTCCTGAGGTTGTAAGTCCTGATGTGCAGTTTTGCATGGAGTGTAACCCTGGGTTGTAAGACCTGATATACATTTTAAAGTAAGGCTGTAAGTCCCGATGAGCCTAGGGCATGGGGTGTATCCCTAGGCTATAAGACCTACTGTGCAATCTGTATTGTGATAGATTGTATGTCTCGAGGCCGTAAGTCCCAATGTGCCAAGGGCATGGGGTGCACCCCTAGGTTGTAAGACCTATTATACCAGCTGTGTTGTTTTGTACTGTGTGTACTATGATTGATAGTGTGTTGCATCTTGATTGCTGAATGCTTAATTATATGATGATTTGTTAAACATATTTTGTGAACTTGAATATGTTATGATTGACTGGTGTTACTACTGAGATTCTCGTGCATCTCACCCTTTCCATTAATGATATACAACGAAAGTAAGCAGCTCTAGGAGCAAGGGAGTGGTAATTGCAAATAAATAAGAAGGTGGAGGAGAAGAGTTATTTTATGTTGGTTATCTGTATACTATTTTGCATTACACTTAGGTATTTTGGTAGTCTCATGTGGCGACATGGGTTGTATATATATGTGATAAGTAAAATATTTGCATATTCATTTTCCCTTATATGATGATTTTATAGATGATATTTGAGCTCAATTTAATAAATTTGGGTGTAATTAATAAATAAATAATGATTTTGGCATAAAATAGAATTTCTTGAAAAATGCTAAATTAGACCCTCTTTCAGTTTTCGGGCAATATTTGGAGCTCTAGATGTTGGATTGGGACGTTCTTTATATGGATAAAAAGCTAAGAAAGAGCTCTACAACTTTGATGTTGAAACCAAAATCCAGTTCTATCTCCAAAGGTTTTAAATTTTGCTTGGAAGTTGAAAGCGAGAATTATCTACCATTCCACCAACCATTTCATCTACCTTTTCATCTTCCTTTTCACCCACTACTTCATCTTCTTTTTCATCAACTACTTCATCTACCACATTTCATCTACCACTTCATCTACCCTACTCCATTCTTCCATATATATAGCCACCCTCTCCTTCACATTTCACACACCAATTCATATCCATTGTTCTCATCTCTTCTCCACACATACCATTTCATTTCCATTACTCTCCTCTCTTCTCTACTTACACACCATTTCATTACTCTCATCTCTTCTCCACTTACTCCATCATCTTAGAATTAATTTTATACATTGTATTACTTTTTGCAAGCCTCCATCTTGGAAGGCTTATGATTGTATTACTTTTTGTATGCCACCTACATGGAAGGTTTTACCTCCTAAAGGGATAGCTAGATTTTTACATTTTTCATGAATCTTTTGGTTGTATATTTATGTTTGAGAATTTAATATTTAAGTTTTATGCTGTATTTATGAGGATTTCATTCTAGTTTTATAGAATGCTAATTTATTTTGGTTTTGTCTTTAATTTTATCATGTGCTAAATTTTTATTTTCCTAGGGTGATGGTGTAGCTTACTAATGACGGATTGAATCTTAACTTATTAAATTTAGTTTGAATTTATTCTTCATGATTGAGTTTTAATTATTATTCTTAATACTTTCTGGCCATGTTTAGAATGATTTCAATATGCATGTTGAGACCGGAAGGAGATGCATGTGTATAGATCATATAATTAAAACCATGACTAGCATATGAAATAGGAATATATTCATATAAGTTGTGTAGTTTTACTGAGTTCCATGAATCTTAATACATAATTAATTGCTTAAATTCATATAGGAATATATTAGATTAGCAATTAATTATAGAATTGCTTGACCTTGGAAGAGGCTAGTAATTAAATCAGGGAAACTCGATTATCAATTATGTGGAATGAATTGGGTTAGAATAGATAAATGATTTAATCCGAAATTTATTAAGTGAAATATGACCCCTAGGACTTTTTCTCATAGTTGTTTCATATTATTTGCATTCATCTTTGCTCATCTTTTATTTCATTCTCTCAATCACCAACTAATCAATCGACCAAATAGAATTAAAATTACTCATTTTGGTACTTAGTGATCAATCCTTGTGAGAACGATACTCTACTCACTTCTATATTACTTGATTACGAAAGTGTATACTTGCACTATTAAATTAATCATCTACACTAGTAACAATATGTATATACATAAACATAGTGAGAATAATATGCATAGTACTAGAGCTATCATAGCATACGTAGTAAAGGGTAGCTAGTCTTAGTTGATTTCATATACATAACAAAACGATAATTACCTCAACTACGATAATTACACTAGGATTGGGCAGTTGTATGTTAAGGGCCCATAGTTTAATCATCAATATAATAGAAAATGAGCAGAGAAATATTCTGATAATAATAAATGGCGCTAAGGATTGATACGTTACAATGAATATGTGAACTGCTATATAATTGTTTTTAAAAGTTTTAAATCTTTCAGAAAAACACATTCAATTATAGGTTCGAATCCTATGTTGAAGTTGGGATTTTAAATTATTTTCAAAGGTATATTGTCCCAAGATTGAATCCTGGTTTAGTGGTTCAAATTCATTGTGTAAAAGCTTATCTGATAAAATCCTAAAGTTAGGGTTAATGAAATATAAGAGAGCCAAGGGTGTGTTAGATTATTTAAAATTTCCTTGGGCTTTGAAATAATTATAGTTATGTTGTGACTGGATTAGGATTTGATATATGCAAAGGTCCACTTGAATCAAGTGACAAATGAAGGTTGTAAAGCCTAGAAAGTCCAAGGTAGTAACTCTTCCCATTCATGTTATTTAAATTGTGCCGATTCAATATAGTTTGACAATGATTTTGCCATGAGTATATACTGAATTTTCTGGCATGTTTTAGTTGGGATTATTGCTTGAAATCGTGATATGGCCATGTATACAGTTTCTTGATTGAATGTATGTTTATGGATTGTGAACTCTCATGGCATTATTTATGAATTATTGTATTGGTATTTGCATGATTTGACTGCTTGAGTGGGAATGTTGCCGCTGAGATTTTGATAAATCTCACTCTTCAATTACAATGTCATTAACATAGGACCAGGTCCATCCAAGAACAAGGGCAAAGGGGCAGAAGAATGAAGAATGAGAGCTCTAAGGATCCTAATGGGGTTTTATTTTGAAGAAAACTTGTATGCCTAATATGACTAGGTTTTGATATGTATAAATGCGTGTATGATATATGGAGTTTAGTATGATGTGTAAATCAGTAACCAAGCGTACTAATACGGTCTAGTATGTGTAAGAACATGTATGTGAGCTATTAGTGATAATGGATGCAAGTTATGATGTAAGGGAATATTAAAACCCTCCATGAGCTCTAATCTTTGGATGAGGTAAAAACATGGCAAATAACATTAGATAAACACGAAACCTTCCAGTCTGAACTACACATTCCAAGCTTTAGGATAAAATCTTATTTGGTCAAAATGGGACGTGTGCATTAATAGTCATGAATTTTCCAAGTTGTGGTGTATTATGAGAAATGCCGAATGACCAAATGAATAGTGTTGCCTTGCGTGACTTTTAGGGATCAATGAATGTGAGTATGAGCCCCTTCATTTTGTTTCTTGCAGAGGATGTATAGATATTCAAATAGAGTCTTGAATCACTTCATTTTGAATTTTCTAGAATTCGTTATGATTTTTCAAACACCATCAAAGATCAAGATTGTTATCGTAAAAATAGTAACCTTGGGAGGTAAGTTTAAGTCTCAAGTCTTTTTCTAATTCTATAGCATGAAATGGATTCAAGTGGTTCAAAAAGTGTCTCACTTGCTTTATTATACTCAAAAATTAAGGTGTGACATTTAGTGACAAAAAAATTAAATTTCATCACTAAATTCTGTCGCAACTTTAGTGGCGGAAATTCCGTTGCTAATTCCATCACTAGCTAATATCTTGTTTGAGTCATTAATTTTTCTTTTTAATAGTAAATATTGAAAATTCTATATTCAAATCCTGCCCTTGAGATTAGTTTTTTTAATCCCATTTTGCTCTTGAATATAACAAAATTAATTAGGTTAACATTAGACCTTCAATTTAATAATTCTTTAATTTCCTTTTAGCGCAAACCATTTTCTTATTTAATTCTTTCCTTTCCTAAAATAATTTCCCCTTATTTTGACCAATTATTTGAGGCGTTCTTGTATTTTTCATAATTAAATTTAACTAATTATCCTTTAATTAACCAAAATTCTAATAATTCTTTAAAATTTCTTTTTGAGGTAATTTTCTTACTTATACCCAGGGTTATTAAACTCAGACTAGTCATTGAACCGATTGAGGTATTGGGTCAATGGTAAGTAAGTCTGATTGGAGTTAAATCGAAGCTAATCCAAGGTCAAACCGGTGAGGAAGTAAAAATTTAGGGGTTAATAATAAGAGATTATGAAGATTTTTTTTTTTTATAAAAAAAGTGACCTGGGTTGATTATCGGATCAGACCAGTTTAGTGGCCGGTTCGCCGATTTTTGGGCTGGGCTAAACCAGCTGGTCCATGTTTAATAATCCTTGTTTATACCTTAATTAAGCCTCAAATATATCCCACTGAATTTTTTTCTATCTTCCTTTGTCTGCAGGGATTTTTCCTGAAATTCCACACATAATTTCTAAAATTACCCTTACATACCTATAAGTTTCAGAAATTATGGTTTTGCCCCAAATCTGGGATAGTAGACATACAATGTTACCTTGGTGAATCTACTATTTTATTGGGCCATTTAATATCCTCTAATTATGTGTCTAGCCATTATTTGAAAAAGCCGAATGCTACTACTATCTATCCCGTAAAGGCATTTTTTGCTTAACTGGACTTAATAGCCAACTTATTTCAGGCTAATTCTTAAACTTTTAAGCTCAAAATTTAGGATATGACGCAAACCATGTGCACGAACATTATCTCTTGATACATCAACTAAATCTTTAATTAAAAAAATTTAACTTAATTATAGATTTTATAGTGTATATGAATATTAATATCGATCGTTCCATTAGATAGACTAGCTCTCAAATTTTCCTTAAAAAGAAAAAAAAAAAGAAAAAAGAGAAAGACAACCAGTGGCGCCCCGGGGGTTTTGACGTTCCAAATATATTCCACACTAAAAATATTAAAGCTCTCCCTTTAGATTTTGTAATTTTCTTTGGAGCAAGCTGTCTCATTTTGTTATTATTATGAGCTCCTCAGGCCTATGAAATAAAATGAATTATTTGATAACATCAATCAATATGTAATATTTTTTTTCCAACAAAATCAATATATAATATATGAAGTTATAGTATTCATAATTCATGAAAGTTATGAACATAATGTCTCATTTTATTTTATGCAAAACATGAATGCAATAATATTAAACAATTATTTTAAAAAATAAAATAAATTTTATTCAATAATTATTATAATGTTAGTTATACTTATATCAATTTACACTTTCCTTCCTGATCTTGTGGTTGAAAATATAAAATGGAAAATTACAAAGAAGTCTTAGAAAAGTAAATTTAAGTAAATTAATCAGGGTCTCATGGTCAGCACTAAAACCTCTTTGAAAGTCTATAGTGCAACGAGATTAGTCATTGCTATCGGCAGCAGATATCCTGGGCCTAAAAAGAAGTTAATTAATCGCTAATCTCTTCCAAGTTATTGCTAATAAGTTACAAGAAATTTGGAAGTAATTTTAAAAAGTATGTGTGAAATTAATCAATCAAACTTTATCGACATTTTATCCAAATTTGATTTCTCCATTTTGGATGTTTGTATTAATTTAACAGAATTGCTCAAATTGCACCCTTTTTAAATATTGTGTCTATTTCTATACTCTTCATAATTTAATTGTGCTAGATGTTCTTGGCATAAAACTTCATTGCTAAAATTGTACTTTAACCCTTTTAAAATTACTTCAAAGTATATTTTAATAATTAGTAATTTTTCACTGATTCTTCATAATATTTTATAATTTATAATTTCAAATAAAAATAATTCAAACTATTTATCATTCCAAAGTAAAATTAAAATGAAAATTGACATGTCTCATAATGGATGCCGAGTCACCAGCAAACTTATTTAATTCTAAACAAAATATCGTTGAATGCTTCATGGATCCTCTAGGTTTTGGTCGTTTACATACAGGCATCCTTGGAGTGGTTCACATATACAAGCCCAATTAAGGGAGAACCAAATTCAAGATACACACACGCACACACAGAGATGAATATTAGAAGGCCTCGGTCTTCGAAAATTAGAAGGCCTTTTTTGTTGTAGAAGAGGTAAGTATAAATAATTTTATTTTATGTTTTTGGGAAAGAAGAAATTTTCTTAACCAAAAAATATTAACCAGTGCTACGTGAACTGTTTATCTCATAAAATCATCTAAAAAAATTAGTGGGGAAAAACACACTGCAGTATTTGACACACAAGTTTTTTTTTTTTTTTTTAATGTGTCATAAAATTTATTTTGTATTCATTCTCTTTTTTTGCCAACTATTTTGTATTCATTCTCACAAATATGAACTTTGACCTTAAATACATTTTTGTTCCTACCCATTGTGGGACAAAACACTGCAGTTTGGTGACATAAGTTTTTTTTTTACACGTAAAAATTTGAAATTTGAACCTAAATTTTTCTCTCTATTCATTTTACAAATATAAACTTTGGCCTTAAGTGAAAATATCTTTCTTTCTCTGGAATCAACAATTATTTAATGAATCGTTATGTTTAGCATTGCTTTCTGGCGTTATACCCGAGAGCAAAGCACGACAACAACAACAATTAATGGTGGACACAATTTGGGTGGTAATGATAATGATGAGTGCCACCAACGCCTATCACTTTGGCAAGATCAGTAATTCTGCATTGTCCTAATAGAGTTTTAATAGTCAGATTTTTTTTTTTAATGACAACTTGGTCTAAATTTTAAAATTTTCAAATGCTTTTTTAAAAACATTACTTGAAAAAAATCACAATTAAAAGATTATCTTTATTTTATATCTTGTTCTCATCAAAATAAGTTTTTCAAAAATATTGAAAAAAAAAAAACTCTAAATCTTGACTGGACATATTAGATCGAACAATCCAGAACCCAAGTTGAATCCCAATTTAATGAATTCACAAATCATATATTATTCAAATAACACAAGACCTGGAAAATCATCAATTACAAATAGTATTCATGGCCACTTTTCCAGCTTCTTGTTAAAGATACTCCCATAAGTTGCAAAAAATGAATGATGAAGAAGAGGGAATTGCGACAGCACGAAGAGGAATATGGGAACACTTGCGAGCATGATAATTGGAAGGAGACCCCATTAGTAGTTTGAATGATTCAACATGAGATTAATGGTGGAAAGGAAGGCTACCATCATGCTTACGATGGAGATGAAAAGTGAGGAAAGACCCAAAATCAACTCTATGGGTAGGGATTTGAGAAATTTTTCTTTCGAATAGTGAGATGTAAGAACCGCTAGAAACGTTAGAACTGAAGTTGAAGAAGAGACTAGTGATAATATGGTTGAAAATATGAAAACCTTGAAAAAAGGTTGTTTAATGAGCAGTGGAAACCCAAAAGTTTGATCATTTCCTCCCGGCACAGTAAAAGCTGCTGTAAACATGATGGTAACAATTAGGGCTCCCACAACAGAACACGAAGCAGCTGTGGCCTTTACCCATTTCTCCCCTTGCTTCATCAAATCTTGGTGCTTCTCTTTGAATAGTTCTTCGGCCATCATGCCATCATTGTTTCGAACTCCCCTAATTGTGGGAGGTATTAAACTCTCCACCTCCTGCATTTAATTAATAAATCAAAGTGACATTAAAAACTGCAATAAGTAACCACACATAACAATAATGCATGTCTTTTTTGTTCTAACCGTAAACCACTGCAATTCTCTTTGCATTTGCAATGTCGGTCCATATATGCGGTTAAGAACCGGAGCAGGAGCTTGTGCTGCCACCACATGCAGCAAAGTATTTCCATATTTATCTTTGCTTGTAACAACAACATCCTTAAAGCGAAGTCCATGAATGAGGTTGAAAACCCTAGCTTGTCGATTGCCAACAGCATAGCAGAAAATATTTTGATAAGAGCTGTCCCCAATTAGCAGAAGATCTGGGTTCGCTTTTGATATCCGAAGCACAAATTCCACGTTCCCTTCTTTGGCTGCAAGAAACAGAGCATCTGCAATAGCGCTCACTTGGTCGCTCCTGCCTGCATTCTTACAAACGAGGTCAAGAATTTTATCTGCTAGAGCATGCAGCAACTTCTGCTCCTGTATTTTCTTAGTTCCTAGATTGAAATGCAACACAAACGTATTTCTATTAGGCGAGATTATGAGAATAATGTCTTGCAAAAGCTTGCAATTTTTGGTAGAAATATATATTCAGTAATGTACCAACCTATAAGATTATAAGTGGAGGAGATGACCCATTGGAGTAAACGATGCCCTGCAGCAACTAACAGGTAAAGTGTTATCCCGCCAGTGCATTCGTAAATTGAGGAAGCAATAAATAAATAAATAGAAAAAAATATTATTACTTTTAGACAAAAAGTTGAAAAAGTTAAATTATAGATGATGAGCAATATTTTTTTAACATTCATACTTACCTGGCCCTCTAAGATTTTCTTGAGCTCTTTCACTTGTGTCTTGTTGTTGGATGGGTAAACGATCATGATCCGAACTTGGGTTTGAATTTATATCTATATCTTACATTATAAATAAGAGGAATCAGAGATGGGTTATTTTCTATCTTGTTATTAAAACCATATAATTTTTTTCCAATATTAGTTTACACGTACAATAGAAAGACACAATGGAATTGCTAATAAATGACCAACAAATCTAAATATAAATTCCCTTTATACTCCTCTCCTCTTGTCCTTAATGTATGACCTAAATAGAGAATTGATATTTGTCCTGAATGTAATACTTATTTTACATATTTATTAATTTTTTTTTTTCAAATTAACCATATTGATATTCCTTCAACTATAATCAAGGCGAGAGAGGGAGAGTATTAAAGAAAATGATTAGCATGTCATATTAACTAATTTAAATAAATTTCTTAATCTAATCAAATTAGTTAATTAGGTCTTACATTAAGAATCAGATGAGTGAATATGATTAAATTTCATTCACACACAAAATCAGATTTAGTATATTTATTATTGCACAATATAATGCCGCACTCTAGGTTATAAACGATGGAGGCATAAAATATAAACAAAATAAAATCCACATATTATAATGAAAAAGGGAGAAGATATTATAATTATTTCAGTGGGGCTACTTACAGTCAAAGATCAATCGTTTCCAAAACACAAGTTCATTTCGGCTGGTAATTGCAGAGTTCATGGTTGCTATTCCATTAATTGGTTTCCAACCCTCTTTATCAGGAGCAAAAAGCAATTCTGGGCATCGATTAAGCAAGTCCAAGGCAATATCTGTATACCATACCATAGTAATACCATGATAATTTACAACAAATCCAAGCTAGTCATATTAGGTATCACGCCAAACATATTAGTCACATGAGTACAATATTACGTACCGAAACATTGTGTTTGCAAACAACAATGAAGTAGCATAGCACCCTGCTGAGGAGCTTTCTCTGGGTCGAAGTATTCTAACGGAGTTTTAGAATAAAGATAACGTCCCATTTCTTGCTGACCATTAAGAAAGGCCAGGGTGACAGGAAGTTCTTTTGTTGCGTTTGGAATACCAAGTATGTTGGTATTCTTATTCACGAGGCATTCTGCAACTGGAGTGATTCCAGTGATTGTTGCAATTAAAAGAGGCGTATTGCCAAAGTCATCAGTAGTTTCTAGGACTTCTGGAGATACTAAGCTCACCAGCTCCTCCACTATAGACACATGCCCAAACAGTGCAGCCACATGAAGTGCTGTTTTGCCTGAAGAAGTGACTTTTGCAGTCAAGACACTAGGCGGGTTTCCATCTAGGAATTCTTTTGCCCTAATCCAGTTGTTACCACATATTGCCTTGTACAATGTCTCCCCATGTGCTATCTCTTCCATTCTCTTTGCCCTAGCTCGTCTCTCTTCCTCTGCCTTGTCCAGTCTATCTTGTTTTTCTTTCGCCTGTTTCTCTTTCTCTTCCTCTCTCTTTGCGATTGCTTGTTTCTCTTCCTCTACCTCTCTCTCTACCCTTATCCGTCTCTCTTCCTCCGCCACTCTCTCTGCCCTAGCACGTCTTTCTACCTCCGCCACTAACTTTGTCAAAGCTTGACTTACTTCTTCTGTCATTCTCTCTATCCAAGCCCTTTGCTCATGTGCCTCTCTCTCTACCTTAGCCTGTCTTTCTTCAACCTTAGCCCATTTTTCTTCCTCTGCCTCTCTCTTTGCCTTAGCCCACCTTTCTTCTTCTGCCTCCCTCTCTATTATAGCTTGTCCTTCTTTAACCTTAGCCCATCTTTCTTCCTCTGCCACCCTCTTGGCCCTGGCCCGTCTTTCTTCCTCCGCCTCTCTCTTTGCCTTAGCCCACCTTTCTTCTTCTTCCTCTCTCTCTCTTATAGCCTGTCGTTCTTTAACCTTAGCCCATCTTTCTTCCTCTGCCACCCTCTCGGCCCTGGCCCGTCTTTCTTCCTCCTCCGCAGCTGATCTCTTGGCCCTGGCCCGTCTTTCTTCCTCCACTGTCTCGGTCTTCTCGACCCTAGCCCGTCTTTCTTCCTCGTCTGCCGCGGCCCTCTCATCTTTTGGACCATACCGAGTAAGTAAATATCTAACAAGCTCATCTGGTTCTAGCTCTGATATATATGGAGGGTCAATTGAGTGGGAAAAAAAAAAAAAAAAAAAACAGAAAGAGTTAGTGGTGGTGATGGTGGAACTCTAGTGTTATATGTTTCGTAGTCCCTTTACCCTCCTCCTTTCTTAGGGTTAAACATAAGGTGGTTGATCTAAATATTATATAACCAAAATCGTATGACGGTTTGTTTAATTTTTTTTTTTTTTAAAAATAAGTGGCTTAAGTAATAGTTTAGCGATTTCATGAAAAGTGATATACCATATAAATACTTTATAAAAAGCAGCAAAAGTTTTTCATTTTATTACAATTATCAAAAATATTATTTATTTATTTTTAAATATTATTACAATTATAAAAAATATTATTTATTTATTTTTAAATATAATGATATGTCCGTGTATTTCTATATTTTTATGATACTATTTTTCAACTATTGATCTTATTATTTTCAAAAGCTATTTAAAATAGTCAGAAATCTTTTTTTTTTCAGGTTTTAATTAATTTTAAAAGTTTAGGGTGTGTTTGTTCAAGTTAAAAAATTAGTGCATTATATTTTTTAAAGAGTAATGGTTGAGCTAAGCAACCATCACTATTTCAAATAATTTGACAATCATATTTTTAAGAAAAAGCAATTATGCCCTGAAAAGAACATCATAAAAGCTTTCAAAAGTGATTTGAAGAAAATATATTTTTACCAAAAAAAAATTTAAACGAACAAGCCATAAACATATAATATAATTGACTAATAAAAATCACCAATCTTTCTATATTTAGGATATTTTAAAAGGAAAATACTTAGGTAAGTTTCTTGAATCCATTATGTTGAATTCCTCATTTACATATCAACTTGTGTCCTATTTTTTTCATGGGGATTTATAGTAATATGGCCATATGTTATTGGAGAATTTGACATAATGGATATAAAGAATTTGACCTAAGTATGATCCATTTTAAAATAGTTTATAATAATTCTATATAAAATATATTTTAATAAAAAAATTAATAGGAAAAAAAGAAAATGATACGCACAGGCACATATTTGCGGCCCCATGAAAGACCAAATAAATAAAAGAAGCATTTATCTTTCCTATTTTGTTGAAAATTCTTGACATGACTCAGCTTCAAAACTAGACCTATGTTATTACCAGTTAATTATTTGTATATATTGGCCATATTCACCGCTGAAAAATAAAAGACTCAATAATATATAAAGATTGAGCTTTTTGCAGGGTAAAAATATTTAAAGGTTTTGTACAGAGTGACCTCACCCGATAATGTTGACTTGGACCTGGAACTCCCAGCAGGAATGGGAACGAATACAGGCATTTTGGCAATTGGCTTTGATGTCCTCAATCCCTACATTATTATTTTGTAACCATGAAACCAAAATTATTGGATTAATTAAAAAAATGCTACTATATATATATATATATTGCATTAATCAAAATATAAGTGAACTAACCAACTCGATCCCTTTTATTTGTTTCTGCGACCAGTCTTCACAAAGCCTATGTATATACAAATTAAATGACTCCATCACCAACGCATGTTTATATTTCTTAAATATGGAATATGTGCTTTGCTTGAGTTATTTTCCAACGAATCATTTCAATCCCTTTAATTTTCTTTTACAAAATACTTTGCAGTGCCTATTAAAAAAAGTTGTGTATATGATATATTTAGAGTAGTTTCAAAACTTGTTAATAACTAATTAATTATACCCTCTAATTAGAAATAGCACCTTACAAATACGATTAGTTGTAAACTATTATAGACAATAAAATGCAAAATAATATTGTGGTGATGGAATATATATATATATATATAGATATATGTATATATTAGGCTTGCTTGCGTTAGTTTCCAAGGAATCATCTATCACTCAGAAATTAAAGAAAACTAAAAAAGAGAAAATAGTAGAAGATATCACACAAAATTTAACGAGGCAACAAACGATAAATTTCATTATGAGAAGTAGTAGAGTTCATAACAATGATAGTCTCATCTCTATCAAATAATATATTTAAAATCTCAATTATAAATATGATGCATATATGATAGATTTTTAAGTAAAGATAATAAATAAATATAATCTCAATGAATTATAGAAATTTAAGGAACACCTTCGATATATTGTATAGGAGAATCAAATTTCATTGCGTTTTTTACCATACATTTTCATTGCTGAAACCAACATAGTGTAAGTGTGTGTGTGTGTGTGTGTGTGTGTGTGTGTGTGTGTGTGTACCAATATCAATATTGATCATTCCATAGAAGACTAGTAACCAAATTTTCCTTAAAAAAAGAAGAAAAAAAGGAAAAGACAGAGAGAAAAAGAAAAAGTTCCAAATATTATTCCACACTAAAGTTGTAAAGCTTACACTTTAGATTTTGTAATTGTAGTTGGAGCAAGCTGTCTATTTTTGTTATTATGAACCCTTAGGCGTATAAAATAAAATGAATTATTTCGTAATATCAGCCTCTACACACACACACACAGAGTATGAAGTTATAGTAGTATTCATAACCAACGACAAGTCATAAACATTACTGTCTCATCTTATATGACTTTATGCATAACATGAATTTAATATCAGGTTAAATGGTAAAAGCTTATTTTTAAAATGTACAATAATTTTATTAAATAATTATTTCAGTGATGATAGCTATATATAGATTTATACTTTCCTGATCTTGTAGTTGAAAAAATAAAAAGGAAAATTATAGAGAAGTCTAAGATAAGTAAATTAATCACTAATAGTTCTATTAAATTTTAGTTATTCATAATAAGTCACAAGAAATATGGAAGTGATTTTGAAAAATATGTTAATAACTAGGTCGCTCCTATTAAGATCAAGCACCTTAGTCAATCTATTACAAATACAATATTAATGAGAAGTTAATTATTATTATAACCAATAATTTCATCAACGTATAATCACAAACATACATTACTTTTAATCATAAATAAATATTGTTACTCGCCCAAAAAGCAACTACATATATAATTGCATTCAAAAAGAAAAAAAATTACAAGAATGAAATGCACTTACCTCTTGTTTTTGGCTTCGGCCTTGACAGAAGCTATGCATGCATAGAATTGAGTCCATCTCACCAGCAATATATATTGCATAAATGGAACAAATGTTTGCTTGCATTAGTTTCCAAGGAATCATCAATCACTTTCTTTTTTAATAGAAGAGTTCTTGACTAATTGTAAAATATTATCAGAATAAAGATAACATAATAAAAAAAAATACGATTCAAAGTATTACACACTATAATATAATATTTTAGAACAATCCAGATTCACAAAATACAATGGACAAAATAGTAGACGGAGCTCTAACACGATATGTGTGTGTGTGTGTGTGAAACTGGACTATCAATAACACATAAGCAGTGCATCTCATGTCAAACTCTATGCAATACACACACCATATCTATTTATAATATTAAACTGACACACGACACACAGCTTATTTAAGGTTTTTTCCCTCACTTCATAATTGGTAATTGTTTATTTAAACTGAGACATTCCGGACAAGTTACAACTAATTATTCCTATAAAATACTCAAACACGCATACAATATTTCTAATAAGAGTGATAAAATATTAGTATTATTATTGTGTATATTACTGTTGTGTTGATACTAAGTACTACAAATTATTCTTATTTTCTTTGCCAACAATAAGTACTAAAAATTCGATCATGCCCCAGTTGGGAGAAAGATAATAATAACTACATATACAATCTTGTTTTGACTTTCATATTCACGTGGTCTTATTTAATGGGTGTTAGGGTCCTATACTATTCAACATAACCGTACGCCATTAGTGATAAAATAGCATTATGATATCAACCAAAGACTGCAACTGTTGTTGTATTAAAAATATACATACATATATGAAGAAACAAAATGCACTTACTAACCAATGGGGTTGGGTCTAACGGAAGAGGATAATCTTTCCTAATGTAATAAACCAAGGTTTGGAGTCCCACTAGGAGAGGTGCTCACATTTAGTTTCTGATAGTAACTCAAGCATGATTGCTTCTAATAGAAGGATACCTGTGTCTAACCCCAAAAATATGAAAAAGAAATGCAGTTACTACTCGTCCCTAGCTTTCGACCTCTCCGCAAAGACTGCCTAGAAATGAACCCATCTCAACATCAATATAATATTGCAGTTATGGAACACACACACACACACACACACACACACAAGCTTACTTGTGTTAGTTTCCAAGGAATCATCTATCACTTAGAAATTAAAGGAAAGTATCAAACAATTAAAAAAGAAAAGAAAAGCTGAATTAAAGAGTTCCAAACAATCATTTAACTTACAGACAAATAAAATGAGAGAAAATAGTAGATATTACACAAAATTTTGAGTTGGAAATTTGACCTCGGGGCAGCAGACATGGAGGAGCTGAGGAAGGAGAAAAGATAGTTAAGAGCACTCCATTTTTTTTTCCTTCCCTTAGAAGGATTATATGTACGTAACATCTTTAATTCAAACTAATTTTGGATTTAAGGAAAATTACAAGATTTAATGTAACTACAATGCTTTAAACTGTAAATTTGATGACCACATAAGAACGCAACCAAGTCGCACTTACATTACCTCTTGATATATCAAGTAAACTGCAGGCATTTAGTGAGGAACGTTTTCGATATATTGTATAGAAATCTCATTGGCCGTGCTTAAAATTAAACAGTATGCAACTTCATTATAGATTTTATAGTATATATGAATATTACAGAGAGAAAAAGGAAAAGACAGAGAGAAAGAGCGAAAAACACAAAGTTCCAAATATATTCCACACTAAAGTTGTTAAAGCTCTCACTTTAGATTTTGTAATTGTCTTTAATGTGGAGCAAGCTGTCTTATTTTCTTATTATTATGAATCCCTTAGGCATATAAAATATAATGAATAATTTGATAACTCATAAAAGTCATGTACATTATGTCTCACTTTATTTGATTTAATAAAAAACATGAATCCAATATACCTGGTCAAATATTAAATGACTATTAATATAAAATAAATTGTATTCAATAATTATTATAACGATATAGTTATCCATATATAGATGGTTAACACTTTCCTGATCCTGTAGTTGAAACAATAAAAAGGAAAATTAGAGATAAGTCTTAGATAAGTAATTAATCATTAATAGGTCTCTTGAAGGGTTTTTGTTAATAAGTCACAAGAAATTTGAAAGTAATTTGAAAAAAATATGTGTGAAATTACTCAAAAAAAATTTACCCACATTGATCCAAGTTTGACTTCACCCTTTTGACTAGTTTAACAGCGAATGATGACCGTCAAAGAGACGCCAAACAATTGATAATAAGTCACCGAACAATTTCTTTTTTACTTTATTTGATTAAAATTTCTCTCGTTTGAGGCTTAGAGTGCAACGAGTTTTTGTTTTTAACAAGAAGTGCACTTGATTGAACCATATTTTTATAGGCTTTTTTCATGATTAGATTGGGGAATTTAATGCATTCTTAGAACATTATTGTATGATTAAGCACTAATTTGAGTTAGGGTCATTTGTATGAACTAAGTTTAATTAGGGGCAAAATGGTCATAATTTGCTAATTATTCATGCAAATGATTTCTTGAATTTTTGATGCTACCTTGTATTTAATATTGTATTGTAGGTGTTTAAGAAGAAAATTTGAGATTTTAGAAAATGACAATTGGGGTCAGAATTAATATCTTTTAGGACTAGGAAACATTATAGAAAAGCCCCAGAATGACTGGAAACTACAAATCAATGAAGCAAAAGGCCAAAGAACATTACAGAAAAGAGCCCAAAGTTTTTGAAAATTACAACTTGGCCCACACACAGTTTAAAGTTTTTGGTTTAGTCCCTCTACAAACTTTTGAAACTTTTAACTTTGGTCCTTCTCCTAGACTGTCTTCTTCTTCCTCGAGCTTAGACCAGCACCGCGGACCATAAAAAGCTTGACCAGAGCTTGAGAGAGAACGGAGAGTATCAGAGGGAACGAGACAAAGACTACCACCACTGTTGACAATGTCCCACCATCACCACTATCACCTTCCTCTCACACCACCATCTTTGACCTTCCTTCTCTAACACTGGAGAACATAGAGGGTGCGGTAGAGCAGGGAAGTTTGAGCTTCTTCTTCTTTTTTGACCTTCAGAGTGCCACGAGTTGGAGGAAGAATCAACCTTGACAAAGTGGCACTAGGGAAGCTTTTACAGACGAGAGAGTTTAAATCGAAGGAAGTTTGGAGGCCGACCTCAAGAGATTCGAGGAGTAGAGGGAAGAAGAAACCTGCCATTGGCCATGAGTTTCACCACCACCACCATCTCTTCTCTTTTTCACCTTCGTTGGAAGCTCATTACCCATTTCACTCACCACCTCCGTCAGTCACCACAATTCACACCGTCTCTTTCTCTATCTCTCACTCTAACACTACAGCCTCCTTCATCAGTCACCACAACACACACCTTCTCTTTCTCTATCTCTCACTCTAACACCACAGCTCCTCCGTCAGTCACTACTAGCATTGCCTTTGAAGCTTCTTAATGGATTTTAACCTAATTTTATGATTCAACTGATTTGTGTTGGTTCTATGGCTATGTGTGGCTAAAACATTTGCTTCTTAGATATGAGGATTTGTGCTTCAGCTTAATGGACTTCATAGGGGAGTTTCTATTATTCCATTGGTCCAGAGTTATATATTTAGATTTCTCAGTTTTAGGAATGATTGTATATGATTCTAGAACTGAGATTGATGTTAATTAGTCTTTATTGGTTTGATATTTGAAGTTGAGAAGTTGAGATTGGATTTTGTAGTGTGAAGATTTTAAGCTATTACATAACGGTTAGCTGGTAAAAACAACTAATAGTTTTATTTTTTTAATAGTTATATTAAAGTAAACGTGATGTATGTTATTAACAAATCTATAGTGTTTAAGGTCTTACATAATAGTTAGTTGGTAACAACTGCTAATTATATTTTTACCTTTATAACGGTTATTTTAATTAATTTACCGAGAGGTATGTTTATCACAATTCTTTAATAACAACCGTAAAGTATGTTATTATTTTTTTATATATATGTTTGAGCCATTTCATTGATATATTTTTTATATATATAACTTTAAAAAAGAAATAAATAAAACCTACCCATCGTCCTCAGAGGAGTGATCTGAATCATATGAAGAGAAAAGTACGAGCAATGTGGAAGCGATAGCGGTGAGGAGCAGGTTGGGAAGGAGGAACATGAGGAGGGCATGTAGGTTTAGTGGGAGGAGGAAGGAAAGCAGGCAGGGGTGGAGGAGGAGGAAGCGAAGCAGGTGGAGGAAGAGCAGCTTGGGAAGGCAGAGGAAAAGAAGCTGATGGAGGAGTAGGTTGGAAAGGAGGAATCTCCAGTATTTCTTTAGAAGCATCATGAGGAGGAGAAGGAGGTGAAGGATGGGGAGGAAGAATGTCCCACATTTCTTCAGTACATCTCTTGACCATGATCATGAGGAGAACAAAGGAAGAGTGTGAAGAAAACATATGAAAAATGGGAGTTTAAATATATTGAAAGTAAAGTGTGCGTTGGAAGTTGAAAAGGAATCAGTCTGGGCAATTTTATATGTTTTTTCCCACGCCATAAGTTTCATAATGGTTGTTTTGTAAACACCATTATTTACTTACAAATTCATGATGGTTGTTTCGAAAGAACAATTAACGAACCGTTATGTATTATATTTCATAACGGTTGTTTTATAACAATTATGAGTATTGTTCTGTATTTTTTTACTATAGTATATTTTAAAAATAGAATAGTGGCAAGTTCATTAGGCTACTTGTTACCAGAGGAGTGGCCAAGATCATTGTCAGGATCATGGCCGTTCCTATACTCATCAAGTATGAGATTGACCTTCCTATTCATACTTGAGAGGTATAAAGAAAGTCTCCTCACACTACAAAAAAAATGGTATTTTGTAGCGGTGATATTGTAGCGGTTAAAACGTAAACCGCTACAAATTTGTAGCAGCAAGCTACACACGAGAGATTAGTAACGTTTTTTGTAGCGGTTAAGTATAAAGAACCGCAACTAATATGGCGCGCAATTCCCGCCAAAACTTGTAGTGGTTACTAAATAATAACAGCTACAAAGTCACCGCCAATTGGCGGACCAAAATGTGCCAACAGTGTAGCAGTTATTTGTAGCGGTTTAGCCAATTAAACCGCTACAAAATGTGAAATGTCGCCTATTTGTAGCGGTTATAAAGTTATAACCGTTACAGAATTTTAGAGGTCTCAAAATTTGTAGCGGTTTTGTATCATAACCGCTACAGAACTTCAAACATTTTTTGTAATTATAGCGGTTATTATAGAACCGCTACAAAATTTAGCCGCCTTAGCTTATTTGTAGCGGTTAATGTAGCGGTTATTTCAAGAATCGCTACAAATGCCGCCCCTATATAAGGCCACCGCCCCCTTCACTTTTCCGTTTGACCATTTTGTTTCCTGAAGTTTCTTTGAGTGTTTTCTTTTAGATTTGAGCGTTCAGACGTCTATGGAAAAGTTTTTGTAGCAGTATTTCTCATTATTTGTACTTGAGGTATGAAGACAATACGTATTTTATGTTTATTTTATTTTTATTATATTTTTGCATAATAATGTGACTAAAATGTTATTTTTTTTGAATTTTTGTAGTTGATATGGCTTCAAGATAGGATATGGGGAAGGAGCCTGAGGTCCCTAGACCGATTTTGATGGGTGGTAGCAGTAGAGCAGGGGACAGAGGGAGGGGGTAGCGCGGAGGGAGGGCGACCGTAGCATTTCAGCCCATCCCCCCACAGGAGTCGGCCCTACCACAGGCACCATACACGATCCTACAAGAGACGACCGCACCAGAGGTGACTAATTTGGGGGAGGTAGATATCAGCGTCGAGGACTATGACGCGAACAAGGACTTCGACATCCCGATTGGGATCAGAAAGATGGAGCAGTTCCTTGATGAGGAGGATGCGCGGGAGCAGAACAACCCACAAGGGTCATCTTTACTGTCTACTGGGTTTGTGGTGTAGGTCTAAGGTAAATAAATTTTCACTGCTACAAAAAACCAAAGATGTGGCGCTTATAATTGAGTAGATGTGGCGCTAGAGAAGTGCTACATATCTAGACGCCACTAAAAGAAGCTGTGGTGCTTGAAAGCGCCATAGAATTTTAAATGTTTTTTTAAGGAAGGCGCTCCTGTGGCGCTTGGTGAGGCAAGTGCCACAGGAGTGGGGTCTCCTGTGGCGCTTGGTGCAGCGCCACAGGAGACCCCCTCCTGTGGCACTTGCCTCACCAAGCGCCACAGGAGGGTCCCAATTTTTTTTCTTTTTATTTTTTTTCGCTTTCATTTTTTTGGTACTTCCTGTGGCCCTTGTTTAAAGAAGTGCCACAGAAACTCTATTTTTTTTTCTTTTTTTTTTCATATCTCCCATAATTACAGTATTGCACACTGCATGGTCTAATAAACATTTTTTATCTATATACGCAGTACAGCATAATGAATTGAAGTAAAGCAAACAACAACGATAGATAACTTTAAAATGAAACAAAAAGATGATTAATTAGTTAAAGTGGTACGTAAAATAATTATACAATATATTGTACATGAATGAATTATACAACAAATTCAACTTGAATACATGCATGCATGACACAACAATTGCCAAGAAACAACACAATAAAAGCCAGCAGCTAGTGATGAATTAAATAGTATAGCTACCCAGAGATTTGCTTAAACACATATTCACACCATTCCTCGATCACTTCATTAAGCTGATGGTCAGTCAAAGTGTCGCAACATTGATCTTCATAATACTACACATATATACCATCAGCCAAAAATTAAAAAGAATTATAATCAGCAAAATGTAATTATCAGGCACTAATTAAATTTAATTAAAACACAATATGAAGTGCAGCTAAATGACTTACTTTTTGAGGAATAAATGCCTGATCATGCGTAATTACATCCTTAATAAATTTCATTATGTAATACCCATAATCATTGTCATTAGGTTGGAAAGGGCACTGCAAAAATATAATGCAATATTATATCTAACTTTGTTTATGAATAAAAATTGTTTACTAACAAAATTTGAGTAAATTCATTTATCAGTACCAGTATCTTCTTCCAAGGATAGCTAAAGTGAGGGTCAGTAGCTTTAGAATAGCTTAAGGAGACAGAAGCCCGATATGCAGTCAATACGCTAACAAAACAAATAGAAATTGATGACTTTTGGTTATTCAATCACATATGCAAATATTTACACATACACATGTACGCTTACCTATTGAACAATATTAACATATCAGAACGGTTTTGTGGAAGACCATCTCTTAGAGGATCCATATAGTAAATACGAGGACTTGAAGGTTCCACTGGATTGATAACTATCAATATCCAATTGCGCCTAAATTATTTTAAAAAATTAGTTTCAAAAATCATGTTATAATAAAAGTTAAACAATAAAAACAAAAATTGTACCACTAATAACTTACCCTGCATTGTATGGCACTAAAAATAATGTAGACGATGTCGCCCTCTTTTTAAAGTAATCTTTTAGCTCATTAGACTATGCATGTATATCTACTTTACCCCCATGGTAGCCAACGAGATAAGGGTTGACAAATACGAATTTAACCCTATTTGTATCCATTAAGCAGTCATTGTATAAATGCCTGATATAAAACAAACAATGTCATGAAAAATAAAAGAAATGGAACAAGAAATATTAATAATAGTGATAAACGATAATGGTCAAGTACCTTATCCAGAAGTTGATAGCCGAACCACTAACCCAATCATGACTACATATGTCGTGCATGACCTCGGCAGTAACTTAATCAAGACGTATTTCCCGTCCTCCTGCACCGATCAATTATGGTGTAATCGATACTAATTGATCACGATATGAGGTCGGTCTCCTTTTGCTCTGTTGGCTAGCCGAAGCTTTAGACTTGGGTTGTGTTGTCGAACACTTTGACATCTTGCCCTGTGAAAATAAAAAAATTAAATCACATTTTTATATGGAAGTATGAAGGGAAAATGCAGGGAATTGTAAATGAACGACCTTTTGATATGGCTCTATAAGACCTATTGGCCAAGCAACATAGCCACCTACAACATCTTTCACCATTATTTGCTCATCCCGAGACAGGATCAATAAAAGGGCGTCTTCATTCGTGCAGACGTCAACCCTCACTCGGAGTGTGTTGTCAGGCAACGGTGAATTGTGTAGTGTGTCCTTATCAGTGTTATAGGTAGCACCCACTGCAACCACGTGCTTGGAAACTTGCTCGACATATAACCTATATTGAAATTTGCCCTATAGAAAATAGAATTAATATATTATAGTTCGCTAAATTATAATGCAACATAAAGTTAAGTAGAGAAGAAATTAATTACCAAAGGAAAAGGGACTTTAGGCATGGAAGTGCAACTATCTCTGGCACTTGGACTATCACAGAAGGGAATATTTTGTGTTGTCCTACACAGCACAAACTATTGTATTTGTGTTGTTAACAATGCATTCTGTTCTTGCATCAAATGCATTTGTTCTAAGAATTGTTCTTCTCGTTGTTCCTTATGGCGCATTTGTTCTTGAAGGTCTTGAATTTGATGCTTGAAACTAGTCATTCCGTCCTGCAGCTGGGAAACGTCACCTCTACTGGAGCGCTTTTAACGTCTAAAGTATGCTGATGGGTGATAGCAAAACTAGTACCCTGAACACAACCATCATACTCGGGTACTCCAAGAGCTCTGCTCAACAAATCGTCCCGGCCAACATAGCCCGCCAACGTAGGATCCTCCTATGACACTTGTCGCTATCACAAAAAGAATTACAACAATATTAGTTATTATAAATCAAGTTCATTTAAGTCAAGCCAATTATTTATTGTACACATAATTCAATACTTTCACAATATTCAGCTACTCTTCTTGCTTCCTCATTATGAATTTCACCTTTCTTATTTGTGACACCAGCTATCCAAAGATCATGTCGTGGAACCTGTGTAATACCTGAACTTGATTCTTCTATCTGCACGGAAAATTTAGTTGAAGTTAAATGATATTCATACAATTATCTACAAATGAAATAATAATTTAGTTGAGCGTGTTAGCGCAATTTTTCTCACTCAACTTCTGTTTAGATCAAAATGATTCATATCAATGTATAAATGTTAATTACAAATACGTACATTACAAGTAATAGGGAAAGTAAAACAAATTATATTACCAAAAATTCCTGAATTGTATGTGTTTTGATAAACTCATCCCACATTTCTTGAGTGATGATTCCTTCGTACAATGGATAAGGCGGTGTATCAATGATATTGTCATCATCATCCCTCAAGTAGTATTTGACAAGATCAGAACAAAACTTTCTCATAAGTTTTCCAGCTTTTCTTAGCATGAAGTTCTTTCGATCACCATCAATAATAAAAATGCTCTGTAACAATAAAAAAAACAAATATAATATGTAAGATTGAAATTAAGTGAAACATAGCAAACCAAACAATAATATAATTAATGTGTTACCTGAACTTCATCCCATATGTCATCCACATAATCTTTTTTTTACCATTTTCCAGTTTTGAATTGTAATAGGGACTCTGTCTCGAATTGTAGTCTCAATCAAGTTATTTAATGACTTACCATTCTCACCGAACGGGTTTCCATTTTCATTCCACTCAAGTTGTAACTTGGTTCCCTTACTTCTCAATTTAATCAATCTCGCTATAACTGTCCTACCACGTCTTACGTTCGTCTCAAATCTTTGTCTACCAATGTGCTGAGGAACATCATCAGTTTCATCGTGTGGTGAGTCCATACTCCTGGAAGTGAAATACACCAAAATAAAACATCAGTGTATAATGTCAACCATGTCAACGAAAGCAAATTATTTTGAAATTTATAAAAATGTACTTACAAGTAAACAAGTCAAGGCATTCATTATCTTTTCCTTTTTCTGGTTTGATTTAAAATTTTATTCTTCAGAATTTGTGTTGGATTGAGAATTGTGTTTCTCTTGACCCAAGTTACCTCTTCATGATCATGTCTCACGTATACGGGTCCATCTCCATCTCTATCTCCATCTTCATCTGCATCTGCATCTATATCAATCTCTACTGATCACAAATTCTCAAATGAAGGATCGTCATAATTGATGTTCAAATTTTCATTACTTTCAAAATCAACTTGTTCTTGACAATTTTTGTTAGATGGGAGTACAATAGACGAATTCTTTTTAGCAGGATCCAGAATGAAAAACGCTTGTTATGCTTGTGCTGCTAAAATAAAAGGATCATCTTCATACCAAACTTTAGAAAGGTCCACTTGAACAAAGCCTAAGTTATCTATCCTCAATCCACTGTTGTTGTTAACCCACTTACCTTTAAAGACAGGGACCCTTAACATAGAGTAATCTAACTTCCATATGCGTTCAATGACACCAAAGTATGACATTGATGCATAGATAGGGTGTATGTCTTTAGCACTAGATCTATGCCAAGAATCAGCAACAAGTGTTACCCCACTATTCTGCATCGTGCTCTGTGTATCATGGTCTTGTGTATAGAATGTGTAACTATTGATTGCATAACCACTGTAAGATAATACATTTAACCTCGGTCCCTTCGACAACCACTTTAATTTTTCAGAAACTGAATCAGGATTCTGCTCCATATCATCATTAATGCGATTTTTCAACCAGCCTGAAAATTCTTTATTGTGTTCTTTTGTTAACAAATTTTCATTCCTATCACCATGTACCAATCGAAGAGCATGCTTGTGTTCTTCTACATACGGTTCGACCTCATCAGTGTTATGTAGCACATAAAAGTGGGCTTGCTCCCGTTCAGTCGCCGATATCGTTATTACATCCCTCCCAGTTGTTCCTTTCCCTGATCTTCGCCCATAATGACGGGACTTGGGGATCCCTACAGGGTCAATATTTGATAAAAAATCAGCATAGAAGTCACTTGCTTCTTCAACCATATACCTTTTAGTGATACAACCCTCTGGGAGATATCTATTTTTCACGTACCTTTTTAATATTTTCATGAATTACTCATTCGGGTACATCCATCTCAAGTACACTGGACCGCACAATTGAATCTCTTTGACCAAATGTACGGTTAGATGTACCATAATGTCAAAAAAAGAAGGTGGAAAATACATTTCAAGTTCACACAAAGTACATAAAATTAGCCTTTGCAAATATTGTAACTTATTTGAATCTACCACTTTATTGCAGATCAACTTGAAAAACACGCAAAGTTTAGTGATGGTTTTTCTTAAATATTTGGGTAAAATGGATCGTATACCAACCGGTAGGAAATTCTGCATGAGCACATGACAATCATGAGACTTGAGGTTCTTTAACTTCAACTCTTTCACTGATACAAGGTTCTTTATATTTGAAGAGTAGCCCTCAGGAACTTTAATTCCTTGCAGAAACTCACAAAAAAATTTCTTCTCTTTCCTCAATAGAGTGTATGCCGCTGGCGGTAGGTAGGTACGATGCCCTTAGTCAATCGGTGCCAACTCTTCTCTAATTCCCAAGTTCACCAAATCCAACCTCGAATTGACCCTATCCTTGCTTTTTCCTTGGATATTGAGTAACGTGCCAATTAAACTATCACAGATATTTTTTTCTATGTGTATCACATCAAGAAAATGTCTCACATATAAATACTTCCAATATGAAAGTTCAAAGAAAATAGACTTTTTCTTCCAACCACTTGTCTCGATTTGTTTTGCAAAAGGCTTGCCAAAATTGTTATCCAAGTCTTTTACTTTGGAATACACTTGGGCACCAGTCAACATCTTCGGTGGGCTACCTTCTTCTAAGTCACCATTGAAAGGCTTTTTCCACTTCCTCCAACGATGTTGTGATGGTAAGAATCTTCGATGCCCCATGTAAACATTTTTTTACAATGATGAAGTCGCACTGAATGAGTGTCATATTCACATATAGGGCATGCACCATATCCTTTGACGTTGTATCCCGACAAATTACCATAAGAAGGGAAATCATTAATTGTGCCAAACAGCATGGCTTTCAAAGTGAAAATCTCTTCCCTCCATCATACACACTGATGCCTTCTTCCCAAAGCAGCTTCAAGTCATCAATTAAAGGACCCAAGTATACATCTATATCATTCCCAGGTTGCCTTGGCCTAGAAATTAACATGGACAACATCATAAACTTACGTTTCATGATCAAATGTGGAGGAAGGTTATAAATCATCAATATCACTGGCCACGTGCTATGTGTACTACTCTGAACACCGTGCGGGTTAATTCCATCAGTTGACAGTACAAGGTAAATGTTCCTTGCTTCATCTGTAAGTCAGCATACTCATGATCAATTTTTTTCCATTGACGAGCATCTGCAGGGTGCCTAAGCTTCGTGTCTTTAATTCTTTCATCTGCATGCCATGTCAACTACTTAGAAATCTCTGAATTACTGTACAGTCGCTTGAATCTCAGAATAATGGGAAAATACCAAAGGACCTTCAAAGGACTCTTTCCTTTCTTCTTCCTATAGCGAGATGCGTTGCAACAGTTCAAGCAGTACGGTGAAACCCGAATCACTCAATCCATAGAGAGCTTTAAAGTTGTACAACTTCAACACTGCTAGCAATCTTCTGTATTTTGTACTACCAGCATATAATGGTTTCTCTGCATCACCTTTCAACTTCTCAAATTCGTTGGGGCAGTTATGATGCACCCCTTCAACCACATTTAGCATTTCTTCAAGACCATTATCTTCATCAAACATGCTTTGATCAAATTCATCCGAAGCACCACTCGTGGTATGCACCCGATCACTACATGCATCGTTCGTCTCACCATGCCTTGTCTATCATATATATGTTTGATCAATACCATAACACACTAAATGATCTAGTAAATCAAGTGGACTAATCCGCTTTCCAAAACAACAAGATAAGCAAGGACACAAGATTTTGTTAGGATCTTTTGTGTGCTCGATTGCAAATGGAATAAAATCTTTCACCCCATCTATATATTCCCTTGAACACCAATTAGATGACATCCATTTACAATCCATCTATGCCTTCAATCTATTTTTTTAAAAAGTACGTGGTTAGTTGTATTACTATTGCATTTACTAATTACTTTTATATTCTCTTACCAATTTTAAAATAAATTCCCAACATAAAATCGTCAAAATTGAAGCTTTCTAAGTCTCAAACCTTATGTTTTAATTGACAAATAATCCATTCATTATTCCCATGCATTATAATAATTTTTCACAACTCATAACGAAAGAAACCATATTCGCAACAACATATCATAGGTAAATTAGAAAACATTACAAGTCAACAAATAAAATACAAGTGTTAAGAATATATAAATAATTATTTTACTTATGCAACTAATCTATAACAATCATTAGAACACCTACAAATTATAACTAACTATTATTAAATTCAACTAAAATCACATTTGTAAGCTCAAAATTTAAAAAACATACCTTAAATAGAAGCTTCAATAGACTGATGAGCTGAAACTGCAAACACAAATTACACATAAAAAAAGTCAATAAAAATTGTTAACGTGCTATTAAATTTTAAGACATAGTTTAAAAAAAATAAAAATAGTGACATGCTTTTGAAGTTATCTTAGCAAATATTTCCAACCAATTATATTATACATGAATTAATTGAACAAAAATTATTTTGTCTTTTTTTTTGTTAGATTATAAAAGTCTAAACCATAACCACTAGCTAAACAAAGACCAGTCTAAGACCTAACTGGCTGATTCACTATTTTACAAATTGACACTTCTGTTTTTCTTTGAATGGTAGGGCCAAACAATAGATTTATTGCTACATATGTCACTATCAAATAGTATGGTTTAGAAAATCTAAACATGCATTGGGGAAAAAAAGGAAAATTAAACATGCATACGCAAGTATGCACAATGGAGACTTTTATTAGAAAATCATATGAATTTGAATATTGAACGCAATTACAGTTTATTCTATATCTTCATCTTTAGTTAGTACGACTCAAAAGGAACCACTAGTCCCCTCAATCAAAAAAAGTGTCGTATATTAAAATAGCTTGCAGGTCAAATTGAATCAAATGCATACCTAAAATAACCTATAATGTTCTAATCTTATTATTCTTCTTTGCTGAAATAAGCAACAATAGTACTGACACAATGATTTTACTAATTAGTCTTTATAGAATGATAATATATTAGTTAAATATTCAAACTTTTGCACAAATATATATTACATATATATATACGTGCGTGTCATAAAAATGGAACACGGTCATTATTTTAGTTAATTATTTATATATTAATCATGAGAAAATTTATAAATCCCTAACAAGTTACATTTTCATGTTATATTACCTCTATAAAATGGAACACAAATATATATAACACATATATATATACGCATGTGTAATAAAAAGAAAAAGAAAGCGCATCATAGAATATAATCAACACACACACATGGGTGTGATAACAAAAATAAGCAGATCGAACAACCTGAAAAAAAAAGAAACACGTTGAACTTACAGCTTAATCATAAAAAGAAGCACGTTCAACTCGATGGAGTGGGGACCAAAATGTGCGTCACCTTTCACCCTTTTTGTAGTAGTGTTTTTTATTTAATAAATTATTTATTTAAATTTAAAATGTTAAATTTGAATTACAATTTATCTAACGTGCAGTAAATTGTGTAGATGAGCAGGGGAACGTGTCCACGAGAAGGCTGGACATGGCTCGTTTGAACAGCATGGATCGGACAATACGAGTTGTAGTGTCGTGGAATGAGGGCACGGACCAGCCCATCGACAATAGGGATCACCTGTTCAACCGCTTCCTAAATGACTTGGGCTCGAATTGGATGCGGTTCCCCCTTCACTTCAGGACGTGGAGGCATGTTCCAAAGGGGCTGAAGGACCTGGCTTAGGAGGAGTTGGTGCAGGTAATTAATAGTATTTAATTAATAGTTTTTTGTAATTAATTCTATTTAATTAATATTTTTAATAGGATTTTTGTAATTATTGATATTTAAATAATATTTTTGCTGCTGGGTTTTGCCGTTTGGGCCAACCGGAAGAGGTACACCCTGGTGAAGATGGATGACGACTGGAGGAATAGGAGGAACTGTCTCTTCCATAGTGTGGATAAGGACGGGATGATGCCTCTGGAGCATCTAATCGAGAGCGTCCCGGACGGCATCCCGCCGAACGACTAGGCTAGTTTCGTCCAGTTTAGGAGGAGCGCTGAGGGGCAAGTAATGTATTTATTAGATTATTTATATATAATTTTTTAATTGTTAATTATTAAATTATAATTTAAATTTAATTAATTTTAATTTAACATTTTTTAATTTAAATTTTTTATATTGTTTTAATACATTTAATATTGTTTTTTTTCTAGGCGCTTTCTCAGAGGAACATTAGGTGCCATGGGCATCAGACGATCCACCACACAGCAGGATCGAAGACCTTTGCTGTCACTTACAACGAGCTGGTAACTTTTTATAATATCACTGACTTTTAATTGGTTATTTCATAATACTAATTGAATTTTGTAATTTTTTTAGGAGAGGAAAGCACAGCAGGAGAACCATTAGACGGACTATAGGGAGTTGTACGCTATCACACACATATACCGTGACGGGACTCCGACCTCTCAGGAGGCAGAGGTGGCCATTGTAAGTAATTTCATTATTATAATTCTTATAAAACCAACTTAGTAATTAAAAATTCTAATAAGTAATTGTTTCATAAAATAGTAGGAGCGGATGCAGCAGTTGCAGGCTGAGCTGCGAGAGACCCAGGCTGAGGAGTCACAGGGGTCAGTAGACTTGACGGCTCCTTTGAAGGCAGGTCTGGGTTAGACCTAGCATGGTTTACGGGAGGAGCGCTGCCTCTAAGGCTGGCTGCTCTAGAGGGGTCAGACGTCTGAGGGATGAATCTGTTGAGCAGCTACGGTCAGATTTGGAGCAGACACATGCTGCAGTGGCTCAACAATAGCAGTAAATGCAACAGCTACATCTACAGTAGATGCAGTAGCAGGTTGATTTGATCTACACTCAGCAGACGCAGTGGCATGATATCATGAACAACATGCTTGAGCGGTCATGGAGTTGCCTTTTCCCGGACGAGCAGCATCCACAAGTTCCCCCTGTCCCTCGGTACATCGTCCAGACTACTCCTCCTCCTCCTGCTGCTAATGATGATGGTGCAGTTAACTCTGACCAGCACGTCGATCCAGCAGCACCTGAGGGAGCACCAAATGATCAGCCCCCAGCTACTTAGTTTAGGACATTTATTTTTTCTTATTGAAACATTTGTAAATAAATATATATAATTTTTTATTTTTATTTCAGAACTTAGATTCTTATTGCGTTTATCATAGTTATATTTATATTCTTAGACTGCGTTGTTGAATTTGTGAATTAATTGTAACAGTATTATTTATATTTTTAAATATATATATATATATTTGTAGTGGTTATATTATAAAACGGCTACAAATATAATAAAAATTATATTTGTAGCGGTTAATATGAAAAACCGCTACAAATATATCTATTAGTAGCAGTTAATATAAGAATCGCTACAAATGAAATTTTATTATATTTGTAGTGGTTTTATAATATAATCGCTACAAATATATATATATATATATATTTAGTTTTAGAAATATAGTTCCATATTTATAGCGGTTAATGCAAAAACCGCTACAAATGTAAAGACATGTTCGCGGTAAAATTCAAAATTGAATTGTGACTATTTGTAGCGGTTATATAAATAACCACTTCAAATACTCAACTTTTCAATTTTGAATTTCCCCCCACTTTTTGCAAATTTGTAGCGGTTACTTATGTATAACTGCTACAAATATATATTAGTAGCAGTTTTTCTCATAACCGTTACAAGTTTAAAACTAATTCTTCAATTTGATTTCCAATTGCTTGAAAATTAGTAGCGGTTTTATACATATAACCGCTACAAATTTTTAGCACCGAATGGTTATTGTAGCGGTCATGAATCGCTACAAAATATTAAACGTTGGAAATTTAGAATATAAGGTTCCAAGCACTCGTCATTCTCTGTTCACTCATCTTCTTCACTATACTTTCTTCTCTCTCACTAGTAGCTATGGATAAGTCATGGATCAGGTTGCCACACAATTCTCCAGAATATTTGTACGGATTAAATAATTTCTTGGAGTTCGCATTCACTCACGCCAGCTATAACGGCAAGATTGTCTGTCCATGTCGGAGATGCAAGTTCAAGAAGTGGCATGCACGAAATGTTGTTAAGAAACATTTGCTTCTGAAGCCTTTCCCGGAGGACTATACATTCTGGGCAGTTTATGGTGAGAAGGCCGGCATTAGATATGATGACGCTCTTCCTCGAAGTTCTCAAGTAGGCGTTCAACAAGATGAAGATGATCCTATGAATGATGTTGTGCGTTATGCATTTGGATTTCAAAGTGACAACTTTAACGAAGAAGTGCATGGTTCTGAGCCGGTGTTCATAAGGAATGAAGTAGCCCAGGATTTTTTCAGCTTGATAGATGAAGCATATCGTCCTTTATATCATGGTTGTCAAAAATATTCTAAATTATCTTTGTTGATCAAATTGTATCATATCAAGTGCTTGTGTGGAATCACATATAAGGGAATGTCGATGTTGCTCAAATTATTACAAGATGCATTCCCTGACACTGAGATTCCCACAACATTCTACTAGGCCAAAAAGATTATCAACAGGTTGGGGTTGAACTATCAAAAGATTGATGCATGCCCCAACGATTGTATGTTGTATTAGGGAGACGATTCTAGCAGGGAGACTTGTAAGAGATGCCACACATCAAGGTACAAGACAATTCAGAAGGAGAAAAGTAGAAGAAGAAACCTACAAATATTCTCAGGTATTTCCCTTTGAAACCTCACCTATAAAGATTATTTATGTCGTCTAAAACTGCGGAGTGCATGAGGTGGCATGTTGTTGATAAGAATGAAGACAGTAAATTAAGACATCCCTGAGATGCAGATGCTTGGAAAATGTTTGACAACAACTTTCCAGATTTCACGACTGACCCCATAAATGTTCGGCTTGTGTTGACGACTGACGGTTTCAATCCTTTCAGGAATCTTAGCACAAGTTACAGTATTTGGCCGGTAGTCTTAGTTCCCTACAACTTACCCCTTGGATGTGTATGAAACAAAGCTCCTTTATTATGTCTATGATCATTCCAGGCAAAAAGGCACCGGGCAATGACATCGATGTGTATCTCCAATCGCTTATTGCGAAATTGCTTGACCTGTGTTATGTTGGCATAGAGACGTACGACGATTATAGGAAGACGTTGTTCAACTTGCGTGCAGCCTTGATGTGGACGATTAGTGAATTTCCTAGCCTTGGCACATTATTTGGTTGGAATGTGTATACTGGGTTGGCGTGTCTAGCTTGTAATTTTGACTCTAATGCAGTGCGCCTTCCCCATAGCTGAAAGTGGTGCTTTATGGGGCATCGGAGGTTTCTCAATGGAAGGCATAAGTTCAGATTGCAACGGAATTGCTTCAATGGGAAACCAGAAAGAGGACCACCTTAGACTTTGTTCGGTACATATATCTTACAGCAGCTTGAGCATGTTGACTTCGAGTTTGGAAAAAGCGATGATGCAGCGCAAACTCGCCCAGAGACGCGCAGGATTTTAGCGCCTCAGCAGTGGAAGAAGATAAGTATTTAATTCACTCTTCCATATTGAAGATCTATTTTACTTCGCCACAGTCTTGATGTCATGCACATTAAATAGAATGTTTGTGATAATGTGCTATATACGCTGCTTAACGAACCCGGCAAGACAAAAGATCACCTTCAAGCAAGGAAATTTTGACTAGATGAGCATGACAAATTTTAGCCGGCAAAGTTTACCCTCACAAAAATGAACAAGGGAGTCTTCCTCGTGATGTTGAAAAAATTAAAAGTTCCTTATGGGTATTCAAGTAATATTTCTCGCACTACTACATAATATAGATTCTGCTACCCTAAAAGACATCCCTTTTTAAAATAGGGACGCCTAAAACATAGGCGGTGTCATTTTTATAATTATGTGTAGGAACTGGGTAGCTTTAGACGTCCCAAATTAAATTTGGGACGTCTAAAGTTTAAAAAAAAATTAATTTTTTTTTACTTTAGAAGTCACTTTAGACGTCCCAAATTGAATTTGGGACGTCTAAAGTCCCACTTTAGACCCCACTTTAGATGTCCCAAATTGAATTTGGGATGTCTAAAGTAAAAAAAATGATTTACTTTTTTTTTTACACTTTACATGTCCCAAATTCCATTTGGGATGTCTAAAGTGGACTTTAGACGTCCCAAATTCAATTTGGGACATCTAAAGTGATGTCCCAAATTCCAATATTTTTCCTTCGGTGTTTTCGCCATCGTCCCCCCTCTCATCATGCCCTTCGGTGCCCCTATTTGAGATGATAACTCTCTCTTTATCACTTCTCAAATCTTACATGCTTGTCTATTTATTATTATATAAGTTCCTCTCTTTTTTCATAATCAGATATGGTATAGTGCATCTGGGTAAAAAATGGATTTTTTGAATTTTAAAGTTTGACTAAAAGAAGTTTGAACAAAGTTAGCAAAGTGGTGGAAGTGTGGTGATGCAAAAAAGAGGAAATTCTGGAGCCAAAAAGAGAATGGAGAAAGCTAGCATTTATGTTCAACAAAACTATTGCAGAGGATTCTCGTCTGAAACTTGTGTTTGCTTTCGTAATTGAAAACCTCAGCATCGATAGGAAATTTGAAATTCAAATGACTTAGACGTCCCTTTTTAAAAAAAGGGACATATAAAGTGGAGACTTTAGACGTCCCAGTTTTGAAATTGGGACGTCTAAAGTCCTCCCTTTAGATGTCCCATTTTTCGGATGTCTTTTCTTAAAACATACTACGCCTCCCACATAGACGTCCCCAGTTTTTAAACATTAAAAGTGCCAAAATAGGGATGTTAAAACCCCTTTTTGTAGTAGTGTCGATGTGTTGACTTGCAGGATCAAAAGGTTGCTGGCTTGAAGAATCATGACTCACATGTTTTTATGCAACAATTACTCCCTTTATGAACTTCCTCCCGATGTTTCCATCATTTTGGTGGAACTTTGTTATTTCTTTCGGAAGTTGTGTTCTAAGGTTTTGATCGTTGAGGAGCTTGATCAGCTGCAATCCAAAATCATTCTTACACTTTATCATTTAGAGATGATCTTTCCTCTATCCTTTTTTACTGTGATGGTTCACCTTATAGTCCACCTCATTCATGAAACAAAGCTCGCTGGCCCAGTATAATATCAATGGATGTATCCAATTGAGAGGTACTCATTTTAAATATGTGCTTCATTGTTAGTTCTTATGTTTGCTAGTCTTCCTTTTCAACATTTAGTATCAATTTTCTCTTCTTTACTTCATAGGTTCCTTTTTTACTGTGATGGTTCACCTTATAGTCCACCTCGTTCATGAAACAAAGCTCGCTAGCCCAGTATAATATCAATGGATGTATCCGATTGAGAGGTACTCATTTTAAATATGTGCTTCATTGTTAGTTCTTATGTTTGCTAGTCATCCTTTTCAACATTTAGTATCAATTTGCTCTTCTTTACTTCGTAGGTTCCTTGGGAAATTAAAATCTTACGTAAGAAATAATACATGGCCAGAAGGTTCTATAGCTGAAGGCTATATAGAGGATGAGGTGCTGAATTTTTTTCAAGGTACTTTGATGACCTTGAGACGGCTTTCAACCGCCTACCTCGTGTTGACGATTGTCATGAACCTACGCCAACATCAGGAGAATTTATCCCAAGTGTTGGTAAACCAGTTGGAGGATTTGAGAACTTCAAACTAACGGCAACTGAGAAGTTATAAGCATATAGACATGTCTTGATTAATTACACTCAAGTTGAACCTTTCATACAGTAAGAATTGTACACTCGCATGTTATTCTATATCTTTTGTAACATTTTTCATTTTCATTTCACTATCGTCTTTCCATTATTAATTGCAGGGAACTCAGAAGTGATGTTAAGTGTCAACTCAAGATCCATACACAAACATCCTTGAAAGTTGACAAAAAGGTCCATAGAGAATTCCCAACCTGGTTTGCGCGTAGAATACTAAATGACCACAACCCATACTCACCAGATTTCAGAGCTCTCCCAATCAGCCCTCTTGATCATGCAAAAAGGTTTACAGCATAAAATGTCAATGGTTTTAAGTTTTGCACTGTTTCATGAGATCAAGGATTGCAAACTCAAAATTTGGGTGTTTATGGCACATTTGGGACAAGGAGTTATACGAGCAGCAGTGATGCCAACATGCAGTTCGGAGGCGTACCTTACTATGGAAAGCTTCTTGATGTGGTCAAACTTAATTATCAACGCCGTTTCACTGTGACGTTGTTCAAGTGTTTGTGAGCAAATACCACCAGTTCTCGGTGACTGACAACTAACGACTTAGGGATCGCATCAGTCAATTTCTCACGGCCAATTCATACTGGTATTTCTCAAGATGATGAGCTGTATATTCTTGCTTCAGAGGCACATCAGGTTTATTATGTCGAGGACGAGAGACACAGGGATTGGCACATGGTTGTTCATTTAAAGCCACAAGACCTTTATGACAAGGATGAAGGTGATAACATCGCCTAAGAGAGTGAGCCATTTTGGCCAGTCAATTTTGAAAACTACTTCCTTGAATGCAATGATAATTTACCTCTATTGTAGTGTATTTTTTTAAGCCCACATCATTTAAATTAAATTTTTTTAAATTTAATAATACATCATTAACAATAATTTTTCTACATAATTTCTGTAGGGATGGTGAGGATGAGTGATCAAATTTAAATTTATGTTTTTGTCTTAAAAAAATGGAAAAAATATTTAAAAATAAAATAAAATAATATTTGTAGTGGTTTTTTAATCACTTCAAAAATAAAAATAACCGCTACTAATTAAAAACCGCTACAAAATGGATACATTTACTGCTACAAATGCGACGCGGATCCCTATAAATAGCCCTACTACAACTCATTTCAAACACTCCTCCATCTCTTTTCACCTTACCCTTCTTTCATTTTCTCTCATTTACAAATTTTTTTGTATGAGTTGAGGAGCTTAACAATACGATCAAATATGGGAACAAGTTTTTTAATTTTTTATTTCAATACTTCTTTCCTTCGCATAAAATTTATTCTCACCATTTTTTTCCAGATATTTCAGAACTTTATCATTTTCATCTATTTTTCATATGCAATTACATTGTAGTAGACAATATAATAATTTCTTATTACCTATGTATCCTTAATAATATTATCAATACAATTTTTATGCTTATTCAACTAAATTAGATTATTCCTTTTAATTTATAAATGAGCTAAACTATTGATTAATAAGCAAATTAAATTAGCTAAAATACTAAAAAAAATAAAATATTTAATTTAATATAAAAAACTAAAACAAATTATTGTATTTTTTTTAATTTTCTTAATTTTTGTAGTGGTTATTAAACCGCTAATAATTAACACGCCTTTTTCAAACCGAAATTAATTTTTTTGTGCAAATTTTGAATTTTGATGAAATTAATAGTTGTTTTATAACCGCTACTAATTAAAGGAAATTGATATTAGTAGCGGTTCATAAACCGCTACAAAAGAGCAAAAAAGTTTCATTTTTCTTTTCCCGTCTTGAAAATTTTATTTTTGATATTTGTAGCCATTATATAACCGCTACAAATATCCCAGAAAAAGTTTACGGCTATTGGTAATGTTGTTGCGGTTGGATTGAACCGTTATAAATAAAGTAGCGGTTATTTTGCTTAAGTAGTGATTTTATATAACCGCTACAAATCCGCTTGCAACATATGATTTAGTAGTAGTTTTATAAACCGCTACTAATATTTCTTGTAGCGGTTTTAATAACCATTTTTAACCGCTATTAAATCACTTTTTTTTGTAGTGTCATGGAATGATTAGTGTGTTCAACAGTCACAACATTGCCTCCAGTTGTGGAAGCATAGGATCTGGAGGCAGAGATAGAGGAGGAGGAGGAGGATGAGGAAGCAGAGGTGGTTGATGTTAGGGAGGACAAGCAGGAGGTGGTGGATAGGGAGAGGAGAAGGATGAGGTGGAGGATGATGCTAAGAGCTTTTTAGAAATTCTTCCATACAACATTTCATCTAAGATTTAGAGAACAAAAAGAGGAGATGATGAAGAAAACATAGAAAAAACAAGTGAAAATAGGGAGTTTAAATAGATGTCTGGAACAAATGAAGGGTTGGAAAAGAACCGTCATTGCATGCTTTGAAAGTTGAACGGGACGTAATGAAAGGGTACTAGGTTCTCTTAACAATCATTGGGTAATGGGGAGGGGGACCCAGAGTCGATCAGCGCAAGGAAGAAGAAAGGCTTCATAAGCTTTAATTTACGTTAATTAAGTTAGAGCCATTAAGTATATTTGTTTTTTGGAACCACGGTAAAGCAATACTTTACGGTTATTAATTAATAACCATGAAGTATGAATTTGTTTTTTTAACTTATTTTTTTAAAATTTTTTAAAAGTACAATAGTGGTGTTCAATCATTATCACCACCATATTACTGTCTTCCTTCTCCTCCTCTTCATCCTCTTGATTCTTATCATCGAAGGAAGGAGATGAAAGGTTTGATTACAAGTCATATTCAACCTCATCGTGATGAAATATGAGGTTGAACTTTCTAGTCAGCCTGTTGGCATATGCCGTGAGACCCCTTGTGTGGCGGTCAAGGGCCACCAACATCTACATCAAAGCCTCCATTTTAAGAGGAGGCAGAGGAGAAGGAGGACGTGGTGGTGGCGACAGCGGCGGCAGAGGAGCTCTCTGAGATGTTAACATAATGGAGAGAAGGAGGAGGCCAATAAAGAAAAGTAGCAAGAACCATAAGATATAAGTGAGTTTAAATAGAAATCTAATGGATGTTATGAAAGGTTAAGACTTATGAAGGTCTGACGATGTTATGAAGGGTTAGGACTAACGAACTGGTACTTGGGGAAGCCAAATGGTTTAAAAGTATTACATGACAGTTGTTTCTAAAGACCGTTATGTTTCGTCTTCACTGTTATAAGAGGTTGGAAGTCAAATTGTTTGTAAGCATTACATGACGGTTGTTTCAAAAGAACTGTCAATTTTGTCACTAAATAAATGACGATTATTAACTACAAGCATTATTTTTGTGTTTTCGTGAATTTCGCCTTGCAATACATGATGGTGTGCATAATTTACTGTTACATATCAGTGTTATATATCCTTTCACGACCTTTGCCTCAACATACATGACGTTTGTTAGATGTAACCGAAGTATTAGGTGTTATAAAGCCCGCATCTAAAGTAGTTGTTATTAATTTGAAAAAAAAAACTCAAAACCAATTTTCCTTTGATTTAATTGCATTTGCATGGCATTTAGATTACTTAGGAATCAATAAAAGGCTCCCTGAAAAGAAAAAACAATCTTAGTTTTGCCTATAGACAATCCTTGATTAATTTTTGATTATGAACCCTAAGGCTAATGTACAAAAAGGTCCTCATTAGTGCTTCTCAGGATTCAAACTTGTGTTGTTTTGCTTATGAAGTGAGGTCATTTTTCACCTCAACCAATAACTTGTTGGTTCACTAGACAATTCCATAAACTATTGGTAAAAGCTCTCTGACTAATATAATTATTTTATCGGCCCTCAAATTGCTTTTCTTGATTGTTTTTCTGTAGGATTTGGATTCAGCCCAATCAGTAATGATTACAATATTGTGAAACTTGTTTGTTCTGGACATTTCATTGTTCCAGGGGAAGTTTATTCTTTAAGGACGGGGTTATGGAGAAAACTTGAAGACGGGAACTTAGAGGGTGTATATGGTCTCAGCTGCGACGCTTTCCCTTGTAATGGAGCTATCTTTTGGATTGTATACAAGCAAGGTGTAGAGGGAGACATGGAAAGTGATGTAGCTTTGATAATGTCATTTTATATAGAAATGGAAGTGTTCACATTGATTCCATTTCCTACTACGACTTCTGCCTATGGACATTACGATACGCTTGCAATCTATGAGAACAAACTAGCTATATTTTTTCCCACTTACATTGAAAATTGTGAATCATATGGGATTGATATGTGGGTGTTGGAGGAGTGTACAGATCCATCCTGGGAGAGATGGAGTTGGGCTAAAATATATACTAGCAGACCCAATCCATACAGGTTTTTCATTTATCCAGTGATTATTTGGAGAAATGAAATTGTTTGAATTGTGCACGCACCTGATTACGAAGGTGAAGAGGAGAATTATGAAGGAGAAGTTTTGTGCAATCTCGCTACTAATGAATTCAACTTGTTTGATATCCCAAAACGTATCTACAGTGCTGATATTTTGGAGTATGTAGAAAGCCTGGTACTACTTGACAACATCCATAATTGAAAAGTTCTAATATTTAAATCAAATTTTTCTTGCCATATTTGGCCTTTTTGTAATTTCTGGTTGCTTAGTGTTATATAATTTAGTTGCAAGTTTGTGGATTATTTGGGACAAGCCAATCTGCTGGTGGTTTTATATATATTGAATGGCGTTGATCCACTCTTACGTTAAGTATTTACTCTACTTAAGTATATTCTTTTTTTGTGGGAATGCCACCACACACATATTAGTCCATATCACTGACTTCAAGTCGAGTTGGTTGTTGTTGTGTGTGTGTGTGTGTTTTCTGTTTGTTCTGAGTCATCTTTGTAAGAGAGACTCAATCTCCAATATTAGTAAATCAAATGGGACAATGCATGGAAGGAAGGTCAGCAGCTGAGTCCTGGGATTTGCCTGATTGGGGTCTTCTAAGGAAAATTGTGGGGTATGTGGCTCTTCTCTCATGATGGCATAATATTTGATTCCAAAGTTTGATGATTTTTTTATTTTTATTTTTTGAGAAGATGAAGGAAGAGCTCCAGAACAGTTAATTATCCAGAACTCCTATTATTATTTTCCGTTTTTTTTTGGTTGGGTTTAATGTTCATATCCGAGCTCCTGGGGATGATTTTTTAATGCACCATAGTTCTGACGTATAGTTAGTGGTGCACAACTTTGAGAACACAATGAAACTCAAAATCAGAACCACTTTGGCTACGGCTACTCTGCCTGATGGTTATGCCGTTAGCATTTATGACTGAAATGTGAACCAAAATCTTGACAGTGAACCAAAATCTTGACAGTAAACCAAAACAATACAAATTCTGGTGCGATCACTGATGCTGTTGTTGCAAATTCATATTCCATACTCATGAAGCATGCATAATGGTATTTGGAAGCCAAAAAAACAGAAACAACAGAGAGAGTATACTGTCACTTTTTTTATTTTTTTTTGTGTGGATACAGTATACTGTCACTTTAGAATAAAGAGAGCGGAAAAACCAAGTGAAACAGCCTTATATTCAGCAAATTACAAGTGGAGCGACTTCAAAAACTGACATGTCAATATTATTCATCATCGACTTCTAATGTTGCCACTAAATGGGGAATCTTTTAAACGCTCTTGATTCAAGTGCTTGAGATCATGTGACTAACAAGAAGGCGTAGTGCAGAAACAGAGTTCTAAAGAATTCGCCATTGGAATTTTCAATGAGATTGGGATAAAATGGGTATTAGAGTAATTGATTGAATATTTCCTCTCAGATTCCTATTATGGTTCAGCAAGGTGAAAATAAGTACAATGGTCACAAGTCTTATTTTATTAAGTAGAGTCATGAATCACATTACGGTAATATGAACAACTATTTTTTTAAATATATCATTCATTCACCAATCACCACTCTCACAATTCTACTGTGACGATAGGTAAAGTAAACAGAAGTTAAAATAAAATAAAAATTCTGATCGAAATGATAAAACAAAGGTATAAAAATTTATAAATGAAAATATTTAAAAAAAAAGGAAAAATCTCTTTAAAAGATGGTTATATTATCCAAATTTTAAATTGATTCATTAAATTTAAAAAATCTTCAATAGGTTAGATTTCTTAAAATAGAATTTCAGAATTCAACAATTTTATTTTATTATCTCTCATTTGATTGTCTCTCCCATCCCATCCACCTAGCTCTGGGTTAATGATCCTACAACCTATACCCTAGTTTTTCTGGCTAATACAACCTATACCCTAGTCTTCCATAAAACTTGGACAGTTTTATGATATTTGTATTAACCCAAGTATTTAATGTTATTTGTAGGACTCTAATGATTTATAAAATCATTTTTCCTTTTCGTACAAAAAAAATTCTATAATGATTTATACCTAACAGATATAATTTAATTTTTTACATTAACATTAATACATTTTAATTTTCTGATTCTCACATTCTTGCACCTAGTATTTATATGACGAATGCACCAGATATGAATTGTTTTTTTACAGGAATCCCTTATATGTAAGGACATGTTCTTTTCTATATTGAAATTTGAAATGGGGGAGGACAGGAAATGATTGATGGAAGGAGAGAGAGAGAGAGTGATTAGGACAAAATCAAATGAGGGTAGTAAAATCCAAGGTACTAAAAATCGGATCGGATACTGAATCGATTGAGATAGTGGTTTAAGGGTTAGTGGGTCAGATTGGGGTCAACTCAGAGTCAAATTTGTTTTAATTAAAATAATATAATTTAATTAATAATAGGTATTTTTTCTGATAAAAAATAGGTATATTTGATTCTGAATATTTTCAATTAACTTTAAAATATTTTTATAAAAAATTTAACCTTGAAATGTGATTCTAGGTTAATGGAATATGTCACATGTTGAGAATTATATGTAATTATATATATTTTATAATATTTGATTCAATTAGATATTTTTTGGTTTTTAACGTTTAACCCAATTTCAAAATTTTAAAATATTTAAAAGTGTTTACCCAATCATTTTTTCATTTTTAAAATTTTTTTGTTCTTAAAATTTTTTCATATATATTTTATACTTAAGTGAAACTAAAATACGAAAGGAATATATATGGTTGAAAAAAAGCAATATATATAATTAATTCCTGATGGGAGATAGCCCCTATTTCGATGCCTAGAAAACAGAAACCAAGGAGTAGTAACAAAGGAAATCGAGTCATATGAAAACAAAACCAGGAAACTTTAATGCAATGTCAGATTAGCGTGTCATGTTCAAACCTACTATTTTTGCCTTTCAATTCAGACTTGGGTCTTTATCTCTCTTCTTTTCATCTTTGCTTCTCCACCGTCACACTCTCACTCACAGCAATTTAGGGTTTCGGCATCGCAAATTTTCAGAGTATTTTCTCTTCAGCGGTAAGCTTTCTCCGTTCTTCCTCTGGTGGCCAAAAATTCAACAGCTTTCTTCCTCCAATAATCTTCTCACAATCTCATGTTTCCTTCTCTTCTTTCTGAGTCTCTTTCTTCTTCAGACCTCCTCCCTTACTTCTTCAGCTCATTCATGGAGAGATCTAGCTAGGTGTTGAAGTTTCTTTTTTTCCTTAGAAAATAACCTGGCCAACCCTCTTGACTCTTGGTTTTCTCAGGTTATGGCCGAGTTATTCCGGTCCAGACTGATTCGCGCCGGGTTGTTTTCCCCACAGTTCCAACACTGACCCAGACCGGACATGTGACTGGATCACCGATTTCCGGTCTGAACCGACTGGTTTGGTTCGGTTTTTTGTATATGGGAAAAATCAAATGAGGGTAGTATGATGAAATTATCAAATTTTGAAATTTCATTTCTTTGACATTTGACCTAATTTAAGATTTGTCAAATGTAATGACCTAGTTTAGAATTTTGTGTGCCATTGCACAAGGATACTATCAGGTGGGGTTTGTGAGACTTAAATATATGCAGCCTTATTCCACAAGTGGAGAGACTATTTTCAGGATTTAAGCCCATGACCTCTTAGGATTTTTTTGGCATGAGAGAAATGGAGGGGATGACAATTTTTTATGAGTTGAATTTTAAAAAAATGAAGAAGTGTGGCTATAAAATTTTAATAAAAATAAGATATAAAATAAAAGAGTGAGAAAAATTAATTAAAAGCTTTCAACTCTACTTCTCTAATTTTGTTAAATCAAAGTCATAAAAATTTTCCCTCCCTTCTCTTCCTCTCCAATTCTCTCATACCAAATAGCCCCTTAGTCATATGGCGACAACCTTTTAGGCTGTGTTTGGTTTGAGGTGAGGTAAGGAGAGGTGAGGTGAGAGAGGATGGGGAAATTACCTTTTTGGGTTAAAGGAATTTAAATTTTGAGTAGGAATCCAAAATTTTGAAAAGAATAAGAAAGTAAATTTTGGGCGGAAATCCAAAATTTAAAAAAATGAGAGGGTAAATTTTGGATTTCTTTTGTCCAAAAAGGTAATTTCCCCACCCTCTCTCACCTCACCTCACCTCACCTCAAACCAAACACAGCCTTACAGTTGTTCTCAGACTCACCCTCTTATTAAAGAAAACAGGCTAAAATATATGTTTGATCCTTTATATTTGCATTAAGTATCATTTTAGTTCTGTAAGTTTAATAAAGTGCATTTTTAGTTCTAGGATCTTAACACCATTAGTTTTATTTAACCGAGAATGATGACTCATCAAATTTAAGTGATGACTATGTAATTAAATACTAACAAAGCCTATTTTCCCTTTTTTTAACATAATACTTTTATATTTTTAATGGTGGAAATTAGAAATGATTTAAAATGAAAGCAACCCTTAATTTCTTGACTTCATCCTCGCTACCAACATCACATCCCAGAAATTTAAAATTCTATTACAGTATTACAGAGCTTCACAGGCTGTTGTATTTTTTTTCTCGACGAACGTAAGATTCTGTCCATTTCCCCACCTCAAGTGCTCCTAAAACTGAAACAATTGTGATTTCATTTATAAACAAACTCCCATAACCTGCATTTCCCTAAACAATGAAATCTAATTTCAGAGTTTTGTGGAACATATTTCTTGCAGACTTGACTCCTTCGTTACAGCAACAATACATGTGAACATCGTATTCTTTATATGAAGATTATGATCAAGTGCGAAGTGTAAGGCTCACACAGGACTTGAGCACAGATGGGAAAGTGAATTTATTAGGCAAAACTCCATAATTCAGCATAGTTCGGTAGAAACATGGCCTTTGCTTTAGTTGCCCTGTAATTTAAAAAGATATATGTTCCTTACGGGGACGAGGTGGAGTCGCAGTGGCAACTGGCAAGGATGAAATGTACAAACTTAGAGTTGTTTTCATTTAAAATCATTTTTAATTTTCAAAAATAAAAATATCAAAACATTATGTGAAAGGAATAAAAATAAAAATGCAAACATAATTTGTTAGTGTTTAATTTTACGGTCATCAATTAAACTTGATGAGTCATCTTTCCATTAAATAAGACTAACAGTGTTAGGATCCTAGGATTGAAACTGCATTTTATAAAATTAAGGGACTAAAATGATACTTGATGCAAACATAAAGGATCAAATATATACTTTAGAAAAAATAAAAGAAAAATACAAAAATGTTATAGGATAAGATAATTTCTTATTTTCTAGACAAAGCTAGATTTGAAACCAAAAAATTGAAATACATATATTTAAGTTTAAGTGAAATTAAAAATATCATGTTTAATAGATATTATTATAATTATTTTCTTGCCTTCAATAATATTATAATTTTTTTTGGGAAAATTCCTAAAAAATACAAAACAAAATCGACAAAGGACAAAATGGTGAGGTGAAATACTAAAATCACAAATAAGACCATCAGTAGGAATTTGGGATTTGAAATTGTAAGCAAAAGATGAAAATGCCCTGAGTGAAGTGACAGGCTATAGTCTTGTTTCCAGAGGGCTACCCCAACCACGGGGAGAATATTGCCAACGCTGTCCCTGCCACCATCGTCAATTTGGTCTAGCAACATTATCGCGATCTCTTACATGGCGTCGCCGAGATTGATGCCAATAACGGTCCCAATTCCCACCTTCCCTTACTTTCCCTCTAATGTTGAGCCCTCCTCCAATTGGAGCTCCGCTAATCAACTTTCATTCAAATTGAAGCCACCCAAGAATGCTAACATTGACAAAATGAAGGGCATGTCCTGTATTGAGGAAGAGAGTGGCAAAGAAGAAAGTGAAGTTGTTATTCTAGAGAATGATATTGTTAATAAAGAGTGAGGTGTTGTTATTGGCTTCCCCAACTTGTTAATTTGACACTTTTTACATTAATGACTTGACTTTCTTGTTTAACAACTTCGAATGGAAAAGTGTCAAATTAACAAGTTGGGGAGGCCAATAGCAATTCCTCTCTCTCTCTCTCTATTAACAACACTATCTTCTACATTAACAATTTGATTTTTTTTTTGTTTAACAACTTTATAGGGAAAAGTGTCAAATTGACAAGTTGGGGAGGCCAATAACTACACCTCACTCTTTATTAATAACACTATCTTCTACATTAACGACTTCACTTTCTTCTTTAATAACTTTGTATGGAAAAGTGCGAAATTAACAAGTTGGAGAAGCCAATAGGCAATAACAACACCTCACTCTTTATTAACAACACTATCTTCTATATTAACGACTTCACTTTTTTGTTTAACAACTTCGTAGGAAAAAATGCCAAATTAACAAGTTGGGGAGGCTAATAACAACACCTCACTCTTTATTCATAACACAATCTTCTACATTAATGACTTTACTTTCTAGTTTAATGACTTCGTAGGGAAAAGTGCTAAAGTTAACAAGTTGGGGAGACCAATAACAATACCTTACTCTTTATTAACAACACCATCTTCTACATTAACGACTTCACCTTCTTCTTTTTAACAATTTCATATGGAAAAGTGTCAAATTAACAAGTTGGGGAGGCCAATAACAACACCTCACTCTTCATTAACAATATCATCTTCTACATTAACGACTTTACTTTCTTCTTTATCACGTTTTTCCTTAGTCCAGTTGTGCCCTTCATTTTGTCAATGTCAGCATTCTTGGGAAGCTTCGATTTGAACAAAATTTGACTAGCAAAGTTCCAATCAAAGGAGGAGGACTCAGCATCAGAGGGAAAGTTAATGAAGTCGGGAATCGAGACTATCACCAGGTTTAATCTTAGCGACGTTTAATCAATAGTAGTGGCAGGGACGGCGTCGGCAAAATTCTCCCCGCGGTTGGGGCAACCCTCTGGAAATAGAAGTGTAGCTTGTCACTCACTCAAGGTATTCTTATCTTTTGCTCACAATTTTAGATCCCCAAATTCCTACTGATGGTCAGATTTGGGATTTTAGTAATTCACCACACCATTTTGTCCTTTGTCAATTTTATTTGTATTTTTCTAAAATTTTCCCTAATTTTTTTGCTAGAACTATAACATTACAATTACTCCTATATTAGTACTATGAGTAGTAGTAGTATAATAAAATAAAGCTACCATACAACAAGTCACTAACTATGAATTGAAAAGAAAACCAAGCCACTAGTCTCGCTCTAGCTCAAGTGCCACCATTCTTGCACAAGCCTCCGTCTCTCTATCTCTTGCTCTCAGTCTCTCATTCATGGTCAGTGATCACCGTCTCTATCTCGGTCTCTACTTCATCCCTTTGCTACTCATCGTCACTTAATTAGAGCGGACAATAATGGAGAACGGCATGCCAATTTTTCCCGAAGAAATCATCACAAGTATTCTGGTACGACATCCGGTAAAATCCCTAATCTGATTTCAATGTGTTTGTAAAGATTGGAAGAATAAGTTTAGAACCCCATCCTTCATTGCCTAACACCTCCACCATTCTACTTGGCAAAACCCTTTACCTATTGTCGATAGTACTCTCTCGGAAGGTACTCTTTAGCACTTATGTTTGCTCAATCATGAGATGCAAGTCTTTGAATTTCAGAACACACATATCATTGATTCCTTAATGTTGGGGTGGGTTTATTCCAGTAATGGCTTGTGATAAGTAAAATATTTGTATATTTATTTTCTTTACATGATTATTTTTTGGATAATATTTGAGCTTAATTTAATGAATATGGGTGTAATTGATGAATAAATAAAGATTTTGGCATAAAATAGAAGTTATTGAAAAATACTAAATTTTAACCTTGTTTCAATTTTTAAGCAATATCTGGAGCTCTAGATGTCAGATTGGGATGTTCTTTATATGGATAAAAAGCTAAGAAAAATCTCTATAACTTTTATGTTGAGGTTAAAACCTACATCTATCTTCAAGAGTTTCAAATTTTGCTTAGAAGTTGAGAACATGGATTTGTCCAAGTTTGACCTTCGCCTACTAATTTAACCATAACTTGATATGCAAATGTTGAAATGAGAAGCTCTCACATTCATTCTCTCACATTCATTTTCAACCTAAGATCCAGATTTACAACTTTCATGAAGATAAAAATGTGAGAATCCATCGTGTTGACTTTCAAAATGTGGCTGCAAACGAGAAGCATGGTTGCCATAAGGTTAACATTGGTGGCTTAAAGTCAAGATTCATACTTAACAAGTATAAATCTTTGCACCCCATTCATCTACAAATAGAGGAGTGGAAGACACAAGAAGGAGGACAATTTTAGAGTTTAATTTTATGCATTGTATTGTTTCTTGCATGCCTCCTTCCTGGAAGGCCTATATAGACTTCCTTTATGGATGGTATAAGTTGCCACCTACCTGGAAGGTTTTACCTCTAATAAGGAAGGCTAGATTTTTCCATTTCCATGCATCTTGTAGTTGTATCTTTATATTTTAGAATTTAATAATTAAGTTTTATGTAATGCTTATGAAGTTTTCAATTTAATTTGGTTTTGTTTTTAATTTCATCATGTGCTAAATTTTCATTTTCCTAAGGTGATGATGTAGCTTACTAATGATGGATTGAATCTTAACTTATTAAATCTAGTTTTAAATTTTTCTTCATGATTGAGTTTTGATTATTATTCTTAATGCTTTCAATTGATTGACCATCTTTTGAAGGATTTCAATATGTATGTTGAGACTGGAAAGAGATGCGTGTGTGTAGATCCTATAATTAAAACCATAACTTGCATATGAAACAAGAATATATTCATATGGGTTGTGTAGTGTTAATGAGTTCTATAAATCTTAATGCATGATTAATTGTTTTAATTCATATGGGGATATATTAGATTAGCAATTAATTATAGAATTGCTTGACCTTGGAAGAAATTAGTAATTAAATTAGGGAAACTTAGCTATATATCAATCATGTGGAATAAACTAAAATAGATATGTGATTCAATCCAAAATTTGCTAAGTGAAATATAATCCCTAGGGCATTTTCTCATAGTTGTTTTCATATCAATTGCATTCATATTTAATCATTTTTAAATTTTGTAACCTCAACCACCAACTAATCGATCGACTAAATAGAATTAAGATTACCAATTTTAGTACCTAATGATCAATTCTCGTGGGAACGATACTCTACTCACCTCTACATTACTTATTTACGATAGTGTGTTGGAAATTGTTCCCAAAGGGCCAATCATTATGCTTTGAACATTATTAATTTAATGAAATTTCTCAATTTTGTTATCATATTATTTGCATGTTAACTGTGATAATTGTATCCTTGGATAAATAAGAAAGATTATCCTAAAATGTCCCTGGTCGGTCATCTATGTGGGAGCAAAGATGAAACAAGACCAGTATGACTTTAATAAGATATGGAGATTCAAATCAAAGTCTTAGGTACTTGTAAGAGTATAAAGTGCTAGACTGACCCACTATGAGAAAGCTACATGAATCAAGTCATAAGCTTTTCTCATGTATAACCATGTCACAATGCCCTTAGACCTGAGGTTATCATGGATTCCTACATGAGAGTTGCTAAGCTTTGAACTAGTCAAAAGTCACTTTTGACCGGGTGACGATAAAGGCTACGATCGGGCTTGGTGGTTTTTCATTCACATTAGTAGAGAGATATTACTGGGCCCCTCGATGAGTGAGTCTGAGAAATGTATGGTCATACTATGATGGAAAGGAGTTTCCATTTCTATTGTTAGGCTACTCAAGAATCAAGAAAGTAATGGTCAGGAACAAGAGGATGATATTATCCACGCCTTATCCTTGACTGATATATCGTGTGACAAAAGGGACGTGATATGGTTGTATGACAGGTTGCATCGTGTTAACGATCCTCATATGAATTGGGTAGTCATAATGTCTTGTTAGAGGCCGCTTGTGACTTATGGGTTAATACAGTTATTGGCCCACTGCCAACTTCATATGGGCCTACAGGGTCGCACACAAGAATGACCCAATACGAGATAATGTTTAATTTAGGGTGAACGAATTATATATATATATAATATAAAATTCTTTAATAATATTATATAGATATATATTTTCGAAATAAATATCTTATGTGTGTGTGTGTGTGTGTCTATATATATTATATGATATTATTATATTGTGTTAGTTTTAAATTTAATCTATTAAGATATTTTAAATTTAATAACTAACATGATAGAGATATAGTATCTCAGATTTAATTTATGAAGATAACTTAAATCTAATTGCTCTTTATTTGGATTAAATAAATAGGTAAAATTAAAACTGTTGGACAGATTTAATTTAAAATGAATTTATTTAATTAGCTCATCAAAATAATTAATTGTTAATTAATTTCAAAATTAATGAAGATTAATTTTGAAATTTGAATATAGCCCTCATAGGTTATAAACTTGATAGAGCAGATATACTCATACACGCATGAGAAATCAAAGTCACAAGGGAAACCCTAGGAGACATTGGAGGCGCTAGAACGCAGTCTGTGTAGGAGAGCATTCGTGTGTATACCGATAGAGGGAGCGGACCTGACGTGTTAGCTCCTAGAGATCGAAAACCCTGAATTGAAAAAGGTACGAATCCTTCTAACTCGGTTTAAACGCTATTGATAGATCCTTGATTAAGATCAGCAAAATTTCTTTAAAATTCTTCCGATGTGCCCCGATCCTAAGACAATGTACACTTGCACTTTTTAATAAATCATTTACACGTAAAACAGCTTGCTCTATTTGAAACTCGGGTAATTCTCAAGATTGCCTTCAGTTGTGGAATCCAGCTATTAGAGTGGTCAGAAAAGTGCAAAAATCTCTTAACAATTATGAGTATGAGTGTTTTTCTATAGGATTTGGATTCAGCCAATCATTAATGATTGCAATGTTGTGAAATTTTTTCTTCCTGGATATTTCGTTGTTCGAGCGGAAGTTTATTCGTTAAGGACGGGATTATGGAGAAAAGTCTCCTTGATTTGATAGTTTCATTTGATATAGTAAGGGAAGTATTAAGATTGATACCATTTCCTACTATGACTTCTACCGATAGATGTTACAATACGCTTGCTAGCTTTGAGAACAAACTAGCTTTATTTTTTTTCCAGTGACATTTAAAATTCTGAATCATATGTGATTGATTTGTGGGTGTTGGAGGAGTGTACAGATCCACCCTGAGAGAGATGGAGTTGGGCTAAAATATATACTAGTGGACCCAATCCACACCGCTTTATCATTTGTCCAGAGATTATATGGAGAAATGAAATTGTTTGCTTAGTGGAAGCATTGCCTAAATACCAAATCGAAGGTGAAGAGGAGAATTATGAAGGAAAAGTTGTTTTGTGTAATCTCACTACTGATGAATTCAACTTGTTTGATATCCCACAATGTAACTATAGTCTTGAGATTTTGGAATATGTGGAAAGCCTGGTACTACTTGGCAACATCCATATTTAAAAAATGCTAATATTTAATAACATATGTTTCTTTCCATATTTGACCATTTTATAATTTGTAGTTGCTTTATTTGGGACTAGCCAATCTGCCACTGTTTTTATCAATATTGAAGGGCACTGATCCACTCTTACATTAAGTATTTCCTCTATTTAAGTAATTTTTTTGGGGAAATGAATCCACTCATATATTAGTCCATATCACTGACCTCAAGTTAATTATTGGTATGTGTGTGTATATATTTTTCTGTTGTTCTGAGTTATCGTTGTATGAGAGGATCAATTTCCAACATTAGTAAATCAAATGGGACAATGCATGGAAGGAAGGGCAGCAGCTGAATTCTGGGATTTGCCTGGTTAGGGTCTTCTAAGGAAAATTGTGAGGTATGTGGCTCTTCTCTCATGATGGCGTAATGTTGATTCCAAATTTTGAAAGTTTTTTCTTGAAAAAAATGAAGAGCTCAAGAATATTGAATTATCCAGAACTAAGATCAATGAGACCCCTCTCTGAATCATTCTTTGTCTCCATCAGAATCCGTTTTCTGCTCACACACACACATACTCTAAGAGACCTCTCTTTGATATTACTTTCAAAATACTAAGATCAGAGACTCCCTGAAAGCAAAGGCAAGAAGTGGAGGCTGGGGGAAGATTTTGAAGATGAGAAAGAGATCTTAGCGCTTCCTTCCATGTGGAGGAAGATAAAGGAGAAAGTAAGGATAAATAATGTCTTTTTGCATATTACCACAAATTTATAATCCTCACTCTTTACCTGAGAAGTATAATCCTTATCACCTCATGTGAAGTGATCCTAACGCATCTCGTAGTCCCCTTCATATCTTAAATGTGCCAACCAAACTTTTGGAAGAGCGAATTGCATTAAGATTATAGGTAATCATAATGCAATGCATCAAACCAAATGGACGACTATGCATCTATGAATTCTCAGTTGACTGATTTATTAGCCAATGTAGCAAGAAGAAGAACAGAGTTAAAGAATGTAGCTTCAAGTAGGGTTTAATGATTGCGTAGTTGAGGGGTTGTTATAGATAGCATATGTTAAAGAAGCATGTGGGCCATTAAAAAAAAGGAATGGGAGTTTCAGGGCTCAGAAGGAGTCCAAGTGCTGTGCAGCACTAGGTATAGACACTACCTCGCTGTTATATATTAGTTAACACTAAGATTTAAAAATCTATCTTGTGTTATCCTCAATTTCATTTATGATGAGGATAGTAAAAAATCAAATTTATTTTAATTTCAAAAAGCATTTAATGCTTTCATTATTTTGTATTTGTTGGACTTTTGGGTCCAAGTCCGCCCTTGATGGGCCGGACATTTGATTAGGAAATAAGTAGCCTAATCAAATAAGAATAAAATCAGCATAAGATGCAGATTTGGGAATATTTAGCAATAATTATGGATTTGTTAAAAGAGGAACAAATCACCATAATTAGGGAATTAATTAAGAGACAATTAATTCCTATCTTGGAGGGCAAGAAGGAGTGCACACGTTTCCTAATTAGTGGCCTCCATAAACCACTATAAATAGGGTGTGCCTCCTCAATTGCAATTCGCCCCGCCATTGAGTTTTCTGGCAATTCCCTTCTCTCCTACCATCTTTCTGGTTCTGGTGATCTGCTGTGCAAATCACAATTAGGCTCTAGTAGTCTAATAATTGTGTGGGCACAAGTATGGAGTATTGGAGCTTTGACCCGGATCCGAACATGGATTCGTCCAGGTACGCCTAATCTCCTTATTAGTTGAATATTTGTTTTCTTACATTGGCATCAGAGCCATTTGATCCTTGAGGTTGTGATTTATTCTATGTGAATAACAGTATGATATAATTTGTTTATATCTCAATTCTAATTCTGCTGTGCTATTATATATGTGAATATATATAATGTTAATTAATATGCTTGCATCTTATTTTTCTAATTCGCGTATGAACATGAAATTGTGTCATAAATGTATATATTGAACAATACATGCGTTTATGTTTCGTGTGTGCATCAAATTCTTCTTCCCAGATTTGTTGTTCGACTTGAGCTCAATATGCACACATATAATGCTAGGTTCTTGATTGTTTCCTCCTCTGGTTGTTTATATATATATATATAATAAGTGTATATATATATATATAACTCATGTCCCAATTCCTTCACCTTCTCCTCTCTTCTTCGATTGCTTAAAGTTGCGTTTTTGGAACCTATGTGGAACCAAAAACAAGACACTTTTAACTCTCAAAGGCTAGGAAAGCTTTTGAGATACACAGAGACACACATCCGATCGAATTACGTCGCGCTGACAACGTCGAGAAAAATTGGGTGTTTGAAACTTGGTGTTTTTGCCCAAAGTAAGGACATGGATGTGTAGAGCTCGAAGAAACGATTCCAAAGATGCTTAGAACGCGTCAACCGGAGTCCGGATGAGGGAGAAACAAAGGAAAGAAGTTCGCGGGTCGTTAGTTGCCGCCGCAACTTCACTCATGATTTGATCAATGAAACAGAGATTTTAAGATCAAATAAATGCCATGGATCTGTAGTTCGCTGAACTACGATTCCAACGACACCAAGAACGCGAAAAACGGAGCTAAAACGAGGGAGATATGGCCTCCCGAAGTTGGCGGGTCGTGAAGGTCCGTCGGAGCTCCAACCGGGTCGGGGTGACCCGGCTGGAGGTTAAAGATGATGACGTGGCAGTCAACGCCACGTCATCGGTCAACCAATGACACGTGGCGCCAATGAGCGGTCGCCAAGTCAGCGTCGAACGCCACGTCAGCCTCAGTCAACGAGGCCACATCATCCGTTGACCAGCCATGTTGACCGAGACACGTTAGCGCCACGTCACTGACACGTCAGCGGTGACGGGTCACGGTTGACCGATCAATGTTGACCGGTCAACGGTCAACGGTCAACAGTCATCCATTGACTGTTGACCCCCAAAAAAACAAAAACAAAAAGACGACACATGGCACGTGGGGCCCACTGGGGTCTCCGTTTGACACGTGGCAAGCACCGTCAGAGAGAGGACGGCGCGTGGAGTCTTGGGAGCCGGTGCGTGTCGCAGTTGGATGGCCGCAAGGTGGCGCGTGGAGGTCACGCGCCACCGGGGAGAGTGGCCAACGCTGGAATTTTCCAATTTTTCAGGATTTTTCCATCCAGACACCTTCTAGGGGCGCGTGAGAGCGCGTGGGACCTCTGATTGAGATGTGGTTGGTTCCTAAAAATCCCTAAATTCGAGAGCTTCAATTTGATATATAATTTGCATATATTTGAAGCACGTTTGGATATGATTTGAGTCAAAAAGGTGCTTATGTGCACTTAGAGGGTCCCAAAAATGTTGGAATTGAATCAATGTTGGTTCTATTATTTTTTGGGACAGGTTGACTTACTTATTAAGAGTATTTCAACTACAACATAAGGTTAATGTTGCAAATATTCTATAAAAGTAAGGGATTATTCAAATGAGTTTTTGAATATAAAATCCTATTCAACCTTGACTCAAACTCTTAGAAATAAAACTTGAAAAATTGCAGCAACTTAAAATTATTCAATAATTATTGAATAATAATAAGTCTTCCCAAATGTTGAAGTAATGACTTCTAAAGGTCAACCTTTAATCACATATGTTGTGACAAAGGACAAGACAGGTAGAGATGTTAGAATCGTCTCATCAAGTGGGAGGTATGCTGCAAATACATTCAAATGAGTGGATGTAGACATGGCAAAGAGGAGCTGGACATTGTAGCTAGAAGCTACATGAGTTAATATGGTCAGAAGGGCCTATGAAAATGAGAACCTAGTTAAGAGACAAAGATGTGAGGCTTAAATTTTTGAATGTTCTTATTTTTCCCATTGAATTTAAGATTAAATTCTCTGTTAGTTTATAGAATTGAATTCAGTATATTCTCTTCTTGTTTTCTTGAACATTCATGCTAGTTAGATGATACTATGTTATTATCTTGTTAACATAACTGCTCTATGATTGAGTGGGAGTTTTCTGGAATACGTCTAGAAATCCAAAGGGGAAAATATTCAAATAAAGACTGTGGTTAAAAGGGTGATGAGGTAACTAGTATGATTGGGATGGGAGTCAACATAGTTGTCTCCTAAACATGAAACTAGTGAACTTATTATCTAATTATCCTTTGTCTTATTTGAACAAATAAGATTTGCATACCATAATAGTCTGAGTGACCAATTATGACCAAGTCTATTTGACTGAGCTTATGAAGACAAGCTCAATAGAGATATCTATGGAGTTAGAAACTCTCAAATCTCTTTCATTCAAGAAGAATGAGATGTCAGGGACATCCTACCAACTAGTCTTCAGCATTTAGAGGATGAAGCAACTGAAGGATACAAAAGGTTTATGCTATCAAGCATAGAAAGAACACATTGCTCAAACTTATGTTGGTATGAGCAATGTAACCTTATCCAAGCCTTGTGGATAGTGTTGGAAGATAGTGAAATAAGTGATCTTCTTCCATAAAGTTAAAACTAAGTTAAGTTTTAACATAGTGTACTAAGTCCTAACATGTTGTTTAGGCAACACTTGAGGCATATGTCAAACTAAGAAGTTGAGACAAACTAAATGCCAAGTTCTTTCTAACAAACAACAAGTGTATGTTGTGATAAGACATCTCCCAGTGAGTGGGAGGAAGCTATGTCTCCCAATGAGTGGGAGTGAGCCATGTCTTTCAGTAAGTGGGCATATACGGAAGTAAGGATTGCCCCTGATATGCATATTGTAACCTTCAGCAATATGATTCACCACATTGAACTTCAGTGTGAGAGACTGAAGGATCCAAGATTGATCAGTCAGACGAACTTAGCTAAAGAGTGGGAGGATTCATCCTCTAAGCCCAAGGGCAAGAAACCTATGAGGTAAACTTGATCTAGAGGAGGTCAAATGGTTTCTACAAAGATGAAAAGCTACATTCATAATCCTTAAGGGTTATAAAAGTAGCGATCTACATGAGTTGTGGATATTTCAGAGAAGCATATGGCTTCATGTCAAATGCAAAGCAACAAAGAGATAGAATCAAGGGATTGGAACTTGCATGTTAACTCTACATAGATAAACCACCCTGATTCACTCCATGCAATTACAATTGACAAAATCACATCTTTGCTATCTCTTTAGTTAAGGATCGATGGGACTATGATTCTCAAATCCTTTGTTGGATTTTGATGCTTCTTTTCTAGGGATAAAAGATTCCATTTCTTGCCACATGTACACCTTGATCAAAGGGAATGATCAAACTAGCAAAAAAGTATTTGCTAAATGACGTGTGCCAAAGGGTTAATACCCTTATGAATAAGTTCAGAACTCATTCTGCCTGGGAAGAAAGACAAAGAAACATTTTTCTAAGAATATCCACTGCAATTGGCAAATTATGACGTTGGTGAACCAATAAACGTAAGGGCAAAACACAAACATGTTGGTGTTTCGTTAACGTTGTGGACGTTTACTCGAAATACAGTAATGTTTACTTGATATTTGGTAAGTGTGAAGCTGTTAGATAATGGTTGAACTAGTCAAGAATCAGTAAACTGAAAGGATAAGACCTTTTGAACTAACAAGGGTTAAAGACACCCATGTGCTTAGTTCAAGCTGTTTTGTGTACAAGAAAGGCATTGTTAGGCAACTATCAATACCTAGAACTCTTCAACATAATAGAGTTGTTGAAATGGAGAGATAGACCTCTCCTTGTTTTGGTTATGAACATAATGGCACCAATGAGGCTATCAACCATATGTTGGTAGGTGGACTCATAGCTATTATATTCACACTTAACCAAATGCCCTCTATGTCAGTCACGACCTTACCCTATGAATCATGGATGGGCCTTAGACTAGGACCAAGTTTGTTAAGACCATAAGGGTCATCAACTTTATATTCATACTTCTTCCTATGAGTTAGGAAGATTAGGGCTAAGGTATACAAGGTATCTCTTTGTGAGATGACATGAGAATTTGACATGACACGTCTTCATTAGTGAAAATGATGATGGTTCAGTGATTGATAGAAAAACCGTGGGACACAACGTTCATAAAACCCAGATTTTCTAGCAGGAAATGAGCATTAATCACAATAAATCTCTTTAAGAGGTTCACAAGTGACAAGGAATAACCAAGTGTTCCTAAGTTCACTGATCCGAGTGGGAGGATTGAGACCATTTTCACAATGAAAGAGGTAAGAGGTAAGTTGCGAGAGAATTACCTCACTCATACATAGGAAAAGAATCCTATGAAATCCACCTCGGAGCAAAATTGTTGTCTAGCGAATGACTATAAGGGATAGATTCCCTAATGGATTGAATGCTCCCTTCATCATTTAGAAGGTGATGATAGGTACCTATAAGTATCTGAAAGACACTAGAAGGACCTGTTAAGATGAATTGCAAAGTGTCATGCAGGAGGATCTGGATTCCTTTTAAGCCAAATACGTGTTTGGGTAATTGTCACCTAGCCAAGAGGCGATTGGGAACAAGTAGATTCTCAAATCTGTTAGTGGCATGTAAAACCTAAAACACTTAGTGGCTAAGGGGTAATACAATGAAAGGTTGTCCATTGTACGTTTTAACTCTGAACTTTGGCTATGACAACAAGCTTAGTCTTGAAATTGCATCAAGATGATGTAAAGACCACCTTCTAATTTAGAATTTTGGAAATTGAATGATAAACTCTACATGAAGCAGCTTAAGGGCTTCGTAGAAACAATCACCCAAATAGTAGTATATGAGGTTTTTCCACAAGGTGAAAGCCTTACCAACTTCAAAATAATCAAAGTATACTACAAAAGTCCCAAATGGTCTAGTGATGATTCTTAGTGAAATCATCCTTTGTCAAATGACATATGAAACAAGTGTCAAGAGAGTCAAAGGAATAAAGGATAAGAGAATCCTTAAATTTTGAGTTGAGAAAGTCATGGGTTGAACAAATATCTTGATCGACAAGATAAACGGAGTTGCACAAGAAAGATACAGTCTTCTCCACCTAAGACATGTACAAGTGTAATCCTTAAACATCTTAAGATGTCAAAGTGCAAACCCATGGACACCCCTGAAGTCAAGGGCATAAACCTAAAGAGGTTACATGTCCTATGAGGAATCCAACATAAGAAAGGTGGATAGAGTCCCATGTGAGACTATAGTTGGTAATATGAATGTACATATTGGTATACATAAGACCAAATGTTTTTGGGTCAGACTTGGAAGTTGCTTTTTTGTCCTGCTGTGAAATAGGTTATGAGAATAACCATGGATTAAGTTGTCAAGACAAACAACTTTCCTTTGAAAGGATACTCCAATACAAGACCTAGGCAAATGGTGATGGAGTAAGGAAATATACATAGTATTTTTTCCTGTTATCCATGGAAATAGAACACATGGCGTGTTCTGCCATCATTTAAAGTGCCATATGGCTAAAGTAATTCCTATAAGAGATTGGGAATGAATGGTGGATAGAAGGATCCAAACGATAACATCTTATGATGAGGATCCTAAGTATCACAGTAAGGCGAAACATACCTGTTTGATACATCTCTATGAGAGATATGCTTTCAAAGAGGGAAAGCGATAGTTCAATGACCTTCTACTGACAGAATGTTGGTAGATCCCCTTATTGAGCCCATAGCTTGATTTTCATTGAGTTAGTGAAAAATCTAGGGGCGCAAATAAAATATAAGGTCATGAACTTCTTTTATATGAAGATAAAAGAAATGGTATGTATGTTATGAGTAAATACATAAAGGTATACAGTTTTGTATGTCGTACAGGTCAAAAGAGGTTGGTTCACTCACACGAATAACCGTCTTCCCATGTTTTTGAGGGGGCATGGGAAGGTAAGACGAGCAAATGATCACCATGAGATGGTTGAGAAGAATCTTTGCGTTTGAGTCGCCTCAGTTAGACTGAGATGAGATCTACATGTGTGCATATACACAGAAAATGGATCGAAGCATGAATATAGACCTGTAGTCAGGCAAAGAACCCTTTTTCACAAATAAGAGATATTGTGAAAAAGGAAGTTATGGTTTGAATGTTGAGTACATTTTGGAACTAATGTCTGTACGGTGAAAGATAAAGAAATCGACGTACACCTCAAACCATTCACCGTAGCATGCAATTTATACTGCATGTGCTTGAGAGTTAAACTGCAATATGGGATGTGGGTGAAAGATCCCTAGTTCACCACAGTGTGAGTCCTAGGAAGGAAGAATACTTCCACGATGCCCTTAAGACTTAGACGGCATCATGAAAGCTTGGTTTGGTGACAGCTACTTTAGCTGAAGCTCCATGATCACACTCGATTCGGTCAGACGAGTGAAAACTAGGAAAGCGACCAAGTCAAGATGGACTGATGTTTAGTCAAAAAGGAAGATTTACTCCTAGATACATAAGATGTACTAGTATCTGTGGTCGACCCCTTACTAACTTTATGTGTAGCTAGTAAGTGCGGATACTATGTGTGTGAAAGGCAATCTGAGTTAATCAACATATTAACTCGAGAGGGATTAGATATGCCATGAGCAATATGTATGGGAGAATCTGGGGCATATGAGGCAATGGACATATAGCTTACGGTTATATATAAAGGGTGTCCTTGGATGCTGGTCCGATATAAAGGATTTCTAGTATCACAAGCACCAAATCTGAAAGACGTTTTTGCCCACGCAGTCACGGCAGATGCCAAGTATGAAACAAGAAAGAGTAATGCACGCACGATGGGAGGCCCATCAAGTGCGAGTGGGAGATGTTGGACTTTTGGGTCCAAGTCCGCCCTTGATGGGCCGGACATTTGATTAGGAAATAAGTAGCCTAATCAAATAAGAATAAAATCAGCATAAGATGCAGATTTGGGAATATTTAGCAATAATTATGGATTTGTTAAAAGAGGAACAAATCACCATAATTAGGGAATTAATTGAGAGACAATTAATTCCTGTCTTGGAGGGCAAGAAGGAGTGCACACGTTTCCTAATTAGTGGCCTCCATAAACCACTATAAATAGGGTGTGCCTCCTCAATTGCAATTCGCCCCGCCATTGAGTTTTCTGGCAATTCCCTTCTCTCCTACCATCTTTCTGGTTCTGGTGATCTGCTGTGCAAATCACAATTAGGCTCTAGTAGTCTAATAATTGTGTGGGCACAAGTATGGAGTATTGGAGCTTTGACCCGGATCCGAACATGGATTCGTCCAGGTACGCCTAATCTCCTTATTAGTTGAATATTTGTTTTCCTACAGTATTGAATGGCACAATTGATTTCATAGTTCTAGTTACTCCTAATTTTCTTCATCGGATTTGGATTCCCTCCAACAATAGCTAGATTGAAATTTGAGCTGTCTAGATTTAATGCTTTGTAAAATAATTTTTTGAATAATTGCTTATGACAGTTCAAACTATGTTGACTAAAATTTAGGGAAAATTTCAATTAAACCAAGCTGGAAACGTCAAAATTTAAATTTAAGTCCACATATTTAAAAAATTTCTAATAATACCAATTGACCTCATTAGGAGTTTTTAAATGTGGTTTAAAGATTAGAATATGTCTATATAGGAAAAAAAATGAAAGTTGAATGTAAGTGTAGGGTTTTGAAATGCCAAAATCCAAATTTAGGTATGCACTTTTTTTGTTTTGATATTTAAAGATAATATATTTTTTTTGGTTGTTTCATTGGGGGGGTGATATCTAAGACTGGGTCTTGCAAAAATATGGTACCAGATTTATCCTGCATGACCAGATTTATGTCATCCCAACCGTTCTCACAAGAACCCTAATGGTTGATGTATTATTGCACCAAATACTATCTCTGGTAGGTTGTCATTATTTATACTGATGTCTTGCACCAAATACCTCCAGTAAGGAGTGGTCACCACCCTGTTGCCGCAACCATGATTACTACAAGCAAAAAACATTTTCAATTCAAAGTTTCTTAATCAATTCCATCTTTTTTTTAATAAAAGTCAAATGCATTAATAACTAAAAGCTTTTACATCAAATGTCTAATAGCATCAGGTAACATAACTTCAATGAGTGTAAAAGCCTACTTTATAAGTTGTTGAATGCTAAAATACCATTAAAAGTAAAATGACTCAGAAGAATGTTGATGTCCTGATAAATAATATTTATACACCCAGATTTCGCTCCTTTTGGAGGAAGGAATTGTCTTTTCAGGCAAAACACTTGTTGCTTCTTCGTTGAGTGGTTGAAGAAAGGAGATGTAGTGATCCAGTGATCTGAAATATGGCAAACCAAAGGAAGCCTTAGAAGAGATGTTTCTTCGTTTACAAAATTGTATTGACTCTTCTTTATAGCATATCCATCATTTGCAGTAGGACATATGGTTTTCCTTCTGCTTCTGCAATATAATTGTCCATTCAATGCTACGAATACTTGAAATTGAGTTATTCAAAGATGACCTACATGAAGAACCTGAGGCCCTTGTTTCAAGTCTAAAAGCTAAAATCACCACCACCACTATTGTCATGATCCATGACCTGGTTGTTGCCATATGATTCAACACAAGGACCTATTTCTTTACAAAACTTCATGTTCATCTTCCATTATACCGATGTATATATATATATTTTTTCATTTTATTTTTTTATTAATTAGTATGAATAATTGAAATTTTAAATATTTTTATCTTTAAATTAGAAAATAAATTAAATTAATAAATACTCATTAAGGGTAATAAGGTCATTTGAATATTTTCTTTACTTATCTGATCATCATTTTCAACTTACTAAATATGTATTTTCTAATCAAGCCATTTTTCATTCTAGTGGTTGGGTACCAAACATGTCAATAGTAAAAAATGTTTCATTTCTTTCTTTTCTATTCCCTTTCCTCTCTTCTCATCCCTACAAATTTTTCCAACCAAACGGGCCAAATGTTCCATTTTGTAGCAAGGGATTGGAAGGAGAGTAGTGGAAGTGGAATAAGTATGGTACTCACTTCCACCAAAACCGATGATCCTCCATGTCAATGACGACAGTGGTCCTCCACTGGTGACGGCGATTATAGTCCTTCATCGGTAACGACATCAACGATTTGTCCATTTTTGTCATTGTTGTTTGTGATCAGTAACTCTTCTTCTTCGTTTTTGTCCAACAACATCAATAATAAGCACATCATATGCAGCATTAATTATTTTATCGCTTTCTTAGCGCTTTCCCACGTCGTATGATGCTTTCACAACCCTCCTCTCTTGCTGTCTCAGTCCTTTGTCTCGCAAGTTGTCACCTTTTTTCGCCTGAACATCTGTTGCTCTAGCTCTTTCTTCACCACCACCATAAACTTCCATCACCTTTCTTGTTTCAATCTTGTCTCCTTGTTCTTTCTACTTGGAGTCTCTAATTTTGGGTGTTGGATTGGGTGTTTGAAGCCTAACTTGGGTATCTTGACTAATCTTCACCCCCTTGTTTTATTTGATGATCCTATGCTTTTTTAGATTTTCATATTATGGTTTAGATTTATATGTTTGTTGTTAAGTGGTTTTTTAATCAGGCTTCTCGTGCATTCGCTCAATAAGTTGCTTTAGTCCATGATCATGACTCATCTTGTTGTGCTTCTTGTTCTCCCAGTTCGTCTTCCAAGGCGATACAGTTTCTCTTGCATCTGTATGCCGAATTGCTCTTTCTTTATCCTGTGGGGTATTGATGTTCGTAGGGCTTTGGCTCATAGAGGCATGTTTTGAAGACTGCAACTTGGGTTTTCTTGCTCGGTTTCTGTTGTCATGATGGTCTTCTTTTTCCTTGGGCGATCAAATGCATGGATGGGAAGTTGCGTTTGCTACTTGGGGGTTGTCTTCATATTGGATCTTGAAGCTTAATGGCTACTGCTGTTTTCATGTTATGGTTTTGTGGTTGTTGTTGTTAATTATTTTCTTTTTTATTTGTTGCTTTGTTTGTGTGTTTTGCAATTCATGGGCTCCAACACTACTCCTTTTGAAGGTTGTTGTTGAAGCCCTTTTTATGTATTACTCACTTTCCGGTTCTTAATATATGACATATTTGAGAAGTTAGTCTTAGTCTTAAATATAAGACATAGTTTTATATTTGTCAATCTTTTTCTAATTTATTCCTATTGATACTCCCTCAACAATATACATGTCATATTAACTAACTTAATTAATTTTCTTAATCTAATCAAATTAGGTAAATATATCTTATATCAAGGACTGGAGGGAGTATCATTTTATCTTATGGAATAATAATATTGACTTTTTATAAAAAGAAAGCAATAATAATTATTCGGTCCTAAAAATGAACTACATAATTGCATAATTTTAATTTTAATCCAGTCTTTTACCAATTTAATTTCATAATTAGTACCTATTTATAAATTCAAATTAACCTAAATAAAAAATGAAAAATATAAAATTACAAATTGTAATAGAATAAGATAATTTCATATTTTCAGGGCCTTCCTAGGTTTGAAACCGAAAAGTGAAGTGTTTAAGTGACACTATTGTTATGTATATTTATTTATGTCTAATAGGTAATATTATATTATAAAGCTACACTACAATAAGTCTCTCATTTTTCTCTTTCTTATTTTCTTCTTAGAAACTTATATCCACCACCAGATTAAAATATGGATGTTTCATATTTTATATTTTATAAAATTATTATTTTAAACATAAATAAATAATTTTAAATGGTTAATCTACACAATTCATTACTATAATACAAGTAAAATTTTTAAAAAATGAGTACTGGTTTGAGGTTCGTGGGAACCACTCCCAAATCATTTATTTAATTTTTTTATCTAATGCTGGATATGAGATTTTGAGAAGAGAATGATGAAAAAGATGGTGAGGGGATCCACATCCCTAAACCCTCCTCCTAGTGTCTGTTCAGTTAAATACCTATTTAGTTAAGTAGTGGGAGCTTAGATAAACCTGATTAGAGGGTGAAATCATAATTTATCATGGTTGATCGGGATTTTTTAAAAATTACCTAAACAAACTTAACGAGATTTTAAGTACTTTTTTTGGTTCAATTGGGCTTATCTGAGCTCCCATCGCTTAACCAAACAAACACTTTTGCGATTAGAAAATCCCGATGAAACTTTCACAAGAAGAGTTTCTCTGATTTACCCTCTAATTCCTTCTCCAAAATTCTTTCCTCATATCTTGCCTATTATTTCTCAACTAAAATAGTTTAAATAATTTTATTTTAAATATTGTTTTGCCTATTACTAAACATGAATTTTCAAAAATTTTTAAATAAGAACAATTATAAAATAAAAATTATATTTAAATATTCATGTCATTTATTAAATCATCTTTAATAATAATTATTAAATATTTATTAATTATTAATAAATATTTTATTATCATTATTATCAAATACAATCATAAAAATATTAAACAACTTTATTGAAGAAATATCAACCATTAGCTTGATTGATAGTTAATTTTTTTTTTGTGATAGTGAAGGAAGAAACAAACAACTAGCTCCACGGGCTCTACCCCACTAACTCAATACAAATATTCTGGTTTACAACATCTTCTATGAGAAAACTTTTAGCTTCAGCAGGCTCTCTATCAACTATAAGAAAATCCACCGCTATATCCTATGCTCTCCTCGTGAAGTAATCTGCCACCCTATTCGTTTCTTGACAACAATGTAGCAGCTCCACTTCCCACTCACGTTCCAACATCAACTGAATTTCTAAAATTACTGTAGCATCAAGATATTCATCAGAGACCACTCCTTGAATAAACTCCAATACTTTTCTGTAATCAATTTCAACAATAATATGCCTAAATCCTCCTTCCTAAACCAACTTCATACCCCACAAAATTCCCCAGGCCTCTACTGTGATCACTTATTTGCATCCAATCTGAAACATAAACCCCTGAATACATCGGCCATAGTCATCCCATATCACCCCGCCACATGTACAACATCCTGACGCTTCATTCCTAGACCCATCTGTATTAACTTTACCCACCCCGGTTGGTGGAGGGCGCCAAACTATAATTGATGCAATATAGGACTTCAATTGCATGGGACTGGATATACCCCAAGTTAACACCGAACTAGTACGTGCTAGTAACTCTTGTTTACTCCACTGTTTATTGTTGAAAATACGGTCATTCCTTGCTAACCAAATGTGTCTACATAAAACTATAAACCAGTGTTGAAACTCGTAGCCATATACCTTATCCCGACATCTTAAACACCATGTTAGCCAAAAAAGCCAAATACCCCCACTGAATCCTCGTGCCTTAATGACGTGCATATTAAGACCATCCAAGCTTTTGAGCCAATAACCTAGCCTTTGTGACAACTTTCCTAGGCTCCAAAAGTGCAAAGAAATTTACTCCTTATTTCTGAACAATGTCACAAATTAAACGTCGAGATGAGGCACCACTGGCACCCCAAGTATTCCATGTCATAAATGTCATTAAGATAGATAATAAAAATTAAAGGATCCCAAACTTAGAGACACTACTGGGACTTAGTCCCATATACATCTTCACCTGACTCCTTCATGAAGACACACTACTACAAATAGTTGATTTAACGACACAAATTAACGACCGTTCTTAAAAAACAGTAGTAGAAGATGAAGTGGTTGCATTTCAATGACTGGTTTTATAAAACCAGTCATTGAAAGTGAAGTTTCAACGACTATTATGAAAAAGCAGTCGTTGAAGATGGATGCTTGATTTTTTTTAAAAAAATTTCCAATGATACAACGACTGGTCTCTATACCAGTCGTTGAAATTTTTTTTTTATATAAAACGCCATGATACAACAACTGGTTTCTATACCAGTCGTTGAAAGCTTATATACAATGACTGGTTTAAAAACCAGTCGTTGTATCTATAAATTTTTTTAAATTAAGCTAAGATACAACGACTAGTTTTAAAACCAGTCGTTGTATCTTAAAAAAATTAGAGATACAATGACTGGTTTTCAAACCAGCCGTTGTATTTGAAACAAAAATTTAGCTACAACGACTAGTTTTATAATACCAGTCATTGTATCTTCTTCTCAGAAGTCAAGAATGGCAGAGCATGTCAGAGTAGCGTAAAGAGTAAAGCTGTTTTGTTTACCAAAGGCTCATTTTTTCTCCATTAGCGGTTCTCCCTCCTCTCGTTTAAACAAGAATTGGTTCTGCTATCTCCGTGTTCTTTGTTCTCCTTCCTCTTCTCAATTCACCGTGGGTTCTGCATGTAGCTATTTTGTTTAATTACCAAAGCCTCAATTTTTCTTCATTGGCGCCATTTGCATTTCTCCTTTGGTGATTCTCCCTCGATCCTCTTCTCCGTTGAAACCAGAAGTGGTTCTGTCTCTGTGTTCTTAGTTCTCCCTCCTCTTCTTAATTCATGGTGGGTTCTGTAGCTGCTGGGTCCATCCTCCCTGTTTTCCCTCTTCTCCATCCTGCGACAAGCTAGGAAAAGCATAACTTAAATTTCATTTGATTGGGTTCTTCATTTCATCCTCTGAGCTTGCAATCTTGATTTTTTTTTCTTGCTTGAAGCTGCATTATTTAAGTTTAAGTATGTGTTTTGTGACTTCGTTTCAGTTTTCCCTCATCTCCAACAAACTATATATGTTGATTGTTTGATTTTTTTTGTATCCGTGTTTGTTGCTTTTTGTCACTCTTAAATGGTAAGTTGCGAGATTGGGATTGTTCATTTGGAATTTCACTTGTGAGATAATCGAATTAATTAGAAACGTTTTCGTTAATGGGATTGACATCAAATACTGAGAGTTACTCTATGTTTCTAAAAGCAAATATATACCTTTAAAAGGGAAATATATTCAGTACATATAAATATTAATTTAGGAATTGTGTATAAATCCATAGACGACTTGTATGCAATTCATAGTTCATCATGAACACTATGATATTGTTCACTTTTTGATCATGTTGACTTAAATATTTTTAATGAAAAGTAGCTATAATAATCCAAGAAATCATATGCCCGCATATCTACATAGAAGAACCAATAAATTCATATATAAATTATTATGCAATATAAATCAGTGGTCGGAGATGAAAACATATTCTTGATGAAAGAGTTTTGTTAAAACAGTGTGCAAGTACTTGTTATTTTGGCAAAAAAGAAAAAGAAATTACTTGTTACTATGATGATAAACATTTTGTAGCTTTCTTCCTTTGAAACCTCCTTTCTCAATCATATGGATATCTGAAATTAAAACAGTTAGGTATCTATTTTTTTGGGAATAAACTAGGGTCATTACTCATTCATTAGGGCGCCAAAGTTAACTCTTGTGAGGGTTTTTTGTTTCTAGTATGTTCTTATGATTAAAATTGGAGGTTTTGTTTCATGTGTTTGTATCAAGTATATAATTACAAACTACATGTAACTCATGTACTTATATAATGAAAAATAAAGCCATTTGACGTTATTATATGGGTTTCATTAATTTTCACTGTCTTGTTTTAATGCTTCCTTTCTTGGCCACACTTGTAACAATTTGAAAAAGACTATTATTCTATAAATATAATATAAGATATGTGGAATGGCAAGGGAAGACATAATATTGATGATGAAGAAATATAGAATATGATATAAGAAAAGGTTATGCATACCATAATAAAGATAAGGGCTTTATGCTCATTTTAGAGTTTTGTTTAGTAATTATATAGATAGTGAGCTTAAATAGAAACGTGATTCTACATTAACAAAATCATTCCCTAGAATAATATCCAGATTCATAGTAGAAGCTGAAGATGATGTCTTTATTTGACGAATATTGAATTATAGCTGCTGATTTCATGAGGGGTCATGATTTTGTTATTTTTATTAAATGTAAATAACAAACCGTCATATGTCATTATCTTACCCTTTCAAAAACCAATCGTTGTATCTTGTTTTGAAGTCAAAGATGGTGCAGAGCATGTCAGAACAGCGTAAAGAGTAAAGCTATTTTGTAACATCCTACCTCTCCGCCCCTTTCACGCTTTCTGCTTCTCTGTTAGTTCACGCCCTTCACTCCCTTTGCATTAAAGAAATCTCATGGGGAAGAAGTTCATAATCTAAAATTTGGTAGTAAAGTGGAAGAAGTACCTGGTCTTGATCACTTTAGAGCTACAATTTCTTTACCAGGTAACTTTTGTTTCTAGGAAATCTTCTCTTATCAGTGACTTTCTTTTGCTCAGTTAATTTATTTTGTGTATACAGCGATTGACTATAGCCTTGACTCTGCTAGTGTATCTATTGTCCATTTTGAAATTGAATTTGACTCGTAATCTTACTTTTTAGCACAAAAGCTGCTGAAATTTTAAAAAATGAGTACGGTATCCCTTTTATCGATCCATATGTATATGATAATGACAATTGGTCTAAAATTGAGTATTATTGAAAATGGCATAGGTGGTAGTAAAATGGATCACCGTTGGATGAATGCTTTGAGAACTAGTGAAGAATGTGAGAATGTGGTGGAAAAGTTTATTAAATTTGCTAGAATGAATGCACCTAGTAAAAATGGGAAGTATTTTTGCCTATGTGTGAAGTGTTTAAATGGGAGTCTACGAGATATTGATGATATAAGAGATCACTTATTTTGTGATGGAATAAATCTTCGGTACAAAAGTTGGATATGGCATGGTGAGGAAGTAATTGCTTGTGCGTCCCATGAGAAGGAAGTTTTGGAGGTTGGAGATGATGATAGAATGAAGAAAATGATTCATGATGTTGAGGTAGAATGTTTTGCACAATCGCCTATATATGATAGTGTGCGGAGTGATGCAGAGACACCTTTGTACCCTAGGTGTACTAAGTATACACGCTTGTCAGGTATTTTGCACTTGGTTAACTTAAAGGCAACTTGTGCGTGGATTGATAGTAGTTTCACATTGTTGCTTGAATTGTTGTGTGATATGTTTCTAGAGGATAATGTACTTCCAAATCGTATGTATGAGGCCAAGAAAATATTATCTACGATGGGTATGGAGTATAAGAAGATACATGTCTACCCTAATGACTGTGTATTGTACAAAAATGAGTATGAAGGCTTAAGTGAGTGTCCAAAATGTAAAACTTCCAGATACAAAGTGAAGAAAGGTAATAGGTGTGGTGATGAGACATTTAAAAAGCAACCTGTCAAGGTTTTGTGGTATCTTCCAATCATACCGTGGTTCAAACGATTGTTTGCTAATGCGAAAGAAGCAAAGAAGTTGAGATGGCATTATGATGAAAGAGTTTGTGATAGAAAATACCTTCGACACCCTGCTGACTCTCTACAATGGAAAAAAGTAGATGAAATGTATCCTGGATTTAGAAGCGAGCCTAGAAACCTTCAGCTTGGGCTTTGCACAGACGAAATCAATCCCTATGGTCCTTTTAGTAGTACACATAGTGCATAGCCAGTTCTACTGGTGATTTACAACTTACCTCCCTGGTTGTGTATGAAATGCAAGTATATGATGCTTTCTATGATGATTTTGGGACCAAAACAACCAGGGAATGATATTGATGTCTACTTGGCACCTTTGATAGAGGACTTAAAGCAGTTGTGGGAAGATGGCGTAGATGTGTTTGATGCATATAAGCAACAGTCATTTAAGCTACGTGCAATAATTTTTACCACAATTAACGACTTCCCTGCATATGGGAACTTGTCAAGTTATAGTGTCAAGGGTCATAAAGCATGCTGCACACAGTTCCATCAACTCAAGCATGGTAGAAAAATGGTCTACCTTGGTCATAGATCATTTCTTCCTCGGTTCCACCCATACCGTAGGCTAAAGAGGGCTTTTAACAGTTTTCTGGAGAATGAATTGGAGACGAGGTTTATAGTCAGGTGGAATGAATCAATGTCACTTTTGGTAAAAATCAAAAGACTATGGGTGAGAAGAATATATGGAAGAAGAGGTCAATTTTCTTTGATCTTCCATATTGGCGTAGTCTTGATGTGAGACATAGTATTGATGTGATGCATGTGGAAAAAAATGTATGTGATAGCCTTGTTGGTATGCTTTTGCACATAGCAGGGAAAACTAAAGATGGAATTAATGCAAGACTAGACTTGGTTGAATTAGGAATAAGAGAATGAATGCATCCACAACTAAGAGATGATGGTAAGAGAGCGTATATGGAGCTAGCAGCACATACATTGTCAAAAGCCGAGAGAAGAAGTTTGTGTGGGTGTTTGCATGGCATTAAGGTGCCACAAGGGTATTCTTCTAATGTGAGCCGGCTTGTGTCAATGGAAGATTTGAAGTTAGTTGGAATGAAGTCTCATGATTGTCATGTCTTGATGCAACAACTATTACTAGTAGCTATTAGAGGCATTATGAAAGATGATGTGCGAAGCATGATAACAAGGTTGTGCAGTTTCTTCAATGCTATTTGTAGCAAAGCTGTTGACATTACAAGGTTAGACGAATTAGAAAATGAGGGTTATACTATTCTATCCCAACTATAGATGCATTTTGCTCCCGCATTCTTTGATATAATGGTGCATTTAATAATTCATCTGATAAGGGAGGTAAGACTATGCGGCCCAGTTTATCTAAGGTGGATGTTCCCTTTCGAGCGATATATGAAGAACTTAAAAGGGTATTCTAAAAATCCTTATCGACCTGAAGCCTCAATTATGGAAAGATATGTCGTTGAAGAGGCTATGGACTTTTGCAAAGAATATCTATCAAGGTCAAAGGCCCAATCTCATCATGAAAAGGGTACAAGTAAGGGAACACGAGACCTCAAAGTGAAGAGTATGCGTTGTGAAGAGGTTTTGCAAGCACACTTGTATATCCTGAATAATACGGAAGAAGTTCAGCCATACTTAACCAAACACAAAAAGAGTTTAAAGGAGATAGATCCAAGAAAAAATGACATGCAGATAGCTAATGAGCAAAACAAGACTTTCATAGAGTGGTTCAAGGATAAGATAGCACATAAGACCAATGTGTCTGAGACAATCAAATGGTTATCTTGGGGGCCTTATTTTGAGGTCATAACTTAGAGTGGCTTCGACATAAATAGGTATTCTTTCTATACTGAAGCCCAGGATAATAGAAGTACTATGTAAAATAGCGGGGTGATAGTGGTAGCCGAATCAATGCACTTTTCTAGTTCGAAAGATAAAAGCCCCATTTTGGCACCCATGGTCTATTATGGAGTTATTGAAGACATATGGGAGATAAGCTACACTAAGTTGAGAGTTCCTTTATTCAAATGCAAGTTGGTTAACAATAATATGGGAGATAAGCTACACTAAGCTACACTCTATTGGCTCACCTGTTAAGAAAAAGGGTAGAGGAAGCACGAAGCTACGGTCGTTGGTCAAACGTCATGAGGAAGAACAAGAGAGGGTTCACATGGAATTTGATGCTGATTTAAAACCTATCGGCGAAGAGGGAGACAAGTTCATTAGCTACGTTGGCCTTTTGGGTCAGAGCAAAGTTAGCTTTCTAATTCCTACCTGGAGGGAAGTTTCAAAGGAGACGAAGGCTATGATTTGGGATCAACTTTTGGTATGTAAAGTTGTATTGTTATCTCTATCTCTATTTCTATTTTTTCATATACAACTAATATATATTTTGTTTTGTAGAAAACATATGATGTTCCCAATACGAGGAGATGTACAAGCATTGGATGGGTGAAGTTCATGAGCGATGGAAAGATTTCAAGTCCACGCTCACAACCAAGTACGTTCGAGGGCCCATGAGTCATTTGGATCCTTACAAAGAGTATTCGTTTCTTTCTCCAAATGACTGGAGGTTGTTTGTGGCATCGCGGTAGGATCCCAATTTCCTGGTATATTTTGTTCATCTTAGTGTTAAACATTTTAGTTGAACTTACTTGACATCACTAACTCAGTTATCATTATTCTTCGTTTATATAGAAATTGAGTCAAGTAAATAAAGAGAGGCAAGAGAAAAACAATTATCCTCATTACATGTTGCGTGGGGGTTATCGAAAGCTTGAAAAGAAGTGATGCAGGCTGAATTGCAAAAATTGGAGGAAGCAGCCCGAGCAGATCCTACTATTGTCATGCAGGCGCCACCTCCTCCCTTACATAACAAAGAATGGCAAGTAGGGAGGATAAAGGGAGAAAAATATATAAATTCAGTCATTGTTGATGTCGCTAAAAGGATTGTGAGTATTTAATAACAAGTATATTTAAGTATGTTTCATTTTCCTAACAAGATTGCATGTAATTACTTTCTATTTATCTATTGTATGTTGCAAGATGACCTTGAAGAGCAGAGCAGCCAAGGTTCCTTCACTCAAACTGGAAGGATGGACATCTTAGCAACGGCGCTTGGGAATCTAGATCACCTTGGTCAAGTTAGAGGGGAGTCAATGGGAGTTGGTCTCTTTAAATACTTTGGACGAGGTTCACAAGCTTATGGACGTGGTGAAATGAGTCAGTAGTTTATGGCCAAGTTTATTTTGAGAGGAAATCCGAGCAGAGCTAGCGGTGCAAATGCGTCAATCACTTCAAGACAAGCTTAAAGAAGAGTTGTTGAGTAAGCTACATGGTGAGATGAGTACGATGGTGTTGTCTCACATGCAAGGCGGGATGTATAACGTGGAGCCTAGATATGAGGTTTGTAAATAATTTCATTTAATATAACATTGAGTTTTTCTTTACGTTATTTTAATTAATTATTTCATTTCTCTTACTCAAGAATTCTCGGCCTTTCCCAGCACCAAAGGTAGTTATAATCCACCAGAGGTTGGACATGGCGACCCTGGTCCTTCACTAGAGCCTGGAGAACCTTGCACTCTGTATTTGGAAGTCTAATACCTGCGTGCTATTGTTGATGCTATTGTATACTCGCATGCCACCACCCACCATAATAACCAAATCCGGGACAATCAACGTAAGGTCACTGTCACAAGTGTTTGACTTGGGGAGGAAGGTGTAGATGTCCCGTTCCCTAATAGCGAGGTTTTCAGTCAAGGTCAGGCAACAGGATCTTTAATCTTGTGGCCTAGACATCTTGTTCAGACTATGCCAGTCCCTCCAATGGTAGGAAACACCTTACTATTACTTGATCCTTGACATTTTACTTATCATCTTTATTTTGTGTCTTACTAGGAAAAAGATGATGCGATAAAATTTCCTCTTTTAGCACGACTGCAAAATATTCATCAAGACATAAACAAGGTTGACTTGCAGATGCCTTTAAGATCATGAGTCGCAGAATCTGGTATAATTATGGACTTGATAACAACGATATTAGAGAGTTCCTATCTTTGGAGGAGATTGACATAGGATGTGTCACATTTGCAATCATGTGAGTTTAGTTATAATTTTTAATTGTAATTAATGCACTGATATTTAGGGGTTTTAGGTTTCTACATTTATTGTGTCATTTCTCATTTCATTTATGTGGTAGCTGCTTCCACAAACTGTGTGCCGAACAAGGGCTCGGCACTACATATGGCTTCTTATGTCCTGGCACTATGTCACGGCGTAATAGCTAGAGGTTGGAAGATCGGATGAGCTATGTAGGCTATACAATAGGCGAGACTCAACTACCTTGTTATTTGGCACCAATTGTTGAAGGGCAAGTAACTTTATTGGATATATTTATACACGTTCACTTTGCTAAACAGTATCCTATTATCTAACCTCATTTTAATCTATATATGCATGTGATTATAGTTATCATTGGAGTCTTTGTGTTCCTTGTCCCTCAATCAACGTCATCTTTTGGTTTGACTCATTGGGGCGCAAGCCAGACACAGATATCAAAAATATTTTTAACATGTAAGTAAATTTATTTATCCGTAATTGATTTTTGATTTTACTCAATTGTTTTAATGTCTTCTATCTATCATTTTAATTATTACAGTGCACTGAAGACATATTATATAATGGGTGGGAAGCGTGAAGGTAAAGGTGGTCCGACAAAGTGGTTCCAGCGAAACGTAAGTTCTTTTCATTCAAGTTCTTTGATTGACTATTGCTTTACATAGGCCTTTATTCTTTTTTTACCGTTTGCTTTTGATGTATAGTGTCCTCAGCAAGTAGGGAAAACTGAGTGTGGCTTCTATGTTATACTATATATGTATAACATCATTTTCTCTGGCCTTGCTACAAATTTTGAACAGGGGATCATTTCTTGATCCTTAATTGAATTTCAGTTCTTTTCACGTGATTCAATTGTTAGTTATTTCATTCAATTTATTTATTTATGTTAACATATTCTCCATTTTGCGCATAGAATTTTGGTAATCAGGACCCCTACACAATCGAAGACATTAATTTGATCCGAGACCTGTTGTCAAGACATCTTCTACATCACATAGAGGGGTGATGATGTGTAGAGGTTTTTTTACATAGTGCAGTGGTTTTGTATAGTGCTATATTGTTAGATCCCAAGTTTTGATGATAACAATAACTCAATTATGTGCAAAACATGTTTTTAGAAGGTTAAGAAAAGTTTCCAAGTTACCAAATGCATATTTGATGTTTTGCTGATATCTGCTGTGAATTTGCACTTGAGTGCTCGAGCAGGATGTTTGTGCTCGAGCAGAGATCTCCTTTGCACTCGAGCAGGTGTGAGAGAAAGCTAGAAAGTATGTACCCGAGAGGAATTTTTCCTTTGTGATCACTAGATCACTCGAGCACACATGCGAGTGAGGGTCTGCGAGCACTTGGCCGAGAGCAAGTAATGGCATGCTTCCTTTGTTCACTCGAGCAAGGTGCTGCGAGCACTTGGCCGAGAGCAAGTAATGGCATGCTTCCTTTGTTCACTCGAGCAGGGTACTGCGAGCACTTGGCCGAGAGTCATGAAGTTCATAGGAGTGCAAGTGTACTCGAGCACACCCGTTCATGCTCGAGTGACACATCAATGCTTGCAAGTGAAAATTCATTTCCTCTCCATATCTGCTGCAAGTGCTTGTTCAAAAGGTATAATTCTTGAGAATATTCTTCTCACTCGAGCAGAGGCATTGTGCTCGAAGTGAGGGCTCAGATCACTCGCGAGTAAAAATTCTATCCCTCTGAAAATCTGATGCGAGTGATGATATTGAGAGCATATTCCCTGAGAATATGCGTCTCACTCGAGCAGAGGTAAGTGTGCTCGAGTGAGAGTCCATTTCACCCGCGAGTACAAATTCTCACTCTTGTCAACAAGGTGTGCGAGTGATGACCCGAGAGGACATTCCCTGTGAAAATTGCAAGATCACTCGAGCAGAGGTTTTGTGCTCGAGTGAGACCTCACTTCACCCGCGAGTGAAGATTTTGTCTCTCTGATTTTCTATGCGAGCACAACCCGATAACAGAGGTATATGAAGGAAAATAGGAGATCACTCGAAGTGAATCTTTCATGCTCGAGTGATGCCCTGTTTGACCACCGAAAATGCTAAGTATCACAACGTTCATTCCGAATATAGTTTATTATTGTTTATTCATATCATCATTACTCTTTATCATTGTTTAACATTGTTTTGATTATTTTAAAAGTATAATACAGGAATATGAACGTTGGAATTGGATCACATGAGGAAAAGTCAAACAACGGCAGACAATATGATTATATACACGCTGTCACCGACCACACTCAGATTATTCAAAACATGCGCATGTCTGCCATTAATTTCAAATGTCCCGCTCCACAAATGAAGAGTTTCCAAACGGGCAAAAACTGGAGCAACTATATATACAGAGATTCAAGGAGAACAAAAACACAACGTAGCACATGCATTCATAAGCTCATACTAAGTTTCTGCTATTCATCATTTTCCTCTGTATACACATTGATCTTCAGTGTTTATTCATTTGCTTTGTAAGAGAGTCTTCATACAATTCAAATTATATGTTTATGTGATCTCAAGGTATTGGGACCTTGAGAGGGTAGTTTTTCCTTACGAGAGAAGCAGTTGAGAGAATTCCTTGTTGAACCTTCCTTTCATAAGTCTTATAAGATACAAGCAGAAGAGAACGTTGCTGCTCGTAAGACTTACAGAGGTGTAAGCAGGAGAGAACGTTGCTGCTCATAAGCCTTGTATACATAAGCAAGTGAGAAAGGTCATAGGTTGTTTTTCTGCACGTAAGACTTGTCGTAAGGGGGAGAGAAATTTCTTAGTAAGAGAATATTTCTGCTCGTAGTCCGTTCAAGGACAATTGTTGTTTTGTGGCGTTCTGAGAGCCCATTGAATCTTGGAAGTATAGTGAAAATCTCAGTAGGTCTTGATCTCTGAGGACTGGACGTAGGCCTTGTTGTTAGGCCGAACCAGTATAACTCTCTGTGTTCAAATCTTCTCAACTCTACTCTATCTACTATATTTTTCATATTACCACATCAAGCGAAAAATTTATAACATCACCCAATTCACCCCCCTCTTGGGTGAAGCTTGCCTCTTACATTTGGTATCAGAGCCTCGTCTTCTCCGAAGAGCCTAACAGCTTGAGAAGGATCCGTCAAATGGCAACAATGGGTGAAAATATCCTTCCTGATGGAGCCTCAATCACTAGACCTCCTGGTTTTGCTGGAGAACATTTTTCATTCTGGAAAGCCAAATTCAGAGTGTTCGTGATGGCCAACGAGTATGGATTGTGGAATGTTATACAAGATGGTGACTATGTTCCAATGAAGAAAATCGAAGATAGAGCTGTTAAAAAGAGCCCAGATGAGTTTGACGAGAATGACAAGAGGTTAGTAACATTAAATAGCAAAGCCATTTTAATGATACAGAGTGCTCTTAGTCAAAAAGAATATTTTCGTATATGTACTTTACCTACTGCCAAAGATATGTGGGATGCTCTTGAAATTGCTCACGAAGGTACTTCTAGAATTAAAGAGAATAAAATCAATACTTTAATTACAGAATATGATTTATTTCGTATGAAATCTGGAGAAAGTATATCAGAATTTGAACTAAGGTATACTCATCTTGTTAATCAATTATCTGCTCTTGGAAAGTCGTTTGATCAAAATTCCCAGGTAAGAAAGATTCTTAATATTCTTACGAAAGAGTGGGAAGCAAAGGTGACAGCCATCGAAGAAGCCAAAGGAGAGTCTATGGGATCCGTAGCTGCTCTCTTTGGAAGTCTTTCTGAATATGAAGGTAAGTTGAGATTCAAAAAGGAACTTGAAGAATTCGATGATAAAAAGAAAAAGGGAGTTGCACTTAAAGCTATCAAAGAACAAGAAGAAACTTCCGAGAATGAAGATGTTCCTAGTGATGATGAAATGGGAATGATCGTGAGAAAGTTCAAGAAATTTTACAGAAGAGGACAAAGGAATTTCAAGAACTATCAAGGTGGACCAAGCAAGAAAGAAAACAAAGAACAACAAATAGTGTGCTATGAATGTGGGAAACCAGGACACATCAAATCTGAATGCTTCAGAAATAAAGACAAAAAGAAGCAGAAAAAGAAAGCATATATATCATCTATTTGGGGTGATAGTTCGTCAGACGAAGAAAATGACAACGACGAAGTAGCTAATCTATGCTTGGTAGCTAAGGAAGAAGAATCAGACTCTGAGGTAAGTGACTCTGAACCCTCTTATGATGAATTGTTATCTGAATATAATGCATTACATACAGAATTCATCAAAGTTGCTAAAGAAATGGTTAGTTATAAGAAGAAAGTAAAAGAATTAGAAAGTAATGTCATATCATCATATGAAATGTGTAAAGAGAAAGATAAGAAAATAGAAGATTTAACAAAGATTGTTGAAAAGTTTACTAAAGGAAGTGAAACACTCAAGGTCATTTTAAATTCTCAGAAAGTTTCATTTGATAAATCTGGAATTGGATATAATGCTATGCATAATAAGAATAAAAAGAATAGTAGAGACTATCTTAAATATTTTAGGAATTCTGTGCATACATCGAATCCATTTGTATCATGTAATTATTGTAATAAGAAAGGACATTATACTTCATCATGTTATTTCAAAAAGGGACAGGTTGTTGGAACATATAAATGGGTTCCGAAAGAGACACATATTTCAAGTACTAACCACAAAGGACCCAAGAAAGTGTGGGTACCTAAAACCTGATCATCTTATTCTAGGTATGTCTCAAAGCATCTCGAGCGAACAAATGGTATATTGATAGTGGATGTTCGAGACACATGACTGGTGACAAAAATAAGTTCACCATGTTTGAAACTAAAGAAGGAGGAAAGGTGACATTTGGAGGAAATCAATCTGGACGTATTGCTGGAATTGGTGAAGTAGGAAGAACCGATGGCATTCAGATCAACGGAGTATATTATGTTGAAGGATTATGCCACAATCTCTTAAGCGTAAGCCAAAGCACTGACAAAGATAACTGGGTGATTTTTGACTCAAAAGAATGCTTGATAGTAAGCAAGAAAGATCTACTCCTAAACAAAGAAACTATCAAAGCAAAGATCCGAGCTCAAAGGGACGGTAATTGTTATACTATTGATTTAAATTCAAATTCTTCTGAAAATTGTTTTCTTAGTCGATCAGAGGAAAGTTGGTTATGGCATAAGCGTTTGGCTCATGTCAATATGAATCAACTTGACAAATTGATTAGAAAAGATTTAGTTGTAGGCCTTCCTAAACTCAAATTCAAAGACGACATGATTTGTGAAGCATGTCAAAAAGGCAAACAAACTAAATCTTCTTTTAAAACTAAATATGAAATTTCTACTTCAAAACCTTTACAATTACTTCATATGGATTTGGTAGGTCCTGCAAGAGTAAAAATTTTTGGAGGAAATTTATATACGTTAGTAATTGTTGATGATTTTACAAGATTTGCATGGACTATATTTATTGCCTCAAAAGATGAAACTTTTGCTGAATTTATTATGTTTGCCAAAAAGGTTCAAAATGAGAAAGGTATTCCTATTGTCTCTATTAGAACAGATCATGGAGGAGAATTTGATAATCAATTGTTTGAAGATTACTGCAATGACAAAGGAATAGATCACAACTTCTCAGCCCCGAGAACACCTCAACAAAATGGTGTAGTAGAAAGGAAGAACAGAGTGCTTACAGAAATGGCAAGAGCATTACTTAATGAAAAAGAAATATCACAAGTGTTCTGGGCAGATGCAATGAGTACTGCATGCTATATCTCAAACAGAGCATATATTCGCAAATCTCTTGGAAAGACACCATATGAACTTTACAAAGGAAGGAAGCCAAACATTGCCCATCTTCATATCTTCGGGTGTAAGTGCTTCATTCATAACAATGGTAAGGAAAATTTAGGTAAATTTGATTCAAAGTCTGATGAAGGTATTTTTCTAGGATATTCTAATAGAAGTAAAGCTTATAGAGTTTTCAATAAAAGAACATGTACTATTGAAGAATCTATTCATGTTGTGTTTGATGAAATTGAATCTCAGACAAAACTTAATGATGAAGAAGAAATGGATTCAATCAAGAAAAACAAATCCATTTCAAATTAGGATGATTTTCAAAATATAGAAGATGTCGATGATCATGCTCAACCTAAAGCATGGAGACATATGAAAGATCATCCAATTGATCAAGTTATAGGAGATATTCATGAAGGTGTCAAAACCAGAAATAGAATCCTTAATGAGGTAACTTTTTCAGCTTTTATTTCTGAAATTGAGCCTTCTAATATAGAAGAAGCTTTATCTGACAATGATTGGGTGATTGCTATGCAAGAAGAACTAAATCAATTTCAAAGAAATCAAGTTTGGGATTTAGTTCCTCGACCTAAAGATCATACGGTTATAGGGACTAAATGGGTTTTCAAAAACAAGCTTGATGAGTCAGCAATCATTGTGAGAAATAAAGCAAGATTGGTCGCCAAAGGCTATAATCAAGAAGAAGGTATTGATTATGAGGAAACATATGCTCCAGTGGCAAGATTGGAAGCAATACGAGTACTCTTAGCTTTTGCTTGTATCAAAAGTTTTAAACTTTATCAAATGGATGTAAAAAGCGCTTTTCTAAATGGTTATATTATGGAGGAAGTATATGTCGAACAACCTCCTGGTTTTGAAGATGAAACAAAGCATGATTATGTTTTCAAACTCAAGAAAGCATTATATGGTTTGAAACAAGCACCCCGAGCTTGGTATGAAAGACTAAGCAAATTTCTTCTTGATCAAGGTTTTGTCAGAGGCAAAGTTGATACAACTTTATTCATCAAACATAACAAAAATGATATTCTAATAGTTCAAATTTATGTTGATGATATTATTTTTGGTGCTACTAATGAATCTATGTGTCAAGAATTTTCTAAGATTATGCAGGGAGAATTTGAAATGTCCATGATGGGAGAATTGAACTTCTTTCTTGGACTTCAGATCAAACAAAAGAAGAATGGTATATTTATATCTCAGACAAAGTATTTGAAAGAATTATTGAAAAAATATGGATTAGATAATGCTAATGGAGCTGATACTCCAATGAGTTCTACAACATTGTTGGATGCTGATGTAAAGGGACCGAGCTTCAACATCACAAAGTATAGAGGAATGATTGGTTCATTGCTCTATCTTACAGCAAGCAGGCCAGATATTCAGTTCAGTGTAGGAATGTGTGCAAGGTATCAATCCAATCCTAAAGTATCTCATGCAGAGACAGTAAAAAGTACCAGTGGTCAATGTCAATTTCTCGGAGGTTCTCTAGTGTCATGGTTCAGCAAGAAGCAGAACACAGTGTCATTATCTTCGACTGAAGCTGAATATATAGCTGTGGCAAGCTGTTGTTCACAAGTGCTTTGGTTAAAACAACAACTTCAAGATTTGGGAATTTATTTAAAAGAAATCCCAATCTATTGTGATAATACTAGCACGATAAGCTTGGCAAAGAATCCTGTACAACATTCAAGAACAAAGCATATAGACATTCGACATCATTTCATCGGAGATCATGTTCAAAAGAAAGATGTCAAAGTGGAATTCATACCAACTCATCTTCAATTTGCGGATATTTTCACAAAACCAATTGCAAAAGAGCAATTCCTCTATATTCGAAGAGAATTAGGAATGGTTAATCCTAATGAGTTGTAAGTTTTTTTGTTAAAAAGGTTTAATTAAATAATTATTTTGATGATAACCATACTGACTTTAGCATCGGAGTGGTCAAAAATTGTTTTTGCAGGATTCTCACTCGAAGCACAGAGGGTGCTGCTCGAGTGATGAGCTGTGTCACTCGAGCACAAGAAGCTCTGCTCGAGCACAGCACTATTTATGATACTCTGCTCTTTGACATGAATAACAGAGGTTAACAGAGGAGTTAAGAATACCAAGAGAATATATCAGAAATAACAGTGAGAATTGAACTCACTCGCGAGTGAGGAATTCTCACTCGAGCATGATATGAACATGCTTGAGGTGAGGAATACCTGCTCGAGTGAAGAAGAAGAATCTCTTTGCAAAAGCTATTCAAATCATGGTTACTCAAATGATCTTGGAGGATTTGAGTACAAAGATGCAAAAATATGTCAAGAAATTCACAATCCAGGTACGTTTTAATTGCTTCTTTATTTTTCCAGAAAATCACTCGAGCACAGTTAGAACACTCGCGAGCACAGTATGAACATCACTCGAGCACTAGGGTTCATGCTCGAGCACTGTCACTTATATCAGTTACTGGGGAGCTCAGAACGTCGCACTTCCTTCTCTCACTCGAAGTGCTCTCTCACTCGAAAGACACAACTCTTCACCTTCAACCGTTCTCTCACCATTCAATCACGTCTTTCTGCTTTAAATCACCGTTACAACTCTTCAATCTTCCATAAAAGGTGATTTTTACCTTCTGCATTTCCCATTCAAACCCTAATTTCGTTTTTCTCTTAACATTCAAAATTTGTGCGTTCTTAATTTTCTTTCTTGTTCTCCAATGGCAAGAACCAAAACACCTTCTATTCCTCAAAGATCCCATTCTCCATCTCCTACTCAGTCTGCTGGCAGTAAATCGGGTACCCCAGAACCAACACCTCCATCTCCTAAAACTTCATCTTCACCGTCACCTCCTCCTAAACCCAAGACCAAGAAGAGGACTCCGGCTAAGAAACCTCACCCAAAACCTCGAGTTTCAAAGAAAGACCAACCTCCTCAAAAGAAACCAAAGGGTGTGGCATTCAAGGAACCTATAATCACCCGGTCTCAATCCAAAGAGGTGCAAGGAAAAGGGAAGAAAAAGGAGTCAGAGCAACCCCAATCATCTTCTTCCTCTGATGATTCCTTAAGTAGACAACTCCGGGAAGCAATTGAGAAATCCAAACTTGACAAGATAGTTGGGCAAATTGCTTCTCAAGTCGGTGCTTCAAGTTCACATAAAGTTAAGCAACCCAGTGTTTTTGCCTCTAGAGCACCCTCGGCATCACAAGCACCAGTGGAAGATCAACTCACTAGTCCTCCTGAGGGATTCAATGTGACAGAACTTAAGGCAGTATCTCAGCAGGTATATGATGATGAATTTAAGCATAGACATTTCTGCCCTGTAGTGTATGTGGATTTGGATTACTTGAAAAATAACTGTCATTTGGACTTGTACCCTTACCTTCAATACTATGCTCCCTGGTTAGAAATCCATTTGCCATATTCCCCCACTGTTGTAAAGACATTTTATTCCAACATGAAAATTCGTAATATCATGTCTAGATCCGGTGATTTGATTGAAGAAGCTGTATCTACAACCATTAGAGGGAAATTCATTATGATCTCTGCCAAAATCATAAATGATTTACTTGGTTATGTGGCACCTCTTACTGATCCACCCTTTTTCTCTGCCAATGAAACCTTTAAAATTTTAAGACCTAAAGACCCAATTGGCCCCCTTATTTTCAAGCCTATTGAGATGCCTGATAATCACAGAATCCTTCATTACATTTATTCTCGGAGCATAGTCAATAAATCCAGGAACTTTACCCACTTTGCTCAAAAAGATTACTATCTCTTGGCTTCTTTGGTTGCTAAACAACAAAGGAATGTAGGGGAGATCATTTTTAATGAAATAAGAAGGTTTAGATTCTCTTCAACAAAATCTGCAACCATTCCTTACCCTCAACTTGTTTCCTTCATCTTGATGAAAAACAAAATTTGGTATTTGGAAGGAAAAGAAAGGGTACTTATCTCACGGTTTGGTAAGACTCAATTAACTCACATGGGTATCAATCTTCCGGTGAGTCGGACCAAAGCCACATCAAAGAGGGAAGCCACTCCATCCAGAGGAGATGAGGCACAATCATCTGCACACGGGCCTATTCCTCATCCTTCCTTTCTCAATGCCTCTTTGTCTAATCATCTGACTGAGGTAATTAATCAAGCTGTATCAAGTTTGAAGAAGGAGTTGGTAGATGAATATGAGAAGCTTGTGGAGAAGATGGAAACACAAGTCATTAAATTGGTAGACCAGGCCAATCTTAACTTTGAACTAATGTTCAAAACACAAGATGAGATGTCACAGAGGATCACCAATATGGAGACTTTCCTGCACTCACATTTTCCCTCCTCGTCTTCCGGGGTGCCTCCAGAGACCACTCATACCTCACCACCTCATCCACAGACTCATCCACAGACTCATGTACTTTTCACTGATCTAGAGTCTAATGTCGATGTTATCTTTGATCGGTCGCCTTTACCACAGCCAACATCTCCTTCTGATCCGCCTATTGACCCTCTCACTGCCATGGTACCCTTTGTTCCACCTCCACAGCCCCCCTTCTGATGTTGACAAAACGGGGGAGAAGGGTGTGTGATGTTTTCTGAGCTTCTGAAGGGTGTATATGGGTGTTTGGGTAGATTTCTGTATTGGGTAGGATTTGATATGTATGTCATTTTGAATTACAAGTTATTATGTTTTTCCAAGTTTAATGATATGGTTCAAACTTTAAATTTCAATGTTACAAGTTATTAAGTTCTTATTAAGTTATATATCTCATATTATACTAATCTTGGTTGTTAAGTGTCTAGAGGAAACAACATTGCAGGAAAAATTTGAATTTGAAACTTAAACATGATATGCATTTGGAAACATTGAAGAAATTTCAAAAATTTTCAAATTCAATCAATTTCTTTTAAATCTTCATCACAAAGAGTTTTGTCATCATCAAAAAGGGGGAGAATGTTAGATCCCAAGTTTTGATGATAACAATAACTCAATTATGTGCAAAACATGTTTTTAGAAGGTTAAGAAAAGTTTCCAAGTTACCAAATGCATATTTGATGTTTTGCTGATATCTGCTGTGAATTTGCACTTGAGTGCTCGAGCAGGATGTTTGTGCTCGAGCAGAGATCTCCTTTGCACTCAAGCAGGTGTGAGAGAAAGCTAGAAAGTATGTACCCGAGAGGAATTTTTCCTTTGTGATCACTAGATCACTCGAGCACACATGCGAGTGAGGGTCTGCGAGCACTTGGCCGAGAGCAAGTAATGGCATGCTTCCTTTGTTCACTCGAGCAAGGTGCTGCGAGCACTTGGCCGAGAGCAAGTAATGGCATGCTTCCTTTGTTCACTCGAGCAGGGTACTGCGAGCACTTGGCCGAGAGTCATGAAGTTCATAGGAGTGCAAGTGTACTCGAGCACACCCGTTCATGCTCGAGTAACACATCAATGCTTGCAAGTGAAAATTCATTTCCTCTCCATATCTGCTGCAAGTGCTTGTTCAAAAGGTATAATTCTTGAGAATATTCTTCTCACTCGAGCAGAGGCATTGTGCTCGAAGTGAGGGCTCAGATCACTCGCGAGTAAAAATTCTATCCCTCTGAAAATCTGATGCGAGTGATGATATTGAGAGCATATTCCCTGAGAATATGCGTCTCACTCGAGCAGAGGTAAGTATGCTCGAGTGAGAGTCCATTTCACCCGCGAGTACAAATTCTCACTCTTGTCAATAAGGTGTGCGAGTGATGACCCGAGAGGACATTCCCTGTGAAAATTGCAAGATCACTCGAGCAGAGGTTTTGTGCTCGAGTGAGACCTCACTTCACCCGTGAGTGAAGATTTTGTCTCTCTGATTTTCTATGCGAGCACAACCCGATAACAGAGGTATATGAAGGAAAATAGGAGATCACTCGAAGTGAATCTTTCATGCTCGAGTGATGCCCTGTTTGACCACCGAAAATGCTAAGTATCACAACGTTCATTCCGAATATAGTTTATTATTGTTTATTCATATCATCATTACTCTTTATCATTGTTTAACATTGTTTTGATTATTTTAAAAGTATAATACAGGAATATGAACGTTGGAATTGGATCACATGAGGAAAAGTCAAACAACGGCAGACAATATGATTATATACACGCTGTCACCGACCACACTCAGATTATTCAAAACATGCGCATGTCTGCCATTAATTTTAAAAGTCCCGCTCCACAAATGAAGAGTTTCCAAACGGGCAAAAACTGGAGCAACTATATATACAGAGATTCAAGGAGAACAAAAACACAACGTAGCACATGCATTCATAAGCTCATACTAAGTTTCTGCTATTCATCATTTTCCTCTGTATACACATTGATCTTCAGTGTTTATTCATTTGCTTTGTAAGAGAGTCTTCATACAATTCAAATTATATGTTTATGTGATCTCAAGGTATTGGGACCTTGAGAGGGTAGTTTTTCCTTACGAGAGAAGCAGTTGAGAGAATTCCTTGTTGAACCTTCCTTTCATAAGTCTTATAAGATACAAGCAGAAGAGAACGTTGCTGCTCGTAAGACTTACAGAGGTGTAAGCAGGAGAGAACGTTGCTGCTCATAAGCCTTGTATACATAAGCAAGTGAGAAAGGTCATAGGTTGTTTTTCTGCACGTAAGACTTGTCGTAAGGGGGAGAGAAATTTCTTAGTAAGAGAATATTTCTGCTCGTAGTCCGTTCAAGGACAATTGTTGTTTTGTGGCGTTCTGAGAGCCCATTGAATCTTGGAAGTATAGTGAAAATCTCAGTAGGTCTTGATCTCTGAGGACTGGACGTAGGCCTTGTTGTTAGGCCGAACCAGTATAACTCTCTGTGTTCAAATCTTCTCAACTCTACTCTATCTACTATATTTTTCATATTACCACATCAAGCGAAAAATTTATAACATCACCCAATTCACCCCCCTCTTGGGTGAAGCTTGCCTCTTACATATATAAGTTTGCATATTCAAATACTTTTCCTAGTTTCTTATTTATGAGTACTTTGAATTTGTTAAGGCATTATGCTTTACAAAGAACACTTTGGAATATGATGACGAAGAATAGGGATTTCATAGAAGCATGTCATCATCTCTTTGGCCATATGCATGTCATGATTTACATAGAAAGTTGAAGTTTGCACATTGAAATGATGTTATGATGATATATGCGCTATATGTCATGATAGAAAAATTAACATGTGATTTTCACTTCCATGAGTAATAGGGGAAGCTAGAGAGTTAATCATAAGAGAATGGTTCATAGATTTGGTTTTTTCTTTCAAAGATAGCAATGTACAGGTTAGAGAACTCGTTAGGATAGGTTCATCTACTAGTATAGAGGCAACGAAGATGGAGCCAGTGGGAGGGGAGACTTGTAGTAGTACTATGGAGACAATGGTGAAGGGGATAGAGCAAATGAGAACTTGTAGTAGTATGGATGCTATGGTGAAGGGGATGGAGGAGGTAGGGACTTGTAGACATATGGTGGAGGAGCAGAGGGGGATAGTGTAGGAGATGGATGTGGGGGAGACTTATAATAATATGGAGATAACCCATCAATTGTCTGGGTTGTAAGGAGTAAAACATTAAAAAAAGAGAAACAATGACTGTTTTAGGGAAAACAGTCGTTGTATATTTAGATACAACGACTGTTCTAGGAAAAACAGTCATTTTCTGTAAAATAGTCATTGTATCTCTCAAACTACAACTGTTTAAAAACAGTCGTCTTTTCTCAAATTTTCAATGACCCTGACATAGACGTCCCCGTGAAAACAATAGTCTATAGGGCAAAAAAATGGTAATTAAAAGTCCCTTCTGTAGTAGTGACATCACCTTCTTTAGCTAGAAGACTTATATATGTTGAATATTTAATCCCTCGACAAGCATCTGGATCAATAGCATCAGAAGCACTATTTTGAGTAGATTTTGGTAGTTGAATTTTCTCACCTGTAGATTTTAAAGATGTACACAAACTTCCCTTTATTGGCTACAGTTTCGAGGAACCCATTATTAGTGCAAGCATTTCACCTAAGAAGGGGTGAATTGGGTGATACCAGAAATTTTATTGCGTATAAGAAAATTAACAAAATATTTAAATTAGTTGAGAGCAAAGAGAAATATCGCCGAAGTGTACACCGGGAGTTATACTGGTTCGACCATAACCACTTTGACCTACGTCTAGTCCTCAGAGTGTCTCTAAGAGTTTCACTACATTCTACAAGATTCAATGGGTTCTTGGCACCTTAGTACACAATAAGTTCCTTCACCTGGACACTCATTCCCCCTTACACGTTGTAATTAAATCCCCAACTCAAGGTTCCACAAACCTTAAGTTGTCTCAATAACAAATATTGAGTTTGTAATGAAAAATCTCTCACAGAGCAATTATATAATCACTGAAGTACAATGAATAAGTATAAGAAAATAGATCACTAAGAATGTATTGATCAATGTATGTTCGTGTATTCTCAGTTATTGTTGTTGTACTCTATTCTTTAAATGCTCCATATATATAGATGATTGGTAGTGTCCGTTTAAAGTATTTCAAATATATCCGTTAGAGTCACGTAGCAACGGTTGACCATTCTTCTAATTTGAAAACTATTCATTTGCGGTAGGTAGCGGTAGGTGAGCGTTTGGACCTTTTATTTGACTTTTCACTTCTGGCATGATCTCTTCATTGTTTCTCTACAAATATACTTAGGATACTAATACAATGAATGGTTAATCATATAGAAAACAATTCAATAAACATTGGATTAAAGACATGTTTTCTGGACTTTATGACTCGAGTGGCTACTCGTGTGATCATGCTCATTACTTGAGTAGTCCATCATGTAAATTATCAAAAACATAGCAGAGAGTAATTCAACATTTTTCATAAAATATTACTTGGTTAAGACATGGAGTAAGATACATCACAAACCTTGGAAATGCCTGATTACTTGAGTGGTTACTCGAGTGACCATATCGTTTCTTCACCAGTTACTCGAATGAGCCCTCGAGTAAATTTCAAATAAGTTTGTAGATTACTTGATTACCGACTCGAGTAATAGCATCAAATTCTTGGCCGAGAGTACCTATTCTTTGCTGACCTGATTACTTGAGTTACCCCTCGAGTAATGCATCAAATAACTATACAAATTACTCGAGTGCTCCCTCGAGTAATGCCTTTTTCTCACCTGGTTACTCAAGTGGCTACTCGAGTAAATTGTTGTATTTCTTGGCCAAGAGCTACTGGAAGATATTTTCTCTATTCTTACGTTCCCCGACTCCATTTTGTTGAGGTGTCCTTGGTGCAGAGAAATTGTGATCTATGCCATTAGTATCACAATATTTTTCAAAAATCTTGATTTTCAAATTCTCCACCATGATCTGTCCTAATACCTGTAATGGACATACCTTTCCCATTTTGCACTTTCTTGGAAAAAACAATGAATTCTGCAAAGGTTTCATCCTTTGATGACAAAAAAAAAATAGTCCATGTAAATATAGAGAAATTATCAACAATGACTAATGAATATAAGTTGACACCAAGGCTTTTAACTCTTCTGGACTAACTAAATCCATATGTAGCAATTGAAGTTGTCGATTTGTTGTAATTTCATTTTAAAATTGAAAGATGATTTAGTTTGTTTACCCTTTTGACTTGCATCACAAATCAAATCATTTTTAAAACTTATATTGGGTAATCCAAGATTTAAATCCTTTTTTAGTAGTTTTCCTAGTTGGTGCATGTTGACATGAGCTAGTCTCTTATGCCATAACCAACTTTCATCAACGTTACTCAGAAAACAATTTTCAGAGTCATTTATATTGATATCAAGAGTATAGCAGTTACCTTCTCTTTTTGTTATGAGCTTTGCCTTGATATTTTTCTTATCAAGTTGTAAGTATTTCTTGTTGACAATTAGACATTCCTCTGAATCAAATATTACGCAGTTATCTTTATCTGCACTTTGACTCACGCTCAGCAAATTATGACACAAACCTTCAACATAATATACATCTTTGACTTATATTCCTTTATGATTTCTGATTTCACCAATTCCTGCTATCTTTCCGGATTGATTTCCTCCAAATTTTATCTTTCCACCTTCCTTAGGCTGCAACGTGGTAAAGCTTTCAAAATCACCGGTCATATGTCTAGAGCATCCACTGTCTATGTACCCTTTGTTGTTCTTGGATGCTTTAAGACATATCTGTAATCAAATATGATTAAGTCTTAGGTACCCATATCTTTTTTGGGTCTTTTTGGGTTAGTACAAAAGATTTTAACAACATATGAACCTTTAGGTACCCATTTGTAGGTTCCTATCTTTCCTTTCTTCTTATGAATGCATGATGAAGTATAATGACATTTTCTATTACAATAATTACAGTATGCAAAAGGATTTGATGTATGCATATAATGCTGAAAATAGTTCAAGTATGATTTACCTCCAGCTTTCTTTCTTCCTTTCCTTCTATATGATTTTAGATCATATCCAATTCTAGATCGATTATTCACAAATCGTTGAGCTTTTAAAATTACATTTAGCATCTCACTTCCTTTAGTAAACTTTTCAAGAGTTTTAGTAAGATCAGTGTTTTTCTTTTTCAAAGAAGTACAGTTTTAACAATCCTTTTCAAAATTCTCTTTAAGTTCTATTTCAAGAGTTTTGTTTTTCTTTGTGAAAACAACTAGTTCTTTAACTACTTTAATGAATTCAGAATGTAAAGCATTATATTGGAAAAGTAATTCATGATAGGTAAGATTAGAATCAATTACCTATTCTTCTATTTCTTCTTGAGCAACTAGATAGATATTGGCTACTTCCTCTTCATCGCTTTCTTCGTCAGAAGAGCTATCTCCCCATATGGCAGATACAAAGGCTTTCTTCTTATTATAGAATTTGTCCTTTCTCTTTTCTTTATTCTTCTGAATCATTTCTTGACATTATGATTTGAAATGCCCTGACTTTCCACATTCATAGCAAATGATGTGTTCTTTATTGCTTGTTCCTCCTTTCTGAAATTTTTTGAATCCTTGGCCTTTCTTGTATAACTTTCTGAATAATTTTATGATTAGGCCCATTTTATCATTATCTAGCTCTTCGTCTTTATTTTGTTCTTCTTCTTTTGCTTTCAATGCTAGACCCCTGTTCTTCTTGTCACCAATATCATCTAGTTCTCGTTTGAACTTTAATTTACTTGCATATTCAGAAAGGCTTCCGAATAGAGAAGCAACTGATTGCATTGATTCACCTTTTGCTTCCTCAATTGCAGTGACTTTTGCCTCCCAATCTTTAGAAAGAATATTCATAATCTTTCGTACTTGGATATATTGATAATAGACTTTTCCAAGTGCTGCAAGTTGATTAACAAGGGGAGTATATCTAAGTTCAAATTCAGCTATCGACTCACCTGATTTTATTCAAAGTAAATCAAACTCAGTAACCAAAGTATTGATCCAGTTTTCTTTTATTCCTGAAGTTCCTTCGTGAGCTATTTCCAAGGCTTCCCATATTTCTTTAGCTATTGGGAGTGTGCAGATTCTGAAGTACTCATTTTGACTTAAGGCACTTTGAATCATCGGAATTGCCTTGTTATTGAGTGTAATGCGTTTCTTGTCATTCTCATCATATTCTGCTAGTATCTTGGGAACTCCCTGTGAATCTACAATCTTTTTAGGTTTGTAGTTTCCACTCTCAATTACATCTTATAGCCTATATTCAGTAGCCATTATGAAGACTCTGAACTTTGCTTTCCAGACACTACTACAAAATATACTTATAAAGACCCTAAAGGACGTCTCTTTTTGAAAAAGGGACACCCAAAATATTGGGCGATGGCATATATGTAATTATAGATCAAAATTGAAAAGGTTGGCTCGTCAAATAAAATTGAATCTTGTGCCTGAATGTGTTTTAGACTTCCCCATGTTCATTGGGGACGTGTAAAGACTGTTTTAGACGTCCCCATGTTTATTGGGGATGTCTAAAATAGTCTTTAGACGTCCCCAATGAACATGGTGATGTCTAAAGACCCCCAGAAAAGCGTATAAAAAAAAGAGAACACATATAAGACGTCCCCAGATGGCTTGGGGACGTCTAAAGCTTCACATTAGACGTCCCCAGACCAGCTAGGGACGTTTAAAGCTTACATTAGACGTCCCCAGCTGGTCTGGGGACGTCTAAAGGGTCCCTTTAGACGTCCCCAGCCCAGCTGGGGACATCTTAAGCTAGCTCACATGCACTGGTCGACATGACCAGTGCATGTTCAGTGTAACCCCCTTCGATAATCAGGTCGGGATTAGCGTTTAAGCACATTTAATTATCGAATAAAAAATCTAGGACAATTAAAAAATTTTTAAAACACCTGTACAAATGGATCCCCATTCATTTCATTCATTAAAACAAATGGCCTGTTTGGTCTGTTACATATACAATATCAGAGTAAGCACAATTCCCGACGTTCACCCGGGGTAATAACATTAATCCAAAGGTTTATACAGGCCATCATTGCCCATCTCAGTATCATACCGAGGATTACACAAAACTATAATACTATAAATCTATTCAATACATTTACATTGATCCAAAATGATAACCAGTTCAATATAAAACCAAAATATATAGCTAAGACTACCGCTGGCAGTCCTAATCGTCCTTTGCCACTTGCTTGCTTTTCGATCCACTTGCCCTGTCTAAAAATGTTATTTGGAAAGAATGAGATTCTAGAGAATCCCAGTAGCAACAGTTTATTTATATGATGCATATATACAAAGCAAGTCACATATATCACAAAGCAGCAATCAATATTCGAGATCGGGCTTTCGCCACGTTCCCTTCACTATATACGAGGTCGGGCTTACGCCACGCCCCATCACTTTATCAATATTCGAGTCCGGGCTTTCACCACGTCCTCTTCACTTTAACTATATTTGAGTCCGGGCTTTCGCCACGTCCTCTTCACTTTCACTGTATTCAATGACTAATGCAAACAAGCAATACAATACAATACACATGATATAAGATAAAGTGTCACTACCTTTGTCTTTCCTTCCTTGAGCAGGCACAGGCCTTCTATGCTCCGGGCAGATATCAAATCCTAAAGTCATAATTAAGGACGAAGCATTATTCTCTATTCCAATACTCAATTAACTCTTCAACACTTAGATTTGGTTATCAATAATGACCCTTAAGAAGCCACAAATGCCTCTAATAAAACCCCTAAAAGGTTAGGAAACAATAGGGTGAAGATCTCTTTTCAAAAACTTAAAGTGCTGGAACATAGGGGTTGGCCGCGGCCAGCCCTTCCTTGGGCCGTGGCCAAAATATGGGTAGAAGGTCACCGGCCGCGACCAGCCACCCATGGGCCACGGCCAGAATCAGGCCAGAAAGGTTTGGGCCGCGGCCAAGAAATTTCCTGATTCTTGGCTGAACTTCAAAAAATCGTATCTAATTGTAGAAAAATAGAAACGGAGTGATTCTGAAGCCAAATGAAAGGTATTTAAGTTCTATTCCAAGGAAAAATATGGCTCATTACTTCAAATCATCACAAAAATACCGAATCACCCAAAACCCAACACTACTCCAGAACAGAGTTCTGTTTCCATCCCCAAACTTTAGACAATCATATCTCCCAGAATACTAAATGAAATGACACAAAATATATGTCCATTTTGAAGCTTGGGATGTGAAATTTAAGATTGGAAAGTTTCACAATTTTATGAAATCATTTGGTCATTCAAAACGTCCATACGAATAAACTGCCCAGACAGAGCTCACATTGACAGCATTTTCCAACTTTTCTACCAAAGTGTCCAATGACTCCAAAATCATTAACCAAACATATTCCCATACAATTTTCCACAAGGAGCATAATGGTAACCTCAAAATGACCAAATTCACAATCTAACCACATGCCCTGTTTTGACCAATACACCAAAACCAACACAAAGTTCCCAAACTTTACTTTTAATGATTCAAACCAATCCATTTGTCCAAAAGACATCACAATATACCATTTCTATGATCACAACATGCCAAACTCACTAAGACCCTAATTTTCTAAAATAGGGCATAAAATTCCAGAAAATCAATGCTCAACCAACAACCACAATATATATATCAAAAGGGAGTTAACACTCACCTCTTTCACTTTGCCAAAGAGATTTCTTGATTCTTCAACTTTCACAATCTCTTGAGGTCACAAACTAACACCAATGAACACATTACAACCATCAAAATGAAGCTCTTCATTCAAGGATCAATATTAGAGAAGGAAGTTTGAGCAATGGAAGCCATTTTCCTTACCTTTTCAAAGCTTTTCTTCCTTCCCTTTGCTACAAAAATGGCGCCAAAAAATGGAGAGAGAAGAGAGAGATGAGAGATGGAGTGAGGAGTAGTGAAGAAGAAGAACAAATGATGACAATACTCCCTCCATACTTCTGCAGCGCACAAGAGGGAAGAGAGGAGAGAGAAATTCATTCTTTAATCCCATTTGACTTTTCTTTATCTTCTTCTCACACCCACTTTGCCACATGTCATTTTCCTATTAGCTCTCACACACTTAGTCACCAATTAAACTCTCTAATCCTTCCATTAGCCATTTGATCACACTTCTCATTTTTCTTTTAGTTAGTAATTAATTTCCCCATTAATCACCAACTTAAGGCCAATAATCTCATTCTATCAATTTTCCATCAATTATGACATATTAGATAATATTGTCACCAATACATATTAATTCCACTTTAATCCGATAATTATCCTCAATAATTATCATTAGGCCTTAATTGAAAATTGGGGCGTTACATTCAGTGTCAGAATTCTTACTTGCTTTATTACTTTACTCTTTCACTCTCCCATCTTCATCACTTTCGTCTCCTCTCCCCTGTGCTACGCTTCTTCTTGTTTTTTTCCTTGTTTCTCCAAATCAAATACAGCTATTTCTCCTCTCACCTGTTTCTTCTTAGTCCTTCTTAGCCTCTAGTTCATCCAGAGCATTGCTAGTCACCGTCTTTGCTCTGCTGGGTCTGCACTGTTCTCTCTCATTCTCTCCACAGTCGGCCTCCTCTTACCACCATGGGTCATCTGCCTTTAAAGTTGCAGCAACAGGTTAGCTAAAACTAAACTTGTGAATGAACTTGTGAATGATTAGCAAAATGCATTTGATTCTCTGCTGGAATTTAAGTGTGGTTTGTGCTTGAGCTTTATCTTTGCTATTTTACTGAATTTAAGACGTACCATATCAAGTTTTAATCTTTTGCTTTTTTGCATTGTTTTGAGAAACATGAAATTCTCATTAACTCAAAAATATCAGTCCATAACTTGAAGCTGTGCAAGTGCCTAATATTTATACAACTATGAGGGGCGTATTGAGCAATAGGACAATACTAAACATTGAACACAGAAACACAAAACGACAACGAATAACACTAATATCAATATCCTAATTACAATACATCATAATTGTGTATGTTACTTGTCTTCACAACAAGGTGATGATTGCAATTTAAATTGCAATTTAAATTTTTTTGGTTGATTTGAAGATTGAAGAATCATTATCTAATTGTTTTAAATAATTAATTTGATTTGAAACAAATTTGCATTTGCAATCTTAATTTTTTTTAATTTGATTTGATTTGAATAATATACTAATATTTTGTGTTTATTGAATTATTTGAATGTTTTATTTGAAATACAATTTTCAAGATGATGTTTTGTTTCAAATTTGGTGATGATTTTGTTTGCTTTTTATTAAAAGAAGTCCTCATCTCTAAGTTGATTTGAAGTTAATGGTGATGATTTTGTTTGCTTTTTATTAAAAGAAGTCAGTTGCAAAGAAAATTACAAGTTCTCTTTATAAAGAAAATTACTGTGAAAACATGACTAATTTGACACTTCAGTCACTAATCAATAAAATTATATAAGAATTCATAATCTTTTAGTATATTAAGTTGTAAGTTGTAATGCAACATTGTATTTAACTAGTAAGTAGCGCATTAATCAAGGAAGTTCTCAACTATACTTGCCAATAATGTTTGTGGACTTTTCAAGCATGTAAATAATAGGAGTAGACAAAAAGTTACGGTTAATACAATGTAATCTTACCAATTAATGACTATTATACTATAAGCCCTCAATTCCTCAGCCCCAAATGCCCTTTATAAATTCCCAAAAATTCCCACATCTCTTGTAAATACACATAGTTGATTTGTAAATTCCCATATATCTCACTTATGGTACATATCTGATTTAATATTTTGATTTCTAAAATATAAGTGTATTCTGTTTGTGCTTGGTGCTAGAAGCTAAAGTTTAGTTTCGTTTAAATTTAGCTGAGATGGTTTGTTATTTTGATTTTGGGATGTCTCAATTTTAAGGGGAAATGCTGCCAAAATTTTGAAAAACATGCGTGTAAAAGGCAATTCCCCGTGTTGACAATTATTCTAAACTTGAGTGTAAATGGAAATGGCATAGGTGGTAATAAAATGGATCATAGTTGGATGAATGCTTTGAGAACAAGTGAAGAATATGAGAATGGGGTTGAAGACTTTATTGAATTTGCTAGGAGGAACGTTCTAGCCAAAAATGGGATGTATTTTTGTCCTTGTGTCAATTGTTTAAATGAGAGAAAACAGGATGTTGAAGTTATAAGGGATCACCTACTTTGTGATGGAATAAATCTTCGATACACAAGGTGGATATGGCATGGTGAGGAAGTAACTGATTGTCCGTCGCACAAGAAGGAAGCTATGGATGTCATAGATGAAGATAGAATGGAGAGAATGATTCACGATGTTGAGGTAGAATCCTTTGCGCAGTCGCATGAATATGACAGCCTGTGGAGTGATGCAGAGACACCGTTGTACCCTGGGAGTAAGTACACACGGCTCACAGGAACATTACATTTGGTTAACTTAAAAGCAACTTGTTGGTGGACCGATAGTAGTTTCACATTGCTACTTGAACTGTTGTGTGATATGTTTCCAGGCAATAATGTACTTCCAAATCGTATGTATAAGGCCAAGAAAATCCTATCTACAATGGGTATGGAGTATAAAAAGATACACGCTTGCCCTAATGACTGTGTACTGTACAGAAAGGAGTATGAATGGCTGAGTGAGTGCCCTAAGTGTCAAACCACAACATACAAAGTGAAGAAAAATGGTGGTTGTGGCGATGGGATAACTAAAAGGCAACCTGTAAAAGTTTTGTGGTATCTTCCAATAATACCGCGCTTTAAGCGTTTGTTTGGCACTGCAAAAAAGGCGAAGAAGTTGAGATGGCATTCGGATGATAGAATATCCGACGGAAAATATCTTCGGCACGCAGCTGACTCTCCACAGTGGAAGAAAATAGATGAAATGTTCCCTGAATGGCAGCGAGCCAAGAAACCTTTGGCTTGGGCTTTGTACAAATGGCATTAATCCGTATAGAACTCTTAATAGCACACAGAGTGTGTGGCCAGTACTCCTTGTAATATACAACTTGCCTCCCTGGCTTTGTATGAAACGCAAGTATATGATGCTTTCTATGATGATTTCTGGACCAAAACAGCCAGGAAACGATGTCAATGTCTACTTGGCGCCTTTGATTGAGGACTTGAAGAAGTTGTGGGAGGAAGGCGTAGATGTGTTTGATGCGTATAAGAATGAGTCCTTCAAGCTACGTGCAATTCTTTTCACCACTATAAATGACTTTCCTACGTACGGAAACCTCTCAGGATACAGTGTGAAAGGGCATAAAGCATGTCCAATCTGTGAAGCAGACACTCACTTCCACTAACTTAAACATGGAAGAAAAATGGTCTACCTCGGTCACAGGAGGTTCCTTCCTAGGTTCCACCCATATCATAGGTTAAGAAAGCGTTTTAACGGCTTACCGGAGCATGGAATGGCTCCAAAGGCATTAACTGGAGAGGAAGTTTACAGTCAGGTTGAACGTATTAATGTCTTACTCGGTAAGAATTAGAACACTGTGGAGTAGAAGAACATATGGAAGAAGAGATCAATTTTCTTTGATCTTCCATATTGGCGTAGTCTTGATGTGAGACACAGTATTGATGTAATGCACATGGAGAAAAACGTTTGTGATAGCCTTGTCAGTACACTTTTGCACATTCCAGGGAAGACCAAGGATGGGATTAATGTGAGACTAGACCTTGTTGATATGGGAATAAGAGAACGGTTACATCCACAGCTAAGAGATGATGGTAGGAGGGCATACATGGAGCCAGCAGTGCATACACTATCAAAAGCGGAGAAAAGAAGTTTGTGTGGGTGTTTGCATGAAATTAAGGTACCACAAGGATATTCTTCGAATGTGAGAAGGTGTGTGTCAATGGACAATTTGAAGTTAGTGGGAATGAAGTCCCATGATTATCATGTGTTGATGCAACAACTGTAACCAGTAGCTATTAGAGGGATTATGAAAGATGAAGTTTGAAGCATTGTGACAAGATTGTGTGTTTTCTTTAATGCTATCTGTAACAAAGTCATTGACACTGAAAAGCTGGATGAACTAGAAGCTGAGGGTTATATTATATTGTCCCAATTAGAGATGCACTTGAAAGAGGCAAGCTTCACCCAAGAGGGGGTGAATTGGGTGATGTTATAAATTTTTCGCTTGATGTGGTGATTTGAAAGATATCGTAGATAGAGTAGAGTTGAGAAGATTTGAACACAGAGAGTTATACTGGTTCGGTCTAACAACAAGGCCTACGTCCAGTCCTTAGAGATCAAGACCTACTGAGATTTTCACTATACCTCCAAGATTCAATGGGCTCTCAGAACGCCACAAAACAACAATCGTCCTTGAACGGACTACTAGCAGAAATATTCTCTCACTAAGAAATTTCTCTCCCCCTTACGACAAGTCTTACGTGCAGAAAAACAACCTATGGCTCTTCTCACTTGCTTATGTATACAAGACTTATGAGCAGCAACATTCTCTCCTGCTTACACTACTGTAAGTCTTACGAGCAGCAATGTTCTCTTCTGCTTGTATCTTATAAGGATTAAGAGTGGAAGACACAATAAGGAATTCTCTCAACGGCTTCTCTCGTAAGGAAAAACAACCCTCTCAAGGTCCCAATACCTTGAGATCAAATACACATAGAATTTTGAATTGTATGAAGACTCTCTTACAGAGCAAATGAATAAACACTGACGATCAATGAGTATACAGAGAAAAATGATGAATAGCAGAAACTTGGTATAAGCTTGTGAATTCTTGTGCTACGTTGTCTGTTTGATTATCCTTGAATCTCTGTATATATAGTTGCTTCAGTTTTTGCCCGTTTGGGAAATCATCATTTGAGGAGCTGAACTTTTGCAACTGTAGAAGAACACGCGCATGTTTGAATAATCTGAATGCGGTAGGTGCGAACGTGTTTGTAATCATGTTGTCTGCCGTTGTTTGACTTTTCTCCGTAACAACCAATTTCAAACGTTCATCTTCCTGTCTTACACTTTTAAAACAATCAAAACAATGTTAAACAATGATAACAAGTAATGATGATATAAATAAATAATAATAAATCTTATTCGAAATGAACGTTGTGATACTTAGCGTTTTCGGTGGTCAAACAGGGCATCACTCGAGCATGAAAGGCTCACCTCGAGTGATCTTCTATTTTCCTTCATATACCTCTGTTATCAGGTTGTGCTTGCATAGAATATCAGAGAGACAAAATCTTCACTCGCGGGTGAAGAGAGGTCTCACTCGAGCACAAAACCTCTGCTCGAGTGATCTTGCAATTTTCACAGGGAATGTCCTCTCGGGTCATCACTCGCACACCATATTGACAAGAGTGAGAATTTGTACTCGCGGGTGAAATGGACCCTCACTCGAGCACACTTACCTCTGCTCGAGTGAGACGCATATTCTCAGGGAATATGCTCTCAATAACATCACTCGCATCAGGATTTCAGAGGGATAGAATTTTCACTCACGAGTGATGTGGGCCCTCACTCGAGCACACAAACTCCTGCTCGAGTGAGAAGAATATTCTCAAGAATTATACCTTTTGAACAAGCACTCGCAACAGATTTGGAGAGGGATAGAATTTTCACTTGCAAGCATTGATGTGTCACTCGAGCATGAACGGGTGTGCTCGAGCACAATTGCTCTCCTCTGAACTTCATGACTCTCGGCCAAGTGCTCGCAGTACCTTGCTCGAGCACAGAATGCTCATGCTCGAGTATTGATGTCTTTTCTCGAGTGAATGATGAAAGCATGCTATTACTTACTCTCGGCCAAGCACTTGCAGACTCTCACTCGCATGTGTGCTCGAGTGAGAATGACTTCTCTTCTCGAGTGCATACCTTAGTGCTTCGAGTGATCTCATGAATACAAAGGGGGAATGCCTCTCGGGTACATACTTCCTGGCATTCTCTCGCATCTGCTCGAGCACAGAGAAGATTTGTGCTTGAGTGCAAAATCCTTGCTCGAGCACTCCAGTGCAATTTCACAGCAGATATCAGTAAATCATCAAATATGCATTTGGTAATTTGGAAACTTTTCTCAATCTTCTAAAATCATGTTTTGCACATAATTGACTTATTGTTATCATCAAAACTTGGGATCTAACATTCTCCCCCTTTTTGATGATGACAAAACTCTTTGTGATGAAGATTTAAGAGAAATTAATTGAGATTTGAAAATTTTTGAAATTTCTTCAATGTTTCCAAATGCATATCAAGTTTAAGTTTCAAATTCAAGTTTTCCTGCAAAGTTTCCTCTGGACACTTAACAGCTAAGGTAAGTATAGTGTGAGGTATATAACTTAATAACTTGAAACATCATTGAAACTCTAAAGCTTGAACAATATCATTAACTTTTGAAGAAAAAAAACACATAACATAATAACTTGTAATTCAAAATGACACAAATCAAATCCTACCCAATACAGAAATCTACCCAAGAAAGCTCAGTAAACATCACACATCCTTCTCCCCCGTTTTGTCAACATCGGAAGGGGGGTCTGGAGGTGGAACAAAGGAAATCATGGCAGTGAGAGGGTCAATGGGCTGATCAGAAGGAGATGGAGGTTGTGGTATAAATCTAACATCTACATTAGATTCATGATCAGTGAAAAGTACATGAGTCTTTGGATGAGGTGGTGAGGTATGAGTGGTCTCTGGAGGCACCCCGGAAGATGAGGAGGGAAAATGTGAGTGCAGGAAAGTCTCCATATTAGTGATCCTCTGTGACATCTCATCTTGTGTTTTGAACATTAGTTCAAAGTTAAGATTGGCCTGGTCTACCAATTTAATGACTTGTGTTTCCATCTTCTCCACAAGCTTCTCATATTCAGTCACTAGCTCCTTCTTCAAACTTGATACAGCATGATTAATTACCTCAGTCAGATGATTGGACAGAGAGGCATTGAGAAAGGAAGGAGGAGGAATAGGCCCTTGTGCAGATGATTGTGCCTCATCTCCTCTGGATGGAGTGGCTTCCCTCTTTGATGTGGCTTTGGTCCGACTCACTGGAAGATTGATACCCATGTGAGTTAACTGAGTCTTACCAAACCGTGAGATAAGTACCCTTTCTTTTCCTTCCAAATACCAAATTTTGTTTTTCATCAAGATGAAGGAAACAAGTTGAGGATAAGGTATGGTTGTGGATCTTGTTGAAGAGAATCTAAACCTTCTCATCTCATTAAAAATGATCTCCCCTACATTCCTTTGTTGCCCAGCAATCAAAGAAGCCAAGAAATAGTAATACTTTTGAGCAAAGTGGGTAAAGTTCTTGGATTTATTAACTATGCTCCGGGAATAAATGTAATGAAGGATTCTGTGATTATCAGGCATATCAATAGGCTTGAAAATGAGGGGGCCAATTGGGTCTTTTGGTCTTAAAATTTTAAAGGTTTCATTGGCAGAGAAGGAGGGTGGATCAGTAGGAGGTGCAACAAAACCAAGTAAATCATTTATGATTTTGGCAGAAATCATAATGAATTTCCCTCTAATGGTTGTAGATACAGCTTCTTCAATCAAATCACCGGATCTAGACATGATATTATGAGTTTTCATGTTGGAATAAAATGTCTTTACCACAGTGGGGGAATATGGCAAATGAATTTCTAACCAAGGAGCATAATATTGAAGATAAGGGTATAAGTCCAAATGACAGTTCTTTTTCAGGTAATCCAAATCCACATACACTACAGGGCAGAAATGTCTATGCTTAAATTCATCATCATATACCTGCTGAGATAATGCCTTAAGTTCTGTCACATTGAATTCCTCAGGAGGACTAGTGAGTTGGTCATCCACTGGTGCTTGAGAGGCAGAAGGTGCTCCTGAAGCAGAGGCACTTGGTTGATGTGAACTTGAGACACCATCTTGAGAAGCAATTTTCCCAACTATCTTGTCCAGTTTGGATTTCTCTATCGCTTCCCGGAGTTGTCTACTTAAGGTATCACCAGAAGAAGAAGATGATTGATGTTGCCCTGACTCCTTCTTCTTCCCTTTTCCTTGAACCTCTTTGGATTGAGACCGGGTGATTATAGGTTCCTTGAATGCCACACCCTTTGGTTTCTTTTGAGGAGGTTGGTCTTTCTTTGAGAGTTGAGGCTTTGGGTGAGGTTTCTTAGCCGGAGTCCTCTTTTTGGTCTTGGGTTTAGGAGGAGGTGACGGTGAGGATGAAATTTTGGGAGATGGAGGAGTAAGTTCAGGGGTTCCAGATTCACTGGCAGCAGAGTGAGTAGGAGAAGGAGAATGAGACCTTTGAGGAACAGAGGGTGTCTTTGTTCTTGCCATTGTAGGGAAAGTGAAAACGAAGCAAGAACACACAAACTTTGAAAGTGAAGAGTAAAATGAAATTAGGGCTTGAATGAGAGATGCAGAGGGTAAGAATCACCTTTTATAGAAGATTGAGGAGTAGTAACGGCGATTTGAAGCAGAAAGACATGATTGAATGGTGAGAAAACAGTTGAAGGTGAAGAGTTGTGTCTTTCGAGTGAGAGAGCACTTCGAGTGAGAGAAGGAAGTGCGACGTTCTGAGCTCCCCAGTAACTTATATAAGTGACACTGCTCGAGCATGAACCCTAGTGCTCGAGTGATGTTCATACTGTGCTCGAGTGTGTTCTAGCTGTGCTCGAGTGATATTCTGGAAAAATAAAGAAACATGCAAGACGTACCTGGATTGTGGATTTCTTGACATATTTTTGCATCTTTGTACTCAAATCCTCCAAGATCATTTGAGTAACCATGATTTGAATAGCTTTTGCAAAGAGATTCTTCTTCTTCACTCGAGCAGGCATTCCTCACCTCAAGCATGTTCATATCATGCTCGAGTGAGAATTCCTCACTCGCGAGTGAGTTCAATTCTCACTGTTATTTCTGATATATTCTCTTGGTATTCTTAACTCCTCTGTTAACCTCTGTTTTTCATGTCAAAGAGCAGAGTATCATAAATAGTGCTGTGCTCGAGCAGAGCTTCTTGTGCTCGAGTGACACAGCTCATCACTCGAGCAGCACCCTCTGTGCTTCGAGTGAGAATCCTGCAAAAACAATTTTTGACCACTCCGATGCTAAAGTCAGTATGGTTATCATCAAAATAAATATTTGATTAAACTTTTTAACAAGAAATCTTACAACTCATTAGGATTAACCATTCCCAATTCTCTTCGAATATAGAGGAATTGCTCTTTTGCAATTGGTTTTGTGAAAATATCCGCAAGTTGAAGATGAGTTGGTATGAATTCCACTTTGACATCTTTCTTTTGAACATGATCTCGAATGAAATGATGTCGAATGTCTATATGCTTGGTTCTTGAATGTTGTACAGGATTCTTTGCCAAGTTTATCGTGCTAGTATTATCACAATAGATTGGGATTTCTTTTAAATAAATTCCCAAATCTTGAAGTTGTTGTTTTAACCATAGCACTTGTGAACAGCAGCTTGGCACAGCTATATATTCAGCTTCAGTTGAAGATAATGAAACTGTGTTCTGCTTCTTGCTGAACCATGACACTAGAGAACCTCCGAGAAATTGACATTGACCACTGGTACTTTTTCTGTCAGTTTTGTATCCACCGTGATCTGAATCTGAATATGCCATCAAATACTCATTCCCTCTTTTTGGATACTACAGACCAAGCTCAGAAGTATCTCCTAGATATTTGAAAATCCTTTTTACTGTCTCTGCATGAGATACTTTAGGATTGGATTGATACCTTGCACACATTCCTACACTGAACTGAATATCTGGCCTGCTTGCTGTGAGATAGAGTAATGAACCAATCATTCCTCTATATTTTGTGATGTTGAAGCTCGGTCCCTTTACATCAGCATCCAACAATGTTGTAGAACTCATTGGAGTATCAGCTCCATTAGCATTATCTAATCCATATTTTTTCAATAATTCTTTCAAATACTTTGTCTGAGATATAAATATACCATTCTTCTTTTGTTTGATCTGAAGTCCAAGAAAGAAGTTCAATTCTCCCATCATGGACATTTCAAATTCACCCTGCATAATCTTAGAGAATTCTTGACACATAGATTCGTTAGTAGCACCAAAAATAATATCATCAACATAAATTTGAACTATTAGAATATCATTTTTGTTATGTTTGATGAATAAAGTTGTATCAACTTTACCTCTGACAAAATCTTGATCAAGAAGAAATTTGCTTAGTCTTTCATACCAAGCTCTGGGTGCTTGTTTTAAACCATATAATGCTTTCTTAAGTTTGAAGACATAATCAGGTTTTGTTTCATCTTCAAAACCAGGAGGCTGTTCTACATATACTTCCTCCATAATATAACCATTTAGAAAAGCGCTTTTTACATCCATTTGATAAAGTTTAAAACTTTTGATGCAAGCAAAAGCTAAGAGTACTCGTATTGCTTCCAATCTTGCCACTGGAGCATATGTTTCCTCATAATCAATACCTTCTTCTTGATTATAGCCTTTGGCGACCAATCTTGCTTTATTTCTCACAATGATTGCTGATTCATCAAGCTTGTTTTTGAAAACCCATTTGGTCCCTATAACCGTATGATCTTTAGGTCGAGGAACTAAATCCCAAACTTGATTTCTTTGAAATTGATTTAGTTCTTCTTGCATAGCAATCACCCAATCATTGTCAGATAAAGCTTCTTCTATATTAGAAGGCTCAATTTCAGAAATAAAAGCTGAAAAAGTTACCTCATTGAGGATTCTATTTCTGGTTTTGACACCTTCATGAATATCTCCTATAACTTGATCAATTGGATGATCTTTCATATGTCTCCATGCTTTAGGTTGAGCATGATCATCGACATCTTCTATATTTTGAAAATCATTTGTTTCAAAATCATCCTGATTTGAAATGAATTTGTTTTTCTTGATTGAATCCATTTCTTCTTCATCATTAAGTTTTGTCTGAGATTCAATTTCATCAAACACAACATGAATAGATTCTTCAATAGTACATGTTCTTTTATTGAAAACTCTATAAGTTTTACTTCTATTAGAATATCCTAGAAAAATACCTTCATCAGACTTTGAATCAAATTTACCTAAATTTTCCTTACCATTGTTATGAATGAAGCACTTACACCCGAAGATATGAAGATGAGCAATATTTGGCTCCTTCCTTTGTAAAGTTCATATGGTGTCTTTCCAAGAGATTTGCGAATATATGCTCTGTTTGAAATATAGCATGCAGTACTCATTGCATCTACCCAGAACACTTGTGACATTTCTTTTTCATTAAGTAATGCTCTTGCCATTTCTGTAAGCACTCTGTTCTTCCTTTCTACTACACCATTTTGTTGAGGTGTTCTAGGGGCTGAGAAGTTGTGATCTATTCCTTTGTCGTTGCAGTAATCTTCAAACAATTGATTATCAAATTCTCCTCCATGATCTGTTCTAATAGAGACAATAGGAATACCTTTCTCATTTTGGACCTTTTTGGCAAACATAATAAATTCAGCAAAAGTTTCATCTTTCGAGGCAATAAATATAGTCCATGCAAATCTTGTAAAATCATCAACAATTACTAACGTATATAAATTTCCTCCAAAACTTTTTACTCTTGCAGGACCTACCAAATCCATATGAAGTAATTGTAAAGGTTTTGAAGTAGAAATTTCATATTTAGTTTTAAAAGAAGATTTAGTTTGTTTGCCTTTTTGACATGCTTCACAAATCATGTCGTCTTTGAATTTGAGTTTAGGAAGGCCTACAACTAAATCTTTTCTAATCAATTTGTCAAGTTGATTCATATTGACATGAGCCAAACGCTTATGCCATAACCAACTTTCCTCTGATCGACTAAGAAAACAATTTTCAGAAGAATTTGAATTTAAATCAATAGTATAACAATTACCGTCCCTTTGAGCTCGGATCTTTGCTTTGATAGTTTCTTTGTTTAGGAGTAGATCTTTCTTGCTTACTATCAAGCATTCTTTTGAGTCAAAAATCACCCAGTTATCTTTGTTAGTGCTTTGGCTTACGCTTAAGAGATTGTGGCATAATCCTTCAACATAATATACTCCGTTGATTTGAATGCCATCGGTTCTTCCCACTTCACCAATTCCAGCAATACGTCCAGATTGATTTCCTCCAAATGTCACCTTTCCTCCTTCTCTAGTTTCAAACATGGTGAACTTATTTTTGTCACCAGTCATGTGTCTCGAACATCCACTATCAATATACCATTTGTTCGCTCGAGATGCTTTGAGACATACCTAGAATAAGATGATCAGGTTTTAGGTACCCACACTTTCTTGGGTCCTTTGTGGTTAGTATTTGAAATATGTGTCCCTTTCGGAACCCATTTATATGTTCCAACAACCTGTCCCTTTTTGAAATAACATGATGAAGTATAATGTCCTTTCTTATTACAATAATTACATGATACAAATGGATTCGATGTATGCACAGAATTCCTAAAATATTTAAGATAGTCTCTACTATTTTTTTTATTCTTATTATGCATAGCATTATATCCAATTCCAGATTTATCAAATGAAACTTTCTGAGAATTTAAAATAACCTTGAGTGTTTCACTTCCTTTAGTAAACTTTTCAACAATCTTTGTTAAATCTTCTATTTTCTTATCTTTCTCTTTACACATTTCATATGATGATATGGCATTACTTTCTAATTCTTTTACTTTCTTCTTATAACTAACCATTTCTTTAGCAACTTTGATGAATTCTGTATGCAATGCATTATATTCAGATAACAATTCATCATAAGAGGGTTCAGAGTCACTTACCTCAGAGTCTGATTCTTCTTCCTTAGCTACCAAGCATAGATTAGCTACTTCGTCGTTGTCATTTTCTTCGTCTGACGAACTATCACCCCAAATAGATGATATATATGCTTTCTTTTTCTGCTTCTTTTTGTCTTTGTTTCTGAAGCATTCAGATTTGATGTGTCCTGGTTTCCCACATTCATAGCACACTATTTGTTGTTCTTTGTTTTCTTTCTTGCTTGGTCCACCTTGATAGTTCTTGAAATTCCTTTGTCCTCTTCTGTAGAATTTCTTGAACTTTCTCATGATCATTCCCATTTCATCATCACTAGGAACATCTTCATTCTCGGAAGTTTCTTCTTGTTCTTTGATAGCTTTAAGTGCAACTCCCTTTTTCTTTTTATCATCGAATTCTTCAAAATCCTTTTTGAATCTCAACTTACCTTCATATTCAGAAAGACTTCCAAAGAGAGCAGCTACAGATCTCATAGATTCTCCTTTGGCTTCTTCAATGGCTGTCACCTTTGCTTCCCACTCTTTTGTAAGAATATTAAGAATCTTTCTCACCTGGGAATTTTGGTCAAACGACTTTCCAAGAGCAGATAATTGATTAACAAGATGAGTATACCTTAGCTCAAATTCTGATATACTTTCTCCAGATTTCATACGAAATAGATCATATTCTGTAATTAAAGTATTGATTCTATTTTCTTTGATTCCAGATGTACCTTCATGAGCAATTTCAAGAGCATCCCACATATCTTTGGCAGTTGGTAGAGTACATATACGAAAATATTCTTTTTGACTAAGAGCACTCTGTATCATTAGAATAGCTTTACTATTTAATGTCACTAACCTTTTGTCATTCTCGTCAAACTCATCTGGGCTCTTTTTAACTGCTCTATCTTCGATTTTCTTCATTGGAACATAGTCACCATCTTGTATAACATTCCATAATCCGTACTCGTTGGCCAACACGAACACTCTGAATTTGGCTTTCCAGAACGAAAAATGTTCTCCAGCAAAACCAGGAGGTCTAGTGATTGAAGCTCCATCTGGAAGGATATTTTCACCCATTGTTGCCATTTGTCGGATCCTTCTCAAGCTGTTAGGCTCTTCGGAGAAGACGAGGCTCTGATACCAAATGAAAGAGGCAAGCTTCACCCAAGAGGGGGGGTGAATTGGGTGATGTTATAAATTTTTCGCTTGATGTGGTGATATGAAAGATATCGTAGATAGAGTAGAGTTGAGAAGATTTGAACACAGAGAGTTATACTGGTTCGGCCTAACAACAAGGCCTACGTCCAGTCCTCAGAGATCAAGACCTACTGAGATTTTCACTATACCTCCAAGATTCAATGGGCTCTCAGAACGCCACAAAACAACAATCATCCTTGAACGGACTACTAGCAGAAATATTCTCTCACTAAGAAATTTCTCTCCCCCTTACGACAAGTCTTACGTGCAGAAAAACAACCTATGGCTCTTCTCACTTGCTTATGTATACAAGACTTATGAGCAACAACATTCTCTCCTGCTTACACTACTGTAAGTCTTACGAGCAGCAATGTTCTCTTCTGCTTGTATCTTATAAGGATTAAGAGTGGAAGACACAACAAGGAATTCTCTCAACGGCTTCTCTCGTAAGGAAAAACAACCCTCTCAAGGTCCCAATACCTTGAGATCAAATACACATAGAATTTTGAATTGTATGAAGACTCTCTTACAGAGCAAATGAATAAACACTGACGATCAATGAGTATACAGAGAAAAATGATGAATAGCAGAAACTTGGTATAAGCTTGTGAATTCTTGTGCTACGTTGTCTGTTTGATTATCCTTGAATCTCTGTATATATAGTTGCTTCAGTTTTTGCCCGTTTGGGAAATCATCATTTGAGGAGCTGAACTTTTGCAACTGTAGAAGAACACGCGCATGTTTGAATAATCTGAATGCGGTAGGTGCGAACGTGTTTGTAATCATGTTGTCTGCCGTTGTTTGACTTTTCTCCGTAACAACCAATTTCAAACGTTCATCTTCCTGTCTTACACTTTTAAAACAATCAAAACAATGTTAAACAATGATAACAAGTAATGATGATATAAATAAATAATAATAAATCTTATTCGGAATGAACGTTGTGATACTTAGCATTTTCGGTGGTCAAACAGGGCATCACTCGAGCATGAAAGGCTCACCTCGAGTGATCTTCTATTTTCCTTCATATACCTCTGTTATCGGGTTGTGCTTGCATAGAATATCAGAGAGACAAAATCTTCACTCGCGGGTGAAGAGAGGTCTCACTCGAGCACAAAACCTCTGCTCGAGTGATCTTGCAATTTTCACAGGGAATGTCCTCTCGGGTCATCACTCGCACACCATATTGACAAGAGTGAGAATTTGTACTCGCGGGTGAAATGGACCCTCACTCGAGCACACTTACCTCTGCTCGAGTGAGACGCATATTCTCAGGGAATATGCTCTCAATAACATCACTCGCATCAGGATTTCAGAGGGATAGAATTTTCACTCGCGAGTGATGTGGGCCCTCACTCGAGCACACAAACTCCTGCTCGAGTGAGAAGAATATTCTCAAGAATTATACCTTTTGAACAAGCACTCGTAACAGATTTGGAGAGGGATAGAATTTTCACTTGCAAGCATTGATGTGTCACTCGAGCATGAACGGGTGTGCTCGAGCACACTTGCTCTCCTCTGAACTTCATGACTCTCGGCCAAGTGCTCGCAGTACCTTGCTCGAGCACAGAATGCTCATGCTCGAGTATTGATATCTTTTCTCGAGTGAATGATGAAAGCATGCTATTACTTACTCTCAGCCAAGCACTTGCAGACTCTCACTCGCATGTGTGCTCGAGTGAGAATGACTTCTCTTCTCGAGTGCATACCTTAGTGCTTCGAGTGATCTCATGAATACAAAGGGGGAATGCCTCTCGGGTACACACTTCCTGGCATTCTCTCGCATCTGCTCGAGCACAGAGAAGATTTGTGCTCGAGTGCAAAATCCTTGCTCGAGCACTCCAGTGCAATTTCACAGCAGATATCAGCAAATCATCAAATATGCATTTGGTAATTTGGAAACTTTTCTCAATCTTCTAAAAACATGTTTTGCACATAATTGACTTATTGTTATCATCAAAACTTGGGATCTAACAGCACTTTCCTCCTTCTTTTTTTGATATAATGGTCCATTTGATAGTTCATTTGGTAAGGGAGGTAAGGCTCTGCGGTCCAGTTTACCTGAGGTGGATGTACCCTTTCGAGTGATACATGAAGATCTTAAAAGGGTACTCTAAAAATCCCTATCGACCAGAAGCCACAATAGTTGAAAGGTATGTTGTTGAAGATGCTATGGACTTCTGCAGCGATTATCTATCAGGGAAGAAGGAACAATCTCGGCATGAAGAGGGGAGGAGCAAGGGAACACGAGGACTGAAAGTAAAGACTATGCCTCGTGAAGAGGTGTTGTAAGCACACCTTTATATCCTGAATAACATGGCAGAAGTTCAACCGTACATAGACGAACACAGAAAGAGATTGAAGAACATGAATCCGAGGAAGAATGACATGCATATTACTATTGAGCAAAACAAGACATTCATTAAGTGGTTTGAGGAAAAGGTTTTGCATGAGACCGGTGTGTCTGAGACAATAGAGTGGCTAGCCTAGGGGCCTTCGTTTCATATTATTACTTAGAGCAGTTATGATATAAACGGGTATTCTTTCTACACAAAAGACCAAGATGACAAGAGTACCATGCAAAATAGTGGGGTGATGGTAGAAGCTGAAGCCATGCACTTTTCCAGTTCGAAAGACAAAAACCCCATATTAGCATCCATGGCCTATTATGGAGTGATAGAAGAAATATGGGAAATCACTTACAACAAGTTCAAAGTTGCTTTTATTCAAATGTAAGTGGGTTAGCAATAATGCTGTGGTAATAGATCAACAATTTGGATTTATCTCAGTTGATCTTGAAAGAGTAGGTTATAGGGATGAGCCCTTCATTCTAGCAAGCCAGGCGAAACAAGTGTTTTATGTCACAGATCCCGCAAATAAAAAAATTTCCATTGTACTTCAAAGTTAAAAACAGAAGCATGGTGATCTGACCTTCAACCTTGACAACACACCACCTTTCACAATTAATCCACCTACAACAAGTGAAGTAGAATTGGTAGATGATAAAGAATATGCTGTAAGAAATGATCATGGTGAAGGAATATGGGAAACAATCTAGAGTAAGAGCTTAACTTAAAAAATAGTAATGTGTGATGTTTGTTTTATAACTAGTTAGTTTATTCATTTACTTACAATTTATTCACCTATCTGACAATAATTTTTGTGCTTACAGGAATATGGACAATTCTGGTGACTCATAAAGTGATAGGGATAATGAAATGAATACGCCTGAACCTTATGCAAAACCTGAATCAGTTGCGAGAAGAAGGGTTAAAGGAAGTACAAAAATGCCTGCAGTACGTCATCACCATCAACAGGAGAGGTTGCATATTGACTTTGATGAAAATATGAAACCAATTGGTCCGGACGAAGACCATTTCATTAGCTACGTAGGTTTTTTGGCTCGAAGCAAAGTTCGCATTACCTATGATAATTCGAAGTTGGTTCCACCAAAAACCAAAAAATTGATTTGGCAACAACTTTTGGTATATAAGTTTCAATACATCTGCATATATATCTTTATTCATATCGCTTCAAATATAATTAACTTATGTTTTTACCTTGCAGCAAACCTATGATGTCCCTGACACCACATAGATGTACAAGGAGTGGATGATGAAGGTTCGTCTACGATGGAAAGAATTCAAGAACAGGCTCACACGAGAGTACATTCGAGGGGACCTGAGGGGTCAGGATCCATGTCATGAGTATACGTTTTTGTCTCCAGAGGATTGGAGGTTGTTTATGGCATCACGAGAAGATCCAAACTTTTTGGTAAGATTTCTATCATCATAGTGTTTTATTGGAATATAGTTGACATTATTGATTCGGTGTTCATTGTTTTCCTTTCAAAGGCATTAAGTGCAGCAAATACAGAGAGGCAAGCAGCTAATAACTATCAATATTGCATGTCCCGTAGTGGTTATTGGAAGCTTGAGCGAAAGATGATGGCAGAAGAGTTGGAGAAATTGAAGGAAGCAACCACATCAGATCCTACCATTGTGGTCCAGCCCCCGCCACCTCCACCACATCACAAAAAATGGAAAGTAGGGAGGCTTAAGGGTGGGAAGTACGTAAATCCGACTGTTGCTGAGGTTGCCTCAAGAATTGTAAGTAGTTAGAGCATAAGTACAAACTTATTTTTTCATATTGGGAGTGCTTACGATAACTTTTATGCTGCAGGATGAACTAGAAGATCATAGTAGCCAAGGTTCGCTCACTCTAAGTGGACGGAAGGATATCTTGTCAACGGCGATTGGGAAGGCAGATCATCCTGGTCATGTTCGAGGGGAGGCAGGGGGAGTTCGTGTCGTGAAGTATTTTAGCCGAGCCTCACATCCTTATTCATTACAAGCTGAACCTAGTAGGGAGCTTATGGACAAGATTCGTCAGGAAGTCTCACAAGAGCTCGAGGCCAACCTTCGCGACAAGTTCCGACAAGCTCCAACAAGAGCTGATGCCTGGGCTACGAGCTGGAATGATGAAGATGTTTGAATCACAGATGGCAACTACCGAGCGTAAAACCCATTCATCCCCGGCCTTCCACAGTACCAAAGGAAGTTACAACCCGGCGGAGGAACCACTTGGTGACCCTTCTCCCATTCCAGCGTAGGGAGAACCTGCCATCCTCTCTTTGGATGCCCCACTACTGCGTGTAGTTGCAGATGCTCTCGTTCACACTGAAGCTACTACCCACCATAATCAGCAAATTCCACATCATTTGCGTAGGGTGACTGTGACGTGTGTTCGAGAGGGGGAAGAAGGTACAGCCATCCCTATTCCTGATGATGAGGTTGCTACGATAGCTCAGGCGAGAGGATCTTTCATCCTTTGGCCTGTACATCTTATTGGCTTGTTACCACCAACATCTCCAATGGTATGGAACTACCTCACTTTTACTTGAGATGTGTTGACATCCTACTAACAATATATTTTTTTATGTTCTAAAAGAATGAGTAGGAAGCAGAGAAATGACCCTTCTTAGCACGACTGCAGTATATCTATAAAGGCATTCGCCAAATTGATTTGCATATGCCTACAGGGATTGTGGGCCAAAAATTAGAGTATCACTTCACAATTGATAAACAAGATCTTAAACAGTTCATTAAGTTCGAGGAGCTAGATGTTGGATGGGGCAAATTTGCAATCCTGTAAGTTTTTTATTTCCCATTTTTTCCTTCATTTAGTTAAGTTGATTTTAACTAGCTAATACATTCATCATTTTAATTCTATTATAGCTCCTTCCGTCGTATATGCATTGACTCTCAAAGAGTTGATTTATATGGATTCTTGTCTCCCGCACATATGACAAGGATTGGGAATACATTGAAAAGAAGGACAAACTATGTGAGATTCATATTGGCAGAGGACGAGTATCATTGTTATCTAGCACCGATTGTTTAAGGGTACGCATTTTAATTTTGTGTATTTGAGATTTTTAATAAATAATTGCCTTGCCAGCTAACTTCTTTGTAATATGTATATGTTGTGATAGTTATCACTGGAGTTTTTGTGTTCTCTGTCCTCGGTCCCACATTGTTTACTGGTTTGATTCCTTACGTAGAAGACCAGACAAAGAAACTAAAAGCATCTTCAAAACGTAAGTTATTTTTTTGTATTTCATTGCTTCTTGATTATTGACTTAATGAATTATTCTAATTTATGTTGATTTTCATTTTAATGATAGGGCATGCACGACGTATCGAGCACTTATCGGGCCACGCAAACATAGAGGTGGCAAAGATTCGAGATGGTTGTTTCCAAAGGTACGTAGTTTCAAATCAAGTTCTTTTGATTGACAGTCGTTTTATATATGCCTTTACTGATTTTAGCCATTTCCTTTTGATTTATAGTGCCCTCGACAACCTAGCGGCTGGGAATGTGGATACTATGTCTTACTTTATATGTTTAACATCATTCAGAATGGCATTACGACAGATTTTGAACAAGTAATCGCTTCTTCATTCTCAGAGGATAATATTCTTGGTGTTGTAATTCAATGGCAATTCATTCACTTGATTCATTATTTCATCTAAGCTTATTTTCTAATTTACAGATTTTTGACAATGAAGATGCCTACTCATATGAAGACCTAAATATGATCAGAGACTTTTTGGCTGGACATCTTCTTCAACGTATACCAGAGTAAAGTCTTTAGTAGTTTGTGTAGGACATACTTTTGTGGAAGTTCTATATATTGTATATATAATTAGCGTAATTATTATTGGATATAGATTGGATTTAGTCTTGGTTATTGTACAAACTGGGTAGAGCTGGGAAAACGGGCCAGCCCGTTTAGGCCTGTTTCCTAAAAAGTACCATATTTTTTAAGCCCGCGGCCCTACAGGGCTGGCCGTTCACGAGCTCGAGCCTAAACGGGCTTAAACTCATTTTAATTCAAATTTTTTTTAAAGTTTTACAATTTATTTATTATTTTGCTTTAAATTGGTATACATTATTTTTAAAACTCATAAATTTTTAGTTAAAATAATCATCTAATGTCCAAATTAGCCTTTTTTTTAAGTTTAAATGAATAAAACATTGTAGAAAATAAAATAAATCAAAACAATTAATAAGTGTTTGCCTGTTATTAATACTTTATTACGAACTTAGGTGTCTCTCATATTGATAATTTGATATAATGATATTATATTTATTAATTTATTTTAAAAAAATATTAAACAGGCCTAAAAGAGCCGGCCCGCAGGGCTTCAGGGCTGGCCCTTTTAGGCCCGCTTCCATTTTCAGCCTCTAAATCAAAGGCCCGGCCCTTGACGGGCTCGGCCCGAATTCCCAGCTCTAAAACTGGGGACTTGGATATAGATTGTTGTGTAGTTCGTGTGGTTTGTTAGTTATTTAGTTTGCTACTCCTTAAAATTATTGCATCTAGCCTTGGGTTGATCACTATGTTTCTAGTTGTTGTTTCCATTCTACTGAACTGCTGTTGTTTTATTCTATTGTTGGAATCCTATTTCTGCAGTTTACATTTTCCAAACAGTGCAATATATAAAAGGCTATTTAAAAAAAAAAACTTTCAACGTCCTTAAATTAAAAGGGACGTGGTAGAGTGGTAGGCGACACTTTAGAAGTCCCCAGATACAACTGGGGATGTCTAAAGGTCACCTTAGACATCCCCAATTGGGAATGGGGATGTCTAATGTCAACCTTTAGACATCCCCAGTTCCAACTGGGGACGTCTAAAGGCAACCTTAGACGTCCCCAGTTTCACCTGGGGACTTTAGACGTCCCCAGATGGAACTGGGGACGTCTAATGTGGACTTTAGACGTCCCAAGTTATACTGGGGACGTCTAAAGTCTGGCTTTAGACGTCCCCCATTTACGGACGTTATTGACATTTTTTTCCACAACCCTCAGATAGACGTCCCTCATTTTTCAGACGTTAAAAGGCCAAAAAAAGGGGACGTTAAAACCATTTTTTCTAGTAGTGAGAATGAGAAGTGTTCGCCACTGAAACCTGAAGGTCTTGTGATAGAAGCTCCATTGGGAAGAATTCCTTCACCCATGCTTGCCATTGGATCTTTCTCAAGTTGTTATACCTTAACAAGAAGACCCAGTGCAAGCGTTTCACCCAAGAGGGGGGTGAATTGGGTGATACTAGAAATTTCGTTGCGTATAAGAAAATTAACATAATATTTAAAGTAGTTGAAAGCAAAGAGAAATATCACCGAATTGTACACCGGGAGTTATATTGGTTCGGCTGTAACGCCCCGATTTTCGATTAAGGGTAAATGGTAATTATTGAGGATAATTATCGAATTAAAGTTGAATAATTATGGGTTTGGTGGCCATATTAATTAATATGCCATAAGAGTTGGAAAATTGAAAGAATAGAATTATTGGCATAAGTTGGTAATTAATGGAAATTAATTACTAACTAAGAGAAAAATGAGAAGAGTGATCAAATGGCTAATGGATGGATTAGAGAGATTAATTGGTGTATATGTGTGTGGTATTAGAGATTAAGGGATGAGATGTTGCCAAGTGGCATTATGGTGGACCATAGGATGAGGCATAAGAGACAAAAACCACTTTTTTCTCTCTCCTCTCTCTCCTATGCGTTTTTTGGTGGCATAGGGCAGATTTTTCTGCACTTCATCCCTCTTCTCCATCTCTCTCTCACGTTCTCTCTCTTCTCTCTTCATTTCCTCCATTGTTGGCCAAGAGAGAGAAAAGAAAAGCTGGATTTGAGGTAAGCAAATGGCCTCAAATGCCAAAATGCTCTTCATTAATATTGTTCCTTGAGCTAAGAGCTTTCATCCTATGGTTGTAGATTCTCCATTGGTGGTGATTGAGGAATCACGAAATTATGAACTTGGGAGAATCATGAAGTGCCTTTGGGAAAGTTGTTGAGGTAAGTGAAAGCTTCCTTCTCATATAAGATTTGTGGCCATTGGTTAGGCCTTAAATTTCTGGAATTTTAGCCCTAATTTTGTGATTTAGGGTCTTGTGGTGTTTGAATTGTTGTTGTCATGGAATTAGTGCCTTGTTAAGTGTTTTGAATGAATGGTATTGAATTGAAGCTTAAATGTGAAGTTTGGCACTTTTTGTGTTGGTTTTGTGCTTTGGTCAAAACAGGGCATATAAATGGGTTGTGATTTTGGTCATTTTGAGGTTACCATTGTGTTCCTTGAGTGATTTTGTGTGGGAATAAGCTTGGTTATTAATTTTGGAGTTATTGAACACCTTGGTAGAAAATTGGAAATCTGTTTGGTTTAAACTCTGTGTTGCGCAGTAATTTTGTATGAGCGTTTTGAATGACCAAATGGTATTGGAAAATTCTGAAACTTTCCAGTATTAAAGTTCACATCCCAAGCTTCAAAATGAACATATAATTTGTGCCATTTCGTTTTGTCTACTGTGAGTTATAGCTGTCCAAAGTTTGAGGTCGAAAATGGATTCTGTTTTGGGACAGTCTTGAGTTTTTGGTGATTCTGGATTTGTGTAGTGATTTCCAGTGAATGGCTGTATTTTTCCTTGGAAGAGGACTTATATACCTTTCATTTGGCTTTGGAATCACTTCGTTTCGATTTTTCTAGATTTAGTTATGAATTTTGGAAGTTAGCCCAGAGTCAGGAAATTTCTGGGCCGCGGCCCAAGAGTGGCTGGACCGCGGCCCAAGACTTTCTGGCCTTATCTGGGCCGCGGCCCATGAGTGGTGGGCCGCAGCCCACGACCTTCTGACCATCTTTGGGCCGCGGCCCAAGGAATGGTGGGTCGGGGCCCACACCTATGTTCCAGCACTTTGTGATTTCGAAAAGTGACCTTCAATCTATTGTTTCCCAGTCTTTTGGGGCTTTGATTAGAGGCATTTGGGGCCTCTTAAGGGTCAATTATGATAGCCAAATCTAAGTATTATGAAAGTGAGAATTTGGAAAAGAGAATGATCATATGTTCTTGATTTGGTTATAGGGTTGGGTATTCACCCTGATTATGATTTGATATCCGCTTGGATCGTGAGTAGCCGACGCTGGAGCATACGTGGAAAGAATAAGTGTAGGGAACTTACCTCTCCTGCATGTATTTGATAATTGTGTTAGTGTATTGATGCATGTTGTTGCTTTGCTTGTTATGTGAAACATATATGAGTGATGGAAGCTCTGTTTCAACTTTTACTATGGCCATGAGTATATTGTATGAACATTGAGCATGCTAATATGTCATTGTGTGAACATGGATTATGTATTGCAAGCATGTCATGCATTAAACACTTATCTTACATGCATATTGGTATTGTCTTCCTACTGAGATTCCCCAGAATCTCACCCTCCCCTACCAACATTTTAGACAGGGAAGGAAGATTGAGGATGAAGCAAGCATCCAAGGATGAAGAAGACTCGTTTCTAGGCGAGAGCTTATTAGTTGGTTATCAAGAAGTAATTGGGGTATTATATGTGTATATTTGGATAAATATTTGAGCATGTATTCGAATAGGTTGTGTAATCCCTAATCGATGAGTTGTATGGGCTATTATGCCTTATGATTATTGAGCGAAGATATGATTCCGGGATTGCCGGAAATTTATATTGCGTACTCTGATAATTGTATAAATGTAATTTATCTTCGCATAGTAATTATATTCGGAGTGTGAATGTGAGACCGTGTTTTAAATGATTTCGAAATGTATTTGGGAAAACCCCGTCTGGTTGATGGGTTATAAATGTTGTTTTGTCTTATTGGTCTCTATTTCACGTTAATCGTGAAATCCGGATATTAATTACGGCAGGGGGTTACATCGGCCACAACCACTTTGACCTACGTCTAGTCCTTAGAGCGTCTCTGAGAGTTTTACTATATTCTCTAAGATTCAATGGGTTCTTGACACCTCAGTACACAGCAAAATTCCTTCACCTAGACACCCGCTTCCCCTTACACATTGTAATTAAATCCCCAACTCAAGGTTCCACAACCTTAAGTTGTCTCAATAACAAATGTTGAGTTTGTAATGAAAAACTCTCTTACAAAACAATTATATAATCACAGAAGTACAATGAATGAGTATAAAAAACATAGCACTAAGAATATGTTGATCAATGTATGTTCGTGTATTCTCAATTGTTGTTGTTGTACTCTGTTCTTTAAATGCTCCATATATATAGATGATTTGTAGTGTCCGTTGGAAGCATTTCAAATATGTCCGTTGTAGTGTAGTAGCTCAACCTAGGTCGTTCTTGTGAGGAGATTAATTTCAAAGTTTATAAGTAGTATAGTGATAAAAAAAACCTTAAAGTTGTGAGAAATCATTTTGAGAATTTGATTTTTAAACTAATGAAGCAATCTAAGCTAAAGCAATATTTTTGTATTTTTCAGTTTTTAAAACAAAGAAGCAAAAGGAATTGAAATTAACACTTATAACAAGATAAATTCAATTAACTAATATAGTGATGAAATGGGATTCCCTTGAATTGAGGTTTAAGTCTTCCTTGCTTGATAATAATATGAATTCCATAATGAGTCAAGAGAATTGAACTAAGATACCACTAGCTCTATACTTGCAATAATCATTTAATTCATTCTACCGAAGCATCCATTCTCATACTTTTATTCAGTCAGCTCCTCTCCAATTCTTAATTCAATCTGGTCCACTCTCTCCCTGATTCATTCTTCAATTTCGGTCTAGCTTGGTTCATCTCCTTCTCTTTAATTTCAACCACCACCTCCTTTCCTCTTCAATTGTCTTTAGGTTAAAATGAGTTAAAGGTATGTTTGGATAAGAGATACAAATCTGTTTTGGCATTGACACAAAATTGCAACCACCAAACAAAGCCCTTACTTATTTAACCTCCTCTTAGAAAAAATGTGAAAGTAAATTATGCACTTGTGATGTTCCACTTTTGCCGTTCATTAAGCTCCAAAATAATATCTTTGATCTTGACCACTCAGGTTGTGCCACATCATCGCCTACAGAATTATATTCACAAAGGTAATATATTTTGTTAACAATTAAAGAATAATGGGAATAACAAATATTAATTAAAAATATAACAATTTCACCACTATAATTCCCAAATTATTCTTTCACTAAAATCTTACTTTAACACTTGATTATGCCCAATATATTCAATTAAGTCCCACAAAAGCCTAAGATTAATTTATAAAAATATATAAATATTGAGCTCTATCCCAAAGGTAAGCTTCTTCTCCTGCTTCGAGTGGCTTCCCTTATGTTTCGATTGCCTTCCCATTATTCAGTAGGCCATTGTTTGAAACCCGAGACTGAGCTTCTTTTCCTCTTTTGGCCAAATCTGTGAAACCCGAGATGCGATGGCGTGTGACGGAGTTCTCGGTTGTAGTTCAGGGGTGGCTGGCCGGTGTTTGAAATATGGAAAGTGAGTCCATTTTCTTCCTGTAGATGATACAATCGAAGGGGTAACTGAGAATCTGTTTGATGCATATTTAAAATATGAGTTACTATGTCTTTTTTGTTTACAATTATGGAATTTATATTGGATACCACATTGATAGTTTTACTCATCCACATCATTTTGTTGGATTAGACTGCTAAAATGGGAGTATTTCATTGTTTTTCTGGTTAACTTTCTTTACTTTTTGGTAACAACTCGCGTTTTAATCTGATGAATAAGTTAATTTGAAATGCATGTCATTTACAATCTACCTCATTCAGTTGTTGAATTTCAAAAGAGTATCTTGTTCTCTGGACAGTGACCATTTGATCTCTCGAGCATTATTTAGGACTAACACCACATACCCAAAACAAAAGAAAATATAAAATAAAATTCAGACTTGCAAGAAAGAAAATTAAATCATCCCAAGAATAGCATTGGAATTCACTTCGCTTTATAAGTAATGGATTGTTGATGCTATAGGAGGATCAATGTGGCATGTATAAGGCATGGATTTATTCACTTGTGCGATTGAAATGTATATTTATCCCTTTTGTTGTTAGATTGCATCTAGTTCTTACTATAGAGAGAGAGGCAAGCATGTTTGTTCTGGAAACATCTTGGTGCTCTCTATGTGTTTTATTGGTGCTGGGGGTATTTGTCCACTTTGCATTGGTTTGTTTAAGATCTTTTATTTCATTTGCTATATGTCAGTGGGGATTGTGTCTAAATCTTCTGTTCATTTTTTTCAGAAATTTATTGATTTTGTACCTGGTTCCTTTGTTTCACCTGAAAGTGACATTGGCCATATAAAACAATTGAAAGGTCCGTTCTCTTTAAGCAATAAATTAAGTTTAAATTATATACATCCTTTCCATGTAGAGGCTTTAGTGGCTCTTTTATGGTAGCCGTACTATTGCTATTTCTTGTGGTTTGATTGTTGTGCTTGTTTAAAGTGATTAAAATTTTTTTATGAAGTTTTGCTTTGAAAGCTTGGATGCCTCCAAATTGGGATTAGCTTATTATTCGAGTCACCTATCCCGCTTCTTATGATAACTGTCTTTTAATTAACCTTGTTTTTCCACTTTGCAAGTTTCTTGAAATTTCAAATTCGTTTCTGTCTCATATCTGCAATTTCATGAGGTTTTCTTATCTCTTATTTGTTTCCTAGTTTCATCCTTTTGTTTTGCTTTTTATTAAGATGAAGAAGAAGCCAATTCCTCTCTTATTATATATATCATACAGTTGCTGATTGGGATGAGACTGATCATTGAACTTGGAACTATTTCATACTTTTACAGCTAGTGATAATCAAGCTCTTCTTCTTTGCTCTCTGTGTTGTCCAAATTATGTATTTACTTATACTTGAGTTTCTTTATATTTTTCTTTTGCTTGCTAGTCTCTATTACATATACACTAATTGCATCATAGAATCTGTACAAAATAATTTTTTATGTAGTGCCTAACTTGAGTAATCATTGGCAAACATATTGCAACAAGAAGAAGTTCTTTGACTTCTCTCCCAGGTGTGTTGGTAGCCTTACAAATCCTATTTGTTGTGCTTTTAAAGCTTGTTTACTCTCTTCTGTTTGGCTTCGGATTCTCCTCTTCCCCATGGGGCTTGTTTTTTTATTGCATTTTCTTCTGTAGTCAACTATAGCTTTGAATTTTGATGCATTAAACTTCACCTAATGTTATGAGTGTATTTTGGATTTTGTGTTTCCAACTAGTTCATTCCTCTCTACTTTGATAAAAAGTCAACTATTAGTCTTCAATAGTTAGGTGAATATTTTATCTATGATATCCATCCAATTGGTTGGCTGGCAAGTGTTTCATTGAAAGTGATCTTTTCGAAATATTAGTTACCAAATCTTTTAACTCTACTCTAGCTTTGACTTGTAAAGCATTAAACTTGAGTCTGATGTTTTTCATATGTTTTTGATTCAGTTTTCATGATTAGCTAATTCCTCTCTACTCTCTGAATTTGTAGTTTTCTCTTCATCTCCAATTTGAAAGATATGAATTTGTTGCTAATGGCTTCTTTTGAGATTTTTATGCTTCCAATTCATTTAGGCATTTAGGAATGGTGTTTGGTTGTTTGTGATTGTGATAGTGTTTCTAAATAAAAACAGGCTTTGAACTCTTTTTTTTTGTAAACATTTATTAGGATTTTCAACTCTGACGTATTAAACTTGACTATAATCTTATGTATATTTTTTATCTACTTTTGGTGGTTAATTTACTCCCCTTTACTGTCTTCATCTCCATCAATATTGTGTATTAATGTTATTATGAATGTGTTTCTCTGGCAGTGAGTGATTTGTGTTTTTAGCCATACAATTGCTATTTCTTGAGGTTCGAATGTTGTGCTTGTTTAAAGTGATTAACTTTTTGTTTAAGAAGTTATGCTTCTAAAGCTTGCATGCATCCAAAGAGGGAGGGATTTTTGTTTACTCTCTTCTTTTTGGCCGCGGGTGCTCCTCTTCCCTATGGGGCTTATTTTTTTGCATTTTCATGTGTAGTCAACTATATCAACTAATATATTGATATGTGTGAGTTTAGAGCTTTATCCATGAAGAAACTTGGATATTAATCATCATATATATGAGATATAGCTAGAGATTACCTGTAAGTGATAATAGATGAAGGGAAGGTGTCCTAAACTGAGGTGAAATAGCCCTTTGAAGTTGCTTATTTGATTCTTAACTTGTTGAATATGCATCAGATGTAGCCATTTGTACATGTAAAGTAAACACAAATCAAGGTACTTGTGTACACATAACAAATCATGCTCCTTATGGTTCTGTTATTTGCATGTTAAATATTCTCATAGTAATTTAAACCATAAAGTCTTCAGCAGAGAAGCTATTGAAGTAACTATGTGACAATAAATAGTAGTGATCTTTGATCTTGTTGTAACAATGAACAGTAGTGATTTTTTATCTTGTTGACAATACTTTTCGTGAAACGTGCTTTTGCCAAAATCAGATAGCAGAGCAATAAGATCAAAAAACCTAAAAAACTAAGAGATTTGAATGAATTAATTCATGGGGTTGATGTTGTTTTATTCCAACTTCAAATGCTTCTCGTCAGAATGTAAATGGGTGAAGTGCAAATGTCAGCTCTGTCTGTCATAGGTGATTTGCATGAATTAATTGATGGGGTTGATGTTATTTCTTTTAATGTTGTACTTTCTGTTTTTGGATTGTGTTTGTTTATAATAATTACTCTTTTGCTTGTGTTATATTTGAAAGTTTGAGTATTTGTTGTTTTCGGACTCTATTGTGAGTCGCTAGCTCCTCTTATTTTATTAATTTTTTTGTTTAAAACATAAACTGTGTATTACTATGCAGAAAATACTCGAAGTTTGAGTGATTTGCATGAATTAAATTTTTCTCATAGATTGTATAGTTTTGCGAAAAAAAATATGGAATTAAAATTAAAGTAAGATGTAATTGAAGTTTGAAGCTCATTTGCTTTAGTCTTGCAACTGTGTTGTTTTAATGGAGAACCAAAGCCCCCTACAAAAAAAAAACACCAAAATAAATTAGCTTTTAACGTAGGAGACAAAGACTATTTAAATACTTTGATGAGAATCTCTTACAACTCAATGTGAAATTTTTCATTCCATAGAATCTATGTTTTCAATATTCACAAAATATGATGCCAAAGTGACTTCTTATTATTGCTTTGAAATGAACACAATTCTGACGAATATGTCTTGTTGTCATATCACTAGTTGATCTTATTCACATGATTATTTGATTTGGTCTTATTGTCACTTATTCCAGTTCTTAATTTTCTTTTCATTCAGACGTGATGGAAGTGAACCCCTTCAATGGTGTTGTTGCATTGGCTCATTCAGGCGGTATGGTCACAATGTGGAAGCCTACTTGCTTAGCTCCTCTTATCAAGATGTTGTGTCATCATGGTCCTGTCTCAGCTCTAGCATTTCACTCAAATGGTGACTTAATGGCCACAGTTAGAAAAGACAAAAAAATAAAGCTACTTGGGAAAAATGCGTTTTTTCAAACACTTTATGTCTATACCAACACGTTGGATTTTAGTCAAAGGACTACTTGCATGTGCTACTGGATCTTCTATACAGGTTCTGGGTGATCTTTCTGGTTTACAGAATTATTCCAGATATATGACTCATTCCATGGTTAAAGGTTACCAAATATCAAAGTCAATGTTTCAACTATATGAAGATGATCTTATTTAAGTGGAGGAGAACCAATTAGGATGCTAACTTGAATTGTACATTCCATTACTATATAGCTTTGATGTAATACACTATGACTTGTATTGACTTATGATTGTATAGATAGCACGTTAGGGGTTTGTAATGTTCATGTGCACACTAATTATAAATGTGCTAACTTGTTTGTAATGATCAAGTGTAGTCACATTATACGGATGATACGTTCTTGGGTTTGAGCAACTTTAGACATGTACGTTATTCATTCAGAATATTTATGAATTACAAAGTTATTTTCAGTAATTAACAGTAGTACTGCAAAAATCCAACATTTGATGCTCTTGCTTGCACAATGCTACAGCCTCCATTGACAACTCCCATTGCCTTTATTGACACATTAATGAGGCTCCATTGACAAGTCATATGACATCCATTGACAACTCTTCATAACAGTATAAATGTATTAACAACTCAATCAGGGTATATTGACAACTCAGGGGGCCTTCATTGACCACTCGTGGTGCCTCTATTGACAAGTCAAGGAGCTTATACTGACAAGTTATTGGGCCTTCATTGACAACTTCATAACAACATAACTATATTAACAACTCAATCAGCATATATCGACAACTCAAGGGGCCTCCATTGACAACTTGTGGTGCCTCCATTGACAAGTCAAGGACTATACACTGACAAGTCATTAGGCCTTCGTTGATAACTTCATAACAGCATAACTATGTTAACAACTCAATCAGCCTATATCGACAACCCAAGGAGCCTCCACTGACAACCCAAGGGGCCTCCACTAACAACCCAAGGGGCCTACAATGCCAACTTGACGTCCATTCGTTGACAACAAAATTTACATCAGCTTGAAACATTCAAAACATAACAGTGGTTTACACAAATGTCAACATAACTGCATAAATATGTTAACAACTCCATGAGCATACACTGACAACTCCATGGGCCTACAATGACAACTTGACATCCATTCGTTGACAACAAAATTTACATCAGCTTGAAACATTCAAAACATGACAGTGGTTTACACAAATGTCAACATAACTGCATAAATATATATTAACAACTCCATGACCATACATTGATAACTCCATGGGCCTACAATGACAATTGACGTCCATTTGTTGACAACAAAACTTACATCAGCTTGAAACATTCAAAACATAACAGTGGTTTACACAAATGTCAACATAACTGCATAAATATGTTAACAACTCCATGAGCATACACTGACAACTCCATGGGCCTACAATGACAACTTGACATCCATTCGTTGACAACAAAATTTACACCAGCTTGAAACATTCAAAATATGACAGTGGTTTACACAAATATCAACATAACTGTATAAATATATATTAACAACTCCATGGGCATACACTGACAACTCTATGGGCCTACAATGACAACTCTACATCTATTCGTTGACAACAAAATTTACATCAGCTTCAAACATTCAAAACATTACAGTGGTTTACACAAATGTCAACATAACTACATAAATATATATATATTAACAACTCAATGGGCATACACTGACAACTCCATGGGTCTACAATGACAACTAGACGTCCATTCGTTGACAACAAAATTTACATCAGCTTCAAACATTCAAAACATGTCAATGGTTTACACAAATATCAACATAACTGCATAAATATATATTAACAACTCTATGGACCTATAATGACAACTTGACGTCCATTTCTTGACAACATAATTTACATTAGCTTCAAACTTGCAAAACATGAAAGTGGGTTACACAAATGTCAACATAACTGCATATATATATATATATATATATATATATATATGAAACTGAGATTCAATCCTTTTTCGTTTTGGCCTTCCAGGGGGCCTTTTAGTAAGTGGTGGTCACAATAAAGTTGGAGTCATCAGTTGTGTCACTGTAAGGGCTTCAGCACATAGGCAATCATGCATTGCTATAGGCCTCATGGTTGCATATATTTTTTCTTGGGTATAAAGTTTATAGCATTCATCGACGTACGAGTAGACACTACGATGAACTAACTTGATTGCTACACATGCATTTGGACAAGGGATTCTGCTCATCTGCCATGTCAGGCAAGTGCATGTGTGCCCTATGAGGTCAACACTCAGATGGATGACTCTGCTGTCACACACTGTTGCAACTGAAATCATATCATCACCATAATATTCACATTCCATATTTTCTACGTGTAATATCCCAATTTAGGATTAAGGGCTAATGGCATTAAGATTGATTATAAAATTGTGTAATTAAATATTTTGGAAGTAATATGATGTAAATTTGAGATGAATGTGTGTGGTATTTGAGATCAATGGTTGAAATTCATTATTGATGGGTCGGAATCCTATACATTGTGTCTATGTGAGCTCATAGTGGAAGTGGATGAGATGGTGACATGTGGCATAGTGGAGGCCTTTGGATGAGGCACTAGAGGACAAAATAATACTTTTCCTCTCTTTTCTCTCTCTCTTGATCAGTAGAGTGTGTGTGTACATGGGAAGGAAAGTCTCATTTCATCATCATCCCTTCCATCTCACCATTTTCTCTCTCTTCTTCCCCCATTTTTCTGGCACACAAGCTTGGGAAAGAGAAAAGGAAAGCTTGATCTTTGAGTAGGTAAATGATCTCTATTGCTCAAACTCCCTTCATTAAAGTTGATCCTTGAGTTAAGAGCAACATTTCTATGGTTGTAGTTTGTCCATTGGTTGTGGTTTGTGGCCACTCGAAATTTTGGAGAGTGGTGAATCAAGAACTCCTTTTGAGAAAGTTGATAAGGTGAGTGAGACCTATCTATCTATCTATGTTTTATGCCAAATGGATTAACTTGGAATTTCTGGAATTTTGGACCCATTTTCGAAAATGAGGGCCATTGAGAGGTTGGTATATGTTTGGTATGGAAATTGTATGTTGTAATGCATTTTGGATAGATAAATTTGATTGGGTTTAAAATTGTTAAGTTTGGAGATTTTGGAAGTTAGTGTTTAATGTTACCCAAAACCAAAGCATGATAATGGAATAGGATTTTGGTGATTTTGACATTTCCATTGGATTCCTTGAGTGATATTGTGTGGGAATAAGCTTGGTTATTGATTTTGGATTCATTTGGATCACTTGGGAAAAGTTGGAAATCTATCTTGTTTAAGCTTTGTTTTGCACAGTCTGTTTGCACGAGCGTTTTGAGTGACCAAATGGTATTGTAAAATTATGAAAATTTCCAGTCTTAAAGCTCACATCCCAAGCTTCAAAATGGACATATAGTTTTTGTCATTTTGTTTAGTATTCTGTGAGTTATGGTTGTCCAAAGTTTGGGATTGAAACAGAATTCTGTTTTGGAGTAGTGTTTACGTTTTGGTGATTCTGTATTTGTGTAGTGATTTCCAGTGATGGGCTATATTTTTCCTTGAAAGAGGACTCATATACCTTTCATTTGGCTTTGGAATCACTCCGTTTCGATTTTTCTAGAATTAGTTATGGTTTTTCGAAGTTCAGCCCAGAGTCAGGAAATTTCTGGGCCGCGGCCCATGAGTGGCTGGCCGCGGCCCAAACCTTTCTGGCCTGATTCGGGCCGCGGCCCATGAGTGGCAGGCCGCAGCCCATGACCTTCTGACCAATATTTGGGCTGCAGCCTAAGGAAGGGCGGGCCGCAGCCCACCCCTGTGTTCCAGCACTTAGTGTTTTCAAAAAGTGACCTTCAACCTATTGTTTCCCAACCTTTTAGGGCTTTCATTAGAGACATTTGTGGCCTCTTAAGAGTCCTAAATGATAACCAACTTAGTGTATTATGGGATTAAGTAATTGGAAAAGAGATTGATCAATTGTCCCTAATTTGGTATAGGATTTGATATCTGCCGAACGCGTGAGCCCACTGTGCCAAAGATTGTCAGGAAAGATACAAGTAGCGACTCCTCTCTTATCTTTGTGTAAATGTATTGTATGTTTGCTTGTCATTCATTGTGTGGATGCTGCTGCTACTGCTTTGTGATACCCTGTGCATTGAGATACCTTGTGGAGTTTTGTGATACATTGTGCTTTGAGATGCTTTGTGATGCCTTGTGCTTCGTGTTGCTGCTACATAGTGTTCACCGCGAAAGCGGGCGTTGTGCATAGTGAATACAACGAAAGCTGGCATAGTGTTCACCACGAAAGTGGGCGTAGTGCATTGTGATTACAGCCGTGAGTGCTGTCGTATGTGGAGCGAGCCAGAGATCATTGTGAAGCTGCTGAACATGATGAACATACATGCTTTATGTTTATATATTGTATGAGTGACTTGTTGCTACTGGGATTCTTTAGAGTCTCACTCTTTCCATATGACTAACCTTTTCAGACAGGGCGAGTGGCTCGAAAGGGAAGCGACCAACCAGGAGTGGTTAGGGCTTAGGGACATTTTATATTTAGATGTTGGTTATCCTTGTTTTGGTTTTGGGATTACTAAGTGTATATGAGATGTAAATGAATATTTTGGATATGTAATCCCCATCTTGGGAACTCACAACCCATGTTATATATGTAGATGAACCCGGGGTTTGCCGGGATTTTAGTTTCCGCACTCTGATATTTCTTATGTAATTTGATTTCTCAAGTAGTTATATCCGCATGTGAATGTGAGACCCGGAATTAATACGTTTTGAATTGATTTTGAAATACCTCATCCCGAGTTGAGGGATTATAAATTGTTGATTTGATTTTATTGGTCTCTATTTCACTTAAATTTTGAAATCCGGATGTAATTACCGTGAGGGGGTTACACTATGCCCTTGACTTGTTCCATCAACTTAGACTTTATATTTGGCCCAATCCCATCCCTCTAATTTCTCATCGCTGCTTTGCACGCAACCATCTTCTTGGCTAATTGTTCTCTATGCTCATGAATGAAAACATCAACATTGTGCTTCCTCTCTTTCAATACATAAGCGTTAAATGACTCTGCAATATTCGATGTTAATTTATCCCATCTTTTGTGAGGAAACTTGCTTTGAGCCCATCTTTTAACGTCTCCTTCAGCCTCAACCCACATACCTAACTCCAGAGAAAACAATTTCATCCTACCTAATGCAACATTATATTCATATTCATGTTGTGCATATGCAATAGCATCAAGTATTTTAAGTGCATCTTCTTTGCAGTTCGAAGAAGTCCTATCCTTTACTCTTTTAAGCTTTACAAACTGTGCACTAAAGTTTTCCTTCACATGTCGGTAACAAAATGTGTGTCTCTGAGATCCAAATATATAATAAACCCGGCAAGATTCTTATCTGACACTATTATAATCTCCCTTGTTCCAATGATATCCTTCATAATCTTAAGAAACCAACTCTAATCATCATGTGTTTCTCCACTGACTATGCCATATGCCAAGGGAAACAATTGATCATCAACATCATACGCATTAGCTGAAACCAATGTGCCCTTGTAAGGACCATTGAGGTGACATCCATCTATATACAGTATGCATCGAAACCCTTGTAAGAAGCCTTTAATCTAGCATCCATAAGCAATGAATAGCCTCTCAAATTTGTCACCCTCAGAGAATTCACACCAGGCTATCGTGTCTAGATCGGTCTTTATAAGCCTATCACATATCCAAGGAAAAGTTATGTATGAATCTTCGACGCGGCCATGTATTTCCATCAATGCTCTTTCTTTTCCCCCATACGCTTGACTATAATTTAGACGCACCCCATAATCTCTATACATATCTCTCATAACCTCATTTGCATTCTTGTCTATGTTACACCTTAAAGTGTTTGTGATTACTGATGAGGTTAATTTGGATCTCTTCAAGTGAGGTACAAGTAGACTGTGTGTCATGTTTGTGGTAACATTTGAATGTCCTTATAGCAAGGAATTTAGTATCTTGTCATTCACCCATTGAATATGCTCCCAAGTACCATGGTCATCTATCAACCATGCATTTGACGATGATCTTTTCCTTGTTGTTTTTGACATATTTATATGCAAACTTGTGGGCAATGCCATACTTGTATAATATTTGTCGAAGGTCATCCGCATGGACAAAAACTTGTCCCTCCCTGATTATAAGATCCTTCCACTTTGTAGAGTTCATTTTGGGTGTTCCTATTGGCACTATTTGGACAACGCATTGCAATGAAGGTGAATCTTCAATAGACATAGTGGCTGATCCTCCATCCTAACCTTCTGACAAGTTATCAAACCTGCACCACATTGCAAAGTAAAAGATGTTACTAATGACAAGCTCATTTGCATTTGTTTACAAGCTTTTTTTATAATGATTTTAAACTTACACATATGCTCATCACTTCGATCATCCCTTATTGCTATTGTATTATCATCTTCATTTTGTCCTTCATCTATATAGACATGCCCACTTTCTCCACATAACTGATTAAATGTTCAATTGCATCATCATCTAGTATGTCCACAAATGTTGTTTTATCACACGGCAATGTGAACTTCATAATAAATCCGCCGCTCTCTTTTCCCACAATGGAAGATATCATTATTTTAAACTCTTCTAAACTTATTCCTTCCTTAATGGTTCTAGATCTGATGGTTCCACCAACATATGTTAAATCACCATCTCTACTGACTTCAAACCTTCCCCTTATATGAAGGAAACATAGTAGATTCTTGCTAGACATCGTAGCCATCTCTACTGTCTACTGCACAAAAAAGTTATCATTAATAATGTCAGCAGCCTTATTAACAAATGCCACAACCCCTATTAACAACACTTTCTTACTACAAAATCAGGATCGCCAACCATACATATTTCACACCTTGTTCATTAAATCCCACTTATAATGACTGAAAACGACACAAAATACCAAAAACCATAGCAAACTTTTCAGCCCCATTCCAAACACCATTACACCACAAGGAAGGAACATTTAAATATGACCTCTAGTTGTTATTAACAAGTTATGGAGCCTCAATTGACAACTATCGCTGCTGCCATTAACAACTCTTTTTTCCCTAAGCAAATAAACCAAGTTATGTAGCCCCTAACCTTTGACCCTTATCTTCATTCCTTACCTCTTATATTGTAGAAACACACCATCATGAACTAGAAAACAGAGCATAATGACAAAAAAAATAGAGCATACAAAATCATACCAAAACACATTAAAACCTTAGCCAAAACATATCTATTGCATTTACAAGACTTTGCTTTATAGCTTGCAAGCATATAGAGGACAATGCCCACAAAAATCATAACCAAAACAAATATCAATAAAAAAACCTTTAGTTGTCACAAAAAACATTTAAATATAACCTCTAGTTGTCATTAACAACTTAAGGCGCCTCCATTGACAACTATCATTGCTTCCATTAACAGCTTTTTTTTCCTACGCAAATCATGTCATGTACCCCCAAACCTTTGACTCACATCTTCATTTCTTACCTCTTATATTGCAGAAACATAGCACTATACACCAGAAAACAGAGCATAATAACACCAAAAACATAGCATACAAAACCATACCCAAACACAATGCAAACTTTGTCAAACCATATCCATTGCATTTAATAGATCTTCCCTTATAATTTTCAAGCATACAGAGGACAATACCCATCAAAAGTAGATAACTTTTTCCATTTTCATGATCAAAACGAACATGACTCAACAAAACCTACAGCTATGTTTACCAACTCAACAGAATATGTGAATCACATGCAATAATCAAGACAAGACAGTGGATGGCATGAATTCCCTACCTTAATCTTCAACCATGGCTGCTGATCTCCACTTAGTTTTTCCCACCATCTCTAGATTTCTTCCGGAAGTAATGTGTGTGATTCACAGCATTTAATCATATATTTTACTGTTTGTTTGACAGGGGTAATTGAGACTTTTTTCAAATGGAATTTATTACAAAATGGTCCCTTGGGACTTGAGAGTAATTTCAGATTTTTCCGGGACCATTTGTTCGTATTTTAACTTCCCTGGGACCCCTATGTAATTCTTCCAATAAAAATCTTATATGAATAATCAATCTTAAATAAAAAAAAATATGAGCACTGAATCTTAAAAATAAATCTCATGACTCCCCATATATGTGGTCACTATCACATTATCCATAACCTCACTAACTATAGCAATTCCCTAAATATAAAAATTTATTAAATTTTTCTAAATATCAAAAAAAAAAAAAAATCTTATACAAGATATTTGGTCTAATAGAAAGTATGAATACTGAATCTCAAATAAATCTCATGACTCCCCTTATATGTGGTCCCTATCGCACTATCCATAGCCTCCCTAGCTGTAGCGGTTCTCCTAAATATAAAAAAAATATTTTAGGTAAAATGTAGCAAAAATAAACACAGATCACAATATTTTATTCAAAATGAATATATCAAAAATAAAATTAGAAATTAAAATATATTAAATGCGATATAATTCCATTGTATAAAAATAATATGTATCAAAATAAATATATCAAACGTAATCCTTAAAATAAATTTAAAATGTATTTGATTAGATATTTCAAAAATAAATAGAAATATGGGCGATATAGTTTCTAACTACTTCCTAATTGTTTTTTGATATGTTAATCTAATAAAAAATATATTTAATTTGCAGTTAGGATTGTTGCATCGCACTATATATTTTATAAAAATATTACTTTTTTATCCTTTAGATTAGATTTAGCAGAAAAATATGTAAAATAAATTAAACATATATAAAATATCTCTATACTTAATCCAATATAATTCAAAATCTATATACAGTAGTGCATCTATAGATTTATTTATTTTTTTGGTGCCGAAATATCTGTAGATTTAATTTGCTCTTACCTAAAGAAAATAGATTTAGTGTTCTTTTGAGATATCTTATTTTTTATTTATAAGTATTTATAAATCATGATTTACGATATACGAGATAAGTATATGAGAGAAGTTTTATTTTGACTTACGTAATAAAGACTTATTACCTAAAAATAAATAACTTCAAGCACACTTTTACTTTAGTCAGCCCGGCCAGTCCCCCTGTCGCTCCGTTAACATCAGTCTCGGCGGTCTCTCTATCTCTCACTCTCACACTCACTCGCGGTCGGCTTCCTCGATCACGTCTCAGTCTCTACTTCATCCCTCCGCGACTCAATGGAGCGGACAATAATGGAGAACGGCACACCAGATCTACCCCAAGACATCATCACAAGTATTCTTGAATGACTTCCGGTAAAATCCCTAATCCGATTTCAATGTGTTTGTAAAGATTGGAAGAATCTGTTCAGAACCCCATCCTTCATTGCAGAACACCTCCACCATTCCACTCTGCAAAACCCTTTACTTATTTGTGGTAATGTTATCTCTGATGGTAATCCTTGGCACTTGCGTTTGCTCAATCGTGAGATGCAAGTTTTTGAATTTCAAAACACACATATTATTGATCCGTTAATGCCGGAGTGGATCTATTCCAGTAATGGCTTGCTCTGTATGGACCTCCGCGGTAAATCTCAAGATTCCCTTTGGTCGTGGAATCCAACTATTAGAGTGGCTAGGCAAGTGCCAAAATCTCTTAACTATTATGAGTATGAGTGTTTTTCTGTAGGATTCGGGTTCAACCCCAATCGTAAATGATTACAAGATTGTTAAACTTTTTTTCTCTGGATGTTCCGTCTTCCAAGGGGAAGTTTATTCGTTAAAGAAGGGGGTTTGGAGAAAAGTTGAAGTCGGGAACTTAGAGGGTGTCCATAGTTTTAAGTGCAGGGCTTTCCCTTGTAATGGAGCTATCTTTTGGATTGGACATAAGGAAGATGTGGAGGGGCACAAAAAAAGTTGGCCTGATTTGATAATTTCATTTGATATAGCAACGGAAGTGTTCACATTGATACCATTTCCTCCTATGGCTCCTGCCTATGGATGTTACAATACGCTTGCTAGCTATGAGAACAAACTAGCTATATTTTTTGGCACTCAGGTTGAAAATTCTGAATATGTGATTGATTTGTGGGTGTTGGAGGAGTGTGCAGATACATCCCGAGAGAGATGGAGTTGGGCTAAAATATATACAAGCAGACCGAATCCATACCACTTTATCATTTGGCCTAGGATTATTTGGAGAAATGAAATTGTTTGCTTAGTGTTAGGTGAAGCGAAGAATTATTATAAAGGAAAAGGAAAAGTTGTTCTGCGCAATCTCACTACGGATGAATTCGACTTTTTTGATATCCCAATATGTCGCTATAGTCTTGGCATTTTGGATTATGTGGAAAGCCTTGTGCTACTTGACAACTTCCATAATTAAAAAATGCTAATATTTGTTACCAAATGTTTCGTGTCATATTTGATCTTTTTATAATTTCTAGTTGCTTAGTTTTATATAATTTAGTTACAAGTTTGTGGATTATTTTGGACAAGCCAATCTGCCACTGGTTTTATATATATTGAAGGGTGTTGAACCACTCTTACATTAAGTGTTTACTCTATATAAGTAAATTCGGTTTTTTTTTTTTTCTTTTTTCGGAAATGAAACCACTCACTTTAGTCCATATCATTGACCTCATGTTGAGTTGGATTGGATGTTGGTATGTGTTTGTATATACTTTTTCTGTTGTTCTAAGTCATCTTTGTATCAAAAACTCCATTTCCAGGGACAGTGCATGGAAGGAAGGCCAACATCTGAATTCTGGGGCCTTCTTAGAAAAATTTTATGATTTACATCTTCATCAACATCATCATCTTGTTGTATAATTAATCCTAAATATGTAAATTTTGCCATTTGTCAAATGACTTGTTCTCCCAATTTAACCTCCACATCATTTCTCACTTGTCTCTTATCAAACTTATAGTACATATATTCTGTTTTGTTCCTACTTAGATGAAAACCCTTGAACTCCAAAGTCCTTTTCCATTTCTTAAGTTTAGAATTAATCTCCTCCGTTAATTCATTCAAGCAACATAAAGTTTTTTTCTTGAAAAGATGAAGGAAGAGTTCCAGAACAGTGAATTATCCAAATTTCCTACTTTTATTTTCCTTTTTTTTTTGTTGGGTTTAATGTTCATAACCTAGCTCCTAGGGAAGCTGTTTTAAATGCACCATAGGTCTGGCTTATAATTATCCACTTTGTCTACTGCTACTAGAAGAAAGAGAGGGAAAAACCAAGTGAAACAGCCTTATCCAGCAAATTACAAGTGGAGTGGCTTCAAAGACAGACATGTCAATATTATTTAGCATCCACTTCCAATGTTGCCACTAAAATAGCAATCTTTTAAATGCTCTTCATCCTTCAGCAGAGAAAATATATCCTCCTGCATTTTCAAGTCTTTTGAAGCAAAAAGTTTCTCAAACAGATATTTTTCAGCAATTTTTTCGTTTATTTATTATGCATACGTGGGATTTTTGTATCAGACTTGGTTTAATGAATGGAGTTTTCCATTTATATTATTCACAGTATGCATTTATATATGCTCTTCTTCTTTACAAATCACAAGCACTATTTTTGGATAAGTTTAATTAAATGCAGCACAGTACGTGTTAATTCAGTTGATCTTGTAAGGATTTGTTTGACTAAATAATTATTAATTAAAAATAATGGCATCCTGGCGAAATGAGTCCAGCGACCTAGTTAGATGCCAATAATTATGAGACGCATTTAGCCAATATACTTTTTTTTTTTTTTTTCCAATTTTTTTAGTAAAGGGATCAGACTGAAAAATGCATGTTAAAGGTGCATTATCAAATGTAATTATAGAAACGTGGGGCCTGAGAGCATGTTATACCAAAGAAGTTCCTCATATCTCTTATGTATAACTTTCAGCTTCGGGTGTTAAAGATTAGTAAGGATGGATATAACCAAAATAAATATAGCTTTCACTTTGGAATGCCTAACTTAACACAAAATTCTACAGCTGAAAGTACCAAACATTACTATTACTATTGGTACGTGAAAAATGAAATCACCATGTATACGACCAAACCAGTCACTCAAGAGATAGAAACTGGGGGAAATGGGCAAGCGCCTGTTTGGTTCGTCGAAAATCAGAGGAGAGAAATAGAAATTTCAATTTTCATGCCGGTGATGCTAGTTTGGTTCACTTTTTCTGTTGGAAAATATCTTCCAGCCTGAACCCATTTTCATCTATATAGATGAAAATCGGTTCCCACCAACAAACTAAGGAAAATGAGATCTTCCACTGAAAAATCTTGTGAAATTATCGAATTGCCCCAACGTGGGTTTCGACAGTGGTGGTATGACTTGTTTGGCCTGTTATTCTCAGCAGTGAGAGTGAGATGATGGTCTGTTCTCTCATCTCCCTCGTTCTTAGCTCTTTCTCTATTCCCAGTTGGCTAAATCGATGCTGAAGGTGGTGATATAAGGACGATGGCGGTGAGGAAGCTCTTTATTTTGGTTACTTCGGCAATTTGCAATTTGAGGGTGGAGATTTTGGGGTGGGGATGAGCAGAGGCGGTGCGATTATGGAGGGGGGAGTTATTAATTTATAATATTAATGGAAAAGCATAACAACAACAACAACAATAGAGTGAATTCAAGTGAGATTTTTTACCTAAAGGTCTAAGTGAGATTTGATTACTAATGATGATGATGATTATTATTATTATTGTTATTATTATTGATTTATTAAATTTATGTAGGACAGGAATTATCTTTTTCATTTATAATAATAATAATTAAATAGCAATTAATACTTATTTTGATACATTTCATTAATAAATATAATGATAAATCAAGGATAAAATTGTCATAAAGCTCATTTTCATTATACCAAACATAAATTTTCTCACTATTGCAGGGGACACTTTTAACAACCGTTTTTATACCCTTTAGACAACTGTTTTCAGAGGGACGTATAAGTGAGTGTCCTTGAAAGTTCAAAAAACGACAACTATTATTAAATAGTCGTTGTATCTTTTTTAAAAAAAATTAGAGATACAACGACTGTTCTATGAAAAACAGTCGTTGTATCTCTATTGTATGTTTTTTTTTTTAAATTCACGTTTTACATGATACAACCACCAATATAATGTTATTGGAAAAGCACCAACGTAACCTAGAAATGCCTATAATTCCATGAAATTCCTATAAATTCATGTTTTACAGGATACAACCACCAATATAATGCCATTGAAAAAGCACCAACGTAACCCAGAAATGCCTATGTTTCCATGAAATTCCTATATATGCTTCATTATCAGTTAATTTTCAAACTTAAACTTTCAAACTAAATCATGACAATCATATAGCCAAAGAGATGACATGCTTCCATGAAATTCTTATGCTTCATCATCAGTTAATTTTCATTTTTGGACTTTCAAACTAAATCATGACAATCATATAGCCTAAGAGATGACATGTTTCCATGAAATTCCTATGCTTCATCATCAGTTTCCAAAGTGTTATAAAGTATAATGAAGTCAAAGTACTCATAAATAAGAAACTGGAAAAAGTATTCAAATATGCAAACTTATATTGCACTGTACAAAACCACTGCAATATGTGAAAAAACCTCTACAAATCATCACCGCTCTATGTGTTGTAGAAGATGTCCTGACAAAAGGTCTCGGATCAAATTAATGTCCTCGATTGTGTAGGGGTCGTGGTTTCCAAAAATCTATGCACAAAATAGAGAATATGTTAACATAAATCAATAAATTGAATGAAATAACTAACAATTCAAGCACATGAAAAGAAATGAAATTCAGTTGAGAATCAAGAAATGATCACCTGCTCAAAATTTGTAGTAAGGCCACTGAAATGATGTTATACATATATAGTATAACATAGAAGCCATACTCAGTTGTCCTTGCTTGCTGAGGACACTATACATCAAAAGCAAATGGTAAAAAAGAATAAAGGCCTATGTAAAGCAATAGTCAATCGAAGAACTTGAATGTAAAGAACTTACCTTTGACTGGAACCACTTTGTCGGACCACTTTTATCTTCACACTTCCCACCCATTATATAATATGTCTTCAGTGCACTGTAATAACTAAAATGATAAACAAAAGACATTAAAACAATTGAGTATAATCAAAAATCAATGACTGACAAACAAATTTACTTACGTGTTAAAAATGTTTTTGATATCTGCGTTTGGCTTGCGACCCAATGAGTCAAACCAAAAGATGATGTTGATCGACGGACAAGGAACACAGAGACTCTAATGATAACTATAATCACATGCATATATAGCTTAAAATGAGGTTCGATAACATGATACTGCTTAGCAAAGTGAATGTGTATAAATATATGAAATTAAGTTACTTGCCCTTCAACAATTGGTGCTAGATAACAAGGCAGTTGAGTCTCGCCTATTATCAAGTAAGTTCAACTAAAATGTTTAACACTAAGATGAACAAAATGTACCAGGAAATTGGGATCCTGTTGTGATGCTACAAACAACCTCTAGTCATTTGGAGAAAGAAACGAATACTCTTTGCAAGGATCCAAATGACTAAGTGGCCCTCGAACGTACTTGGTTGTGAGCGTGGACTTGAAATCTTTCCATCGCTCACGAACTTCCCCCATCCAATACTTGTATATCTGCCTCGTATTGGGAACATCATAGGTTTGCTACAAAACAAAAAATATACTAGTTGCATATGAAAAAATAGAAATAGAGATAGAGATAACAATACAACTTTACATACCAAAAGTTGATCCCAAATCATAGCCTTCGTCTCCTTTGAAACTTCCCTCCAGGTAGGAATTAGAACGCTAACTTTGCTCCGACCCAAAAGGCCAACGTAGCTAATAAACTTGTCTTCCTCTTCATCGATAGGTTTTAAATCAGCATCAAATTTCACGTGAACCCTCTCTTGTTCTTCCTCATGATGTTTGACCAACGACCGTAGCTTCGTGCTTCCTCTACCCTTTTTCTTAATAGGTGAGCCAACAGAGTCGCCTGAATCTAAACGTGACATGATCCTGCTAAGAAATAAATGTGACATAAGATAAGTAAATTGAAATTACATGCACACTTTAAACAATTCAAAATCTTACTAAGAAATAAATGTAACATATGATAAGTAAATTCAAATTATATGCACACTTTAAACAATTTCAAATCATACTTTAAGTGTTTTCCCAGATTCCTTCACAATGATCAACTTTAGTTGCATATTCATCATCATCTACCAATTCCACTTCAAATAGCATAGGCGGATTTGTAGTGAAAGGCGGTGTGTCATCAAGATTCAAACTCGGATCACCATCCTTCTGTTTTTTACTTTGAAGTACAATAGACAATTTTTCATTTGCTGGATCAATGACATAAAACACTTGTTTTGCCTGACTTGCTAGAATGAATGACTCATCTTTATAATCGACTCTTTCAGGATCAACTGAGGTAAATCCAAATTGATCTATTTCAACAGCATTATTGTTAACCCACTTGCATTTGAATAAATGAACTCTCAACTTAATGTAGCTTATCTCCTATATGTTTTCAATAACTCCATAATAGACCATGGATGCCAAAATAGGGTTTTTGTCTTTTGAACTAGAAAAGTGCATTGATTCAGCTACCACCATCACCTCGCTATTTTGCATAGTACTTCTGTTATCCTGGGCTTTTGTATAGAAAGAATACCCGTTTATATCGAAGCCACTCCAAGTTATGACCTCAAAACAAGGCCCCCAAGCTAACCATTTGATTGTCTCAGACACATTGGTCTCATGCGCTATCTTATCCTTGAACCACTCTATGAAAGTCTTGTTTTGTTCATTAGCTATATGCATGTCATTTTTTCTTGGATATATCTCCTTTAAACTCTTTCTGTGTTCGGCTAAGTACGGTTGAAATTCTTCCGTATTATTCAAGATATACAAGTGTGCTTGCAAAACCTCTTCACGACGCATACTCTTCACTTTGAGCCATCGTGTTCCCTTACTTGTACCCTTTTCATGATGAGATTGGGCCTTCAAACTTGATAGATATTGTTTGCAAAAGTCCACAATCTCTTTAATGATATATCTTTCCACAATTGAGGCTTCAAGTCAATAAGGATTTTTAGAATACCCTTTTAAGTTCTTCATGTATCGCTCAAAAGGGTACATCCACCTTAGATAAACTGGGTCGCATAGTCTTACCTCCTTTATCAGATGAATTATTAAATGCACCATTATATCAAAGAATGCGGGAGCAAAATGCATCTCTAGTTGGGATAGAATAGTATAACACTCATTTTCCAATTCATTTAACCTTGCAATGTCAACAACTTTGCTACAAATAGCATTGAAGAAACTGCACAACCTTGTTATCGTGCTTTGCACATCATCTTTCATAATACTTCTAATAGCTATTGGTGATAGTTGTTGCATCAAGACATGACAATCATAAGACTTCATTTCAACTAACTTCAAATCTTCCATTGACACAAGCCGGCTTACATTAGAAGAATACCCTTGTGGCACCTTAATGTCGTGCAAACACCCACACAAACTTCTTCTCTCAGCTTTTGACAATGTATGTGCCACTGGGTCCATATACGCTCTCTTACCCGAATCTCTTAGTTGTGGATGTAGTCGTTCTCTTATTCCCATTTCAACCAAGTCTAGTCTCGTATTAATTCCATCTTTAGTTTTCCTTGCTATGTGCAAAAGCGTACCAACAAGGCTATCGCATACATTTTTTCCACATGCATCACATCAATACTATGTCTCACATCAAGACTACGCCAATATGGAAGATCAAAGAAAATTGACCTCTTCTTCCCTATGTTCTTCTCACCCATAGTCTTTTGATTTTTATCAAAAGTGACATTGATTCTTTCCACCCGACTATAAACCTCATCTGCAATTAATGGCTTCGGAGCCAATTCATTCTCCAGAAAAACCGTTAAAAGCCTTCTTTAGCCTACAGTATGGGTGGAACCGAGGAAGAAATTGTCTATGACCAAGGTAGACTGTTTTTCTACCGTGCTTGAGTTGATGGAACTGTGTGCTTGCTTCACATATCGGGTATACTTTATGACCCATGACACTATAACCTGACAAGTTCCCGTATGCAGGGAAGTCGTTAATTGTGGTGAAAATCATTACATGTATCATAAACGAATGTTGCTTATATGCATCAAACACATATACACCATCCTACCACAACTGCTTTAAGTCCTCTATGAAAGGTGCCAAGTGGACATCAATATCATTCATTGGCTGTTTTGGTCCTGAAATCATCATAGAAAGCATCATATACTTGCGTTTCATACACAACCAGGGAGGTAAGTTATAAAACACCAGTAGAACCGGCCATGCACTATGTGTACCGCTAAAAGTACCATAAGGATTGATTTCGTCTGTGTAAAGCCCAAGCCGAAGGTTTCTAGGCTCGCTGCTAAATACAGGATACATTTCATCTAATTTCTTCTATTGTAGAGAGTCAGGTAGGTGCCGAAGGTATTTTCTATCACAAAATCTGTCATCATAATGCCATCTCAACTTCTTTGCTTCTTTCGCATTAGCAAACAATCGTTTGAACCGCGGTATGATTGGAAGATACCACAAAACCTTGACAGGTTGCTTTTTAATTGTCTCATCACCACACCTATTACCTTTCTTCACTTTGTATCTGGAAGTTTTACATTTCGGACACTCACTTAAGCCTTCATACTCATTTCTGTACAATACACAGTCATTAGGGCAAGCATGTATCTTTTTATACTCCATACCCATCGTAGATAATATTTTCTTGGCCTCATACATACGATTTGGAAGTACATTATCCTCTGGAAACATATCACACAAAAATTCAAGCAACAATGTGAAACTACTATCAGTCCACCCACAAGTTGCCTTTAAGTTGACCAAGTGCAAAATACCTGACAAGAATGTATACTTAGTATACCCAGGGTACAAAGGTGTCTCTGCATCACTCCGCACACTATCATATACAGGCGATTGTGCAAAACATTCTACCTCAACATCATGAATCATTTTCTCCATTATATCGTCATCTCCAACCTCCAAAACTTCCTTCTCATGGGACGCACAAGCAATTACTTCCTCACCATGCCATATCCACCTTTTGTACCGAAGATTTATTCCATCATAAAATAAGTGATCTCTTATATCATCAATATCTCATAGACTCTCATTTAAACATTTCACACATGGGCAAAAATACTTCCCATTTTTACTAGGCGCATTCATTCTAACAAATTTGATAAACTCTTCCACCCTATTCTCATATTCTTCACTAGTTCTCAAAGCATTCATCCAACGGTGACCCATTTCACTACCACCTATGTCATTTTCAATAATACTCAATTTTAGACCAGTTGTCATTATGATATACATATGGATCAAGATTGCGAGTCAGATTCAATTTCAAAATGGACAACAGATACACTAGCAAAGTTAAGGCTACAGTCAATTAATGTATACACAAAATAAATTAACTGAGCAAAAGAAAGTCACTGATAAGAGAAGATTTCCTAGAAACAAAAGTTACCTGGTAAAGAAATTGTAGCTTTAAAGTGATCAAGACCAGGTACTTCTTCCACTTCATCACCAAATTTCAAATTATGAACTTCTTCCCCACAAGATTTCTTTAATGCAAAGGGAGTGGCGGGCTTGAACTGACAGAGAAGCAGGAAGCGCAAAAGGGGCGGAGAGGCAAGATGCGACAAAACAGCTTTACTCTTTACACTGCTCTGACATGCTCTGCACCATCTTTGACTTCAAAACAAGATACAACAATTGGTTTTAGAAAAGGTAAGATAATGGCATATGACGGTTTGTTATTTACATTTAATAAAAATAACAAAATCATGACCCCTCATGAAATCAGCAGCTATAATTCAATATTCGTCGAATAAAGACACCATCTTCATCTATGATTCAAAATCATAACCTTTTCTTATATCATATTCTATATTTCTTCATCATCATTATTATGTCTTCCCTTGTCATTCCACATATCTTCTATTATATTTATAGAATAATAGTCTTTTTCAAATTGTTACAAGTGTGGCCAAGAAAGGAAGCATTAAAACAAGACAATGAAAATTAATGAAACCCATATAATAACGTCAAATGACTTTATTTTTCATTATATAAGTACATTAGTTACACGTAGTTTGTAATTATATACTTGATACAAACACATGAAACAAAAAACCCTCATAAGAGTTAACTTTGGCGCCCTAATGAATGAGTAATGACCCTAGTTTATCCTAAAAAAAATAGATACCTAACTGTTTTAATTTCAGATATCCATATGATTGAGAAAGGAGGTTTCAGAGGAAGAAAGTTACAAAATGTTTATCATCATAGTAACAAGTAATTTCTTTTTCTTTTTTGCCAAAATAACAAGTACTTGCACACTGTTTTAACAAAACTCTTTCATCAAGAATCTGTTTTCATCTTCAGCCACTGATTTATATTGCATAATAATTTAGATATGAATTTATTGGTTCTTCTATGTAGATATACGGGCATATGATTTCTTGGATTATTGCAGCTACTTTTCATTAAAAGTAATTAAGTCAACATGATCAAAAAGTGCACAATATCCTGGTGTTCATGATGAACTATGAGTTGCATACAAGTCGTCTATGGATTTATACGCAATTCCTAAATTAATATTTGTATGTACTGAATATATTTCCCTTTTGAAGGTATATATTTGCTTTTAGAAACATAGAGTAACTCTCAGCATTTGATGTCAATTCCATTAACGAAAACGTTTCTAATTAATTTGATTATCTCACAAGTGAAATTCCAAATGAACAATCCCAATCTCGCAACTTACCAGTTAAGAGTGACAAAAAGCAACAAACATGGATACAAAAAAAATCAAACAATCAACATATATAACTTAATGGAGATGAAGGAAAATAGGGATTGCAAGGTCAAAGGATGAAATGAAGCCACAAAACACATACTTAAACTTAAATAATGCAGCTTAAAGCAAGAAAAAAAATTAGGATTGCAAGCTCAGAGGATGAAATGAAGAACCATATCAAATGAAATTTAAGTTATGCTTTACCTAGCTTGTCGCGGGACGGAGAAGAGGGAAAACGAGGAGGATGGACCCAATAGCTACAGAGCCCACCGATAATTGAGAAAAGGAGAAAGAACTAAGAACACGGAGATAGAACCACTTTTGGTTTCAATGGAGAAGAGGATCGACGGAGAACCGCCAAAGGAGAAATGCAAATGGCGCCAATGAAGAAAAATTGAGGCTTTGGTAATTAAACAAAACAGCTACATGCAGAACCCACGGCGAATTGAGAAGAGGAAGGAGAAAGAAGAACACAGAGACAGCAGAACCAATTCTGGTTTAAACGAGAGGAGGGAGAACTGCCAATGGAGAAATGCAAATGCCGCTAATGGAGAAAAAATGAGCCTTTGGTAAACAAAACAGCTTTACTATTTACGCTGCTCTGACATGCTCTGCCATTCTTGACTTTTGAGAAGAAGATACAACGATTGGTATTATAAAACCAGTCGTTGTAGCTAAATTTTTTTCAGATACAACGACTGGTTTTCAAACCAGTTATTGTATCTCTAATGTTTTTTAAGATACAACGACTGGTTTTAAAACCAGTCGTTGTATCTTAGATTTTTTTTAATCTATAGATACAACAACTGGTTTGAAAACTAGTCGTTGTATATAAGCTTTCAACGACTGGTATAAAAACCAATTGTTGTATCATGGCGTTTTATAAAAAAAAAAAACCCTTTCAACGACTGATATAGAGACCAGCGTTGTATCATTGGAATTTTTTTAAAAAAAAAATCCAGCATCCATCTTCAACGACTGTTTTTCATAACAGTCGTTAAAACTTCACTTTCAACGACTGTTTTTATAAAACCAGCCGTTGAAACGCAACCACTTCATCTTTTACTACTGTTTTTTAAGAACAGTCATTAATTTGTGTCATTAAATCAACTGTTTGTAGTAGTGTCTTGTCAACCCATTTTTTTTCAATACATACCAAACACTTTCATGGAAAAATATTTTCCATTCATTTTCAACCCATTATTTGATCCAAACAGGGCTCCAAGAAATCACCGATCAAGGAAATGTAATGATCTACCATATTTTAGAGAAAATCACAAATTTTTACCAGTAGACACAATGAAAGAGAAAAGAAACAGTAGCTTCAAGAATCAAGAATCAAGAATAAAAGAATAAGCTTAAAAAAAGAATTTAGATCACATAAGAAAGGTCAAAACCTTCACCATTACCAATGTCCTAACTCATTCTTATCACCAAAGGTAGCCCCATAAAGAAAAACTTGTAATACTTTCAAATCATTTCCAGGAATATTATCAGTTTCACATATTTTTTCAATATACAACAGAACTTCACAATGGCAATATACGGCTAACAACACCCAGTAATATCATAGGCGAAGTTTTGACATGCTAAGATGTTATTGTTGACGTACATGTATAATACTGAGGATTTTGTAGTAATTTGTTAGTGTAAATCAGGAAGTTTATCTAGCTTAAATCAATCAATCTGGTAGAAATTTTGGGCAATTTGCAAGTGGTTGGCCCTGGCCATTAGTATGAGAACTCCCTCCCAGTTATATTTCACAAAGACACTAATTAAAGCTTTTTTTTTTACCAATGAAAGCCTCGTTTGTTTTGTTTGAAGATGTAACTGAGAGTGTGGGCGAGAAGAAATTTTTTATTAGGTTCAACCAACTCCATCAAAGTCAATTAACCCAGAGAAATCGAGCATGACTATGTTCTTTCATAGTGCAGTATAATGTGATGCAATGATAAGGAAATGCAATATTAATTATAGAGCCAGTGTTTGGTTTGATTTTAAAGTAAGGTGTAATAAGTTATTTTTTTAATAATTATTTAAAATTAATATATTACAAAAAGTCTATTTTACCCTTAATATAATATTTGTAAAAAAAATAGTTAAGATTCATCGTAACTGTCATGTTACCTTGCCAAGGATCATTCGATGGCGATGGTTATGATGGTAGAGGTGACAGTAACAGTGGTGTGGTAGTTGTTACGTGAGTAAATAGTCTATTAGAAAGTGTAAGTGTACACTGTCATAATCAAGTAATACAGAAGTGAGTAGAGTATCGTTCCCACGAGGATTGATCACTAAATACCAAAACGAGTAATTTTAATTCTATTTAGTTGACCGATTAGTTGGTGATTGAGAGTACAAAATAAAAGATGAGCGAATATGAATGCAAATGATATGAAACAACAATGAGAAAAAGTCATAGGGATTAGATTTCAATTAACAAATTCCGGATTGAATCACTTATCTATTCTAGCCCAATTTATTCCACATGATTGATAGTCGAATTTCCCTAATTTAATTACTAGCCTCTTCTAAGGTCAAGCAATTATATAATTAATTGCTAATCCAATATATTCCTATATGAATTTAAGCAATTAATTATGCATTAAAATTTATGGAATTCTATAAGACTACACAACTCATATGAATATATTCCTATTTCATGTGCAAGTTATGGTTTTAATTATAGGGTCTACACACATGTATCTCCTTCCGGTCTCAATATATATATTGAAATCATTCAAAAGATGGTCAATCAAATGAAAGCATTAAGAATAATAATTAAAACTCAATCATGAAGGAAAAATAAAACTAGATTTAATAAGTTAAGACTCAATCCGTTATTAGTAAGCTACGTCATCACCATAGGAAAATAAAAATTTAGCTCATGATAAAATTAAAAACAAAACCAAAATAAATTGACATTATATAAAGCTAGAATGCAATCCTTATAAATACTGCATAAAACTTGAATATTAAATTCTCAAACATAAATATACAACCAAAAGATGCATGAAAAATGTAAAAATCTAGCCGTCCCTTTAGGAGGTAAAACCTTCCATATAGGTGGAATACAAAAAGAAATACAATCCTAAGCCTTCCAAAATGGAGGCATGCAAAAAATAATGCAATGCATAAAATTAATTCTAAGATGATGTAGTAAATGGAGAAGAGATGAGAGTAATGAAATGGTGTGTAAGTAGAGAATAGAGGAGAGTAATGGAAATGAAATGATATGTGTGGAGAAGAGATGAGAGTAATGGATATGAATTGGTGTAAGTGAAATATGAAGGAGAGGGTGTCTATATATAGGGAAAAATGGAGTAAGGTTGATGAAGTGGTAGATGAAATGTGATAGGTGGAGTAGTAGATAGAATGTGGTAGATGAAGTAGTTGGTGAAAAGGAAGATGAAGTGGTAGATGAAATGTGGTAGATGAAGTAGTAGGTGAAAAGAAAGATGAAATGGTTGGTGGAATGGTAGATAATTCCCACTTTCAACTTTCAAGCAAAATTCGAAACCCTTAAAGATAGAACTGGAATTTCGTCTCAACATAAAAGTTGTAGAGCTCTTTCTTAGCTTTTTTATCCATATAAAGAATGTCCCGATCCGACATCTAGAGCTCCAGATATTGCCTGAAAACTGAAAGAGGGTCTAATTTAGTATTTCCCAAGAAATTCTATTTTATGCCAAAATCATTATTTATTTATTAATTACACACAAATTTATTAAATTGAGCTCAAATATCATCCATAAAATCATCATATAAGGAAAAATAAATGTACAAATATTTTACTTATCAGTAGTTGCTGCGGTGGCGATGACAAATGGTGACAAAGGACAATAGTGGAGGAGGAGATAGTGGTGGTGGCAGTGAAGGAGGTGTTAGATATGAATAGTTTTGATGATGTCAAATATAGATGTTAAATATGAGCAAAAAGTTTGTATGATATAATTATCGTCTACATTGACTGACTACTATATTTAATGTTTCATATTTTGTAGATGAGTCATAAACCCGATTGTGGGATGATATTATAATGCCTCATAAATGGAGAATAATCATCAAGAAGAAAATCAAGAGGCAAGGAATTGAAGAAAGAAGAAAGAAAGATGAAGATTGAAGATATTCATCAAGAAGATTGAAGTTGGGTTATGAAGAATGATCATCAAGAGGAAAAACAAGAAGAAAGAAAGAAGAACTTGCAAGATCACATGAGAATATTAAGATTCAAGCTCCTAGAAGTGATACCGGAGGTTTCTATGATCATACGGACGTTGGAATGAGTCAATACGAAGCTAAAATGATGTATACGGAAGCTATGGTACCTTTGGGGATGATTACCCGAGTAATCACTCGAGTAATATGGCATTGTCTGATTTTGGAGGTGTTTACTCGAGGCCTTACTCGAGTAATCTGCCGGGTTATTTGATAGATCACTCGAGGCGGCACTTGAAGTAATGGATACTCTGTTTTCGCGCGTCAGAACATAGGTTCGGTATTTTAATGATATCTCTCCAACCACATGTCGGATCGAACGGAAACAGGTGGCATATGGAACTAGACTTCCAACACGAACTTTTGACACCAAGATCACATTCAAAGGAGTTCAGATGAGGGAGATATGATCTGTTGAAGTTGACGCATGAATCACCGTCATATTCCAGGACAGCTTCGGTATTTTGGACATAACTCTCAAAATACATATCGGATTGAGACGAAACCGGTGCCATATGAAAGAAGACTCAAAGAGCTTTCCATGGATATATAATTTGTCATATTTGAAGCTATATCCTAAGAGCTATGACTTCTGGAAGTTGCTGCTCGTGATTTCAGGATTGCCGAAGAACAGTAGATACTCTTTGGATCATAACTTTCTGTACACAACGAGTTTGGAGCTGATTTTTGTTGCATTGGAATGTAGATAATGAGGGCTTTCCGATGATATATAATTTGCCATGTTTCAAGTCAAAATCAAGGATTTACTTGAAGGCACCACTCGAGTAACTAGTTGTTAACAAAAGACTTTACTCGAGTAGGTACTCGAGTAATCAGATAGAAAACTTCCAGTTGCTTTCAAGTTGTCAATGATACTCGAGTAAGTACTCGAGTAACTCTGTTTCTGAGAAAATGGTGCTCTCGGCATTTTGTACCACTGCAACATTACTCGAGTATGTACTGGAGTAAATCACTGTTCATGAAGAGTTTTTGAACGAAAACTTCAAGTCACTACTGGAGTAAATCACTGTTCATGAAGAGTTTTTGAACGAAAACTTCAAGTCACTACTGGAGTAAATCACTGTTCATGAAGAGTTATTGACGAAAACTTCAAGTCACTACTGGAGTAAAGTACTGTGCATGAAGAGAGAACTTCAAGTCACTACCCGAGTAAGCTATGCAGAAAATAGAAGGTCACTCGAGTAGCCACTCGAGTAACCTGTGAAGAAACTTGATATTTACTCGAGTAAGTACTCGAGTAATGCTTCCCAGAAAAACAGAGCAACGTCCCGAAAATTCTGGAAATCAATGGAATGATCATATAACTCATTCTTATTGCTTCTAATCACTCTAACACTTCATTGTATTAGTGTTTAATGCATTTTTCCAGTAAAACAATGAAGAGATGATGAGAAGAGTCAAAAGCTGAATTTACGGAAGAGAAGCGTCAACGTTCACAACGGCTAGTTTTCAAAAAGCCAAACTCCAACGGATATATTGAAATGCTCAAACGGTCATCAACCTTCATCAACTATAAATAGAAGAGCATTTAGAGTTCAGAACACCCAATGAGAACACCAACGATAAACATGCGAAAATCATGAATCATCCCAACTACTCTCTGTTCTTATCCATTTTCTATATCATGTATATTTGAGAGAGAGATTGTTTTCATTGTGCTTCAGTATTCATCTATTCACTTCTGAGAGAGAAGATTGACTGTAATCTTTCATCATCAAAGTTGTATCCTTACGGTGTGTAAGGGGGAGCAACTTGGTTGTAATCTTACGGTGTGTAAGGGGGAGTAATCTCAGTGCGAGAATTGTAAAGGCTTCACAAGTGCCCGGATCAAACTTGTGAGATTGTAGTGGTTCTCAAGTACCCGGTTAAACTTGAGGAAGATAGTGGATTGAAAATCTCAGGAGGAGCCTGGGGACTGGACGTAGGTCATCGTGGATTGAACCGAACCAGGATAAATCACAGTTTGCATATTCTCTTCCCTAAGCTCTTATACTTCTAGCATATATCATTTAAATATCTAACTGTGATTTATGATTCATTACTTTCATATTTATTGCTTCCTCTAAGATGCGAAAAGATTTTCAAAGTTCTTAAGTTTTTATCTTACACCCAATTCACCCCCCCTCTTGGGTGTCAGCCGGTTCTAACATTTGGTATCAAAGCAGGACTCTTGTTTAAAGGACTTAACCGTCTCAAGAGTTTATAATGGCTGATTTTGGGTGTTATATGCTTTCCGAAGGTTTTGACTATACAATTCCACCTATTTTGAAAGATATTGATTTTTGGTTTTGGAAAGCTAGAATGATATCTTTTATAAAATGCTTTGATTATGATATGTGGGATGTTTTTACAAATGTCTTTGATTTCAAACCGAGAAAGGATTGGACAGAAAGAGAAAAGAAAATGTTTTCGTTGAACATTAGAGCAATGAAAATTTTGTATAGTACTTTAACTGAAAATGATTTTGAGAAAATTAGATTTTGTTCTACTGCAAGAGATATTTGGGATACTCTTGATTCAATGTATACTTCTAACAAGTGTGTTGAAGTTGAAAGTGTTGATAGTTCATGTGAAACTACAAGCTGCATATCTACGATTCATGAACAAGTGGAAGTTGACAATGAAGATGGAGAAATCATAGAACACTTCCATAATCTTGTCAACATAAAAGAAGAAGAGGAAAATGATTCCCGAAAAGAGCTCGTTATGGACGAACAAGAAAATTCACTCTCTGGAGCTCAACATGAACTTAAGGTAAAAAGTTCCAATTCTTCTTGTGATTTTCGTAAAACTAATTTTCAAAGCTTGCATAAAATTGTTTTTCAACCAATTATTGATTCCATTGAGAAAAGCAAAAAGATTTTCAATCATGCTGGAAATTCTTGCGGGAAGAAAGAACTTAGGCAAACTGATCATTCGAAATCATCTTTTCTTGATCAACACAATACTTGCACAGAATCTAATAATACATATCATCATATTATTTGCAATTATTGTGGTAAATCAGGTCATATTTCTCACACATGCTATATTAGAAGAAATTATAATTTGAGAAATAAATATGTTTGGGTTCCGAAAAGACAAGTAATGTCTAGTCCTAACAATCAAGGACCCAAGTATATGTGGGTACCAAAATGTTCTTCTAGTACTTTATGTATGCAGACTGAATATAAGAAGAATGGACATAAGGGTACGGAGATGATGAAGAAGAAACCAAGAGTTTCTCATGCACCAAGAAAGAGGTTCATACCATCTATATCGAAAAGAAGAACTCTCGAAGCACCCATTGCTGGAACTGCAAAGTTTAATCACAAAGAAATGCAATGGAGAAAAAGAGTACGTTCTACCTCAAGAATGGACTACCATAGAGTACCGCTCAACTATCGTGATGAGAACAAGAAAAGGAGGATATCTCAAGCATCAAGTAAAAGACTCCTGGAGTCTATGTATTTTGAGAGACGATTGCCAGCACCCAAAGCAAGATATTCAAAGTACCAACATCCTAGAAAGATGCAGTGGGTAAGCAAAAGCAATCCTCCAAGTATCTAAGGCAAAGGTACACAATGATGAAACCTCCTATACTATTGTCTGTAATATTTATTGAGATTTTATATTTTGGAACCTTAGGAATGAGCATTGCAAACTATTTTGAAATTATGTTTTCACATCTTTTAAAAAGCCACTTAATAGATTTATTTATAAAGGGATTGCAATACTCAACAGGATAATTCTTTATGCATATATAATGATTTGAAAAGAAAATATTTCTTTTATGCATAAAGACATGTTTAATTTATTATGCCCAATTGCCTCGAATTGATTATATTCTTAGAGCATGTGAATTTTATCTTGATTCCTACAAGCTAACAAGAAATGGATCCAATCAATGTTGGATACCATGAAGAAAAGAAATTTATATAGTTCTGTAGAATAAGAAAAAGCTTCTCAAGACTATGACCACATAAAAACAAATTCATATCTTGATGATGCTGAAATTCGAAGTTTGGATTTTGGTGCTGATTGTGCAAAGGAGAGAAACCAATATCATTTCACCAAAATCAAGCAAGCTATCACAAGGACAAGAGGAATTACGGTGATATCTAATCCTTACTCTATACTGTGATTATATGAATTATTTATTTTGAGTAATGAGAATTTGTCCATTATTGCATTCATTTGGCAATCAATCCTTCATGATTGTTAATTTGTTTATAGATTGCTAAATGAACGATAAGTGAAATTGTGCATAGTTTATCTATCAATTTATGTTTTGAAGTGCACAATTCAAAAATGTGTTTTGGTTTCATTCCATCATGTGCTATAAAAATTGCATATCATTAGCAATCAATCATTTATGGTTTTCAAATTGTTTTTAGATTGCTAAATAGACTTAAAATGAAATTGTGTATTTGAGTTTTGAAATGTACATTTCAAAAATATACTTAGATTCTAATTCATCTTGTTTATAAAAATGCATACACATTATTTGAAAATTACTTATATATTGTTTGCATTTAAATTGGTTTCAAAATTGGAAGTTAATATTTATGTATACGAAAAGTCAGAAATGCTTCAAATCCATCCACTAGAGTTTTCCCCATCATTCACATATTATTTCTTGATTTTAAACTTGTTATTGCTTGAACTCCTCAACCATTATTTTCTAACAAGTTAGACCTTATGTCTAACAAGTTAACTATCTATATGAGTTTCAAGTGTATTTCCTAGAAAAAGAATCCAATATGTGAAAGCTTTGTGCCTAATGCATAAATCTTTGGTTGGCCATGTTATTCCAAGCATTATGAATGTTCATTAGTGCATTGAATCTTAATGCATTAACCATTATTGTGGAATAACTTACTTAGATGATATTCCTGTACTCTAGTCATTTGGATCAATGAGTATGTGTTTCATCATCCATAAATTCTTATACTCATCTTGTTGCTCAAATGCATTACCATTTATCTTCATCCATTCTTCGAGCAACTAGATCCTTCTATTCAAATTCTTGAGTTGAATATCCCTATTCTTCAAGACACATCTCTAAGAGTCAAGTTTATCTCTTGGTCAATAGCAAAGTCATTGTGTTTATATACATCCTTGAAGCTAAGCCTTTTTGGCTAATTCATTTTCAATATGACTTTTGCTCTTGGGAAAATTCTCAAACATGTTAAACTCCAATGTCTAACATGTTATCTTAGTTGTTCTATAAAAAGGAAGCTTTCTGGTATATGTATATTTAAACTGTTGACTTTCATCATTTTCAACATGAACATTGATTATAAATATATTTCAAAGATGAGTTTTGAATTTTTGCATATATTCACAATCTCAGTTTTACAATGCATTGTTATGATTTGAAATTACATCCGAGATTTGAAACAAAGTGCATATCTCATGATCATTCTTGGACAATTTGATTTCATTCATGATTTATCATTTCTTGGTCATTATAAATAGATTTTCAACTCTCTTTAATCTGACTTACATGCCTTGCATAAAAATCTTATCAATGACATATCTTTTAGAATGTATTTACAAATTGTCGTTGATCTTTAAAATCATCATTCTTGGTATTATTTGTGCGTTACCCTTTATGATTCAATTGCTTGAATTTATTTAATTGGGTAAAATTATATTCTGGTCTTTGTTGATTATTATACTCTTTGCTCAAATATCATATGATTCAATTATATAAGAGCATAAGAGTTATAATGTCTAATATTATATGGACCCAAGAGAAAGTTGGGTACCAAAGAACATTTATTTATACTTTTGCAGGTGTTGATCAAAATACTCTACTTTTGAATACAAAGATCAAAGGCTAACAAAGAAGGCATGACTGGCAGTATTGCAATGTGAGCAAAAGCAAAATCTGTGGTATCACTCAAGCAACACCACATCACTAGCAAGTAACTAGCTAGTGGTGTAGTCAGAGAAAGAAAAAGAGGATGAAGATTTCTTAGTAGCCTCGACTATGTTCAATTCAAGGTCAAGAACAAGTCTCGCAATTATGAGCCTTGGTTATTCCTTCATCTTCCCTACTACCAAAGGAAGTTAGACATCTCTTCCACGATATAGATCCTGCTGAGTTATGCTTTGAAGAAGGCACAATAATTAAGGAAACATTGGAGACAACAGTCAGAGATTAGAGTGTCACCATCTTAGCTTCAAAGATTAATAAGTGCTTGGGCTTCAATACTCTCCTACTAGACTTCTCAAGGAGGACAATGAGCCTAAGAAGTACAGAATCATCAAATCATGAAAGCTAATGAGGGTTATCAACTTTAACCTTAGCTTTATGTGTGATCTCTATTGCATTATCTGATATACATACACTAGAGCTATGGCGAACAAGGCCAATTCAATCACTTCATTGAGAAGAATTACCACATAATGGCCTAGATTATAAGCAAGGAGGGGAAGAATACTGGAAAGATCATGTTTGTCAGAGAATAAGAGGTATATATATACTTCTACAGGACTTACTCCAAGTAATCAAAAGTTACTTCAAGTAATCTGCAATTACTTCAAGTATACCTTCAAGTAATCGGCAATTACTTCAAGTAGACCTTCAAGTACTTCACAATTACTCCAAGTAAGTCTGAATCTTACTCACAAGAAGCATAAAGGATGAGAGCTGGGACTTCAAGAATAGATGAGATACAATATTTTGCTAGAGCTGGTCTCCTGGTCCTTCATTCTTTGATCCATCTGTCTAAGGCTTTCTGAGAGAGGAGCTTCAACAAATCACACAAAGCTTGCTACAAACATGCTGAGTTCATCACTTCTGTGAATGGCAAGATTAGACAACTCTGTGGTTCAATCAACCAGAACTTCAAGGCTTTATTATGAGCTCATCTTGGTATCCTAAAGTGCCTACAGAGATTATGCTTCAGAATCTTTCAGTACTAATCACATCATCAGACAGTGAGTATCCAACGATGCATCAACGGACTTCAGAGGATTATGGCTCGAGTAATTATGATATTACTCGAGTGAGGTATTGTATTCTTAAAATTCTCTGAGTTGCATCACTCGGGTGAGCACTCGAGTAATGGTTGAGTGGAATTACTCGAGTAACTACTCGAGGGATACAGGGTTACAACCTTAAAATCCTGAATAGCATCATCATTTTTCAAAACTTGATTTATCTTTAATCTTCATATTTTCATAATCTCTAAAAATACTTCCAATGATTTTACTAATCCAAGAGAGTTATTAACTTATTATTCACAACGATTTTCTTTTAAACCATGCATTCATTAAGGGGGAGCTTCACATTCACATGTGTTTTATATCTTAAAAGCTCATCTCATTTATTGAAAGAAAATCCTTTTAACATACTCATCTAAATTCACTATCTTTTAATTAGTTTTGATGATGAGTTACTCTTATATTTTCCTATCATGATCTTAATTTTTAACATATCATATATAAAGGATGGCTTTGGTTTATGCAATAAATTTGATACTTGATTGCACTAACCATTCTCTTTGCAAGAATGCTTTTATAGTAGGAGAATTGACTCTATGCAAAATCATTCCTCAACACACTAAAAGGAGAATATATCAACTTTGAGGAAAGATGATTGGCTGCAACACTCAAAGCAACAAAAGGCACAAATCAGGATGATTTTGGTAGCATTCTAAGGAAGGCTATTCCTTAGCTTTCTATTGAGCACAATTCAGAGCCTACCATTGAGCCAGCCACAGTTAACTCCTATGAACAAGATCCATCACAGTTGCATAGTGAAAATGTGATAAACACAACATCATGGATCTAACAAAACAAGAAGAGAAGGCAATGGATTTCATGGATCAATCATCAGCTTGCTACACCCAAATGAGCATAGAGCATGCTGAACAGAAGCTCAACTCAATTGGAGAATCTTGGCAACAACATGAATATATATCTGAGTTGCATAATAAAAGTGTGGTGTATATCAGAGTTGTACAAAGCACAACAGCATGCACCAGCATTGCCAAAGAAGCAACGGACTTCATGGAGTGCTTCATCAATTTCCAAATCTACATGAGCATTTCTAAACCTTCACTCTTTACATTTCAAGAATACGTTTTATATATTTTATCTATCCTTGATTATGAAAGTTTTTCTTGAAAACCTTTCCATATTCTTTCAAATGTTTTTTTTCAGGAAAACCATTTTTCATTTACATCACATTATAAATGAAACTACTTTCAAAACGGGGGAGAGAAACTTCTTTTTCTGATGCATTTATTGTGATTAATAGGGAGAATGACATTTCTCATTTGACTTCATATTTACTTCTCTACAAGTCTTTCTTCTTTATACTTCAAACTTTTTGCTGATGTCAAATAGGGGGAGAGAAAGGCAAGAAAAATATATTGTTCTTACTTGGTTTTTATAACTCTTACATATTTTTCTTGAAGGATTTGTCATCATCAAAAAGGGGGAGAATGTTAGATATGAATAGTTTTGATGATGTCAAATATAGATGTTAAATATGAGCAAAAAGTTTGTATGATATAATTATCGTCTACATTGACTGACTACTATATTTAATGTTGCATATTTTGTAGATGAGTCATAAACCCGATTGTGGGATGATATTATAATGCCTCATAAATGGAGAATAATCATCAAGAAGAAAATCAAGAGGCAAGGAATTGAAGAAAGAAGAAAGAAAGATGAAGATTGAAGATATTCATCAAGAAGATTGAAGTTGGGTTATGAAGAATGATCATCAAGAGAAAAAACAAGAAGAAAGAAAGAAGAACTTGCAAGATCACATGAGAATATTAAGATTCAAGCTCCTAGAAGTGATACCGGAGGTTTCTATGATCATACGGACGTTGGAATGAGTCAATACGAAGCTAAAATGATGTATACGGAAGCTATGGTACCTTTGGGGATGATTACCCGAGTAATCACTCGAGTAATATGGCATTGTCTGATTTTGGAGGTGTTTACTCGAGGCCTTACTCGAGTAATCTGCCGGGTTATTTGATAGATCACTCGAGGCGGCACTTGAAGTAATGGATACTCTGTTTTCGCGCGTCAGAACATAGGTTCGGTATTTTAATGATATCTCTCCAACCACATGTCGGATCGAACGGAAACCGGTGGCATATGGAACTAGACTTCCAACACGAACTTTTGACACCAAGATCACATTCAAAGGAGTTCAGATGAGGGAGATATGATCTGTTGAAGTTGACGCATGAATCACCGTCATATTCCAGGACAGCTTCGGTATTTTGGACATAACTCTCAAAATACATATCGGATTGAGACGAAACCGGTGCCATATGAAAGAAGACTCAAAGAGCTTTCCATGGATATATAATTTGTCATATTTGAAGCTATATCCTAAGAGCTATGACTTCTGGAATTTGCTGCTCGTGATTTCAGGATTGCCGAAGAACAGTAGATACTCTTTGGATCATAACTTTCTGTACACAACGAGTTTGGAGCTGATTTTTGTTGCATTGGAATGTAGATAATGAGGGCTTTCCGATGATATATAATTTGCCATGTTTCAAGTCAAAATCAAGGATTTACTTGAAGGCACCACTCGAGTAACTAGTTGTTAACAAAAGACTTTACTCGAGTAGGTACTCGAGTAATCAGATAGAAAACTTCCAGTTGCTTTCAAGTTGTCAATGATACTCGAGTAAGTACTCGAGTAACTCTGTTTCTGAGAAAATGGTGCTCTCGGCATTTTGTACCACTGCAACATTACTCGAGTATGTACTGGAGTAAATCACTGTTCATGAAGAGTTTTTGAACGAAAACTTCAAGTCACTACTGGAGTAAATCACTGTTCATGAAGAGTTTTTGAACGAAAACTTCAAGTCACTACTGGAGTAAATCACTGTTCATGAAGAGTTATTGACGAAAACTTCAAGTCACTACTGGAGTAAAGTACTGTGCATGAAGAGAGAACTTCAAGTCACTACCCGAGTAAGCTATGCAGAAAATAGAAGGTCACTCGAGTAGCCACTCGAGTAACCTGTGAAGAAACTTGATATTTACTCGAGTAAGTACTCGAGTAATGCTTCCCAGAAAAACAGAGCAACGTCCCGAAAATTCTGGAAATCAATGGAATGATCATATAACTCATTCTTATTGCTTCTAATCACTCTAACACTTCATTGTATTAGTGTTTAATGCATTTTTCCAGTAAAACAATGAAGAGATGATGAGAAGAGTCAAAAGCTGAATTTACGGAAGAGAAGCGTCAACGTTCACAACGGCTAGTTTTCAAAAAGCCAAACTCCAACGGATATATTGAAATGCTCAAACGGTCATCAACCTTCATCAACTATAAATAGAAGAGCATTTAGAGTTCAGAACACCCAATGAGAACACCAACGATAAACATGCGAAAATCATGAATCATCCCAACTACTCTCTGTTCTTATCCATTTTCTATATCATGTATATTTGAGAGAGAGATTGTTTTCATTGTGCTTCAGTATTCATCTATTCACTTCTGAGAGAGAAGATTGACTGTAATCTTTCATCATCAAAGTTGTATCCTTACGGTGTGTAAGGGGGAGCAACTTGGTTGTAATCTTACGGTGTGTAAGGGGGAGTAATCTCAGTGCGAGAATTGTAAAGGCTTCACAAGTGCCCGGATCAAACTTGTGAGATTGTAGTGGTTCTCAAGTACCCGGTTAAACTTGAGGAAGATAGTGGATTGAAAATCTCAGGAGGAGCCTGGGGACTGGACGTAGGTCATCGTGGATTGAACCGAACCAGGATAAATCACAGTTTGCATATTCTCTTCCCTAAGCTCTTATACTTCTAGCATATATCATTTAAATATCTAACTGTGATTTATGATTCATTACTTTCATATTTATTGCTTCCTCTAAGATGCGAAAAGATTTTCAAAGTTCTTAAGTTTTTATCTTACACCCAATTCACCCCCCCTCTTGGGTGTCAGCCGGTTCTAACAGGAGGAGGAGGTAGTGGTGGCGACAATGGCAATGGTAGGTGGTGATAGCGACAATGATGGAGGAGGAGGTAGTGGCGGTGGCAACAACTATCATGTCAATGGCGGCAATAGTAGAGGTGGTAGAGGAGGAGGAGAAGGTAGTGGTGGCGGCGGTGGCAATATAGGTGGTGACAACGATAACCATGGAGGAAGAGGTAGTGGTGGTGACTATCACGGCTGCGACAACGACAACAATGGAGGTGCTGGCGGCCGAGGGTGGCGGTGATGGCAGTGGTGGGAGAAGAGGTAGTGGCGGCGGCTGTTGTAGAGTAATGTGGCGGGTTAAATGAAACAAGTAAAAACAGATAAATGAGATGAAAAGGTAAATTGGACTTATTAAACCATACAATGAGACTGTAATGAGTATTCATAGAGGGAGAGGTATGAATGAAGATTATCAATTTTTTAGTTAAAATTATCATGGTAAACCCTATTATCATGCTAAAGAGTAGCCAAACACTCTTCTCTTAGTAATGCAATCATGATTACCATTACAAGCATGTAATGGGGTTGAACCAAACGGACTTTCATTCTTTAAAATCGAAATTGATGAAAACAATGTTTAGCCTTCGTGTGTTTGATTCTGGCACCAATATTAGTGGAGGGTGCCTTTATCGGTGCTCTCTATCCCTGGCTCGTATAAGTTGAAGATTCAGAGGTTGAGAGGGGGAAGGGTGTTTTTCTTAGTTTGGGATTTTCGTATTTTCACAACAATAGTGTGGACCTCACCGTAAACTAATGGTGTTAGATTAGATTTAATAGTTATAGTTACTTTTGCTTTTAAGAAAAACGTTTGGTGTTGGGCGCACTTTCAAGAAAATATCATTGCCCCTTAATCCTTTTGTATATTATAATTTTGTTTTTTTTACCTTCATATATCATATTTTGTTAAGACACATGTTAATGAAAATTTTTGCATAATGCAACCCTATATTGCAAAAAATATTATCTTCTAATTTCAAAAGAATTTGGGCACTATATATCATATATCTCTAAAATATCAATAATCTCTTTGTATTCCAAGACGTAATTGATTAATGACTATTAAATGTTGGCATTAAATTTTAGTAATTTTATTAAAATATTATTAACATTATTGTCTCCTTATTAGCTACTCATACTCTGAGGTTGCAAGCATGCTAAAATTATTAATAGATTTATTAAAATTTCATTATTTTTAAAAAATTGTATTAAGTTTTATACTCCTTTTCGTTCAAAATATTGTACTTAACTTTTGAAGGGGTGTAGTTTTTTATATAAGATACACTTTGTTTTTGTCTTACTATTTAATTCTTTTGTTTTTTTTTCCAATTTTACCTCTAATCAATTATATGCCTCTCTCATGTATGTTTCTCGCTTATTCTCTCTCATATCTTTTCCCCCTTATTCTCTCTTCTACTTACCCTCTTCATAAATAGGTAGAGTTATTAAAATGGGTTTATCCTTTTAAACCCTCTTAAATCAAGAGTTGGGCTTACATTTTACAATTTGTAAGGGGGAATCGCGATTAAAAGGGCCAACCCCCTTTAAGCTCACAAATAAAAGAGCCAATCATTTATGATCAAGGGCCATCCTGTTTAAGCTTGTTTTTTCAATAAAATATTATTTATTGATATAGGATTAGAAGATAAATATTTTAATTATCTTATTATTGATATCTACTTGGTGACTTACTTATTAATATTATTATTGGCATTTATGTGGTTAAAAAATTTGGGAATTTGGAAAGAAGTAAGAGGACAAAAGTATCTAGAGAGGTTTATATTTAAATAGTAAGAGGGGGGAAATTGATTATGAATTCATGAGAAGTTTAAAGTGAATATGTCAAAGTTTTGCTTCTTATCATTTTCCATCCATCCCCTCCCAATCTTTGATTCGGATTTTAGAATATGTACAAGTTAATTCTTATATAAATATTGTGTGGTAATAACTAATCAAAAAAGTTCTTTTTGTTTCTTGTACAAAATGAAAATAAGTTGTTTCTTTTTTTATTTTTCTTTAGTGTTTTGGCATATGATTTGTCTTATTTATTAGTTTTATAGCTCTTTTATAATTAGAGCAATAGTTTATTAACATCAATATTGCTGACAATTATTTGATGTAGTTTATTTTTATAAGTTTAAACAGTTTATTTTGGTAATATTTATAATTTGAACCAAAAACTCTATAAAATTTGTTTTCTTATTTTTATATATTTTAAAATAGAAAAAAATAAAAAATGTTTTTAAAGCATGTAGGCTGGCCCTAAGCCCTCATGTTTAATGGTCAAACTTCAAAAAATAATCAAATTTTAGATAAGTGGATTTTTTTGGCCCGTCTCTTTTAAACTCGAGTTCTTCAAGGGTTAGCCCTTTAGGATTGGGCTGGGGTTTTTTAAGAATGTAAGTTATATTTTTTTATATATTTATTGTCTTTAATTAATTTTAACTAACTTTTGGAATTGCATAATTTAATTATTTGGTACATATATTCAAAAGCGGAGGTGTGATACAAAGCTTTGTTGGTAAAATTATACCTTAATGGTAATAAAAATATATAATACATACATACACATGTATGTTTACATATATATTTATTTTTTATATTAATAGATATAATAAGCTGGGAAACGAAGATAAAGTAGGGAAACCTTTGTTGCCGGACGACAAGTAGGGCTGAGCGAGGAGCCCATAACCCATCAGCCCAGCCCGCAACTCAGTATAATTGGGTAATTGTGAGCCCACCCAAAATGAGCCCATAATGAAGTGGGTTTCAATCCGCCCATTTAAGATTTAAATGGATGGGCTATGGGCACACCTTCAAACTACCTGTATCCGTCCATTTAGTTTTTTTTTAAACTAACCTATAGTCCGGTGTTATCGAATATCCAGTCTACTATACTTAGCCCAACAATGCGTACGTCCCAGCCATACCTGTCCCTTCCCGCCCCCCAGTTGTTCCCCACATCTCACCGACACCACTCACCCACCACTACTTACTGTATGTCTGTTACTGTCCCACTCACCACTCAGCCCTCAGCGATGGCATTTTCTTCTGATCTTCTCTAATCGACTGTGTGTGCTCTTACTCTGCCGTGTGACCGTGTCGAGACTAAGAGCGGAGATTCTCTAATTCCACCGCCCACCATCATAGATTGACTTCTCCAATTCTCTAATTCCGCCTCTGCAGTGTAGAGACTAAGGCAAAATTCTCTAATTGACACAAGACTGAGCCGATATTGTCTAATCCACTCAGCATTTTCTGTAATTCCGCCGACCACCACCGTAGACGGACTCATCCACTTCATTCCAAGTAAGCCTATCGCCGTAGTAAGTTTGTTGTCTCTGAAAATTCTCTGTAGACGGACTTGTCCACTTCTTGGAACCATTAGGACTGGTGAAATTTCTGAAATTGCTGCCTTGGTGGGAATTATTTTTGTTCTCTTTCTGTTTTTGATGAATACTTTAGGTTGTTTAGCAAAGATTACAAAGTGGTAGGTTAAGTTGCTAGCCTCAGTTGTTAAAATTAATTCCAAAAAGTGGCAGGTTTTAGTTGTTTAGATAGATCATGCTGTTATGGTTGAATAATGCTGTGATTGATTCATTGATTCCATATTCGATTCTCAAGCCTCCTTCTACTATATACGCAATTTGCTTTTCTAGTTCGTCTTTTGGATCCTTCTCTGTGCTTCTCTATTTTACTCTATTTTTCTTTCTTTACTGAGTTTTTTCCTTTGTTCTTTTCATGCTTCCTATGGTTTTTACAATCTATATTGCTATTTTGGGGCTTCGTTTGTATGTTCTCTTATTTGGAAGGCTGTACCATTTTATCTGGATGTTAATGGAGTTTCAAACTTGCTTTGAACATCGGTGATTCTTTTACTCATTTTGATTCGATGTTCATTGTCTGGGTTATTAGTCCTTCATGGTAATAAAACTTTTCATAGTAAAGGTTTTTTCTGACGATTTTTTTCTTGTCCATTTTTTGGTTTCTTAATGATGCGTATTTCATTATGCTGCTATGGAAATGAAGCACCTGCAATGGTAGAAATTTTCATAGTGTCTTACAGTAATGGATATGTGTTCTTTTAATTTGTTGTACAGAGGAAGATTTAGCTTATGGACCTGCAACCCCTTCCTCAAGTGATTTTGAAGATGATGGTGAAAACTGAAGATTTAGCTTATGTTTTCTCTTAATATTTAAAGTTGTAGTCGTAATGTGTTAATTTAAAAGTTAGAGTTTGTTTGAATTTAGGTTCTTTTGTGTGAATTGTGATTATTGAACTTTGAAGATTTAGATTTCAAAATTTAGATTGATGAATTTGGATTGAAAGATTGATGTTTATGTGAATATGTATGTTTTCTTTTTAAAAAAATAAATAGGTCCAATGTAAATAGGTTCTGGGTAACCCAACTAGCCTGCCTATTTATTAGTTAGCCCATTTAACACAGGTTAAATGGGTTGAGGGACGGGTATGGGCTAGCCCGTACTCATATAAAGTTAATTGGGTGGGTTATGGGTTTAGGCACGGGCTGCTCAACCCCCCATTGCTCTCCCCTAATGACAAGGTAGGGAAACAAACATGTAATAAAGCCCAGGTTCTTGAACCCGGATTGGATCGGCGGTCCGGAAACCGGTGAACTGGCCGGTAAACCGGTCCGGGTTCATATTTAATTTTTTTTAATTTTTCCTTTAGAATTTCATAATATAAGCGTAAAATCTTCAAATTCTCATCAGTTTGGTCCCGGTTTAGCTTCGGTTTGGCCCTGGTCTGATCTACTAACCCTTAACCTAGTACCCCGACCGGTTCAATGCCCGGTCCAGGTTTTAATACCTTGAATAAAGCAACAAATAACTCTGGCAAAAAAAACAAAAAGTATTAGAGCTACAATGACCCACTATCCCTAAACGTGTGTTTGATTTGAGGGGGAGGAGAGGAGAGGGGGGTTAAATTACCTTTTTGGGTTGAAGGCATTTAAATTTTGGGTGGGAACCAAAAATTTAAAAGGAATGTGAGGGTAAATTTTGGGCGGAAACCCAAAATTTAAAAGAACAAGAGGGTAAATTTTGGGTTTTTCTTGTCCAAAATTGTAATTTACCAACCCTCCCTCCCCTCAAACCAAACACACCCTAAGTGAGGGTAGCCGAGGGAGGGGAGGGGGTTAAATTACCTTTTTAGGTTGAATGTATTTAAATTTTAAGCTGGAACCCAAAATTTGAAAGGAATGAGAGAGTAAATTTTGGGTTTTTCTTGTCCAAAATTATAATTTACCAACCATTCCCTCCCCTCAAACCAAACACATCTAGGGCTTATTTGGTATGAGGAGAGAGGAGGGAAAGTGGGCGGAGGAAAAATTTTTTTGAGATGTATTTGAAAAAATGAAAGACATGGGGAATGAAGTTTTTAATTAAGTATTCTTACTCTCTAATCTTACATATTATCTATATTAAAATTTTATATCCTCATTTCTTCAACTTTCTTAAATACAACTCATAAAAATTTTCCCTGCAATCATTTTCTCTCCAAACCCCTCATACCAAACAAATTGTAAGGGTGTATTTGGTTTGAGGGGAGAGTAGGGGAAGGAGGGGAGGGTAGAGGATTAAATTAATTTTTTGGGATTGAAAGTATTTAAATTTTAAACTGGAACCCAAAATTTAAAAGAAATAAGAGAATAAGTTTTGGACGACAACCCAAAATTTAAAAGAATGAGAAGTTAAATTTTAAATTTTTGTTACCCAAAATTATAACCATCCCCTTCCATCCCTCCCCCTCAAACCAAACACATTGTAAAGAAATAAATAAGCTCCTCCCTGCCTCGCAATCGCTCAGTTGCCTTGCCCCTAGTCTCTCACAGACGCCGTCTTTTTCTCTCGCTCTCGGAGTCTCTCACTCGCTCGTGGTCGCCTTCCTCTATTTTTCCTTCATCATAAATCATCGTTTCTGTTTCTGTCTCTGTCTCTCCTTCATCCCTCCTCTTCATGTCGTTCCTACATTGGAGCAGCCAACAATGGAGAACGACACACCATAACCCTAATAGCCCTCGGAGATTGCTAGCCCTTCCGGATTCCTTCGTACCAGTCGAGCACCATGAAGCAGATAGTAATGGAGAACAAGACGCCATGTCTTCCCCAAGAAATCATCAGAGGTATTCTTGTACGACTTCCTGTAAAATCTCTAGTCCGATTTCAATGTGTTTGTAAAGACTGGAAGAATCTGCCCAAAACCTCATCCTTCATTGCTGAACACCTCCACCATTCCACTAAGCAAGACCCTTTACTTCTCGTTGATTGGATTATCTCTGAAGGTAATCCTTGGCATTTATGTTTTGCCAATCGTGAGATGGAAGTCCTTGAATTTCAGAACCCACATATCGTTGATTCCTTAATGTCGGTGTGGGTCTATTCTAGTAATGGATTGCTTTGTGTCCAACTCATGGGTGAATCTCAACATTCCTTTTGGTTGTGGAATCCAGCTATTAGAGTGGTCAGGCCAGTACCCAAATCTCTTGACAATTATGAGTGTTTTTGTGTAGGATTTGGATTCAGTCCAATCGTTAATGATTACAAGATTGCGAAACTTTTTTTGTCTGGATATTTCATTGTTCAAGGGAAAGTTTATTCGTTAAGGACGGGCTTATGGAGAGAAGTTGAAGTTGGTAACTTAGAGGGTGTATATGGTCTCAGTTGCGACGCTTTCCCTTGTAATGGAGCTCTCTTTTGGGTTGCACAAAAGCAAGGTATAGAGGGGAACATGAAAAGTGATGTTGATTTTATAGTGTCATTTGATCTAGCAATGGAAGTGTTCACTTTGATACCATTTCCTACTGTTAGTTCTGCCTATGGATGTTACAATACACTTGCTAGCTATGACTAGTCAAGGGCCAGCCCTGATTCCCAGCTCTTACTCCTAGGATGCTTTTTAAATATACCATAGTTCTGAGGTTGGCTACTGCTACTCTGCCTGATGATAATGCCGTTGTCATTTATGACTTGAAATATGAACCAAAATCTTGACGGTGAACCAAAAAATGGAAAGTTTGGTGTGACCTCCGATTCTGTAGTTGCAAATTCATATTCCATACTCATGAAGCATGCATAATGGTAATTGAAAGCCAAAAAGGAAAAAACAGAAACAACACAGAGTATACTGTCACTTTACAGGAAAGAGGGGGAAAACCAAGTGAAACTGCATTATTCATCCTCCGGCAGAGAAAATGTACCCTCCTTTATTGTTGATTCAAGTCTTTTTAAGCAAAAACTTTCTCAAATAGATATTTTCCAGCAATTTTTTTTTTTGTTTATTTATTATGCATGCGTGGGATTTTTGTATCAGACTTGGTTTATTGGATGAAGTTTTCCATGTATGTTATTCGCTCATCTATGCTTTAATATATGCTCCTCTTCTTTACAAATTACAAGCATTATTTTTGTATAAGTTTCAGTAAATACAGCGCAGTACGTGTTAATTCAGTTGACCTTGCAAGGATTTGTTTGACTAAATACTTATTAATTAAAAATAATGGCATCCTGGCGAAATGAGTCCAGTGACTTAATTATATTATGAGGCGCATGTAGCCAATATACTCTTTTTTTTTTTTAATTTTTTCAAAAACGGGATACTGAAAAATGCATGTTAAAGGTGCAACGACAAATGTTAATATATAGAAGCATGGGGGCCTCATAGCATGTTACGCCAATAAACAAGTTCCTCACATCTCTTATGTATAACTTTCGGGGGCTAAAGATTCGTAAGGATGGATAAAGCAAAAGTAAATATAGCTTTAATTTGAACGCCTAACTTTAACACAAAATTCTACTCTTGAAATCATTCCGTTTGCTTCTTAGTATAAGATATATGTACCTAATTTGATTATATTAAGAGAGTTAGTTGAGTTAGTTAATATGACATATATTTTTTAAAATATCCTAACAATCTTCTTTAATTCCTTCATTCATTCTTCTATTTGATTATTATTGAGAGAGTATTAATAGGGGTAAATTAGAAAAGATTGACGAATATGAAAACTATGTTTTATATTTGAAAACATGATCAACACTTTAAATATATCTTATATTAAGGATACGAGGAAGACCAAACATTACCATTAGTGCAGAAAACGTATAATCATGACATCATGTATATAACCAAACAAGACACTGAAGAGATAGAAACTGGGGCAAGCATCCATAAGAAATCACCTATCAAGGAAATGTAATGACTTACCATATTTTGGAGCAAAATTACAAGTTGTTACCGGTAGACAAAATGAAAGAGAAAAGAAACAGCAGCTTCAAGAATCCAGAATAAAAAACTACGCTTGAAAAAAACAAAACTATATTACATATGGAAGGTCACCTGAAGTAGCCATATGGCTAAGATCTTTTTACTTATTTCTATTATTGATGATATAATGAAAAACTCGTAATACTTTCAAATCAGTTCTAGGATTAATATTATCAGTTTCACATATTGTTTCAGTATACAACAGAACTTACCATTGACAATGGCCAACACCACCCAAAAACATCGGAGGCCAAGTTTTGACGTGCTGAGATGATCATGTTAACGTACATGTATAATACAATGCTTGTTTGAAATAGTGGTTGGAGCCTTTAAAAACAACTTTTCAGTCGTGATTTACAGTATATGGGGTAAATATGTGAGAGAAGTTTTATTTCAATTTATGTGAATAAACTCTTTTAGGGTACCAAACATGATCTTAAACAAGTACCAAGGGTCTGTTAGGTTTGAGGGGAGGGGAGGAGAATGGAGCCCTCCCAAAATGGGGGAATTTGGAGGGGAGGGGTAATATTTTTGGCATGGTGTGACTATTATGCCCCTGAAAGTTTTTAATATTCCTATGATACCCTTCTGACTTTCTTCTTCATTCCCACCCCCACTTTAATATTTTGGCATAGTATGACTATTATGCCCATGAAAGTTATAATTATTCAATTTAATAATTATAAAATTATAATTTTATATAATTATTAAACATTCTACAAAATTCAAAAAATGACTTAAATAAAATAAGGATAAAGTTGTCTGTATGAAAATATTTTACTTCCCCTCCCCTCATCAATCAAACAAGATAACATTAAAATCCCTCATCTCCCCTCCCCTTTCATCAATCCAAACGAGGTCATATTAAAATCCTTTTCCTCCCATCCCCTCCATTAAAATCCCTCCTCTTCCCTCCTATCCAGTGAACCAAACAGACCTTAAAGGCTCTTTAAGGGCCTACATTTTAAGTAAGCCTTTTAAAGGCCCATGTTGATGTTGGAAATTGTACCATAGGGGCTAATCATTGTACTTTGAACATTATTATTTAATGAATTTTTCTATTTTGTTATTATATTATTTGCATGTTCACTATCATGACTATTCTTGAATACATCATAATGATTGTTCTAAATGTTCGTGGTCGGTCATCTATGCGGGAGCAAAGATGAAATAAGACCAGTATGATTTTGAAAAGATATGGAGATACGAATCAAAGTCCTAGGCATTCGTAAGAATACAAGGTGTTGGATCGACCCGCTATGAGAAAGTTGCATGGATCTAAGTCATAGGCCTGTCTCATGTATAACCACGTCACTATGCCCTTTTGACTTAAGATCATCATGGATTCCTACATAAAAGTCGCTCAGCTTTGACCTAGTCAATGATCGTCTTTGACCAGGTGATGATAAAGGCTATGTTCGGCCTTTGTGGTTTTTATGCATAGGAATGTGAATGGTCAAGATGGAATTTGTCCCTCACATTAGTGGAGAGAGATATTACTAGGCCCCATGATGAGTGGGTCTGAGAAATATATGGCCACACTATGATGGAAATGAGTTTCCATTTCTATAGTTAGACTACTCAAGGATCGAGAAAGTAATGGTCAAGAATAGGAGAATGACATTCTCTATGCCTTATCCTTGACCGAAATATCGTGTGACAAAAAGGACATGATATGGTTGTATGACAGGTTACATCAGTTTATCGATCCTCATATGAATTGGGTAGTCATAATATCTTGCTAGAGGCCGTTTTCGACTTGATGATTAGTATAGTCATTGGCTCACTGTCAACTTCATATAGGCCTATATGGTAGCACACAAAAATAGCCCAACACAAGCTATAATGTCCAGATTTATTGAATCTAAGATATGTCTAAATTTAATGAATGTAATAGTTAGTCTAGGGTGGACGAATATATATATATATATATATATATTCGAAAAGAAAATTAATAATATTATATATACATATATGTATTTTTGAAATACATGCATATATATATAATATGATAATATTATTATATTATGTTAGTTTTAAATTTAGTTTTATCTGATAAATTAAATTTAACAACTAACAAGACAAAGATATAATATCTCAAATTTAATTTATAAAGATAAATTAAATCTATTTCCAGTGACTCTTTATTTAGATTAAATAAATAGGTTAAATTAAAACTGTTGGACAAATTTAATTAAACCATATTTATCTAATTTGCTTATCAAAAGACAATTAAGTGTTAATTGATATGATATGGATTTTGAAATTAATTAAGATTAATTTTAAAAATCCAATATTCATTATAAAATAGAAAGCCCTGACTAGTTATTTAAAAGGTGAGCTAGGGTTTTCTATAGGTGATGAAAATGATAGATAGAGAGCCGTGAGAGATGAAAAGGATAGATAGGGACATTGGTGACTCTAGCACGCTGTTCGTGTTGGATTCTTATTCACATGAATATCGGTAGAGGGAGCTAATTCGAATTGTTAGCTCCTTGAGATCGAAAGAAAGATTGAACACATAAGAGAGGCACGTTTTTCTACTACTCGATTTAAACACCATTGATAGATTCGCAGTTGGAATTGGAAAATTTTTTGAATTTTAATTTTTTGATGTGCCTAACAATTCCAATAGCTTAGGCCTAAAAAAAATATACATATAAGCTCAGGCTCAGGCGCAGGCTTTGAATCTCTATGGTAGGCCTATACCTATTTAGGAAAAGTCTAGCCTAGCCTATATCCACACCTATGTATTAGAAATGATTTATGCATATTTAAGACTGCTATAACTATTACTTAGACTACTCATTTATATGTTTTAAGGTTTAAGGAATGTGAGTCCTCTCATATTCTGTGCCAGTCACCTTTTACATTTTTTATGGTGTGACATTAATCTATCTTGTTATGTTCAATTTCGTGTATGATGAGGATAGTAAAACTTATCTGCAACCAAGTTCGACCCATGTCTGCACCACCTTAGGTGAATTTGAGTTGCCTAGGGGTGTGACATGTTTCTCACAAGCTCCACACTTTGTCCACGATCTTGTGCTTAAGAGGGTCCAAGAAATATTTCAGTTGTAATGTTGGCGCTTATTTCCTTAAAAAAAATATGAATTCAGGGAAAATTCTAATTAAATCAAGCTGAAATACCAAAATTCAAATGTAGATCTATACTTTTAGTAAATTCCTAATCAGGCCAATTAGTCTCATTAGAAATTTGTAAATGTGGTTAAAAGATTAGAATGCCCTTTGTAGTTAAAAAAGCCATTGAATGTACATGTAATGTTTTGATTTTTTGAGTTAGACTTAATTGGGATTTGCCCTTTATTCTTAGTTCATTCATTTATTTATTTTATGTTTTTGCTTTGATATCTAAAGATGATACCTTTTTTTTGTGGTTTCATTTAGGGAGTGATACCGAAACTTGATCTTGCAAAAATATAGTACCAGATTTATTGTGCATAACAAGATTTGTGTCATCCTAATGTTTACCAGAACGCTAATGCTTGATGTATTATTGCAACAAATACCATCTCTGTTATGTTCTTATTATTTTTAGTTTTTGGTTTGATGTCTTGCACCAAACACCATCACCACTATTCTCATGACCCCATGACCTGTTTGTTGCCTTGTTTTTTTAAATAAGACAATTTATTAAAAGGATAAAATGAGTTACATAAAAAAACTGAGATCTATTGAAGCTTATGGGGACTAACCCAATAATTGCTAGATAGATTATAGGCCCAATCAACTGTATACAATAGGAAGTAAAAAACAATAACAACAGAACAATCAGCAACGAGCTTGGAGAGGGAAGAGGTGAACACGGAACTAAATTCAAGCTCTACTCCAGGTTTAGCAACTGGAGATTGAAAGATTGGTTGAATCCTTGTGCCAACAGAATGAATCGGATATCAATCCTTTGTAAAAGGGATCCCGTCCAAGTTGAAATGTCACACAAGGTGATGAAACTGGAATTGCAGAGAAGCTCAAATGAAGTGTTGACAAAGCTGCCTAAAGGTAGCCATACCAGTAGAGGAGGCCAAATCCAGAGAGGGCAACTTGACAAACTTCCAAATCCCCAAACTTAGACATAAACAGTAACAAGCAGGAACAGAGCACCCCGCACACAAAACAAACAAAAAACAACCAAAAAATAAACGGATGGAGGAACTTGGAGGCCCACGACAGTATCATCCACATGCATGGAGCTTTTTGGCACATGCTCCATCAGAACCCAGAACATAAACATGAGGCGCATCTCGTGGACATTTCCTAGTATAGCAACGGAGAGCCATGTCATGACATTGGAGCGCCTTGGTTAAAAGGAGTAGATCCCAAGCATAGAAGAAGAATGCTCATTGACATTGCTGGCAAGAAGAGCAAAACTTCATAGCCACTAAACGGCAATTGGAGGAAGTATGGGATTGCCTCTGTATTCGCCAGGAACAGAGGAAGGCATGATGACTCTTTGCTTGGCTCCAAATTCCTGAGTAAGAAACGGTAGGATGATGAGTGATCGAAGATACTTTGGAATGCTTGGAGCTAGAATCATAGAGCTTGGAAGTTGGAACACAAAGAGACTAACTTAGTTTGCTTACCGCAAGGAGAAAAGCGAGAATCGGTTTTCCATTTCCGAGAGACCAAACTAGGATTAGAAAAGTCAGAGGTGGGTGAGATGCGCCGAAGAGAGACCGAATCAATCGAAGTTTTAGAATTTACCCAAGAAGATTGACCCAACACGGTGTTGTCGTCTAAGACCGAGCCCAAATCACTAGCCCAATATCCTGCCGGGATTCGTAACTAGACCCCAAAAAAGCAACATGAGTGGACCTGGGTCCCACACTCCTAACCATTTTGTTTAAAATTTTTTGCTACAATGATTTGTACGAAGACCCAAAGTGCCGCAACAACAACAGCGAGAACATGCATGCTCCACGAGCATAGAGAAATATCTTAGTCGGGTATGTGCAATCAGAGGAAAACAAAATAGCTTAGGGTCTGTTCGGCAGTAGGGAAAAGGATGGGGGAAAATTCTCATGAGTCAGATTTTGACAAATTGGAAAAATGAGGTTATAAAATTTTAATGAAGATAAGATATAAAATAAAATATTAATTACAAACTTTCAACCCCACTTCTCTAATTTTTTAAAATCCATATCATAAAAATTTTCTCTCCTCTCCCGTCCTCTCCAAATCCCACATACCAAACAGCCCCTTAAGGAGAGTAATTTTAATGCGAAGGCCACCAAACAGAACCAAAGAGCACGGATGAAAATCAGGGAAAGAGCCAAATAAATTACCAATCAAGCGACGAACCATTAGCCAAAAGTAATCTCGTGGCAAGTTCAACACCTGAATCCAAGCATGATAGTAGGAAAAAGAAACAGAGGAGATAGGAGTCTCTAGCTCCCACTCATAAACCGCCAAAGAAAAACCTTGAAGAAGCCATATCACACAAATTCGATGGTTATCGCAAAATTGTCATCTATACCGACTCTACTGAAGCCTTACAGCTAGTCAATAGTGACCTATCTTGAGATTATCCTCTCAATGGCTATAACAGACAAATTTGACGCCTCCTAATACGTGATCGGATGGTCACTTTTGATCTCATGTTAATAGAAATCAATTGATGTGCCAATTCTCTGACTCATCAAGGTTATCAAATGGATGTTGACATTGACATCATGAATATTTTCCCTGTGGAGTATAGGTTTCCTTTAACCAAATACTGTCTGTGCATGTTCACGCCCTCTTATTAAGTGAAAAACAAAACCTTGAAGAAGCCATAACCTATGGTCCAGAATAAAAGAACAGTCGGAAGCATTGCTAAAATGAATAACAAAATAGTTCTCATACTGTTGAACAATAAAATCCTCTCCTATAGGCTCCCAATGAAAGGTAATAAGAGGCCGAAGCTTGCTAGCATGAACATAGCGATGAGAAAGAACTTTATCAAACAAAAAATGGCTTCGACGATAATTGATATGGTGAGAATCACCTGATGGAAGAGGGAAAAACTGAGCAGAAACCATACAGATCTTGGGGGGGGGGGGGGGGACAAAACCAAACCAAGAAACATCAGAGAAGGAGAGGAGAACATAAAATAAGAAAAATCACCAAAGTACGTTTTTTTTATTCTGCTAAAATTCTTACAACTCTAACTTTTGGGTTAGTTGCATATAACTCTATTTCAAAATTTAAATTTAACCCCGTTGATGTTTAAATTTTTAACATTAGACCCCTGCCATTAATTTTTGCCTTAGAGTCTGTTTGGCAAGAGGGAAAGGGAGGGGGGAAATTTTTAAGAGTTGGATTTAGAAAAATTGGAGAAGTGGGGCTGTAAAATTATAATAAAGATAAAATATAAAATAAAAGAGTTAAAAATATTAATTACAAATTTTTTACCCCAATTCTCTAATTTTTTAAAATCCAATTTGTAAAAATTTTCTCTCCCCTCCCTTCCCCTCTAAATCTCACATACCAAACAAGCCGTTAAGGTTAACAGAAACTGTCACGTAAGATTTAGTAAGGGTAACATGACATCCTACATGACTTTTGCATAAGATAATAATTTTATGATAATTATATATATTTTTAATATGATTTAAAAAGTCAAAAAAAGAGAGAACAAAACATATCATCGTCGTTCAGCGCTTCCTTGAGCGGCAGGCTAATGCGACTTCATCCGGAATTAGGCTATTAGCAACAAAGTCGATTGCTTCACTTTTGGAACTTGCAATTTCCAAACGGATTTGCTCCGCATGGATTGGGTTCTGATTTGATATTGGGATGGGTTTAAAGGATAGAGTTGATTACTCTTACACCCATCCATGATCTTCAAACTCCACATTGTGGCAAATACGATATGCTGCATATTTCGTCTCTCGTGTTCAAGGATAAGTTGAACGCTCTGACATTGAATCAAATTAAAAGTGTACAATTGACACATTAAAAAAATGTGGAAAAGCAAATATAACCTAAAGATTTTAAATTGCAAGTGCAAACACCGTTGAGTTAATAAGATAATAAGAGAAGAGATGGTGGAAACTCCATGGTGATGCACTTAAATTGCAGTGTACTGTCCCTCTAAGAGGGTTGGTTGCACAGGTAATGCTAGGTTTGCCTGCTTTTCTTCACTGAGAGGAAAGACGTGAATTAGGGTTTCCTCTCTTTAAGGAGGAGACGATGATGTGTTTTGTTTATTCAAAAATGAAATTGCATTTTAACTCTTATTACATAAAAATCTAATTTCATAAAATTATTATTTCATACAAATGCCATGTAGGATGTCATACTCATATCACCCGGCCCTTATTAAATTTGATATGGCAGTTTCCGTTAAACTTAAAGAAAAAATTAACGGTAGGGGCTTAATGTCAAAAATTAAAATCTTTAGGAAGTTAAATTTAAATTTCGAAATATCAAGGGGTTTTATGTAATCAATCCAAAATTCAAGAGAGCTTTATGTATTTTAGCCTTTTTATTCATGTTCATCTTCCATATTACACCAAAGTATGTATTTTTTTTTATTCATTTTATTTTGTATGAATAATTGAAATTTTAAGTATTTTGATTTTAAATTAGAATATAAATTCAATTAATAAATACTCATTAAGGTTAATAAGTTTATTTGAATATTTTCCTTACATATCTTATCATCATTTTCAACCTACAAAATATAAATTTTCTAATCAAGCCAGTTTTCATTTTATTGCGTACCAAACATGTCAGCACACTACTAAAAAAAGATAAAGTTATGGCGCTTAGTAAGTGTCACATATTAAGACGCTACTAATCAACGTTTTTAGGACCGGACGGTCTGACCAGTCCAACCGTCGACCGGAGAAGAGGGTGGTCCGTATTCCAACATTGGCTCGTTTTACTGGTTAAACCGGATCTAGCCGTTCAGAGCCGGCTTTTGGGCCGGGAACTGGAGCGGGTAACAAAAAGCCGGACGGTTGAGGAACAAGCCAAAAACATTCAAAAAACTCCCAAGAAGAAGACATAGAGAGAGGAAGAAGAGAAAGTAAAATCAAACCCAATATTTAACCATAAAAGGAGTTGATTTATACATAAGAATAACAAAAAAAAAAAGGGCAGAGTTTTATACCTTCTTTCATGCCAGTTGATTTGATCCATTTTGCCTTGATTTGAAAACGCCGGCAAGTTTTGGACTCAACAAAGGAAAAAAGTGAGAAACAATATTTTCATAAGGAAAAGGAAGGCTTCGATTTCAAACCCAGATGACAGCTTCGGATGGTTTTTAAAAAAAATAAATAATCTTACTTTTGCCATTTTCCCAGATGCTCACATATCTATGAAGTTGATATTTTGTGTGGTCAAATCAATATAAAAGAAATAAATGTAGTTGCCCTCATGCCTATGCTTTATCAGATAATTCTAGTAACATGTACGTTTTCTTTTCTTTTTTTTAATTATATATAAATATGAGTTTGTCTTTTAAAAAAAAAACTGACCCCACCATATAACACAAAAGGAGAATGGATGTAATTTTTTAATCGCAATTATTGTAATATATATATATATATATATAATATTTTTAAATTTAATTATTATGTCACCGGTCCGGCTCAACGGCTCAACCGTTCCAACCGGTTGAACCTTAACCCGCTGACATTTCCGGCTTAACGTCTGGTCCGGCTTTTAAAACATTGCTACTAATAGAAGTTGAAGCGCCACAACATATCTATATTTTTTTAAAAAAAAAAAAAAACACTTCATGTGGTGCTTCCTTAAGGAAGGGCCATAGGAAATCAATAATTATTTTTTAAAAAAATAATTATTTTCATAATTTTCTTTTTAGAACTCTATAATTATAGTTGATAATATACTTTAAACACATTTTTATATCTGCAATAAAATGATATAAATTAATAAATAACTAATTAACAAAATCACTACTAAGTAAAATACAAGTGTTAAAAATAAATAATTATTTTACTTATACAAATCATCAATGTTAATAGTTACTACAACAACTAAAAATTATAACTACTACATAAATACAACTTATATATAATAACATTTAATTTTATCTAATTTATTTTTCAGCATATAAAAATGAGAATAATTTTTTTAGAAATAAAATGAGAGAAGAAATTTCAGAATCATTCTTCGTAAAGGAAAATTAGAACAATTAAAAACAGGAAACTTGAAAGTAAATATGACCATTGTTTACCAATGCTGCAATTGATAAAACAATACGAACAACATTCCCTCCATAATAAAAAAACCAAACATTTCTTCTCCTGTAGAAACATATGCAACATAATAGTAAGAAACTATTATTCAAAATAAATTGGTAAGCTATATCTATGATATAATGCAGCTAAAATAGCAATTAGACCAAATAAACTTACTACTTTGTTGCTAATGGTAAGTTGGACAATGTAGATCTAAAATCTGAAGCTTAGTATACAAATAATGGAAGAAGAAACAAGTGAAGAGAGAGAGAGAGAGAGAGAGAGAGAGAGAGAGAGAGTGTGTGTGTGTGTGTGTGGATGAAGAAAGTGTCATTATTTTCATAAGATTCAGAGAAGGGAAAACGATTGAAGATCTATTATTTATAGATGTAAAAATCTGGTAGACCACAATTTTTCCAAAAGAAAATCCTCACAAAGGTGATGAGTGACAAAGGAATAAGGAGGAATTGCCGATCGAAGTGGGGACGGTGATGAATGACAAAAAGAGGAGAATGAGAAAATGTGAGGACTAAGAAGATAAAGAGCGATGGCATGTGTTAGATGATGAGTGATGATTAAAAGGATAAAGATGATAAGAGCAGATTGTAGGAGAGAGAATAATTAGAAAAAATAATTTAAAAAAATACTTTGTGTGGCGCTTCCTTGAGCAAGCGCCACACAAAATATGTAGCAGCTGTGACACTTCCTTGAATAAGCGCCACAGTTGCTACTTCAGTTTTTTTTTTTTTTTAAAAACACCTTAGGTGGTACTTCTTCAAGGAAGCGCCACCTAATGTCATCAAGCAACTGTGGCACTTCCTTGAGAAAACGCCACCTAAGGTGCTTTTTAAAAAAAAAATTAAAAAAATCTAGAAAGAAGCTGTAAAGAAGTGCCATAAAAGATGCACCACTAATCCCTATTTTTGTAATAGTGACAATAAAAAGTTTTTTGTTACTTTCATTTCTATTCTCTTCTCATCACTATAAACTTTTTCCTACCAAACGGGCCTAATGCTCCATTTTGAAGTAAGGAATTGGAAGTGGAGTAGTGGAAGTGGAGTCAAGCATGGTTCTCACTTCCACCAAAACTGATGATCCATGTAAACGACAACGGTGGTCCTCTACTGGACGGCAATTATAGTCCTTCATTGGTAACAAAGGCGACGGTCTGTCCATGTTTGTCACTGTTGTTCATGCTCAGTGACTCCTTCGTTGTTGTTCAACAATATCAAAGTATAACGTCTTTTTGCATATTTACTACATGTTGTAGTCCTCGTTCTTTACCTGAGAAGTATAATGCTTAATTATCAACTCATAAAGTAATACTAATGCACCTCGTAGTCCGCTTTACAACCTAAATGTGCCAACCAAATGCTTGAGGAGCACACACTATAAAAAAACATGAAATTTCCGACGGAATTTGCTACGGAAAAATTTTCCATGGCAAATTTCCGCCGGAAAAGTTTCTGACGGAATTTTTTTCTTGGAAAATTAGCCACGGAAAATATTCTGTGACAAATTCTATCTTTTGCCACGGAATTTATGACGGAATAATTTCGTCGGAAATTCCCTCGTAATTTCCAACGGAATTCAATTCTGTTGCAAATTTCCTCACAATTTCTGACGGAATTCAATTCCGTCGGAAAATTTAAAAATTATTATTATTTAATTTAATTAAATTTTAAAAAAATATTTTTAAAAAATTATTATTTATTAATTAATATTTTAAGTCTAATTTTAAATTTATTTTTTAATTATTATTTTCTAATTTCTAAAATATTTTTAATTTCCAATAATAGGTTTTGGTCCCTGTAGGGGCAAAATGGTCATATAAAAATTTATTTATAAAAAAAATTTTATTAGTTATTAATTAATATTAGTAAAAATATTAGTTAATAATTATTTATTAGTTATTAATTAATGTTAATAAAAAATTAATTTTAGAAATTAGGAAAAAATATAGTCATATGAAATTTATTTAAGATGTAAAATGTTTTAATTTGAAGTTAATTTATATTTAAAATTATAAGAATATATAAAATTATTTTATACTACTATTAAATTTATATATGAGAAACAAATATATATTTATAAATAATTGATTATGTATAATAAGATTATATATATATATATAATTGTGTAGTAATAGAATGTCAAAGCAGTTAAGCCCATCTGGTAAGGCATCTCGTGCTTACGGACGAGGTTATGGGTTCGAACCAAAGGAGGAGCAAGTTGAGTTGTATTTCTAGGAACAAAGAGGTTGCGACACGTGGCGGATCTGGGCCCTGGCGACAAGGTGGACACCGCCAGAGTTGCCACGCGCCGCCGCTGACGATGACGGGGAGGTGGATAAATTCAGTCTGAAATTTGCTAAGAAAATTCCGTCGGAAATTTGTTTGTCACGCTATTATTACCGACAGTATCTATTCCGTCAGAAACTCTAAATTCCATCGGAAATTCAGTGTTTTTTTGTAATGACATTGCATTAGGATTATAGGTAATCATAATGCAATGCATCGAACCAAATGGGCAATTATGCATCTATAAATTCTCAGTGACTGATTTATTAACCAACACAGCATGAAGAGGAAGAATAGAGCAAAAGGATGTAGCTCCAGGCTGGGTTTGTTTGTTTGTTTTTTTTTTTTTTTTTTTTTTTTTTGCTAAGCACAGGTATCCTCCTTTTGGAGGAAATCATGTTTGAGGTACTACTGAGTATCAAATGTGGGCACATCTCTCTGTAAGAATTCAAACCTTAGTTCGTCACATTATGAGGGACTAGTCCCTACCGCTAGATCTAACTCCCATTGGTCTAAGGAGGGGTTGATGAATGTGTCCTTGAGGGGTGTTATATAGCATATCTTAAAAAAGTGTGCGGGCCATTAAATGGGAGCTTCAAGGCTCAAAAGGAGTTCAAGTGCTATGCAATGACAGGCACATATACTACCTGGTTGTTTTATGTTAATTAGCATTATGATTTAAATTTAAAGCTAATCCATCTTGTTATCTTAAATTTCGTTTATGATGAGGATAGCACAAGGCTAAATTTATTTTAATTTTAAAAAATTGCAATGCTTTCATTCCATATTGATTAACACATGATTTGATAGTTCTAATTACTCTGAGTTTTCTTCGTTAGATTTGGATTCGTAAAATAATTTTTTAAAAACCATTTATCTTTCAAACTACCTTGACTATACTTTAGGAAAAATTCTAATTAAATCCTTATGAAATACTAAAGTCTAAATTTAGGTATACACTTTTAATAAATTCCTAATGAGGCCGATTGCATTAGAAATTTTAAATGTGTTCAAAGAATAGGAAATTTTAAACGTGGTTAAAAGACTAGAATGACCGGTGTAGTTAAAAAAGAAAACGGAAGGTAAGTGCAATGTTTTGATTATTTTAGTTAGATTTAGTTGGGGTTTACCCTTTATTTTTAGTTTTTTCATTTGTTTGTTTTTGTTTTGATAGTTTTTTTTTTTTTTTTTTTGGCGATTTCATATAGAGAGTGGTACCGAATAGTTGATCTTGCAAAAATGTATGGTACCAGATTTATTTTGCACAAGATTTATGTCATCCTAGTGCTCACAACTCACAAGAACCCTAATGCCTGATATATTATCGCAACATATATATACCATATCTGTTAATTTAGAGTTGGGAAAAGGGGCCAAGCCCGTCGGGCCAGCCCTTTTAGGCTCTAAATTTATAAGAGTCGGGTTTAAGATTTTTGCCTCAAAAATGAAAGCGGGCCTAAAAGGGTAAGTCCTGTAGGGCCGAGGGCCCAAAAGGGCCGGCCCTTTTAGGCCTGTATATTTTTTTATTTTTAAAATTATTTATATGATAAGAATATTATTGATTTTTTATATTTTTTGTTAATGATGTTGCAAATATTTAGTTGTTCTTATCCTTTTTATAATTAAGTTTCATAAGAATATCTTGTATTCATAATCCTAAAAATTAAAACCTTATAAAAGATATTTCTTATTTCATAAGTATTCTTACCAATTTTGTATTTTATAACTTATTTTTTGGTGATTGTTTTATTTATATCTTGTGTTATTTATTTTGTTGACTACTTACACTTTTCAAGACATATTTATAAGAAGTATTTTTTATTTTATCAAGTTTTCACATTAATTATTTGTAATCGTGGTATGTATACAATAGTTTACCTTTAATTATGACTTAATAACTGTATTTGTTTGTTGCATGTTACATACTGTTTACATTCAAATTTTGACAAAATTTATGTGTTAAATTAGGAATTTCATTGTTGTAATTTAAAAAAAAATTGAAAAAAAAAGTAAAAATTGTTAAATCTTGTGAAAAGGGCTTCATGCCCTTCGAGCCGGCCCTGACCCGCATGCTTTTGGGCCGGGCTTTAAAAAATAGCAATTTTTCTTACCCCAGACTTAAAAGGGTTGGCCCTTTTAAGCCCTGACCTGTCAAGGGCCAACCCTATAGGGCCGGGCCTACCCTGATTCACAACTCTATCTGTTATGTTATCATTTTTATTATTTATATTGATGTCTAGCATCAAATACCTCCAGTTAAAAGTGGTTGCAACACCACTATTGTCGCGACCCGTTTGTTGCCATGTAATTCAACATAAGGACCCATGACCAAAGTATGGATTTTTTATTTGTTTTGTTTTTTATGAATCATAGTATGAGTAATTGAATTTTTAAATATTTTGGTTTTTAAGTTAGAATATAAATTTAATTAATATATACTCATTAAGGGTAATATGGTCATTTAACTATTTTTCTATCTATCTTATCATCATTTTTAACCTACCAAACATAAATTTTCCCATCAAACTAGTTTTCATTCCCATGTGTACCAAACATGTTACCAGTGGGAAATTTTTCATTCCCTTCATTGCTTTTCTATCGCAATGAATTTTTCCTACCAAATCGGCCTAATGCTTCGTTTTGTAGTAAGGAATTGGATAAAGAGTAGTGGAAGTTGAAATAAGATTTTGGCACAACACTACAAAAAAAAAAAATGACAGAATTTCATTTTGTCGTTAATCCGTCACTAATCCCTAACAAATTCCATCACAAATATTAGTGAGGGAATTTTTCCGTATTGTTATTCCATCGCTAAATTCTGTCACTAATCTATCTCTAATCTGTCATAAAAAGATTAGCAACGGAAATTAGTGACGGACAAATTCTGTCACTAATTTCCATCTTTAATCCGTCACTAATATCTATCAAAAATATTTTATAAGGGAATTAATGACTGAAATTGTAACACCCCAAATTTTATATTCACCAAATATATTGTAATTATTTGGGAAATTCAATAAAATTGTGGATATTCATGAATTTGGAATTTATGAAATTCATAAATGTTCAATTTCATGGAAATTGGGCAAAAATAATTATGGAATTAATTTGGGTAATTTAAAAATCCCAATATTAAGGTCCAAAAATGAAGGAATATTAGAGAAAATATTTGGTCCAAAAATAGATGAAAATTGGTGAAAGAAAAATAAGAGAAGAAATTGGATTAGAAAGGTAATGGCAAAATCGTAATTTTGCCAAAATAGCACAAAATAAATTATTTTCCAATTAATTGAAGTTAATTTCAATTAATTAAGGAAAATAAATGTTAAAAATATATTTAGAATATTTTGGTCAATTTAATATGAATTTATGGAAAATTTGAGCAAAAAGTGCAATTTTGACCAAAATTGAGACTTTACGTGTATACGTAACCTGGACAAGTTGTGGAGTCAATTGAGACCATAAGGAGGGACCCCTAGGTGTCTCCTACATGCGGCATAAATAAGGAAATATTAGTTGAGCTTAATGAGCATGGTTACATGTACAAAAGGATTTATGTACATAAGTTAAGTTTGAAATTTTGGAAATTGTTAAATGGATAAAATAAGATATAATATTAGGATATATTATTATCTCCTTCTACCTTCAGCTCATTTCACGCAAGAACCAGACCTGAAATATAGTGTGAGACGTTGAGTTTTGTAGAGAGAGAAAGGAGAAGAAAAATCACAAGGTAAGCCGATTTCTCCGACAATTTCGCTCCTAACGCGTATAACTCCGATCCTAAGCTACTCCTCTTTGTTCTTTAAGGTTTGGAAAGCTCAAATTTGGTGTTCTAAAAGTTAGGGTTTTCTGCCATTTTTGGGAAAAGCTTGTGGGAGCTTGAGGTAACTTCCAAACCTTCGTATATTAACTATTCTGGCTGCTGTGGGCAATTTAATCGGTGAAATTTCGCCGGATTGCCATTGGTTTTAAATTTTGGAAAAGTGTATATCTAAGGGTTATGCTGCCCAATTTTAGTTCAAATGGTTGTTATAACTCAATTAGATGGTTAATAAAGTGGTTAGGAGTAGAAAGGAACGCGTTTACGGAGCCGAAATCGTAAAACCCTGATTTTTCCCGGAAAACACAATTATTTCGGTCAGCATTGGGTTAGAGTTGGATTTTCAATGATTTGATGATTCCATTGGGTTCAGGAGGGAAAATTAGGTGGGGTTACAGTTGGGCACTTTTTCAGAAAAGGCTGAGAAAGCATAATTACGGAAACGCCCCTAAAACCCTAAAAGTTGGGCTGCCAAGGGCAATTTCGTAATTTGACATTGAATTTGAAAATTTTGAGTCCGGAAATGGATTCCTTGGACGAAAATACGTCAGGATAGCCCTAGTCAAAAATTTGGGAAAACGTGCCATCGGGCCGGGTACGGCGGGGCCGGGGTCCCGGGGGCATTTTGGTAAATTTTCACCATAGGCTAATATAACCACAAGAAACACTATGGAAGAGTCTAAAATGATACTTGGATAGGTTATGACCTATTTCTTGTACATTTAATATTTTAGGATCGAATCGGGAGCCGAAAGTCGACACGATTTACAAGGCACACAGAAAGGGGTCGATAGAACTTCGAGGTAGGGACATTATCCTTCATACATCATGCCATAGTTTTTATGATTGTGTGGATGCCATTTTTTGTAAATGCGCTTTATTAATCAACATGTTTTGCCCAGAGAGGGGCCAGTAGTGCTAGAGGCACTTACACTGGAGTTGGCGGAAGACCAACCGGTGCAGATTAGTGGGGCTGGGCCCTACTCATGTATACACGCAGATGATATGTTTATATTGTTCATTAATTGGTGCATACATGGCATATATCATATTTACTTTTCGCATTTTCTATGAACGATAGCATGTTTCTACTGGGATTCTTCAGAATCTCACCCCTTTTTCTAAACCAAATTTCTCAGCGGGCGCTAGTGGATCAAAAGGCAAGAATGTAGACCAAGGGAAGTGACTGGCATGTGCCTCGAGGCAAATACAAAGTTTGTGGTTATAGATAGTCTATGTCTAAACTACTTTTGGATATTTTGTAATAGTGGTGTATATTGTCGCATTCTGTATGGTTGAATTTAGACTGTAAACAAATACTTTTATCAGTATATATGTACTCTTCTGTATGCCTGTGGAACTTGGTCTCTAATACTCTGTGTATATCGAAATGGAAACGGGTGTTGACAGAAATTTTCTAGCACTAATTTCCGTCTCTAATTTTCATCACTAAACGTTTTGTGACGGAATTAACGACGCAGTTTTTCCGTCGCTAATTCCGTCGCAAGTTAATTTTTGATAGAAATTTGTGACGGAAATTTGAGATGGAAAAATTCCATTATTAAATTCTGCAGCTAATCCATCACTAATTTTAGTCACAAAATAGTTTACAATGGAATTAGGGACAAAATTTTTCCATAACTAATTTTTGTTCCAAAAATTAGGGATGAAATTAATGATAGAAATTAGGGACGGAAAAATTCCATCATTAATCCATTACTAATTTTACGTCACAAAATATTTTGTGACAAAAAATTCTGTTGCTAATTTCAAATTGTATTATTTAAGATTATAATCTCAAAAAAACTTGTTTAGATTCATTAAGATCAATACTTCTTGTGCCTTAATGATAATTGATTAAGTATGATAAGGGTTAGATTCCATGTTTCGATAATAACAAAACATGATTAAGTGCTTCACTAGTAGATAGGAAAAACTTAGTTATAATCTTGAGTAAGGTCATGATAATCGCAGATAGCATTATCAGAGGAAGACATGATCAATCAAATGAATCATTAAGATAATCGATTATAAAAAGAGAATAATCTAACAAAAAAACAAACATCCTAAGAGAATGGACTTTAGTGAAGAAGTTTATCCAAAGGTATCCGAATAAGTTAATCAGCTATAAAGGCGGCATAATTGAGTACAAATAACCTTTTCAAATTATTTGATTTTGTTATATAACATGATTAGATTTTATAACAATTATATTTTTTGCAATTAGAATTTTTTTTATAATTATATAATGATGAAATAAATTGATTAAAAATATTTTTTATTTTGATAATATAATTTTAAAACGTAAATTGAATTGATATCACATCCAATCAAAAATATAATTTGATTTAGTCATAACTCATGTTGAACAATTAAATTTAGTTTATAATATCTCCAAATTATTTGATTTTGTTAAATAAAAAAATTAAATTTTATAATAATTAAAATTTTCAATAATTATATTTTTTTTCATAATTATAAATTTGTTAAATTATTCAAAATTTAAATTATTATAAAATTATAATATAAATAAATAAAAATTATTAATTCATATTTGTTATTGAAATTGAAATTATAATATAAGATATATGATTTTTAATAATATATTATATACAAATAAAAATAAAAATTTTATAAATACAAACAAAATATATATAATAAAATGAATAAAAAAAGATATTAATAATGAAAATTTAGGTAGAATATTTATAAAAACTAAAATAAGAAAACTAAATTGAAATATTTAATAATGTATGAAAATTTATATTTCTATTTTGAAAACTAAATCGCATAGATTCTTCTTAGCTCAACTGGCAAAGGCACTGGCATGCGCGTGAGAGGTTATGGCTTTAAATCCTAAGTTGGTCACAAAATGCAACCAATTTGTGACATGGACATATGGTGGGTAGGGGTGGAAACAGGTCAGGCAAGGCCAGACTTTTGCCTTAACAGGCCTGACCTGTTAAGGTATAGGCATGTTAAGGCAGGCCTGTTAAGGCACAGGCATGTTAAGGCACAAACTGGCTTGTGGCCTGTTGGAGGCCAATTTTTAGGCATAGGCTTGGCCTGACCTGAAACCTGTTAAGGAGGCCTGAATTTTTAAAATTTTTTAAGCAAACCGATAGGCCTACAGGCCACACTGCAAAACAGGCCAACATGCCTCCTTAAACAGGCTGAAATTTACATAAATTACTACCAATGATTCAAAATATATCAAAATACAAGAGAACAAGTAAGGAACACGCATCAGAACCAAGATAACTTGTTAGTCACATACTTTTACAGAAGAAATAACATATACTTGTTTGTCTTCATGAAGCACAGTGATTCAATTCGCTGCATAAATCAGTACACTGTGTATAATTACTCGAAGCACATGGCAACAACATGATATGAAATTGATCAAACAGAGGGGGAAGAGAACTTTTACAGAATAAAGATGAAGTGAAAAATATTGGTTGTCAAATATTACAATTTAAACCATGACAAACTGAGCTTTCAGCATGATAGATCCAAGTTCTAGAAAGAACAAGTTTTGAATACATACCCATAATACAAATTATGATTAAAGTTGATGGAGATAAAGACAAGCCAACCAACAATGACACAAGAAAAGGGAACATTGACACAAGTGGACCTTCTCACATTCACATCAAATCTTCAAAAGATAAACACCCTCCTCAAGATAAGCTTCCAATTCTAATTACATAAGGGGAATTGCTTGCTTCTCAGAAATTTTGCACATTTGTCTCTCAGAAATTAGAACATGAACAATAACACTATATGCACGTTTGTCTCTCAGAAATTACAACATGAACAAACAACTTGTTTCTACGGCAAGCATATAGTAGCCACTTCTTTATGAACTTTTATCTTCCGTTAATTACTTTATGATCTTGTATCTCATGGTTTTTTTTGATTGATTTGCACCTTATGTTTTCAAACCACAAATATATAAACTTAAGCTATAAATGGATCTTTAAAAGAAAAATTTAGTCAATATAAAGTGTGGGATTTGGCCAGACCTATTACAACTTTTCAAAGAAAAGAAAAGGCTAATTCATTCTTCGATGATTAGCATTTTAAAAAGCATGTTCAGAAGAGTTATTACCTCGTTTAAGATCCCACAATGCTCATACCTAACATATAATATCATTAATCAGGCAAGCAAATCGAAAGAGAAATCGAACCAGAAGAGAAGCAAATTGGAGAGGACGGCCGACGGTCCGACGGAGAGTGGAGAGGACGATGACTCTCGGAGGTTCAGGACTTCAGGTTAGGAAGGAGAGGATGAACGATTGATGAGATGGTTCAAGAATCAACGGAAGATGGAGTGACAATGATCTACTGGTTAGGTCTTCAGATCAAGGAGAAGTTGAAGAAAGGAACAGGGCCGAGATCTGAGCCTGAGATTCAACTTGTCCAGTGTTGGCTAAGATCTGAGACTGAGAAAGGAATAGGGTTGAGATCAGAGTGAGAGTGGGTGTATGTTGACTTGTCGACTATCGGGCAGTTGATCTGAGAATCTAAGATCTGAGACAAAGAGTAGGAGTCGAGAGAGAGACGGAGTGAGACTGTGAGCGACAGTGAGAGTATGTGTGAGAGTGAGAGTGATGGAGACTTGAGAGTGATTGAGGGCGGCCCAATTTTAATTCAGACGTGTAATTGAGATTTGAGAGTAAGGGAATTTGGGGTGGCCCAATTTTTTTATAAATAGTACTAGGCCAGCCTGGTAGGCCTAAAAGGCCTAGGCCTGGCCTGATTAGAAAGACAGGCTTGGGCCTGGTCTTTTTTCTGACAGGCCTGGCCTGAGCAAGCTGGAAACAGGCCAGGCTTGAGCAAGCTGGAAATAGACCAGGCTACAGGCCCCTGTTAGGCTACCTGGCCTATTTCCACCACTAGTGGTGGTTGACAAAGAGCGACATGTGGCGGGTGATGGAGGGTGACACACGTCGGTTGACTAGGACACGTAGCAAAGAGTATCCCTGAAATTAGTGACAGATTAGACATGGAATTTTCCGTCACTAATCCACTCCTAATTTTAGGAATTATCGACGAAACAAATTCTGTTGCTAATTTTGGTCACTAAATTGATTAGTGGCAGAAATTCCATTATTAATTTGATTTTTTTTTTGTAATGCAATTCAAGCCAATTTTTAATGGTAATAACTTCCATCAGAAGTAATATGGATAGAAGTGGGTTCCTAAACCCACCCAATACTCCATGGTCTTCATTTTTTACTCTAATCCTTCCCTCCATGACAACCACCACACCAGTAATGATCCTCTACGTCAACTACAACAGTGGTCCTCCACTGGTGACGATGATTATAGTCCTCCATCGGCAACGATAGGGATGATCTCTCCATGTTGTCGATGTTGTTTGGATCAATGACTCCTTTTCTGATCAACAACGATAATAAAAGCACATGATAAGCTTCAATAATCATTCGATCCTATAAATAAAATACATAATTCTATTGTTTAAATTTTAGTCTAGCCATTTAGCAATTTAATTGCATAATCAGTACCTATTTATAAATTTAAATTGACCATTTAAAATTCAAAAATGAAAATATTAAAGGAAAAAAAGTAAAATACAAAAAGTAATAGAATAAGATAATATCTTATTTTCAGGGACTAGCTGATTTAAAACCGAAAGGTGAAATGCATATATAATATATTTAAGTTTAAGTGACAATATTATATATGGGTGTGTATATAGATACTACTATAATATAACATAGGGTTAAATAGAAAATCTGTTCCGGAAGTATTTATAAAGGAGCAATATTATTTTAAAAGCTTTTTTTGTCTCAATATCTCCTGAAAATATAAAAACATCGTAATGTTGTCCTTTTTAAACCACCATTTATGTTATAATTAATTTTGACTTTAATTGCTTAGACGGCAGCCACATCTATTCAGACTTCTCCGTCTCATTCTCTCTCCCTCAATCAAAAATATTTCTTGGAGAACAAAAAGCTCCTTCCATGTCTTATTCTTCTTTGACCGTGGAAGAAAAAGCTCCTTCCCTATCTTCTTCTTCTTCAATTGTTCGCCCACTCACAACCATGGAGATGAAGCCCATCCTCGTCGCCGTCGTCAAGAGCCAATTTGGCCTTGGCAAAACTAAGGCCTATAATGTATCGATTTGTAGCCTATAATTTGGGAATCGTCAAGTCCTATCTATAGCAATTTAGCTCATCTCTGCTTAGTTATGTTTTGGAATTCTTATGTTTAGTCTTTTATTTTGGCCAAATTTCAATCCTACACTGTAAATTAACTTTGATTTGTTGAGCCAAATTTCAACCCATCATTGTTACTGTAAAATTACTCTCTCTTCCTTCTTCCACACCGCTGCTCATCGTTCCCCTCTCGTATGTTTAATTGGATGAAGGTAGGTTGAAAGCAACAAATCAAATTAAAAATAAAATGAAAAGGGTAGCATGAAAATTAGTGGCTTTACAAGAATTTCGGATCTAATTTGGTGGCTATGTATTTACCAAACAGGCTCAACGTGCGCATATCGGCGTTAATGAACTCAGTGGTGAGAATGAACGGTGTGGAAGGGGATTTTTGAACAGAGCCTTGGCTGTATTGATTCGGCCATCATCGCATTAGTAGAGAAGGCGAGCAGATTTTCGGCCAAGACCAATCAGATTTCCAACATGGGTAGCTACTTGTTGATCCTTTCGATTTCCTCAATACTCTCATAGACTTTCCGGTCGAGAAAGTTGGCTTCAGAAATCATTTGAGAACTGAAATATGCACGGAAGAGATTCAGCATGAACCTTGTTTCATTTATCGGAAACCAAATTCTAATTGAGGACTAAATATATACATGATATGTCTATACATATATAGAACAAATAGTAGTCAGGAACTGCCACTAATTGCAATTCTTGGAGCTTTTAGACCAAAATCCATCTACTTAAATGTATATAACCTAGATTTTTCAGAAAAATTAACTTATTCTGACATAGATTAGAATTCGGATCCTTGCAATCAGTCTTGCCTTGGCGCTATTGACGACAGAGGATCTTGCCTTGTAAAGTTTCAATGAAGATTTTGGAGATCTAAAGTGTGTGCGGTGTTTGACGTAAAACAGTCAGCCGTGAAAGGGGGAGAAGAAGAAAGAGGATGAGAGAGAGGAAGGGATCAAAGATGATGAGATGGATAGGGAGATGAAGTAGGGTTATGAGGTGGCATTTCAATTTCTATGTGACAGTGATATGTGTCTTTTAACGGTTAAAGTTAATTTTATTAATGATTAAGGGTAACATTACTATGTTTATATACTTCAGGGTTATATTAAGACTTAGGAAGGAAAACATTACACCTTTGGAAATACTTCCGACCGACATTGAGGTTAGAATACAATTAGCCAGTACCCCCAAATTCGAGTTTGTTCCTAGTCTAATAGAGCTACCATCTCTCTATCTCTCACTCTCACAGGCTTACTCGTGGTCGGCTTACTCTATTTTTCCTTCATCATCGATCATTGTCTCTGTCTCAATCACTACTTTATCCCTCCGCTACTCATCATCACTTCAATGGAGCAGACAATAATGGAGAACGACGTGCCAATTTTTCCATGAGAAATCATCACAAGTATTCTTGTACAACTTTCGGTAAAATCCCTAATCCAATTTCAATGTGCTTGTAAAGATTGGAAGAATATGTTCAAAACCCCATCCTTTATTGCCGAACACCTCCTCCATTCCCCTTAGATAAACCCTTTACTTATCATCGATAGCATTATCTCTGAAGTTAATCCTTGGCACTCATTTTTGCTCAATTGTAAAATGCAAGTCCTCGAATTTTAGAACCCATATGTTATTGACCCCTTAATGCTAGGGTGTGTCTATTCCAGTAACGGCTTGGCTTGTGTGGAACTCATTGGTAAATCTCAACATTCCTTTTGTTTGTGGAATCCAGCTATTAGAGAGGTCAAAAAAATTACCAAATCTCTTAATAATTATGACTGAGTATTTTTCTATAGGATTTGGCTTTAGTCCAATCATTAATGATTACAAGATTGTGAAACTTTTTATGCCTAACCACTTGGTTCTTCAAGTGGAAGTTTATGCATTAAGAATAGGGTTATGGGAAAAAGTTGAACACGGAAACTTAGAGGGTGTACATGTTTTTAGTTGTAACCATTTCACGTATAATGGAGCCATCTTTTGGTTTGGCTGAAAGGAAGATGTGGAGGAGGACAGCAAAAGTTAACTTGGTTTGTTAGTGTCATTTGATATAGTAAGGGAAGTGTTCACATTGATACCATTTCCTTCTATGACTTTTAGCCACTGTTATTACAATATACTTGCTAGCTATGAGGAGAAACTAGCTATGTTTTTTCCCACTTGGATTGACAATTCTGAATCATATATGATTGATTTATGGGTATTAGAGGAGTGTACAAATCCATCCAGGAGAGATGGAGTTGGGCTAACATGTATACTGGCAAACCCAGTTCATTCAACTTTATCATTAGTCCAGAAATTATTTGGAGAAATGAAATTGTTTGCAGTGTGGAAGAATCTAAATACCTAATCAAAGGTGAAGAAGAGGAGAATAATGAAGCAAAAGTTGTTTTATGCAATTTTACTACTGATGAATTCAACTTGTTTGATATCCCAAAATGTAGTTATGGTCATTAGATTTTTGATTATGTGGTCATGTGCTAGTTGAACACATTCATATTTGAAGAATGCTAATATTTAATACCAAATGTTTCTTGCCATATTTGACCTTTTTATAATTTCTACTTGTTTTGTTTTATATAATTTAGTTGCTAGTTTATGGATTATTTGGGACAAGCCAATCTACCACTGGTATTCAATATATTATAGGTCGTTGATCCAATAGTTTTATATCTATTTTGAGTAAATTTTTTATGGAAATGAATCCACGCACATTAGTCGCTACCACTGATGTAGTCTCAGCCTCCAATATTAATAAATGTAATAGGACTATGCAGGGAAGAAAGGCCTTCATGTTGACAACACATTGAGGTATTCTTTCATACTTAAATGTCTCTCTGCTCTCTCAACCTTAGTTTCTTCTCATATTCTTTTCTCAATATTGGAACCAATTCTGGTACTACTACTCCATCTAATTGCTTTATCATACCTTTGTCTTTGAAGTGTAAACCAAAACCTTGACAGTAATCCAGAAAATAGAAAGTTTGGTGTGACCTATGATTCTGCAGATGCAAATTCATACTCATGAAGGATGCATAATGGCATTTGGAAGCCAAAAAAGAAAACAAGAACAACATAGTATACTGTCAATTTAGAAGAAAGAGGGAAAAAAACAAGCAAAACAGCCTTATTCAGCAAATTATTCACCATCCACTTCTAATAAACCACTGAATGGGCAATCTCTTAAATGCTCTTCATGTTCCAGCAGAGAAAATGCCTTCTGTGTTGTTGATTCAAGTGCTTGAGAGATCATATGACTAACAAGGCGTGATGCAGAAACAGAGTTCCAAAGAACTTGCCATTGGAATTTGCAATAAGGTTTGGATAGAACAGGTATTAGAGTAACTGAGAATATTTCCTCTCAAATTCCTATTATGGTCATGTTGGACAAGAAGGTGAAAAAATGAACAACAATAAGCCCTGTTTTACTACCTCTTACATTAATATTAGAGTTAGTCAGCTTATTTAGAGAGATTAATGATATTTAATTATAACATATGTTACCTGATTTCTCTGAAATAGTCATGTATATCTTTAGACTATATATCAGTTTATAAGTTAGGCACATTAGTTTGAAGAAAAATGATAAATATAAATACTTTAAAGTAATTTATTTAACTTTTTTAATCTCCCCAAATTAATTCACTAGCTCTTATATTAAGTACTAGAAGTAGCATTAACTAAGGTTTAGTTAGCTATATGAATTACATGATGTCATTGCTAGTTTGCGATGTCAACAATCACATGATGTCGTAGCTAGTTTGCGACATCAACTATTATATTTTTAAATATATCATCTATTCACCATTCACAAATCTATAGTGACAATAGGTAAAGTAAAAACAAATAAATGAAATAAAATAAAAATTCCACTCGGTTAAAAAAAATAAAATATGTTGAGATAGATCATAATTTTACAAAGGAGATAGTAGATTCTTGTCTAGCGGAAATATCCTATGCATCTATAAATTCTCAGTTGACCAGTTAATTAAAGAAGCATGTGGGCCTTTATTAAAAAGAGGCATGTGAGTTTCAGACTTAAGGGGATCAAAAGGAGTCCAAGTGCTGAACAACACTAATACAGAGAATAGACAATACCTGATTGTTATATGTTAGTTAGCATTTAATTAGATTTAAATTTAAAGTTAATTTTTCCTGTAAACTTCAATTTTGCTTATGATGAGGAAAAGAACAAACTAGCTTTACTTTTAACCTCCAACATTAAAGATTTTTCTGTGGGGAATGACAATGAGGTCCTAAGGAAATAACTTGATTATCCTTAAGTTTCAATGACAATAGAAGAGCGGGAAATGATAAGTTCTAGAGTAAGAAATGATAACACCTCACTTGTCATTGATGCTTCTCGATAATTAAGTTCCTTACTTGGGATCTCATTGTAATTTCCTTTTTTCTTTCTGATATTGGTAGCATTACTATATGTTACGAGTGTAAATGGTCTATTAAATAGTGCAAGTGTACACTGTCGTAATCAAGTAATACAGAAGTGAGTAGACTATCATTCCCACAAGAATTGATCACTAATTACCAACATGAGTAATTTTAACTCTATTTAGTCGATCGATCGGTTGGTGATTGAGATTAGAAAATTAAAAATAATTAAATATGAATGTAAATGATATGAAAGCAACTATAAAAAAAATCCCAGGGGTCACATTTTACTTAGAAAAATTCCGGATTGAATCACTTATCTATTTTAGTCCAATTTATTCCACATGATTGATAGTCGAGTTTCCTTAATTTAATTACTAGCCTCTTCCAAGGTCAAGCAATTCTATAATTAAATGTTAATCCAATATATTCCTATATGAATTTAAGCAATTAATTATACATTAAGATTTATGGAACTTAGTAAGACTATACAACTCATATGAATATATTTCTATTTCATATGCAAGTCATGGTTTTAATTATAGGATATATACACATGCATCTCCTTCCGGTCTCAACATGCATATTGAAATCATTCAAAAGGTGGCCAATCAATCAAAAACATTAAAAACAATAATTAAAACTCAATCATGGAGGAGAAATTCGAACTAAATTTAATAAGTTAAGATTCAATCTGTTATTAGTAAGCTACGTCATCACCCTAGAAAATTAGAAATTTAACACATGATGAAATTAAAAACAAAACCAAAATAAATTAACATCGCATAAAACTTAATTAATAAATTCTAAAACATAAATGTACAACAACTAGATGCATGAAAATGGAGAAAATCTAGCCGTACCTTTAGGAAGTAAAACCTTACATGTAGGTGGCAACCTATACCATCCATAAAGGAGAACTACCTAAGCATTCCATTTAGGAGGAATGCAGGAACTAAATATAATGCATGAAACTACTCTAAGATGGTGTATGTGGAGAAGAGACGAGAGAAATGGATATGAAATGGTTGTGTCAATGGAGAAGAGAGGAAAGTAATGGATATGAAAATGGTGTATAAAATGTGAAGGAGAGGGTAGCTATATATAGAAAAGAATGGAGTAGGGTAGATGAAGTGGTAGATGAAAAGGAAGATGAAGTGGTAGATAGAATGTGATAGATGGAATGGTTGGTGGAATGGTAGATAATTCTCGCTCTCAACTTCCAAACAAAATTCGAAACCCTTAGAGATAGAACTGGATTTTGGCCTCAATATAAAAGTTGTAGAGCTCTTTCTTGACTTTTTATCCATATAAAGAACGTCCTAATCCAACATCTGGAACTCCAGACATTGACTGAAAACTGAAAGAGGGTCTAATTTAGTATTTTTCAAGAAATTCTATTTCATGCCAAAATCATTATTTATTTATTTATTACACCCAAATTTATTAAATTGAGCTCAATTATCATCCACAAAATAATTATATAAGGAAAAATAAATATGCAAATATTTTACTTATCACTGCAAAAATCGCGATATATAACGGTTGTTAAATGCCATACATAACTGTTCCGAACTGTCATATGTGCTGGCGCTATAAAAGTTCCGCGCAGATATATTACAGTTTTGAACCATTATAACACCCATTATGTATTGAGGCTTGATGAGGCCTTGATATCCCTATTAATGTGATAATAATTAACGGGCACACGTAAATAACTGTAATAATATATGGTAATGCTTGCATAATATATAACGATTCCAATTTAACAACTGTTATATATCAATTAACATATATAATGGTTCTTTCCAAACAACCATTATATATAGTTGACATAAATAATGGTTGTTAGGTATGGTAATGCTTGCATAATATATAACGATTCCAATTTAACAACTATTATATATCTACTAACATATATAATGGTTTTTTCCAAACAACCGTTATATATAGTTGATATAGATAACGGTTATTAGGTAACAACTATAATTTATATAAGCTAATTTTATAAATAAAAAAAAAGGGGCGCGAGGAGGGAGGAGTTCTGCTTTCGAGATCTCCTTGCATGTACATTTACATAACAAATCACAATATATATTTAAATTTTCATTTATATACAGAACAATACAACAATTAGAATATATATAGTCAGTCATGTACATGTATACACTATTAAAACCAAAACATTAAAACAAACTAAACAAATAATTAATAAGTATATATTTTATAATTACATAGGTATATATTTTGGATATATTCACTGGATTTATTAATATTTTATGCCTATTTTATTATCTTTTTTTATATTTTCTACTCTTTAATTAATTATAAGAGAAAAAAAGAATTTGAATATAAAATCTAATCATATCCTATTTTATCTTGCAGGGGATATTATCATAGAAGAAAAATATCAAATCAATTAAGGAGCAGGTGAATGAAATAATATATATATCTGTATCTATATATACATATAGAAATGTGATATCGAGTCCAATGGAAGAAGCAGATAAGGCAATTCAAGTAAATCATTCAAGCAAAAACAACGCGGAGCCCGCATGATATATCATATATGCAAAGATTAGGAAATTGACGTGGAGCCCACCGCAAAAAAGTGCAAAAGGCACCTAACTTATATCTATAAAAAAGAGAAGAACAGTCCAGCGGAGATGAGAAGGCGGAGGCGAGAGGCGAGAGGCGGAGGCGAGAGGCGAGAGGCGGAGGCCAAGTCGGACGAGAACATGCTGGAGAATAAGACGAGATCAGAGAAGCTAAGGAGAGCTGGAAATTGAAGATAAATTGTATCAACACTCCGTTCCTTAATATTCTTCTTTTCTTTCTAAACCTGAACTCTGAAATGTTTTATTGCTATTTTTGTGTTTTGATTATGATGAATATGAGTAATTAATTTTTTTGTTATAGGATTTTTTTGAACCTATTTATTGAATTAACTATTTACTCTTTTTTTACATCGAATGAAGTTTTTGTATTAATTTTATCTTGCTATTAATGCTTCTAAATGTCTGATCACCATATAGTTGTCTTGTTCATTTAAATTACTCTTGAGAAAGATAATTTAAGTATAGAAGTTAGATAAAATCATGTTAGACTTGAAGTTTGGATATTAAACGGATAGTTTGTTAGCATTATAGAGATACAGTTACTAACCTAGCATTATCAGATTAAGATTGATGTTTAAAGTTAGTTTTTATAAATTAATACAAGAGATTGATTAGTTTATTAGGGTAAATATTTGGTCTTGACTCGAGAGAGTATTATCGAATACTTTTGAATCTTAGACAAATACATATTTTCATTTGATTGCTTATTGAGGGTAAATTAATTAGTTCATGAAATAGATAGGGGATAGATAATCCTAGGTTCCTCCGATTTTGAAGAAAAGATCTTAACCTTATAATTCTCAAATAAATCCCTTCTTAAACAAATTAAATTTCAAAATATTCTCACTCAACCTAATTGAGAACTTAATTGAGATAATTAATTCATTTTTTTCATAGTTCTCGTTGGAATAATCTTTTTATATTACTTGCGACTCGTACACTTGCGGTAATGCTAGACGGCTAACTATCATCAATATCTATAAATGTACAGTCATACTATATATTATTTATGCTCCAAGTAACGTTGCTCAGATGCCGCCAACTCTTTAGCCACTTCTTCCATTTGTGAGTTGGTAAACATTATGTAGGAGGCATTAAAATACTGTGTGAAAAGGAAATAATAAATGGAAGTTAGATATTGTAACATATAGTTGACAGAGTGTATATATGAACGAATCGAGTATATAATATACCTTATTTGAATCAATATATTCAGGACCATGCGTGATTATGTCCTTTTTGTACTGCATCATACAGTACCTACAACCATCGCTTATGTCTGGTTGCTTTGGGCACCATAAAGAAATGAGAAAAAAAAAATTGTTAGTCAGTCAGATATAAATAAATATATATATAAACTATATGTATGCTTCAATTTAATATTATAGTTATTGGTGAATAATATTTATACCTTTAGATTATGCCATTGGAAGGCGTATTTGAAGTGGCTATCAGTGAGGTTGCAATTGTTGCAGTCGAGACCGTTCTCCATCTGATACCTATACATCACTCTAAGAAGATACAATATATATATATATATATATAGAAACATGCAAGTTGAACTGAATTATAAGAGATAATGAATGGATAACTTATTGGTTGAATGTCTCCTGCATGTATGGTCTTTGGTCTGGATCATTACCCATAGAGTCATAAAACCAAAGCTTTTTTTGCAAATTGAATTTACAACTATGAACATCCAGTGCTCCCTAAGTACAATAATATATTACATCATCAGACAGTTACAAAATAAATAAAACAAACTTAAGTAGAGTTAATGATGTTCCTACCTTTGAATGTAAAGCACAAAGAAGTAAGTGTCCCTTCTGTCTAGCTCCCTCCTAATGAATTCATCGCCCAAAAACCTCACGTGATTTTGCTTGGCATCTTCCTCCATGTTAACAGCCTGGTGTATGATATGGTCAGAGCAGATGAAATTGATCTTTTCCTAGAGGGCACGAGGAAGGATGTAAGCATGATACAAGTGCCTGAAATGTCAAAACTAACATATCAAAATATAATTAAAGTTCTAAGTAGCGAACTATTTAATCACAGTTGAAGAAATACCTCATAAAGAAGTGGATAGAGCTTGTACTTGCCATCTCCTTGTTCAGCACCTCAGAAACAAGCTCTTTACTTACAACATCCTCCTGGTCTTCTTGTCTGAAGACCTTTTTCTCAAATTTGATATATGTAAACAAGTTTGAAGCCAAGATTTTGCTAGCAAACTCTTGGAAGGACTTCCAAGCAGATTGACCAACGTGCTTATTCTATGAGAAAGACTTCATCTCAGATTCATCATTGAGGGTGGGATGCTTCCTTTTCTTGGATTTAGTCGGGGTCTAGGAAGTGGGAGGGTTAGACTGATTAGATTCTAGGAAGTAAGGGCTTGGACTGATTGGGGGTCTTGAAAGTGAGGGCTTAGACTGATTGGAAGTCTTAGAAGTGGGGAGCTTGGATTGTTTAAGGGGCTTATACTTATTGGTGGGCAACTTCTTTTGAGTAGCCAATTTCTTTTGTGTGGGAGGCCTCCATACACTAAGTAGATGGTGAGGCCATGCAATGAAGCTACCCGTAGCCCCTTCCACTATATCTGTATCTTTGGTGGGCACAAGGAGAGGGTAGCTAGGGTCGATGTTAGTGTTGCTTTGTACCTTCACATACTAGGAGGGATATGATGGTTATGAAGCATGTTATCCTTCGGGTGGTTGAACATGTGGCTTGTTGCAATTGTATAAAGTCCAGGGCTATCAGCAAAATACTCAACATCTGCCTCTCCCTCTGGCAAATCAATGGGGGGACATGAGTAGTTGCCTCTAGTATTTGGACTATCATTTTCCCCTTGATGCTTCATAGTATACTCCTTCATTAATTCTTGTGTGAGAAACCGTATTTGTTCCTACATTTCAACCCACTATTTCTGAAGCTTTTCAAACTTTTCATCCCAATTATTTCTTTGAGGTTGCTGGTGACCATAATATTTTGTCTTGGTCAATCTGAAGTTAGCACCCTTAAGAAGACTGGGATGGTCAGGCCCCAATGTCTTCACCACCATGTCCTAATCCGCAGAAAGGCAGCCCCCATGTTGTAAGCATTACTTCCATAAATTGGGAACTAATATTAATACTTACCATTTTATTGGTGACCTCCTTCACCTGATCGTCATAAAAGCTATTTTTATTTTGCCTTGCCACTGAACAAAGTTCATAATAGGGAGGTTTACTATCATCCCCACTCTTAGCAGCCAACTTTTCAACAATCGAAGCATACCAATTTTGCCCTCCTTTGTAGGGACACTTATTATTCTTCACCCTCCTCTTATTCACCCAGCTTACTTCCTATGGAAATACACATCACTTAAGTTAATATTAAGCATACACATATGGGTCTTATGGATTGTTAATAACAATTACCTAGAATGCGGGGTCGCGGTGCGAGATGCAAAATTTCTCCAATCATCCAGTTTAATGGTGGACTGAAGATCTACAGGAACTTCTGTGTCATCAGCCTCTTTAGGATTCTGCAAATATGCCTTTATCAATGCATGAAGGAATGTGCACAATGCATTGCCTGCCTTCTTCACGAAAAATTCCCTAATGTAAACTCCATCTACACAATATGCAGATTGCAAAACACATAATTTAAGTTAACATTTTTAACAAGTACATAGCAAGTAATTAACTGGCATATACCCTACCATGATATTGTCCTAAATAATGCCTGTGTAATGTCTTTGTACCCTACGCTAGTTACTCACCGTCATAGGAAAGTCGGTCCTTGCCATTAAGCCAATATAACTGTTAAAGTGTGAGGCTGAAAAGATTGACCATCATTGTTCTATGTCATGTGAAATTTTTGCCCCAAAGACTTTGCTTTGTTCACAAAAGTCAACGTGTAGTAGGCCCTCTTAACAATATCCCGCAATCATTCTAATGCCTCTGTTGGGGTCTCATTTATGGTTTTCATAGGGACAAAATAAATACCGGTACTAGGACCATCGAAACTAGAGACACTATCAGAACTAAGGGCATTATCAGTATTGCGGGAAGTAGAAATAGCTATTTTAATTAGAAAACAAAACTCATTCAGTCAGCTACAAGGAGCAGAGCAATGGGTTTTTTAAAAAAAAACATGATGCACGACGAAGGTCAAACCTTACTTAGGCAAGACAAAGTAAAAAATAAGGAGAATGAGGAATGTAGAATAGAGAATGCAAACGCAAAAGAGAAATCATACCTTAAAATATGATGAACAAAGCAAACGAAGGAATGCGACCTAGCTAGCACTTTGAAATGAAAAGGTGAGTTACAACAATCAAAGCCACTCGCGAGGCTATCGGACCAAAGTTCAAAGAAAGCAGTAGGGGAAGTGGTTCACTTGGATGCAACTGTCGACGACTAGAAAAGTCAATCAGAGTTGTGGGGCTTTGAAGATGGTTGGTAACTTTCAAATAAAGGCAAGTGTGTTAAGTATAATAACTTGGGAAAGTGAAGAGGTATGAGATAGTGGGTACATGTTTCAAAAGACTTGATGAAACTTGCTCACGGTTCTAATTTTAGAACCGTTATGATTGGTGGCCTTTTCTTATGATTCTTAATTTACAACCGCAATGAATCTTTGAACAAAAGTTCACTATTTTAATATCATAATTGTTAGGTTTTGTAAACGGTGACAGTGATTTCTTAATAACTGTTAGGTATTTGACATGATATTATGAAAAGTGACAGATTTTACATAATAACCGAAAGTTATTTGACTTTTTTTTAATAATATTGAAAGTTGATTATTCAACCTTAGAGTATAATCAAAAATTAAAAAAAGAAAACGAGAGAGGTCAGTTCCCCCTTGCTCACAATTCTAAGTTTAGAATCGTTATGATTGGTGGCCTTTGCTTACGGTTCTTAATTTACAACCATAATGAACTTTTGAACGACAGTTCACGGTTTTAGTTTAACATACAGTCATTCAATTTTGTAAAAGGTGACGATGATTCCTTAATAATCATTAGCTATTTGATATCGTATTCTGAAAAGTGATGGGTTTTACATAATAACCATAAAGAGACAATTGCTTTTTTAATATTTTTGGACTACATTACCCTAACGATTAAGTTTTTTTAATATTAAAAAAAACAATAGTGGTTTTTAGTCATTACCACTACTACTGTGCTTTGCCTCCTCCTGTCCCTCCCTCTCGGTCAGCATATCATCGATGTTGGAGGAAGGAGATAAAGGGTCTAACTGGAAGGAGTCATATACAACCTAATTGTGATGAAGGATGAGGTCCAACTCTCTATTCAGACTGTGGGCGTGTCTAATAAGATGCCTTGTGGAGTGGTTAAAACTGGCTAACGTCTGCAGCAAAGTCTTCATTTGAGGAGGAGGAGGAAGAGATGTTGGTGGAGGAGGGGCTGGAGCTTCTGGAGGTGGTGGTGGAGGAGGAGGAGGAGGAGAAGGAGGTAATGGTGGAGGAGGAGGGGCTTGTGGATGATGAGGATGACATGGAGCAAGGCGAGCATGGGGATGAGGTGGAGGGCGAATGGAAAGAGCTCTCTAGCATCTAACCCTGATGGGGGAGAGAAGGACAAGGTTATGAAAATGTGCTTTTTAGAAAAGTACTATGAACAAAATGAATACTTTATTCTAAAGTATTTAACTTTAAGAGAATTGGTACTTAGTATCGGACAGAACAAGGTTTTGAAAATGTGTTTTTCAGATTTGTACTTTACATGACTGTTGTTTATTATGAAATGTCGTTTATGTTGTTTATACTTTATGGTCAATTGAAATAAACATTTTATATGTGTTTTTGCTTATATAAGGTTGGAAGACAAATCGTTTGTAAGTGTTACATGATGATTGTCTCAAAAGAACTGTCACTTTCATCACTAAATAAATTACGGTTATTAACTACAATCATTATTTTTGTGTTTTCGCTAATTCTGCCTCGCAATACATGACCGTGCGCATAATTAACCAATACTTTTAAGTATTATGGATCCTTGCGAGACCTCTGCCTTGACACACATGACGTTTATTAACTATAACCGTTATGTATTAGGCTTTATAAATGTCCAAATCTGTAGTAGTGTAGTTTGATCAACATCATAAAGATAAATACATTCAAGCTCCAGAATTTTCAATCTTCAAAGGGATTTATGACTATGTAATGCGTCTAACATTTTGGTTCCATTGGGGGAAAATTAACAAAGGCCAAAAAAAAAAATCATCACCATTAGAAGTATCATAACTGATGTGCTTCCTTTTCCCCGTGGATGCCATCCTCTATAAAAGCAACACCAACATAATACTCCATCCATCCGGTACTTAATATAGCACCTAATTGAGATTTGATTTTGGTCCTAAATATAAGACATATTTCCCATATTTATCAATTTTTATTAATTTATCTCTGTTGTGATCCCTCAACCATAATAAGAGAGAGCTAGAGGGAATGGAGAAAGAAGATTAGGGTGTTTAATATAATCAAATTAGGTAAATAAGTCTTATATTTCCTCTAATTTGATTAGATTAAGGAAGTTGGTAAAGTTAGTTAAAGGTTTAGGGTTTAGGGTTTAGAAAATATAAGACGTATGTATCTAATTTGATTAGATAAAGAAATTTAGTTAAGTTAATTAATATGATATATATTTTCTACAATACCCTAATCATTTTCCTTAATTCCCTCATTCCATCTTTTTCTTGATTATTGTTGAGGGAGAATTAATAGGGGTAATTTAGGAAAAGGTTGACAGATATGTAAACTATGTTTTATATTTAGAGCCAAAATTAACTTCTGAAATATATATTATATTAATAATTAGAGGGATTATTATGGAATGAAGGGAGTAACTATGAATTTATTTTCCACAAATACAGTTCATTAATCAATTCTTCAAAGTGGTTTATCATCTACAGTAATGAAACGGTATTCTTAATGTCCACTTACTTTCCCCAGTACCATTTCTTTTAAGCAAACAAGTGTATGTTAACTTGATGCTTGCTTCTCTCCTGAATTCAGCCTGCAGCGCCTGAAAAGTTTTGATCCAGAAACTCCTTCACAGAAACCTCCTGATATTTCATAAATGGGTTAAGGGGCAATTTTGTTCTGAAAGTTTTCACCAAGGAACAATTTTATCTTAAAAGTTTTTCGGGGAACAATTTTACTTTAGAAGTATAAAAAAGGAAGCAATTTTGTCTTGATCCAGAAACTCCTTCACAGAAACCTCTTGATATTTCATAAATGGGTTAAGGGGTAATTTTATTTTGGAAGTTTTCACCAAGGAAAAATTTTACCCTAAAAGTTTTTCGGGGAGCAATTTTGCCCCAGAAGTATAAAAAAGGAAGCAATTTTGTCTTGGCCGTTATCTCAGTTAATTTTGATCATTAGTTGACTAAATATACTAAGCTGACAGTCCACTTATCATTCATGTCATTTTTGTTAAGGTACAAATTTGCACTGCAAGTCTATGTGTCATCTACTTCATCTTTTTTCAAAGTTAAATTTAAAATTTCCAGGACCAGCGCCTTTGGTGCAGTGGTCGTATGTGTGGGCTTAGTGACCTACTCCCCCTTCACGGGTTCGACCCGTGCCGTTGTAAAACCAAAAAATAAAATAAAATAAAATTTCAGGGCAAATTTGTAACTTAACGAAAGTGATGTGGATGGTTTGTGCATTGCCAGCTCAACATATTTGGTCAACTAACGGTCAAAATAATTACAATAACAACCAGCCAAAATTGTTCTATTTTTTATACTTTTAGGATAAAATTACCCCCGAAAGCCTTTTAGGGCAAAATTGTTCCTTGATGCACATTATCTTTTAATTTGGTGAACATTTTCAGGACAAAAATACCCCTTAAACCGTCATAAATCACCAGCCACAAATAAAAAGGATACTCGAGCACATTATCTTTTGATGAAGTCCTATTTGTTAAAAGGGTGAGTAAGTTCTAGAACTAAGCAAACTAAGACAATATATCAACCAATCAAGACATGTCAACTTTAGAATCATAATAATTTCTTTCCTTTAGGACCTAAATGGAATTTCAACACATCATTCCTAAAAGGACCCAGAAGATTCTAGGTGCTGGTAGTTAGAATCAGTTAAGATATTTTAGTTTTTCTTGGGACTTTTCTGACAATATTTTGCTTCCTTGGGACCTGACAGTGATTTTCCCAAGATTCATCGAATTGTGTTGTTCCAAGAGGTAATTAAAATTAATTAGGTGCAATAAATATGTAAAACATGAATTTTGTTTTCCAAAAATGCCATAGTTTATATAGAAGAGAGAGGATACGTTATATTAAGTGTTTTAATCAAATATGAGAATTAAATACAATAATGATATGAATAATTTTTGTAACTAAGTAAGGGTAAAATGAAGAGTTTATAAAAAAAACTTTTCAGACATCCCCCAAGTCTATCTTATAAAAAGAAACATGCCATACTAAAAAAATACTATCTTATAAGACCTACAGAGGGAGTATGGTACTAAATCGACGTTTTCAAAGTCATGACTCATGATCAATTAAAAAGTTTGGTAATTTTGTAAATATAGGTTATCAATTGATTCATTTGCTACAGTGCCAAACTCTTCTTAATGATTAATGCCATCTTAGTGCCTATTTTGATTAATGGTAGAAGTTGTTTTTTCAATATGATTTATGATATATAAGATAAATATGAGAGAAGTTTTGTCTCGACTTATATAAACATGTTTTTTAAACACTAACTCAACACATACATTTAGTTGACTAAAAGACTTCAAAAGATATATTGATCCACACCTGCAATGTGCACACAGAATCTGCCGGGGCAAATATTGCTCCAACGGCTGAATGTTTTAAAAAGTTTACTCATATGTTCTATCTATTCTATTTATAAGGAAAAGAAAAGGAGTTTTTTTTTTAATTAAAAACTGGAATACATTAATCCAACAGAGATTAATATAAAATAAACACCTCAGGATGAGGCACACCCTAGGCTCTCTCATCAACCACCGTCTGCCGAGAGAGGAGGTGGTGGTTGATTAAATATTACAAAAATCTCAGAGCTCTCATGAGCTAGTCTAGCTAAGTAATCAGCCTGGACATTCAAATCTCTAGAGATATGTCTAATAAGAACATGCCACTCTCTAGACAGCTATATCCTAGCTTCATCAATGACCTCCTTAAAGGAATGCCTATGATCACACCTTCTAGTGAGTAAATTTACAGCTTCATTAATTTTTTTTTTGTATGAATGTACAGTTTTAACATTCATTTATTTTAGTGGGAACTTTGTTTTTCTAGGGAATAATATGTACATTGTTGTCAAACTCGCAAGTTGACTCTCTAAGTTTACTATCTTTATATTTCTAACTTACAACATCATGCCTAGTCGTAGGTAAACTCGTGCAAGTTGTAAACTTGGTTAAACTCACGAGTTTATGCATCGAACTTACCGTTTTTCGTTTCTACATTATAAAATCACGTTAACTTGCTCTTGAACTCGTATTAACTTTTTTTATTTGATTATGCTAAGTTGCTTTATATATGAATTTTATAGAAATTTAGTTGTTAAATATGATGAATTATATATATATGTTGATAGATTTAATTTCAATTATTTAGATTTAAAATATATTTAAATCAAATTGTTGTATTTTTATATTTTAATTATTTAATTATACAATATTAATACTTATTTAATGATAAAAGTAAACTCTTACAACGCCACTGTCACGAGTTTGTTTAAACTAGTGAGTTTGACAACATTGAATACATATAAAGTTGAAAAGTTGTTAAAACAGAGTTAATAAAATTAAGATTTTTCTTGATCGGTGAAAAATAGGTTGGAAATGCTTTATAAGAAGGACAATAGGAGTAGTAACTAACAGAATGGCGATTTATTTATTTATTTTTATTTTTAATTTAATATTTAATTTTATTAACATGCTTGTTTGGAATAACGATTGAAAACTTTAAAAATAACTTTTCAATCATGACTTACAATTGATATATGAGATGAGTATATAAAAATAGTTTTATCTTCGATTACGTAAAAAAACACTTAGCCGTCTCAAACAAGCTTAATACATTTACATATAGTTTTGAAACTAGGACCGAAAACTGACGGACTGGCCAGTCCGGTTTGATCCTTAAATCGGGTTATCAACCAGTCAAACTCGACCTGACTCGGTCGAGTTGAGGAGTTAGGCCGACCACACGTTTTTTTTTCCTGCTTTCTAGTTGAAACCGTGTCGTTTGTCCTTTTTTTTTTAATATTCAAACCTAATTTGACTGAACACTACTGCATGCGTTGGGCTCCAGGCAACTCTGAACTTCTGATTAGATAGTGAATAGTGATCAAAATCAAATCACTTCACTATTTAGTCATTTCTTCACTTACGTCGCTCACGGTCTTGGGAAGTGTATCCAACAGAGTATCCAAGACTTACGGATTGGTTTTGAGCAAAAAGGAATATGGTTTGACTTTGAGCGAAAAGGTATATGGTTTGGCTTTAAAAACTTATTTTAGGAAGTGTAATTTTTTTTGTAATGATATATGCTCTTGATTATTATATTATGAATATTTGGCTATAGATATATTAATATTTTTATTGATGATTTTGTTAGTAATTCAAGGTATGAAAATGATATATAGTATTTTATTGACAAAAAAAAGGAGATATATAGTATTTGAAATTTTGGTTGGTGTGATAAGAATTGAGAAATTATATTATTTTTCAATTTTTATACCTTACCGTTTAGGTCTCAAATTGATTCTAATTTGATTTTAATCTAATTCATTGACATATTAACTCTTGAACCAATATCCTAATCAATTGAACGTCTGATCCGGATCTCAGAACTTGAATTTACCGGCCCATTACCTGCGACAAAGCGACTCTCCGTAAACCCTACCCCGTCATCACGTTGATTGGGACGCCTTTTGTTTGTGAGTTTCATTCCTCACCGAAGTCGCAGTGGAGCACAATGACGCGGATGACAATGGATAGCCAGGTACCATTTCTTCCCCGAGATATCATCACAAACATTCTCAAACGACTTCCTGTCAAGACCCTAATCCGATTTCGATGTGTTTGCAAAGATTGGGAAAACCTCCTTAAAACCCCTGATTTCATCGTAGGCCACCTCCACCACTCCGGTAATCAAAACACTTTTCTTCTTTTCACACAATATGGTGGAAATCATCTTACGTGCTTCGATTTGCTCAGTTGCGAGATGCAACGCCGTGAAGTTCGGAATGTACATGTGATTGAATGGATTTGGGACAGATTGGTTGCTTCTTGCAATGGCTTGCTCTGTTTTCAAAATGATAAATCTGATCCTCCTTCATTTTTATTATGGAATCCTGCGACTCAAGAGGTGAGACAGGTGCCCAGACCTCTTCCTGAATTTGATGGTCATGTCATTATAGGGTTTGGGTTCTGTCCCATTCTTAATGATTACAAGATAGTAGTAAATTATGTGGCTCAGTTCTGTTATGAGGTTAATCGAGTCCAAGTGTATTCCTTAAGCACAGGATTATGGAAGGAAATAGAATTTGAGAACTTGGGGGGAGTAAGTCCTATATTTCAAAGTATAACCGTTAATGGCTTTATCTTTTGGCTTGGGTTAAAGCAAGTTGTGAAGGGCCAATTTGGTGATGATGATTTTTTTTTTATAGTGTCATTTGACATGGCAAAGGAAGTGTTTACAGTAATACCACTTCCTGCTTTGGACTATATTTCAATCCCCAGCCTTACTGTTTATGAGAACAAACTTGCTTTTCTAATCTCCACTAAAAGTGAAAATTCAGAATATTCCGTTGAATTGTGGGTAATGGAGGAGGATATAAATGCAACAAGGGAGATGTCGACTTGGACTAAGAAATATACTAGCAACACCTATCCACGCTTTTTATCTCCTGTGACTATATGGAGAGGTGAAGTTGTCTGCAAGGTTGTTGTAATGCCTGAACCCATCGGTAAAACTAATCTTCAAGAGAAGAATAATGATCCAACAACTGTTCTATATCTTTTTAATCTCACTACTCATGGATTTGAGAAATTTCCTATGGGCAGGTTGTCCCAAGATTATGCTATTGTCAATTATATTGAAAGCCTAGTACCACTTGGCAATAGCCACTTTGAAGAGCTTTGATCAGTAATCTAAAGTATAACGCTGCATATATATTTATATATATGTTGTTTAAGCACTTTTGGTGTAATGAACTCTTAACAGTTAGATTGTTTTGTATCTATAACTGTATGGTATTTTCGAGATGTTGTTTTGAATCATGAATAGTGAGATGTTTGTAATGTTATTTAGCCTATTCTTAATATCTTATTGTTCAGTTTTTTATTTTTCTTTCTTCTATTTGCTGATGGATTTATACTTTGATTGGTGCTGCATGGATTAATTATTTGGAAATTGGTTGTCCAGGCTATATCATATGATATGAAACAAAAGTATGCAAAGCAAACATGAGTTTCTTGCCTTCTATATATTAATTTTTAGGAAGGCGTATGCTCTGAAACTGTCTCCACGTGCGACTTTGGCAAATGGTGGATGAGAACAATGTTAGTTAAAGTTTTTTCTGAGAGGTACACTTTATTATGTCTCTTTCTTCTTATTTCATCCCAATTATGCTCACAAGAACCCTAATGCATGATGTTTTATTGCACCAAAAACCATTCTCTTATTATTTATGTTGATGTCTTGCACCAAATACCTGCAGCAAAAAGTGGTTGTCACCATGTGGCTGCAACCATGATTACAACTAAAACGCATTTTCAGTTCTAGAGTTTCTCAGGCCTGTATGGAAGTATGAATTTTTTTTTTTGAAGGAATTGGATTATAAGAATGGATATAGGAATTGGACCGTTAAAACTATGTTTAGTTGGAGCCAGAATCTTAAGATGTTCTTTTATTTAATGTGTGTTTAAAATATAAAATGCCCCTTTTAGAATTGAAAACATAAATAGGAATGACTTCGTATGAATGAGCTTTAATTAAAGTTTTGAAAATTTATCACATTTCTTGACTAGTCACAGGCTCCTACTGATACAATTTAGTAGGGTATTACCTTGTTATTTATGTGTGTTCCTAAAGACATTAGTTACTATTGATTCTTCCTCTTATTTTTGTAGTTTATTTTTTACTTAATGTCTCTGTCATATTACTTTTACTGCTCTGTAATTAGCTGTCTTATTAATTTTATTTTGTCTATTTCTAAAAAAATTTAAAATTTTTGATATGGAAAAGTTTTAACAAGAACTTCTATAATTGCTTCAAACAACTCCCCCACATCCACAAAAGAAAACTCTTACAACTCCCCCACATTCACAAAAGAAAACCCTTACAAATTTGAAACCATTCACAATCTATCCCATTCTATGATTTAAACTAGTAAAAAGTCAAGACCTATCTCTCCCCACGTGATATTTAATTTAAGTTTCTTTACAACTGATAGGTCTTGCCAAAGGTTTTTGAGCTTAGTGGCATAGAAACTCGTATGTAAGAGGAAAGTCGTGCATATAATCATGCTTATAACCTCATGTCGTTAGTATATAAGTAGAAGTGAACATGGAAGAAAAAGGATGAACTTCTTATTTAGGCCTTGTTTCTAGGCCCCTCCTTGCCCATGGCATGAAACAAATTCACTTAAAAGAAACATTTCAACAACATGGTTGGAAAAAAAATTATAAAACATGTTGGATTCGAAATATGGTAAAATTCTCAACAAAAACATGGTGGATGGTTTACTTTCTGATTGAGAAATGTGAAAACCAAATGAAGATTTAGGAAATACTACTTCTGTGACTGAAGCTAGCATTTCACAATGTAGAATTGATACATGTTGGTTTTAATGTTATCTGGGGAAAAATTGTGCATGAGCTATTTGTAGAAGAATGTTGTTTTAGTAGTAGAATGTAAGAGTTTTGTTATCTATATCGAAAGCTCCAAATTCGCCATGATTGTATCTTACTTATTATACTTGTAGAGTGTCATATGGAAAGCAGTATGATTCCTGTCCTAAAACAAATATGAAGGAAACATAATACTTGTCCTTTTTTTCCTAATTATCTTAATACTATAAATTTAATTTTTTTAAATATAACTATACTTATTCTTCTTAGTCCAATAGCACATTTTTTTAAGTACATGTATCCTTCTATTAGAAGCGATTTTACTTAAGGCACTGTCTGTTGGATACTATATGTGGGTACATTTCCCAGCAGGAATTCGAATATTGGTTTCACCATATTGGAAATAGAGCCGTCAAAACGGGCCAGCCCGCACCAGCCCGTGGGCTGGGCGGTGTGGGCCTGTGTGCGGGCTGAAAAAAACCCAACCCTAACCCGTAGTGTGCGGGTTGCGGGCCAGCCCGCAGCCTGCAATTTTTTTTTTTTGTTTTTTAGAAATCATTACTTAATGGACTGATTTTAAAGAAGGCCCTCTAACGGCCTACAACAGAACTCAACTTAGAAACTAATGGGCCAATTGTCCATATACATTATACAAGTCCAATTGTCCTGCCCCCAATACTCAAATTAACTTCATAACTCAACCCAGAACCTAATAGGCCAATTATCTACGTAGAAACCCAATTGTTCTACTACAATTATACATTATACAAACAACATAGCACTATATTAAACCAACAGAGCCTACTACTGTCAACGCTCAACCTAATACTTAGTAAAGATAGAAATAGTCAGATTGTCCACATAAAATTATACATTATACAACAAACTGAATTGACTAAACCCAGCAGCCAGCACTATTAAACAACGACAGAATGAACAAAATTACAGAACCTTACATCCTTCAAAACAGAGAAAACAAAAGCCATTTTGGCATTTACTGGAATTCTGGAAGTGACCAAAAGTTCAAAAAGTGTAGTGATTAAACACATTATCAAAAAGAGTCAGTGTAATATGCTTCAAGTTCAGGATTCAAGCAGCTGGTTAAAAACTTCAAATTGGGGAAATTTGACAAATGAAAACATCAATTCATGTGGCATGCTGTGAAGTAGCATATGAAGCAGCCTCAAAATTAATTGCTTCCTCCTTTTCCTCAGGTTCAGATGCATCTGCCACATCACATAAAATGGAAAAAATGTTAGATTAATAGTTCATACTTTTCTAAATTCCTCAATTACAAAATTAGCAAGTATAAGGTAAATATTAAATGGACGCATATTACCACTACTAGGAAAACCAAGCATCCAATTACGAGTACAAATGAGAGCTTGAACATTCTCCGGAAGGAGACTGCTTCGATATTTTGTGAGAACTCGTGAACCAATACTAAAAGCCGATTCACTAGCAACTGTAGTAATCGGAATGCTAAGAATATCACAAGCCATCCTAGCAAGACATGGAAAACGAGGTGAGTTAGTTTTCCAATAATCCAAAATATTGAATTTTACATACAAGTTGGGATCAAGTGTTCGTTCTTCCAAATAGTTGTCCAATTCAGATTTACACATTGTCGTTGTGTTTTTGCTCATGTTCTCAAGATAATCCTACATCATATAATGTTAAAAGTAGGGTATTAGTATAATTCTAATCAAATGAAAATAACATTAAAGAAAGAAAATGAAATGAAATATTCAAGAATTGGAAGCTTACAGCAAAACATAACAAGTAGTTGTCTTCATCATTTTTAGAGGAGGAGGAAGAAGGATGAATGGTTGTTGAATATGATTGCCATGAGGCTTGGTAATTAGAACTTGAAGAGGACCCAATAAATGAGACTGAAGATGATGCTGAAGTTCCCACATCAGTATAGTTATGAAACACATAATATAACTTCCTTTTAATGTGTTCAACCTTGGCATCACAATTTAAGGGATCAAGTTTTGCATAACAAAACTTAATGACATTCAACTTCATACGTGGATCAAGAACAATAGCAAGAGAAAGAATGTCACTATAATCACTCCAATATTTATCAAACTTTTCAAGCATTCTCACAGCCATATCTTGAATCACAATATCATCATGTTCCACATAAGATTTGAACATTAACTCAATTCTTGATATCTGCATGAAATACATGTTTGAAGTTGAATGTCATTAAGTTTTGTTATGCAAAACTTGATCCCTTAAATTGTGATGCCAAGGTTGAACACATTAAGAGGAAGTTATATTATGTGTTTCATAACTATACTGATGTGGGAACTTCAGCATCAATAACTATACTGATGTGGGAACTTCAGCATCATCTTCAGTCTCATTTGTTGGGTCCTCTTCAAGTTCTAATTACCAAGCCTCATGGCAATCATATTCAACAACCATTCATCCTTCTTCCTCCTCCTCTAAAAGTGATGAAGACAACTACTTGTTATGTTTTGCTGTAAGCTTCCAATTCTTGAATATTTCATTTCATTTTCTTTCTTTAATGTTATTTTCATTTGATTAGAATTATACTAATACTCTACTTTTAACATTATATGATGTAGGATTATCTTGAGAACATGAGCAAAAACACAGCGACAATGTGTAAATCTGAATTGGACAACTATTTGGAAGAACGAACACTTGATCCCAACTTGTATGTAAAGTTCAATGTTTTGGATTATTGGAAAACTAATTCACCTCGTTTTCCATGTCTTGCTAGGATGGCTTGTGATATTCTTAGCATTCCGATTACTACAGTTGCTAGTGAATCGGCTTTTAGTATTGGTTCACGAGTTCTCACAAAATATCGAAGCAGTCTCCTTCCGGAGAATGTTCAAGCTCTCATTTGTACTCGTAATTGGATGCTTGGTTTTCCTAGTAGTGGTAATATGTGTCCATTTAATATTTACCTTATACTTGCTAATTTTGTAATTGAGGAATTTAGAAAAGTATGAACTATTAATCTAACATTTTTTTTTCTATTTTATGTTATGTGGTAGATGCATCTGAACCTGAGGAAAAGGAGGAAGCAATTAATGTTGAGGCTGCTTCAGATGCTTGCTAGTTGCTGGGTTCAGTCACTTCAGTTTGTTGTATAATGTATAATTTTATGTGGACAATCGGACTATTTCTATCTTTACTATGTATTAGGTTGAGACGTTGACAGTAGTAGGCTCTGTTGGTTTAATAGTGTTATGTTGTTTGTATAATGTATAATTGTAGTAGAACAATTGGGCTTCTATGTAGATAATTGGCCCATTAGGTTCTGGGTTGAGTTATGAAGTTAATTTGAATATTGGGGGCAAGACAATTGGACTTGTATAATGTATGTGGACAATTGGCCCATTAGTTTCTAAGTTGAGTTCTATTGTAGGCCGTTAGAGGGCCTTTTTTAAAATCAGTCCATTAAGTAATGATTTCTGAAACACAAAAATTTTTTTTTTTTTGCGGGCTGCGGGCATTGCGGGTTAGGGTTGGGTTTTTTTCAGCCCGCACCGCCCAGCCCTCGGGCTGGCCCGTTTTACCGGCTCTACCTAGGATACCAAGTTATTTGTTAGACAAAATAAAGATTACTAATAAACATTTTTTCCAAGGGTTAAAGGATCTATCCTTTATCAAGATTCCTCATCAAAAAATATATAATTACATCAAAACTGTAAATAAATAGGAATATGATCACCTTATAGAGTACTTTGTCCATGTAACATACCAATATTTTTAAACGCATTTTTTTAAAAAATTTACTTTGCTAAATTGAACGTTGTTTGGAAAATAACCTGGATCGACTTTTATCATTGGAAAGTAAAGTTATTTAAACAAAAGAACTTCTAAAGTTCTCGTCTAGAATTGTAAATAAACTTTAGGGTAAAACACGCTAACCTTTGCTCTATTTTATTTAGATTATAAAAACCTGCACTCTATTTTTAAAATGTATACAAATCTTTCTTAAAATTAATGGCGAAGGTGTAAATTTGGCAATGAATAATTTCGTCCGGAGTATTTATAAAACTTATCTATTTTCAGGTGTAAAAATGGCAATAAACTATTTTTTTTTTGAGCAGATTTAGCAACGCCGTTAAAAATTACTTAATTGTTGTTACTTTTTGAAATGTGAGGCATACTTCTCTCTCTATATTATTTTAATATTTTTTTAATGAAAAAATATGACTTAGGCCACATAGAAAACATTTCATTCAGATGGAGAAGCATGTTGGGATTCATATTTCAAAAAGTAACGGCAGTTAAGTAAATTTAATGGCGTTGCTAAATCTGCTCCAAAAAAAATAATTTATTTCCATTTTTGCATCCAAAAATATATAAGTCTTATGGATGTTCTGGATGAAATTGTTCATTATTAAATTTACACCTAAAATTAAAATGGGTATTATTCAAACATCTCTTATATACTATATTTCCATGGGCACCTCACTCACCCTTTCCAAATCTCCGTGTCTTCACCATCATCTCTTCCCTTTAAATGCTCGAAATTTATATTCAATTTATCCCGTCGAAACTAAATCAGTTACATAGATTCGTACAATCGTGGAAAGTGAATTTTTTGTTCATGCATGGAACATGTAAATATAATTACTAATATTATTATGATTCCTTATTTTACATCTACTTTCAAATTTAACTTCCTTGTATTCAAATCCTATTAATCACATATAATCATTTTTGAAGGTATGCTTATCCAACCTGTTTTTGAGCTAATTGGGTTATTTAGTGGGTATCACGAGTTGTCTAGTTTAAAGTTAATTAATTGGTGAAGATTGATTGGACTATATGAATGGATATAGCAAATGGACCGTTAAAACTATGTTTGGTTGGAGCTAGAATCTTAGGATGTGCTTTTATTTAATGTGTATTTAAAATACAAAATGTCAAAAATGTCCCTTTTAGAATTGAAAACATAAATATGGGCAACAAAAAAAAAAAAAAAAAAAGGAATTGAAAACATAAATAGGAATGACTTCGGGTGATGGGGTGAATGAGCTTTAATTAAAGTTTTGAAAATTTATCATATTTCTTGACTAACCATGGGCTTCTGTGAATATAATTTAGTAGGATATTTCCTCTTTATTTGCGTGTGTTCTTAATGCCATTTGTTACTATTGATTTTTTCCTCTTATTATTATTTTTTTTACTTTCTTTTTCTGTCATATTACTTAATAGTACTTTGAAATCATTTATCTTTCGATTTTATTTTATCCTTTCGAAAAAAAATTATGTTTTGATATGGATAAATTTGTAACCAGAACTTCTATATTAATTAAATTAATTTACATCTTATCTAATATTATATTATATGTAATAATATATTTTTTAAAAATTAATTTTCTAATATTATATTTAATTGGCAAAAGAATACCATATTTAATTGGAAAAACATGTTTAAAATCACACCAAGGCAATTAATCCCAGAACATTGGAACTCCCAAAAGAGCCATATAATTCTATTGACAAAAAAAGAGTCATATAATTTCACCAAACATAACGCCCCTAATAAAAAGTTGAACAACGAGGAGTTACAACGTTAAAAACAAGAAAACAACGCCATGATAACACCATAAAATTCCATTAGTTCAAGAACTATTGATAATAGGCATTAGAACATAATGATTATAGACTAGAATCACTGGCAATATGTATAAAATAAGGTGGCACCCAACTTTAATATTAGATATTCGGTTTAAAAACTCACATAACATATGAAAATGCAAAATACCTACAAATTAAAACGCACATGTAACTTTATAAAAAAAAATGCATATATAAAATAATTTAATTTCATTAAATGAAATAATACCATATGCTTATTCAGGATTCCTACAAAATGTAAACACATAATTACTTTTTCAGATTTGATATTAAAAAACTAACCTGCCTTTAATCCAAAAACAAAGGTACCACTTAAAAAGCTAAGGCTGCACAACAAGAAAGTTAAAGCCAAAATTATAAATAATTAAACTTATTTCATGAAAAAATGAATAGTTAAACTTAGGCAATAATGAACACAATGTTAAAGAGAACAAATGAAATTTAAACGCATCACTAAATCACTTTCGGAATTGATTATGTCATAATAAGGCAAATAAAGTGGAATAATTGCTATTTCTTCAAAGGTTACTCCTTAGGCATGAAGAGAGATTATTCCATTCGTTAAATTTGACCACCATTCGCCGCTAGCAAAACATAGCGCGCACATAGCATGTGATCAATGTTGGCCTCATATCATCCAAACAAAATTTAAGCGGTGAAATAACGCATTTCTCAAAAAACTTTCAACAACCCAACAAAAGAAAATTAACTCACAGTTGATGAATAGAAAAAAAGCGTTGATAGCTCACCGTTGAAGAAGAATCGTCGTCAACGGCAAACCAATATGGCAACAGATACTCAACTCGGAGGCACTTTCATCAACCATTGAAGGCAGTAAATGAGTATGACTATATTGTGTGCCTCTCTCCACTTTTATAATACCTCTGCAATTGTAATTGTTAAATGATACAAAACGTAGAACCACCCTGCAAGGGTGGTTGAAAGCGACAGGCTTGACTCTATGAAAACATTAGAAAGACATTAGATTTGATATGTACAAAGGTACAAAGATGCAATATCATAGGGCAATACCGATGTAGCAAAGATGGGCAAAGGGAAAATATATTTCCCTCATCTTTCACTAGAGGAGCTAGATACATGATTCAAAACAATCAATAAGATGCAATGACAGTGTTCAAATGGGTAGGATATCGCGATATCTTTTTAACATTAACGTGCATTCCGACTTGCCCTGAGATCACAAAATTCTGCAAGAAAACATAAACTCCGCGCGTTAGCCGTCCAAACATTTAATTTTATGCTGAGTGTTCAAATTGAAACTTGAAGGACTAATGATGGGACACACTATCTTCTAGGATAGATGATCGGCGATCTTTCATTTTGACATACCGCAACTTTTGTGGTCTCATTCGAGTGCTTCAAAACTACAAATAAAATAAAAATAGACACACATCAAATGGTCCGATGCTAACCTAACAAAACCACGGAAAAAAAAGGCTCGCACAACTTCAAATTTTGGATATATTATCGTACAATACACTGCACCAGTCCATACAATGGAAAAGAATCCCTAGTTTTTTAATTATAATAATATTTTATTTATAATAAAATATTATTTATTTTAAATTAAATTCATAATAATATATTTTTAATTATCAAATATTTTTTTAATTTAATTTAAAATTATATGAACATATTTAATAATTATAATACATTTTTTTATTTATGAAAAAATATTTTTGTTTAAAATTTATTTCAAATTAATATTTTTTAATTATAAAAATATATTTTTTAATTTGATTTAATTATAAAAATAACATTTTACCAATTTTTTTATACATCAGATTCCACCGCTAAGATTGGAGATTATTATTGCTTTACTCTCCTTCGCAACTTTTTTTTTTTTCACTTTAATTTATCACTATTTATATTTCTTTATTTTATACTATGCTATTATTTACATTTTATGTTATTATATTATATTATTTAATTTTATTTACATTTCATTTGTTTATTTACTTATTTAGCATTTATATTTCTTTATTTTATGTTATTTATTTCATCTCATTTTAATATTATTTTATTTACATTTCATTTATTTATATTGTTGTATTATTTTTATTTCATTATATCAATCTTTTATTTTCATTTGTTTATTATTACATTAATACATAATAATATTATATGTGATTCTATTATGTGATCTATATGATCATGGGCTTATCTTTAGTTTACATTTGATTACGAATTTGAATTTACTTAATTTATTTTACAGTATTTTGATTTAATTGAATAGTGAAAGAAACCATAGTATTCTTAATTTTGTGATTTGGTGACCAGAAGTCACATTAATTTTGTAATAATTCTTTTATAAAAGAACATTATTGATTTCAACAAATGGCGTGACAATAAAATTTTTGTGGCACTTTGATTACTGGATTGTTATAAATATTAAAGCCCTGAAGGCTTGTGGTTCAAATACTGAATGATACAAAAGGGCTTTATAGCTTTGAAAATGTATTTTTACTATATATATTGTCTTGAAGAAGAATAAATTGTAGAGAATTATGCCACTCAAAAGTAATAGTTTTAAAGGCTAATAGTCCTGAAGACTAATTAACATATTTTTCCATGATCACGTATACACTATGCCTAAATTGATAATTAGAGGTAACAATGTTTCGTGATTTTAAATGATATTTAGATTTAAAATCATGAGCAATTATTACAATTTGGCAAATAATCTAGACTAGGTCTCAGATTTTCAGGAGAGACCCTCCCTGTGGTGTCAAAGATATTATCAAAAATAATATGAACTGGCCAAAAAGGATCAAGAGATATTATCAAAAATATTAAAAGAGGCAAAGGGTTGCAAAGAAAGATATTCAAATTTATTATAAAGCCAAACAAAATAATCATAAGCCCAAAAGGCTATATATTGTTTAATTTTTATTATTGTTTAGATTTATTGTGATTAATTTGTGAGAGAGAAATTATTTTTTGATATTGTGATATTAATAAGTGTTCAAATTAATATTTGAAATTGTGCCAATTTATTTGCAAGTTAAATTTAAATATTATTGTGTATGGATGTTCATATAATTCCATGGCCTTTAGGATCCCAACTCATGGTTAATCTCATTATACCTTATAACTCCCAAATTGAAAGGTTTCTAGTGCCTATTAATATAACCTCTAATTGTACAATTAAGTTGTTTAATTTTATTCTTTTTGTATAATTATACAATTTATTTGTAAAATTAAATATATGATGTGTGTGAATGTTATTCATACATTAATCATAATATGATGTGTGTGTGTGTGTATTGGAGTTAAACGAGCATGTTCATCTTGTCATTAATTGAGTTTCTCATGTCAATCTCCAAACCTGTCTCTATTTTCTTGGAATTTTTTCTTCTTCTTTGTTTCTTCACATACTTCCCATCAAACACTCAACTCATATATCCTAACATGAAGGTACTTTCTTCTATTATTGGCCCTTAATTTTTATTTTAGTTTTGTCTTTCATGGCTTTTCTCCTTTTAAGCGTTATTATGTTGCCTTATACTACCTCCGATCCTTCATATAATGTTAGTATATATGTATAGTTCTTTCTTAGTTCCCAAACCTTTCATTATTGGAAGACATATAAATACTTTGCAATTTTTTATTTTATTTTGGTATTGGAATGAAAGTAATTTTATGTGACACTTATGAGAAAAAGAAAAATCATATATCTATGTCACAATTGAATTAAGAGAATGGGAATTTATATAATATAATGAGAAAATTCATTATGAATAGGTTATGTTGATTTTGATTTGTTAGACAAAACCATTTTTATAATATGTGCAAGTCAAATTTATTGATGCTTAAATAGTCACTAATATAGATTTAGGCTTTTATAACGCCTAATACATAACGGTTATAGCTAATAAACGTCAAGTATATTGTCAACACCTGTTTCCATTTCGATATATACAGAATAATAGGGACAAAATTCCACAAGCATACAAAAAATTAAATAAATACTGATAAAAGCATTTGTTTATAGACCAAGGTCAAAATATAGAAGGCGACAATATTTGCAACATTTACAGGATATCCAAAAGTATTTTAAACATAGACTATCTATAACCACAAACTTTATCTTCAACTTGAGACATGTGCCTGTCAATTCCCTTTGTCTACGTCCTTGCTTTTTGATCCACTGACACCCGCTGAGATGTTTGGTTTAGAAAAAGGGGTGAGATCCTAAGGAATCCCAATAGAAATATGCTATTGTTCATATAAAAAGTGAAAAGTAAATATGATATGCGCTATGTATGCACTAATTAATGAATAATATAACACATCATCGTCATATCATCATTACATTATCGTCATGTATACATGAGTAGGGCCCAGCCCTACTAATCGTACACTGGTAGTATTCTTACCCAACTCCTAGTGTAAGTGCATCTTTGGTACTAACTGCCCTTTCTAGGTAAACCATGTTGATTAATAAAGCACATTTACAAACAAGGATGACCACACAATCATATGAACTATGGCATCATGTATGAAAGATAATATTCCTACCTCAAGTCTCTTTCACCCTGTTTGGTGTGTCTTAAAAAGCATGCCAACCTTCGGCTCCCAACTCGGTCCTAAAATATTAGATGGACAAGAATTAGTTTATAACCTATTCATGTACCATTTTAGACACTTATATAGTGTTTATTGTGGTTATATTAGTTTATGGTGAAAATTTACCAAAATGCCCCTAGGACCCTGGCCCGGCCCTGCCGTACCCGGGCCGACTGTACTTTTTCCAAAATTTTAACATGGGCTATCTTGACATATTTTTGCCTAAGGAATCCATTTTTTGGGCTCAAAATTACCAAATTCAATGTCAAATTAAATTGCCCTTGACAGCCCTACTTTTAGGGTTTTAGGGGCATTTTCGTAATTATACCTTTTCGGGCTTTTCCGAAAAAGTGACCAACTGTAACCCCACCTAATTTTCCTCCCTGAATCTAATGGAACCATCAAATCATTGAAAATTCAACTCCTTCCCCCCAGAACAATGCTAGCCAAAACTCACCAAGAAAAAAGAGAAAATTGAAGTTTTGTGTTTTAACCTCTAAAGCTTGCACTTTTCCACTTCTAATCCATTTTTAAGTGATTTAAACACATACTAACCATGATTTAAAGAAATTTGGGCAGCATAACTCTTTAGGGTTAGCACTTTCCAAATTTACAAACTTAACAACCAATCACCAAATCCAAACATAAACATCATTATCATCAACAACATAGTAGTATGGATTTGAGATTTATGAAGTTATCTCTTGAGTTCTTATACTTTCTCTCTCTAGGCATCCTCCTCTCTCTCTCCTTGAGCTTAAGATGAGCTTGCTAAACCATGGATTTCATAGAGAAGAAGAGTTTAGAACTTTTACAAGATTAGAAGAAAATCTTAAGAATCACAAGCCTTACCTTAATCTTTTTCTTCCTCCTTCTCTCTAGCTTGAGTTTCTTAAGCCTCCCTCCCTCCCTCCCTCCCTCCATCCCTCTCTGTGTGTGTGTCTTGGTGGATGACAAAAATGAAGGAGGAAAAGAGATGACCAATTGTTTAAAATATATCTTCATCTTTCTTTAAGAAATATTAATTAAATGGTTTATTAAATGTGCTTGGTACTTGGCCTTATCTCCTCTTAATGGTGTCATAAGCTTCTCATTGCTTTTGGAATAATCTTCCCACCTTTTTGGCCCAAATGTGACGCCATTTAGGGTCCACAAAAACCCAATTGAATTTCATTTAATCACCTTAAGAAATTACCCAGAATATATTATTTTATGACAATTCTCACATGTTCTTGTTTAAGATGATGACACTTGTACTTGATCTTATCCTTTTCAAATTTGTGTCATAAAATTCAATTAAAATTGAACAAATCTCTCTTCCCCTTTGGTTAGCCCAACACGCCATTAGGGCCCTTCATGCACACAATATGGGCTTCAATTCCATTGATCAAACCATATGTACAAAAATACTATTTTACTCTCAATTTGAACATGTGCACATACTTTATCAATTATAATTAAATCCCTTGCCTTAGGATAATGACACTTGGCATGCTTATGAGCCAAATAATTATTCCTCTCTCATATTTCTTTATTCCCCAATTTACACAATTGTCATTACATTTATTTCTTCAAATTCGCAACAATTGTCGATTTTGGCATATTTTCTGACCAAATTTTGAAAAATCATAACTAAGTTTATAGACATCGTTTCAGAGTGATTCCAAAGGCTATGGAACCCTTATTGAGTCTAGTTTCAAGAAAAAATAATGAATTTTAGTAAGTTAGAAGCACATCATTTCCAGATTTCATTTCTTTGACTACTGCTCTAGAGATTTTCCAGATTTTCTGGGCTAAATTCAAAAATTCATAACTCTTTGTATATAGCTTCAAATAATTCATATTACCTACTAAATTAAAGCTTAGGATGTATACTTTTATCCTATAAAATTTCATAATTTTTACTCATCATTTGGTCTTCCAAAGCCACATGACAAACTCACTGCCTCACAGGCGATTTCACTGAAAACACTGTTCACATTTCAATTTCCAATATTTAATTATGTTCGTCGTAAATATTCACCATTTTATTGAATATATAACATAATTATAATATATTCTTGGTGAATAAAATTTAGGGTGTTACAGTTCTCCCCCACTTAAATAAATTTCCCGAAATTTGTGACACATTTCTAACCATAAACTCTGGGGTAACACTTCTTTGTATGTCTTACTGACATCATTACAGCTAATAAAGATCTACTTATATAGAATAAGATCCCTAAAACTCCTTGATTGACTTTTTTCTCATAAATCATCATATCTGTCATCTGCACTGTTTTACGGTTCAATACGTCAGCGACAACATTAGCCCACCCTGGATAACATTTATATTTCAAGCCTTAATCTTTCAACAACTCTATCCACTTACATTGCGTCATATTTCACTCTTTTTGATCATATACACATTTCAATCTTTGTGGTCGCAGTACAACTCAAAAATTAAGCCATAAAGGCAACATTTCTAGATTCAAAACAAACATTATTACCATCTACTCAAGATTATGGATGGAATAGTTCAATTCCCGAAGCTTCAGTTGACATGATGCATACACCCTCACCTAGATCGCATCAATTCATAATCCATTCCATGCCTACTTGCATCTGGGATTCAATGCCTTTCCCAATCCATGCCAACTAGCATCATTAAAGACAACAAAGGTCTACTGTGGATATGAGATTATCAGTGTTGGTACTTTAATAAATTTTCATTATCATCTCTCCGAAGCTCCTCTCATAATCATCATCCTATGCATAATGTTGAGTTTTGAGAAATTTCGATATAGACACCGCATAATACTCGACAAGACTTAGAACACTGCATATCACAACCACAATTTATGGCCTTCTCAGTTTAGTGTTGTTTCCACTTTACTAGGGTCCCTCAGGATCCCTTGCTATAAGACTACTGGCCCAGAAATGTTACCTCTGAAAGCCATGACTCACATTTCTTGACTTGACATAGAGTTGTTTTTCCCTCACCATGTTCAATTCTATTCGCAATTGTTACTCACGTGTTATTTACTCCTTGAGTTCACCAATAGGTTTTAAACCAACCATATTTCGAGGATTACCATTAAGCCATGCAATAGTAGACAAGCAAGTCCACTGGTGATTCATGTCCCTCAGCATTCATTATACCATTCATTTATACATCGACTGTGACAACCTGGGCACCCGTGGGTATAGGCATAGTCTATTCATATGGGGATCTATGCATACTTATCAATTCTACTACCTTATCTATGATAGCCTATTCATATACTCCGAAACAAATTCCAGAGAATTCGTTAGCCTACCAGGCTGTCAAAACACAATTCCCTATTATTCTTTATTCATACCTTCAACACACTATCTTCTATCCACCAATCGACTCCTAGTAAGCCTCAAGTTAGTAGAATAGTAGGTATATCAACTATCAGGATACTTTACCCTTATTGTACAGGGAAACCAAAAGCCATCATACATTTTATTCTCTATATCAACCTTGAGACCCTATCTTGTTGCTACCTTTGTTCTATAAAGAACTATTCTCATGCAATAAGGGAATATTCTATTATCAAGTTCTTTCCCTATGCTAGATTAGCAACTAGGAACCTCAAGAAACCTCATACATATTTTGATTCATTCGAGTACTATGTTGTAGCACCTCAGACCATCCAGGTCAATTCAAATTCCTAAGAAATCAGTTCAACGATTGTGTCTGACTCTTGGATCATAATTCCACGCCTAAAACCTCAGCATTAGCTGAGCTAGAAAATCACTTTCCTCAACTCCACGGTTTATCTCTAATACAATATGATTCTGAATAAATTCGCCACCTAAGGACATACTAGTCAACTAGGTCTTGAGGCCTTTGGACACGCAGGTCTACTATAATATCCTGCGTGTAAAATTTTACAACCTAGGGTCCCTAACCCAACTTTTAGGTCCATCATGAAATTAGAACCCTAACATCACATACATTGAAAATCGTTTTCCTCAATAATACCTAATAGATTCTCTACGATTCACGATTAGTAATGCCTATTCTAATCTCCATGGTATTCGGGTATTATCCTCAAAACATTACTGTTGCTGAAGGTTTAATACTATCCACAAGGTTCATAAGGTTTAACCTTTCATCATGGAATAAAACCATAATGTAACCAATTCACATTTTGATTAAAGCATTATCTTAGCTTAGATCAAATTCAAGCCTATCCTCAACCATCAGTATCATCAGATCAGATCATCTAGGATCAATTTACTGTATATTCACCCCACATCATGTATCACATTCTAATACCTCAAATAACTTTAGGCCATATCAAATGCCTAAGAAGTCAACGCAGCTAATAAGTCTGATTTTCATATTACCATTCTCTCAATCACATCTTAAAACATCAATTTTATTAGAGTCAAAATCATATTACCTCAATCATCCCTATCATCCCCTCCATCTTTCAGAAGGATTTAGGGAATTTACTGACCACTGACCTATCCTCTATTCTCTCTATTCTGTTCTCATCGAGAACTGGCTTCCAAATTTAATCAAGTATCAAGCATCACTAGGGAGCGTATACAGTAAATATTTAATTAAACTCGAACCATACATTACTCCTATTGAATCGCTATTAAAAGAAGCCGTACCTTTTATAAGTTCAGGAGATTTTCTGGCCTCCTTCTGATATATCACATGTACCTTATGAGCTCCTGGTCTAGTCTCCTCTAACTATTGCCTTTGTGGGCAATTCTTAGCAAGATGCCTTGGTTCTCGACACTGAAAATAGGTCCAGCTAGCTGGATCCCATCCAGTTGAACTGTATCTTCTTGACACATCTCCACATGATTTATCAGGATGATATGGCTTGTGACACCACCAGTATCTCCTACCCTTAGTGGAATTTTGACTTCTGTGGCCCCCAGCTTGTTTTGTCTGTTTATAGTTTCTTCTGGACAATTCATCCTGATCTTTTCATTTTTGTGAGGAACTCCCACTACCAGACACATCCCTGTAGTCATCATTTCTGTCACGATGAAAGTTTAACATGTCATTATCGGTGAGTCGACTCTCTTCAACCGTCTTGGTGAACACTGTGAAATGTTTAGAAATCAATTTGTTTCTCAATTCTAGCTTTAACCCTTATAGCAATATATTGGAGCTCTTTTCCTCGTCATGCCAATGTCTTAGGTATAAGGAATACCGAGATAATCGAACATAATGTGCCAGGTACTTATCAAAGCTTTCTTCATTATCTTGTTGTATGTTGAGGAATTCATTTTCTTTTGCTAACTTGTTTGGTTGAGAGAAATATCTTTCATTAAATTTTCCTTGGAACATTTCCCATGTTACTAGAATATTCCATACCTGTAGAATTCACTCTGTATTCCTTCACCATACATTCGCCTCTCCCTCTAATTTAAGAACGGATAGCTAACCTTAATATCATTATAGCACATTAGTCTGGTAAAAATTTGCTCCATTGCGGATAACCATTCTTCTGCTTGTAGGGGATCAAACCTCCCTTGGAAAGTAGGAGGTTATTGTTTCTCAAATCGTTTCACCTATGTTTGAAAAACATTTGCTTCATACATAAGCATGGGTAGTGGCTCCTGATGAGGTTGCGTAGGTAGATTATGTTCACCTTCATGTCTTTTAAGATATTCTAATCTTTCCTGTCCCTGTCGTACCTTACGTAATTCATCTCTAAGATCGTTTATCATGGTTTGTTGTTGTGCCATCCTACTCCGTATTTAGTGTGTAGAGTTAAGACTATCTTCCCAATTTGGGTCATAATATCTTTCCCTTATATGCATTGTAATATCCTGGATTGTAATCAAGGGATAATAACTTCAAATAATGTAATTAATGTTAATTAAGCATATTTGAAGTATATATTGTGTAATGTGAAATCAAGATCATTAGTAATGATTTAATGAGTAATGAACTAATCAGGGGTAAAACGGTAAATTTACCAACCGTCTGGTTAGTTATTGATGAGAAAACCCCTTAGTAATCTAGATCAATGGTTGAGATTGAAAGATCTTAGGGTGGAATCTTGTGTATGTAGATTTTTGTGAGATCATGGTAGGAGGAAGGAGATGATGACAAGTGGCAAGAAAAGGGCCATTGGATGAGTCAAAGTTTTCAAACTTTCCCTCTCTCCCTCTCAAGTCGGTTTGTGCATGGGAAGAAGGAAAGAATGATCATCACCTCACCAACTCATCTTTCTCTCTCATTCCTCCATTTCCGGCGAGTAAGCAAGAAAGAGAAAAGTAAGGGTTTGAATTTTGTTAAGGTAAATGATCTTATATGCTTATGTACCCTTCATTAATGTTGATCAAGAGGTTGAGAGCTTGACTTCTATGATTTCAGAATTTCTATTGGTGGTGTATGATTGTTGGACAAATATGAAAGTTGGTGGAATCAAGGTGTTGATTTCAGCAAGTTAAAGAGGTAGGTTTGTGATGCATTTTGATATATATGTCAAGATGTTTTCCTAATCAATGAGAATTCTGGAAATTTGACCTAATTATGATGTTAATTAAAGGGTAGGCTTTGATTAGTGGGTCACTGTTCATTTGGTCAGTTTTGACACTTGGGAGTGATTAGAAGTTAACTTGAAGTTGAATAAGTGAAAGGTGTTAAGTAGTGGTTTTGATGGATTATGGTTTAGAGAGGTGATCTTGATGTTTGAGTTGAATTTGGGTTGTTTGTGGTTGCCAATGGGTTCCTTGTGTTGAAATAAGTGAGAATGAGTTATGGTATGAGTTTTAGGACCATTGGTAATCAATTGGTAAATTCTGGGAAAACATATCAGTTCAGCGTTTTGGGCATCTGTCAGGATTTCTCGAGTGAGGGAAGAACTCACTCGAGCACAAGATGAACATGCTCGAGTGAGCATGTTTGTGCTCGAGTGAGGGTTCATGAAATCACTGGGGGTGAGCGTCTCGGGTGATCACTCGTGGGTGGATTGCCAAGAGTGCGCTGGCACTCGCGAGTATTGGGAGCAAGCATTGGGAGATCACTCGAGCACTGGAGTTGTGCTCGAGTGAATCTGTTGCCTGGGAGTTGGGTTGCTCTCGGGTGGACACTCGCGGGACCTCACTTCCTTGTGCTCGCGAGCACTGAGGGTCAGTGCTCGAGCACAGGTGTTTGTGCTCGAGTGAAGGTGGAGGAAGATGTTGAGAGATGCTCTCAGGTTGTCACTCGCAGGACTCACTTCCGTGGTGCTCGAGTGCTGGCGAGGTCTCTGCTCGAGCACAGCCTCTTGTGCTCGAGTGAGAGTGTAGGTTTGTCGCGGGAGTTGCTCTCGGGCAAGCACTTCCTGCGTCTCACTCGCATGTGCTCGAGTGAGAATGGGGGGTCATGCTCGAGCACGGCTGTCTGTGCTCGAGTGAGGGGACCCAAAAATCAGTGTTTAGCTTTCTTAAGAGGGATCTTTGGGGATAGTTATCCCAACCCTTTAGGCATATGTTTAGGCATATAATGGCCATCTAACGAGTCCAAATGAATACCAACTTAGAGTGTTATTGAATTAAGAACTTGGAAAAGAGATTGACTTAATGTCCCTATTTGATTATAGGATTTGACATCTGCTATCCTCGTGAGCCTACTGTGCCAGCAACCGTCAGGAAAGGATCAGGTAGTGACTTTTCTTTTGTACCAAATATGATGCATTGCATGTGTGTTTTATCGTTGATTGGAAATGGGTTCGTATGCTGCGATCTTTGTGGAGTTGTGTTAGCACTGTCATTCCGATAGTCCCTGAGTAGCTAACAACGGTTCGGGTTTAGGCAGTGTGCCTTCCCGGCGGAGAAAGGGGATGAGGATGAAGTGTGATATATGTGATATGTGAGCCGAAAGGCTATTTGTGAGGCCGACGGGCCATTTGCGAGAGCCGAATAGCTGTATGAGCTATAAGGCTATGTTTAGGCACTGCCACGCCAATAGTCCCTGAGTAGCTAGCAACGGTTCGGGTTAGGACTGTGTGCCTTCCCGGCGGAGAAAGGGGATGAGGGTGGAGTGTGATATGTGCTGCTGCTGTTGATGATTTGCTTACATGTTGTGTGCTTATATGTAGTATAAATGTTTTGTTACTACTGGGATTCTTTTGAATCTCATTCTTTCCTTGAACTAACCTTTCAGACAGGGCGAGTGGCTCCAAGGAGAAGCGCGTGACCCGGAGTGGTTAGAGTCTCCTAGGGACATAGTATGGATTATGTTGGCTGTTCATTTTGGACAAGGGGTTACTGTATAACGTTTTGAGTTGTAAATAGTTGGAATACTTGGTTTTGTAATTCCCCAATCAGGTGATAGAACTATATGTGTATATAGATGAACCCGGGGGTTGCCGGGATTTTGGTTATACACTCTGTCATACATAAATGTAGATAAACTGCACAGGTGATTATATTCGATAATTGAACTTGAGACCGGAAGAAGAGTAAAGTTTTGAAAATTTCGTAAAGACCCTACTACTAAAGGGAACATTTTTATGGGTTTTGAATTATTTGACGGTCTCTAATTTAATTTAATTACCTAATATCGAATTATAATTACGTGATTAGAGGCAGGGTGTTACATGCATCATCTTGGTACCTCGCTAAATGAAAATAGGGAAAAATAAATTTCCATATTGATGCAAGCGTATTTTCATCATTTCATAATAATTTTGGGTATACAAATATGTCATTTGTAACATGCATTAGCTATTTACAGTAGTTATAGAAAAGCAAGAAACATTACACCACCTAAACTACTGTACATGACATTAATCCCTTTTATATTACATAACTCTTAAGTTATAGGCAACTTCCCAGGGGATCACCCATCCTAGAATTACCCTGGGTCGAGCACGCTTAACTTTCTTGCCCTCGTGTAAAAACGCATATACTGGCTTTATCTACTTCTAACCATTGATGCCTTGAGACTACCCTTGTCTCAAAAATCGTGCCTATTGTCTCCAGGCATTAAAAGACTGTGTATGGTCTGCATATCAATGCTAGTACATACACAATATCAATTTTGATGCCATTATCAAAACTGTTACTATCAGTGTTCTGATACCGTTACTGCGTGCATCGATTCTTCTATCCAGTGCACTAATCCTATTGATACCATTGACTAGGCATTGGTACCTCCTTTACATGTGCTGATTCTATTGTTGATACCACTGACACCACTTTGATATCGCTGGTACCATCCTGTTACCACTATTATGAGTGCGGGTGTCGTTGCTATGTGCGCTGAGCCATCAATACCATCAATTGGGTACTGGTATTGCCTCTGCATGCACACTGATACTACTACTTCCTGATACCACTGATACCATCATGATATCATTTCTAAGTGAGCCGGTACCACTAATACTACTATCTGGGTATTGATATCATCTTAGAGTGCCATGATACCCCTACTCCCTTATACCATTGTTACTGTACTGATACCGCTGGTACTCTCCTGATACTCGTGGTCCCTTCCTCAGATCGGTATTACACTACTTGTTGCCCTCCGTGTAACCCCTTGCCTTAATAAGTATAATTATAATTCGAAATTCAGAATTGAAATGAAATAGAGACCAATAATAATAAAACTCACTTTCGATCCCTTCCTTACGGTAAGGTTTTCACAAACATTTTCAAAATTTCTTCCTTCCCTGGTGTCAAATTCCATACCTCGAATATAATTACCCTGTACTGTTGAATCACATTTAAACATATCAGAGTGTGAAACTGAAATCCCGGCAGCCCCTGGGTCATGTATATACTAACTATCCGGTTTATAATTTCCAACTAGGGGATTACATACTGTAATCAAAATATTATTTATATTCAAAAATAATATACAGTAATCCCAAAATCCAAAGTGGATAGCCAACAATCCCAAAACTAAATATCTCTGCAAGGTTCTAGCCGCTCCTAGTCGTCCTTTCCTCCTTGGAGCCACTTGCCCTGTTTGTAAGGTTAGTCAATGAAAAGAATGAGATTCAAAAGAATCCTAGTAGTAACAAATCACTCATACAACATGTAATCACATAGCATGTAAGTAAATCATCAAGCAGCATCACAACATAAAACACAGCACGCAGGCTGCCATATATGCACACAATCACATAGTCTCATCCCCCAGATTTCACCGCCTCGAAGGTATGATCCTCCCACCGTCTCCACCGATGGGCCGCAGGTGATCGACCCACAAACAATGATCAGACAAATAAACAATGTATCACATATAGTATAAGGGAAAGAGTCACTACCTTGTTCTTTCCTGACTTGCTCCGGCACAGTTCGTTCACGACCAGGGAAAATGTCAAAGCCTATAGACCAAAATCAAGGACGATAGGTTATTCTCTATTCCAAATTATTTCTTTTTATAATACTTAAGGTTGGTTATCATTTGAACTCTTTAAGTGGCTATTGGAAGCCAAGACATATGCCTAAAGGGTTGGGAACACTTAACCAAAGATCACTTTTTCTGAAGCTTAACATTGATTTTTGGACTCTGACACTGTAATATCCGAAAATGTACTCAAGGGCTAAATGTACAGAATAGATGGTGGGATTAGTGATAGAATTACCTCTGGAAATTTTGTTATGACTTTAGTCAAGTTTCACATGCAAGATTGGCAATTAAATATTATATTGCAAGATGATATTTTACAAGATCATCTTCTTTTTCAAAAGGCCATGATTCACGTATGACAAGAGGGAAAAGTATGAGTAAATACATATTGGCTACTACATATGACATGTGAAGGCAATTTGACCAAGTTGTAAAAGATGATGACTAAGTCAACAATTTCAACTAAAGAAGTAATATTTGAAGAGTTGAAATTATGATTAATTGAAGAAGCCCTTTTGGCTATTCCATGGGCTACAATTCATATGGCATGAAGAGGAAAAGAAAGTATGTTGAATTTAGTCAACAATCACAACTAAAGTAAGGAGGTAAATATTGATAATCCAAGAAGCTTTCTTTTGGTTACTTTAAGATCTATTTTCGTTGCAATAAAGAGAGAAAGAGAAACACATGAAAGACCAAGTAAGGAGAAGAGGACTTGGTCAATAATTGTAGGCCAAACATAAAATGAAATCTTGAATGCAAAGGGCAACGATTTCGGTCAAAAACGGAGGAGGAAGGAAAGAGAAAAGTTGAAGAAAAATATACTTAGTTAATTCACCATAAGTGCATGACCAAGTGAAGTAATTTTCACCACAACTCTTGTAACCCCCATCACGATCAAGGCCGAGATTAGTGTTTAATAAACATAATCATGTTGAATTAGAGACCATAAGATGCTTTGGGACTTATTTAAAAGTAAATATCCCAAAGATAGGGTTTACAAAAAATTTTCTAAAATACCATCAATAATGGTCTCATATTCACATTACAAATTCACGATTGGCCTGTTTAGGTTGATTTCATTCATACATATCAGAGTATACAGTAAATTCCCGACACACTCGGGTTTCATTAATTGATAAAGGGTTCTACAAAGGCTCAAAGCCCATAATTCAAACCCTTAACTTAGGGATTACACCAAACTAGTCACATATCCCAATACATATACAAATGATCAAAAATATCCAAATGATTTACAATGATAACCAATAACCAAAATGGAACTCCTAACATGGAGCTCTACCCGCTCTTCGTCACCCGTTTGCCTTTCGATCCTTCAGCCCTGTCTAAAACATGGTTTTTGGGAGAGTGAGATTCTAAGGAATCCCCGTAGTGTCAAATCTATCATAGTATGCACAACAATAAGGCATGAAATCAAATCATTATCCACACAAGCAACTACAACGACAGTTCAACGGCAATGGTTAGTATGACACATGTCATCCCTTACGATTGCTCATGCTGTATTGCACAATACAATCCACACAATATATTTCACCACAGCTGGGATTCATATAAACATTTCATAACGCATGCCACACAGGCAAAATACATACAACCCACGGCTGGATTCACAAATGTCGCCCCACGGGTCGGATTCACAAAGATCCATGTCGATTACAATGGCAGTCCAGCGACCGACCTAGAGATGACCAGCGTCAATCCCTATACAGCTCACACTGACCTGCTCACGCTGAAATGGATCATAGCACATTCATAGTTCACAAATCACATGATACGTTATGCATACCAAAACATCATACACAACATGAGAGAAGAGTCACTACTTGAGTCCTTCCGGGCGTTCCTTGGCACCAGTCTCTCCCGCGTTGGGCAAATATCGTATCCTAGAATCATAATTAGGGACGAAGAGTTATTTCTCTATTCTAATTCTCAATAACTTCTTAACACTTAATTGGTTATCATTAATACTCTTTAAGTACTCAAGAATACCTCTAACAATAGCCCTAAGGGGTTGGAAGACTATCCCCAAAGATCCCCTTTTGAAGACTCAAAACTGATATTTTCCACTATTTCACTCGAGTGAAGACGGCCTCACTCGAGTGATGGTACGACCTGCACTCGGGTGACAGAAAGTGAAGGCTAGCGAGTGAACACCCGAGAGCACAAGAAACTTTTCAGAGAACGAGAACACTCGAGCACTCAGGGCCTCACTTGAGTGGTAGCTAAATGCCATACTCGAGCACTAGAGAGTGAAGTCCAGGAAGTGAGGACCCGAGAGCAATTTGGAACTTTCAAGGATCCGGAGCACTCGAGCACAGCCTATAGCACTCGAGTGAATAACACTTACCCGTGAGTGAGAAGGCACACTCTTACACTAGAATCGCGAGTGACAACCCGAGAGGTAAGCCTTTGGTGTCTAATACACGAGCACTTGAGTGAGAGGAGGCTCACTCGAGTGATGTCCCACTTTACTTACAAGTGGGGCAATACTTGCCCTTATACATAGAAGTGCAACAAGAACACAAGAAGCAGAACACGAAGTTGCACTACCACACTTGAGTGGAACTCATCCTCACTCGAGTGATGTTCATCCTGCACTCGAGTGAAACCCATATCACTCGAGTGATTCTATCAGAACCAGAAAACGTAGAAAACAGAGGTATTTTCTAAACACTTGCCCAATTGATCCCAATGGACACAAAACCTTTACCTAAAGCCACTCCCCCAAAAAAACACCCAACAACCTCAATGGGATCATCAGAATCATCATAATCCTACTCCATTATCATGCTTTGGGTTTTGGGCAACAAAATCAACAAAACACCAATCTCATCCACACATCACATTTCAATCACCAATCAATCTATCTATCATAAACTCATTCCAAGGTACCATTCTCATGCCAAAAACATACCAAATGAACAGTGGCACTCATTTTCGGATTCAAGCCAAAATTTCCAGAAATTACAAACTAATCCATTTGGCATAAAACTTAGATAGATAGATTAGGTTCACTTACCTCTTTCACTTTGCCAAAGGGATTTCTTGGTTCACCAACCTCCAAAATTTCGTGTGGGCTCAAACCAATGCCAATGGCCAAACTAAAAACACCAAAATGAAGCTCTCAACTTAGGGAACAACATTAATACATGAAGTTTAGTTAATGGAGTCCAATTCCTCACCTTAATCATCAGCTTTTCTTCCTTCCCTTGCCCTCAACAATGGCGCCCAAATGCTGAAGAGAAGAGAGAGAGAGAGGACGAAAGTGAGAGAGAGAGAGTGATGAGTGAAGATGAAGGAAAATGATCACTTTTCCCCTCCCCGTACCTCTCATGTCAGCTGAAACTAGGAGGGAGGAGAGAGAAATATTTAAAAATTCCTTTGACTTTTCCTATCTCTCCCTTCCTCTCACTTGGACACATGTCTTACTCCCATTGGTTCTCATACAATAAGCAACCAATTAGTTACTCTAATCCCTCCATTAGCCATTTAATCACATCTCATTTTCCTCTTAGCTAGTAATTAATTTCCCCATTAATTACCAACTTATGGCCAATATTTCCATTCTTCCAATTTTTCACTAATTATGACATATTAATTAATATAGCCATAAAACAGATAATTATTCCAATTAAATTCATAATTATCCATAATAATCATGATTAGCCCATAATCAAAAATTGGGATATTACAACTCTTCTTTACTTTTGCACCATATTTTCGTTTGGACTTTAAGTGATAAGGGAAAGGAAAAATCTGATCAATTATCACTCACTCACTCTCTCTCTCTCCATCTTAAAGTCGGTTTGCAGCAGCAAAAATGTAGAGGAAGAAAAGCAAGGTTTCAAGGTGAGCTTAATCTTGATTTTTCACCTTCTTAACCTCATCTATGGTTGAAGTGACCTTCATGAAACTTGTTCCTCTCTTCCTTAGCTTCATTTGGTTTTTGTTTTTGAAGAAGAGGAGTTTTCAGCCACCTTGCAAGAACAAAAGTTGAAGAATCAAGAAAAGAACACAAGAAGAAGTAAGAGGTGAGTAAGAGCATTATGTTGATGTATATGATGCTTTAATTGGCTGAGTTGTAGTGGGCTATTGTGATAGCCCTAATTTCGGTTTTTAGGGTATATTAGGGATCATTAAGCTTTCATCCTATGTATGTGCTTATATGTTGGTTTGGAGGCAAATGAGAAAAGCTTAGTGATTAGATAGTGAAGTGGTTGTTTGTTGTGAAATACCCTAAAATTCTGCCAAAAAAGGATATGGGGAATGAGTGAAAATTTGTTCATTTTGATGTTACCATTGTGTCCTATACAAAAATTGTGTGGGAATAGGTTTGGTTGTTGATTTTGGAGTCATTGGTTAAAAATTGGAAAAACTGTCAAGTGAAACTCTTTACAGGGCAGTCAGGTTGTCTAGACGTTTTGAATGGGCAAATGGTGTCTAAAAATTATGAAATTTTCTAGTCTTAAATTTCACATTCCAAGATTCAAAATGGATATATAATTTGTGTCATTTCATCTTTTTTACTGGGAGTAATGACTGTCCAAAGTTTGAGATTAAAATTGGAATTTGTTTTGGAGCAGTGGTGAATTTTGTGAAATTCTGTAATTGAGTGGTGATTTCTGGTAATGATTCATATTTTTCCTATGAAGGGGACTTCAAGAGCTTTCAATAGGCTTTGGGAACACCTCATTTTTATTTTTCTAGAATTAGTTATGATTTTTCAAAGATGCTGAAAAATTCTGACAGATTGGTCACCTATGCGAAAATGGAAGATTTTATGGCATAATGTAATATTGTGGAACTTTAAGGTTAGAAATTAGCCTTTTAGGTTAATTGACCACATTAGCTCCTTAGTTGACTTGATTTAATGACCATAATGATAATCAACCCCAAGTATTCTGAGTTATTAAAGAATTGGAATAGGTAATAATTCGTCGTCCTTAATTTTGGTTTATAGGATTCGATATTTGCAATATTTGTGATCCACCGCGCCAAAGCACAATCGGAAAGAATAAGGTAGTGACTCTTTCTATTATACTGTGTATAAAGCGTTGTATGTATGTTGTCATGCATTGTGATGCTTTGAGATACTGCTGCCATTACAGTGAAAGCTGTCGCATTGAGCATAGAGATTACAGCGAAAGCTGTTGCATAGTGTATACAGCCGTGAGTGCTGTCATATGTGGCATGAGCCATGTATCATTGTGTTATTGCTAAACGTGATCTTACATGCTGTGTGTTTATATACTGTATGAGTGATTTGTTACTACTTAGATTCTCTTGAATCTCATTCTTTCCATTGACTAACCTTACAGACAGGGCAAGTGGCTCCAAGGAGAAACGGACGACCAGGAGCGGCTAGGACATTGTAGGGATATTTAGTTTTGGGTTGCCGGTTATCCATTTTGGATTTGGGGTCACTCTATAGTTTTGGAATGTAAGTATGATTTTGGGATATAGTAGTTATGTAATCCCCAAAAAGAGAATCTTGTAAACCCTTAGTACCTATGTGACATCTGGGGGTTGCCGAGATTTTTGTTGTACACTCTGATATGTATTAATGATACAACTACACAAGATAATTATATTCGAAACCTGAACTTGAGATCAGGATTGGGAAACGTTTCAAATGAATTTGTGAAAACCCTACCATAAGGAGGGAGTTAAAAAAATGAGTTATAAATTATCCGTTGGTCTCCAATCCATTTTAGTTATGCATTATCGAATTATAATTACGCTTATTATGGCAGGGGGTTACAGACACTCAAGTGAAGATGGCCTCACTCGAGTGATTTTGTGATTGGCACTCGAGCATAAAAGATCACTCATGCGAGTGTTTGGCTGAGAGCACCAATTGAAACAAGAAATACTCACAGCACTCGAGTACTAGGCCTAGCACTCGAGTGATGGCCTCATGCTCACCCGAGTTCAACCGAGTGAAGCCTAGGAAGTGTTTACCCGAGAGCAACATAATCCTGGACTGAAAAACACACTCGAGCACCACCTCTGGTACTTGAGTGATAACCAATATCACTCGCAAGTGACGAAGTGCACCCTTGTTTCCTACCTGAACACTTAATCGAATTGCTAAAAGAAAAGGAAGAAATGACGCTGCACTCGAGTGAGGCTATCAGAAGCCAGAGTCACAGCAGTTGACAGAATTTTCCAGATTTGCCAAAACTAATTCCAATGGTTCTAAAACTTCTACCAAATCTCATTCCCATGTAAAATATCATAAGGAACCTATTGGGAACACTAAAATAACCAAATTCCTATTCAATTAACACATACTCTATTTTTAATCAAAATGCAACACAATTCTCTAAATTATCAAACCTCCCAATCCAATTTCAAACTAAATCCATTGGCATCATAACACAATTTACCACCTATTCCATCACAATGCACTAACTAATTCATTCATTTCAGAATTAAGCCAAAATCAAGGAAAAATCCAAAGTTCTCAAAACTTAACCAATGACCAAAACAATTATACCAAAATACTACAAATGCTCACCTCTTCAACTTCCAATGATTAGCTTCTTGATTCTCTAGCTTCCAAACTTGTGCAAACTCCAAAACACCTTCTTTCAAAATTCTGAAACCATAGGATTAAAGCTCTCAACCTCTTGAACAACATTAATGAAAACCATTTGAGCTAAAGAGAGCCTTCCACATGTCAAAACCCTACCTTTTCTTTTCTCTTTCTTCCTTCTCTTGTGCGAAAATGGAGAATGATGAGAGAAAAAGTAAGGAAATGATGAAGATGCAGATTTTTCCCTTTTCCCATGCACACCAACTTGCCACTTGTCATGATCTTGGTTCACCTTCCATGATCACACATGAAATCCTATACATGGAATTCCGCCCCATTGATCACTCAATCCTAGCCATTGATCCTTAAATTACCAAGGAGTTTCCTCTTCGGTAACTAACCAATTGTCCTTAAATTTCCCATTTTGCCCCTGCTTATCACAACATTTTCTAAATCATCATCAAGCACATTTTATATCACAATTCACATTACATACTTCAAAAGTATTTAATTAACAATAACTACACTACTCTTGAAGTCATTAGCCCTTAATCCCAAGTTGGGGCATTACATTCCGGGTACTTAAAATTTCTCAAGGCTGACTCACAAATCGGGAAGATACACTCCATTGAAATCTCCTGTCCGTGCATATTTCCTATCACTATGCAAACAAAACCATATCAGTATACCATTCTAGTAATGTTAGAACCGCTTATTAGCTTTGCCAGAACCGCTTGGCTTCGATACAAAAAATGTAACACCCGTTACCATTTTGATATACACAGAGTAATAGGGACCAAGTGCCACATGCATACAGAAAAGTAAATAAATACTGATAAAAGTATTTGTTTACAGACCAGGGTCAAAATATAGAAGGCGACAATATTTACAGGATATCCAAGAGTATTTTAAACATAAACTATCTATAACCATGAACTTTATCTTCGCCTTGAGACACATGCCTGTTAATTCCCTTTATCTATGTTCTTTCCTTTTGATCCACTGGCACCCGCTGAGATGTTTGGTTTAGAAAAAGAGGTGAGATCCTAAGGAATCCTAGTAGAAATATGTTATCGTTCATATAAAATGGAAAAAGTAAATATGATATGCGCCATGTATACACCATTTAATGAACAATATAACACATCATTGACATATCATCATCACATCATCGTCATGTATATATGAGTAGGGCCCAGCCCTACTAATCATACACCAGTTGGATTCTTATCCAACTCCCAGTGTAAGTGCACCTCTGATACTAACTGCTCTTTCTAGAAACACCATGCTGATTAATATAGTACATTTATAAACAATGGCGATTACACAATCATATGAACTATGGCATGATGTATGAAAGATACTGTTCCTACCTCAAGTCTCTTTCACCTCATTTGGGTGTATCTCAAAAAGCGTGCCAACCTTCACTCCCAACTCGGTCTTAAAATATTAAATGGACAAGAATTAGGTTATAACCTATCCATGTACCATTTTAGACACTTCTATAGTGTTTATTGTGGTCATATTAGTTTATGGTGAAAATTTACCAATATGCTGTCGGGACCCTGACCCAACCCCGCCGTACCTAGCCCAACTATACTTTTCCCAAAATTTTGACATGGGCTATCCTGACATATTTTTGCCCAAGGAATCTATTCCGAGCTCAGAATTACCAAATTTAATGTCAAATTATGAAATTGCCCTTGACAGCACTACTTTTAGGGTTTATGGGGCGTTTTTTTAATTATGTTTTTTCAGGCTTTTCCGAAAAAGTGACCAACTTAACCCTACCTAATTTTTTCTCCTGAACCCAATGGAACCATCATGTTATTGAAAATCCAACTCCATCCTCTCAGAACAGTGTTGGCTAAAACTCACCAAGGAAAAAGGGAAAATTGAAGTTTTGTGTTTTAATCTTTAAAGCTTACACCTTTCCACTTCTAATACTTTTTTAAGCCATTTAAACACATACTAACAATGATTTAAAGAAATTTGGGCAGCATAACTCCTTAGGGTTAGCACTTTCCAAATTTACAAACTTAACAACCAATCACCAAATCCAACCATAAGAAATATTAACTAAATGGTTTATGACATGTGCTTTTTACTTGACCTTATCTCCTCCTAATAGTGTCATAAGCTTCTCATTACTTTTAGACTAATCTTAACACCTTTTTGGCCTAAATGTGACGCCACTTAGGGTCCTTACAAACCCGATTGAACTTCATTTAATGACCTTAAGCAATTACCCAAAATATATTATTTTATGACAATTCTCACATGTGCTTGCTTAAGATGATAACACTTGTACTTGATCTTATCCTTTTCAATTATGTGTCATAAAGTTAAATTAAGATTGAACAAATCTCTCTACCCCTTTGGTTAGCCCAACACGCCATTAGGGCCCTTCATGCACATAATATGGGCTTCAATTCCATTGATCAAACCACATGTACAAAAATACTATTTCACTCTTAATTTGAACATGTGCACATACTTTATCAATTATAATTAAATCCCTTGTTTTAGGATAATGACACTTGGCATGCTTATGAGTCAAATAATTATTCCTCTCTCCTATTTCTTTATTCCACAATTCACACAATTGTCATTACATTTATTTCATCAAATTCGCAACAATTGCCAATTTTGGCAGATTTTCTGACCAAATTTTAAAAAATCATAACTAAATTTTTTTACATCATTTCAAAGTGATTCGAAAGGCTATGGAATCCTGATTGAGTCTAGCTTCAAATAAAAATCTGGAATTTAGTCAGTTGGAAGCATATCATTCCTAGATTTCATTTCTTTGAACGCTGCTCTAGAAACTTTCCAGATTTTCTTAGCTAATTTCAAAAATTCATAACTCTTTGTATATAGTTTTAAATGTTTCATATGACCTATAAAATTAAAGCTTAAGATGTCAACTTTCATTCTGTAAAATTTCAAAATTTTTACTCATCATTTGGTCTTCAAAAACTACATGGCAAACTCACTTCCTCGTAGGCGATTTAACTGAAAACACTGTTCACCTTTCAATTTCTAATATTTAATTCTTTTGGCTGTAAATATTCACCATTTTATTGAATATATAACTTAATTACAATATATTCTTGGTGAATAAAATTTGGGGTGTTACATATATCGAGGCGGAGGTCACGCAAAAATATATAATGCTTAAACATAATAGTTAATTATGCGCATCGTCATGTATTACGAGACAAAATTCACAAAAACACAAAAATAACGATTGTAGTTAATAACTGTAATTTATTTAGCGACAAAAGTGATGAGTCTTTTGAAACAACCATCATTTACCACTTACAAATGATTCGACCTCCAACCCCTTATATCAGCGAAGACAAAACATAACAATTTCCTGAAACAGCTGTTATGTAACACTTTCAAATGATCTGGCTTCCCCAAGTACCAGTTCATTGGTCATAACCCTTCATAACATCGTCGGACCTTCATAAGTCATAACCCTTCATAACATCTGTTATATATTTATTTAAACTAACCTATTCCTTGTGATTTTACTACGTTTCTTTATCGGCCTCGTCCTTCTCTCTATCATGTTAACATCTCAAGGAGATCCTCTGCCGCCGCCGCCGCCACTACCACTACTTCCCCTCCTCCTCCTCCTGAAATAGAGGCTAGGATGCAATTACTGCCAAGCCTTAACAACCGCACAAGGCGTCTCACGGCATATGCCAATGACCTAAAAAGGAAGTTGAACCTCATACTTCATCATAATGAGGTTGAATATGACATGCATTTAGATCCTCATCTCCTTCCTCTGATGATGAGAATGAAGAGGATGAAGAGGAGGAGGAGTATGGTAGTAGTATTGGTAATGATGATTGAACACCACTATTGTATTTTTAAAATATTTACAAAATAGATTAAAAAAACAACTTCATACTTCATGGTGATTAATTAGTAATTGTAAAGTATTCCTTTACCATGGTTCCAAAAAACCAACATACTTAACAATTCTAACTTAATAAACGTAAATTGAAGCTTACGAAACATTTTCTCTTCCCCTCGTAGATCGACTCTAGGTGCCTCCTCGTTACCTAATGATCGTCAAGAGAACCAAGTACCCTTCCATTAAGTCCTGTTCAACTTCTAACGTGTTCAATGATGGTTCTTTTCTAACCCTTCATTTGTTTCAGATGTCTATTTAAACTCCTTATTTTCATTTGTTTTCCATACATTTTTTCATCGTATCCTCTTTTTTTTCACTCAATCGCAAAGATGAAACATCATGCAGAAGAATTTCTAGAAAGCTCTCAGTGCCATCCTTTATCTCCTCCTCCTCTCCATTATCAGTTATCGTCGCCTTCGCCTCCACCGCCTCTATATCTTATGCTTCCACAACTGGAGGTAATACTATGGGATGCAAAACTCACTGATCATGCAATAAGGAGGCTTTCTTTATACCTCTCGAGTATGAATGGAAGGTCAATCTCATACTTGATGAGTATGAGATTGGCCATGATCTCGACAATGATCCAAGCCACTCTTATGGTGACAAGTAGCCTAATGAACTATCCACTGTCTGTTTTTTAAATATACTATTGTAAAAAAAATAACATAACAATGATTATAGTTACTATAAAACAACTATTATGAAATACGATAAATAACAATTCGTTAACTGTTCTTTCGAAACAAAAATCATGAATTTGTAGGTAGATAACTATGTTTATACAACAACCATTATGAAGCTCATGGTGAGGAAAATAATATATATAATTACTTGGACTGATTCCTCTTTAACTTCCATCGCACACTTCACTTCTAATCTATTTAAACTCCTTATTTTCATACATTTTCTTGACCCTCTTCCTCTGTTATCCTCATCATCAAGGTTAAGTGACGCGCTAAAGAAATGCTGGAGATTTGTCCTCCCCAACCTCCACCTCCTTTTCCTCCTCGTGTTGCTTCTGAAGAAAAGCTGAAGATTCCTCCTTCCAAGCTACTCCTCCTCCTCCTTCCCAGCCTGCTCCTGCTTCGCTTCCTCCTCCTTAAACCCCACTTGCTTCCCTCGTCTTCCTACCAAACCTCCATGTCCTTCTTGTGCTCCTCTATCCCAACCTTCTCTTTCGCCTCCTTACTGCTATTGCTTCCGCATCACTCATACTCACCTTGTCATATGATTTAGATCACTCTTATGAGGATGATGGGTAGGTTTTATTTATTTCTATTTTTAATTTATATATATATATATATATATAATTATATTAATGTAATGGCTTAAATTTATATTAAAAAAAATAACATGCCTCATGGTTGTTATTAAAGAATCGTGATAAACATACCTTTCAGTAAATTAATTAAAATAACTGTTATAAAGGTAAAAATATAATTTATGGTTCTTACCAATTAACCATTATATAAGACCTTAACATTGTTGATTTCTTCATAACATACCTCACGGTTACTTGAATATAACTATTGTAAAAAAAAACTATTAGCAATCTTACAAACTAACCGTTACGTAAGACCTTAAAATCTACAATCGGGGTTTGTTTGTCAAACATCCAATCAGCTTGACATTTGAAAACTTTTGCACTCAATCAAAAGTTATAGATCTTTCAGCTTTGAGAAAGTTGTACGTTCAACCTTAAAGTTTTCTTTCTTCAACTTTCGACCAGGTTGACATATGGTTCGTAGTTTTTCTTTCATTGTACATTTTTATGAATTTATACTGGGTGTGGATAATTATTGGGTTTTAATTGGAGTTTTTGTTTCTACATGATTTATGCTAGATGGGGTCTTTGAATAAGCAGTGTATGTATGTTGATTGGCTATCGAAAGACTACTGAGATAGGGCAACAGATTTTCTTGAATTTGCCTTTGAACATCATCTCCAAACGAAAATTTGATTCTTTGCCCCTGTGTAAAGTGTGGCAATATATAGTGGTGTGATCGATAAACTTGTATGTCACACTTAGTGATTCATGAAATCAATCCTACTTATACATGCTGGAAGAGGCATAGGAAGACAATCAGTAGGGCAGTTGAACATATGAAAAGTTATACATCACATGATTTTGACATAAGTGCATTTGACACCAACCATCTCAATGATATGGCCAAGGCAGTAGAAGAGGACCTCCGGGATTGTCCTAAAATGATGAAAACTCTTAAGGATGCAAGGTGAAGCCATTATATGAGGGGTCCACTGAGTTTACTTTATTGAACGTTATGTTGATGTTGTGTAACTTGAAGGTGAGAAATTGGTAGTCTAATACGAGCCTCACATAATTGCTCGAGGCTTTGAATAAAATGCTACTGACCAAAAACATGCTTCTACTCAAATATATGCCACAAAGAAGATGTTATGCTTGTCGGCCTTAGCTACGAGAAGATATATACTTTCCCCATCGATTGAGTCTTGTTCAGGAATGAATATACATCACAAACATATTATTCCATGTGTGAGGATCCATACTGCCAATAGAACAGGAAGAGCCTGAATAAGGTGTTATGGTATTTGCCTATTATACCAAGATTCAAACGCCTATATAGAAATCCTAATGATGCAAAACATTTGAGGTGCCATACAGATGAAAGGACATATGACGGCATGCTTTGACGTCCTGCTGATTCTCCAGAATGAAAGAATTTTAATATGAACCATCCTAAATTTGGTAAAGAAGATAGAAACCTATGCCTTACATTGGCTACTGATGGGACAAACTTATTTAGGATGCAAAGTAATGCCCACAGCACATGGCCGGTAATATTGTTTATATATAATCTTCCTCTATGGCTCCATATGAAGAGCAAGTACTCAATGTTGTCCATGCTAATTTCAAGGCCTACACAACTCAAGAATGACATAGATTTCTAGCTGGCTCCACTAATTGAAGACTTGAAGCGCTTGTGGGATGATGGGGTCATGGTGTATGATGCTCATGAGGAAGAACAGTCCAACTTGATAGCCATGCTATTTGGAACTATCTATGACTTTTCTGCATATGGTAATTTATTAGGATACATCATTAAAAGCCAACTTGAATGTCCAAATTGTGAAGAGGGTATGCATTCAATTAAATTGAAGCATGGTATGAAGAATTCCTACATGGGACATCAAAGATGGCTGCTTTAAGAGTATCCTTACTGACATTTAAAAAAAATATTTCAATAGGAAATCAGAAGATGGCGGGGCACCTCAACTAGGTAAAAGAAGATGTCCATTTTTTTTACTTGCCTTTTTGGAGGACTTTAGATGTGAGACATTTTCTTGATGTTATACACATTAAGAAAATTGTGTGTGAAAGTATTGTTGGCACATTACTCCATATGCCAGGGAAGATCAAAGATGGCATAAATATTAGGCCAGATATGGTTGATATAGGAATAAGGGAAGAATTAGCATCAGAGGAGAAGTGAAGCCATACATTTCTTCATCCTTATAAGGTGCGAGCTTCAATGACCAAGTTATATTTCTTCTTTAAGTCACTTTGCAGTATTAATGAGTTCACTTTTTACACCAAGGAGCAATATGACAAAAGTAAAATGTAAAATAGTGGTGCAACTCTTGTCACTAACACCATGCTTGTATCAAGTTCAAAAGATAGAAATCCTATATATATGAAGATGTCATACTTTAGTGTGATTGAGTACTGGAAGTTGGATTATATCGACTTACGGGTTCCCATTTTTGGTTGCAAGTGGGTTGACAATAATCACAGCATGAGAATTGATGACTTAGGCTTGATACAATTGAATTTGAACAAGGAAGGGTATAAAGAAGAGCATATCATTTTGGCTTCTCAAGCTAAACAAGTGTTTTATGTCCATAATCCTTCTAAACATGGATGGTCTATTATTTTATTGACAAATAAAGTGATTGATAAGGAATTGGGTGATGGAGTTGAGGATGATCCATTCAGTGGGACATCACTTAAACTATTAAATTTGGATAAAGAAGATGCTTCGTACATCAGGCATGATTATAATGAAGGCATTTGAGTTTCGAAGAGGAAAAAATTATTACTTGACAAGAATAGAAGAATTCAAGCAAAAAAAAAAAATTATAAAAAGCTAATAATAGGAAAAGAAAAAGAGGCACTTAATTTCTATATTTTGACTATGTATTGTTGTTTTCCTGCTGCTGGGCTCGATTAATTTCTATGTTTTTATAGATGGTCTATTGTATTGTTATTTGTTTATGTGTTGTTTATGAAAGCAAGTGGAAATCGATAGCAATACCCCCTAATTTTTTTTAAAAAAATGTTGCAGATATTTAACGGTTATTAGCTAGAAACCGTAATATATGTTTTGAAATTACCTAATAGTTTCTTACAACAACTGTTATGAAATTAAACTTTCCCCTATATTTCAACGTCTCTCTGCTTCTTCATTTCATTTATTAGCACACTCATCTTCGCCTCTTATGTCAAATGTAAACCCTAACCCATACAACCTCAGAACCCTACTACTCTGGTAATCTTTTTTGGTCGTTGACTATCATTTTCAGTTGAACCACACTATCCATAAAGCCTTCTCCATGCTTCTCAGTAATAGCCTACTCGAGTTGCTGCGAAAGCCCTAACACTCGTTTTCGTTCATATCTCATGTTTTCGTTCTTCAGCCCTAGCCAGGTTGCATTTCTTTGTGTGGTCTATTCTAATCATATAGAGGTATGACTTCCCTTCTCCATCCTACATTCTTCATTGTCATTCACTTCATGTTTTGTAGCTAGGTTTTGACTTAAGTTATTCTCATGTTTTTTTTTGAAAAATCTCTTATCGAAGGTTCCTCTCCTATTACAAGAAGTCTTTAAAGATTTATAAAGATTTCACTATGTTGAATGTGTGGCAGATAGCCTTAAGTGGTATATGGTTGCTACAGGCCACATGTATAACTTATAAGGGGAGAACAAGATTCACAACTGTCTCTCCCTCAAAATCATGTTATCCTAGAGAACTAAAGACCTTAATCAATCCTAGAGAACTAGAAAGTTGGGATAAATGTTGGGTAAAGATCTCGTTTTTCTTGTTTGTTTCTAAATGAAACAAAAGGATATTTTTAATGGAAACAAATGGATTTAGGAAACTTATACTGCATGATTAGTTGATTGCTATTGGACAAGGTTTTCCTAACATGAGAGGGAGAAATTGAATAGCTGGAAAAGTGAATAAAAGGAATGTATTATTACTATTAAGTATAGATCCTCGAATATAGCAGTAGGAACCGGAAGTTCATCATGTTTTGCATTCATCAAATATTGTATAATATCTACCAGATGCAATTACTAATCTAAATGGGAATTAGTAAATCTCATATTCCTATTGAAAATGCTCTAATCAGCGTAAAGGAAAGTAAGACATGCCCGAAGCATGAAAGAATAATTGGTTCCAAAAGAAAAGAGAAAATAGCAAATAATCAGGTACATGAAAGAACTCAAAAAAGGTTCAGGTACTCTAGAAGAGGCCAAGACATAACTAATTGCAAAAAACTCAAAAAAGGCTTAGGTATATGAATGCAATAAAGAGATCTCAATGAAATATGTCATAAGAAAAATGGAATTGAAAAGATTAAGTTGTCAACAATGGGCTTGCTAATAATTTCATGTGATCAAGTGAGGATCTTATGCATAAATCCATCTTACAAGGTAAACAAAATTGTGATTGGCCCAAAGGACAAGTAAAATGGAAATGACACAATGAAAATAGGATTACATTATTTCGATATGTGAAAATTATGGATCTGTAGTCCCAACTAAAATACAAAATATATAAATATTTAAGTGAAAATAAAGATTTTCACAAATGCTAATGAAAACTATGATAAGGTATATTATTTTACGGTGGATACAATAATTTTGAATATATTACTATTTTTACATCATATAAAAATAAAATTATGCGTTTGTTAGATGTTATTTTATATATATAGCCTAAACATATGGCCCGTTAAATAGTAAAATTTATATGAAAATCTTTGAAGAATCTACAATGTCAGAAGTATGTACAATAAAATCATTCTATATATAAAATGTTATGCAAATTTGAAAATAATTCGAGTCTATGTACTTGATTGAAAGAATATATTAGAAAATAAGTAATTTTACATTTCACTTAACTTGTAGATCAAGTTATTGAAAACTTTAATGATTTCAAAATCACATATTCTTGCTATGATTATTTTGTTGGCAAAATATATTGAATTTAATAGATTATAGCTACCGTATTTTTTATGAATACTCACAAAATGCCAATATTGTATTTATTATGTTTTGTTGGTAAAACTAAGTTCCTGGTACCCCATGAATACTATAAAACTGATATTTGGTGGTGTAGTTCTATGAAACTATTACATGAGAACATTTTGTTCAAAACAAGTTGAACATGTTGGTAATTTTCAGAATAAGTTTTCTTTGTTATTTCCAGAATGCATAAGGTAGTGGAAATATATTGATATTTTAATATATCCAAAAAATATGTTAGAGGAATACATTTCAGCAGAATATTTGATCACAATGCATGATTTATAGTTTGACAGCTAAAAGATAGATATGCTCAAAGATACATTTGAAGTGATATTGTCATCAGTGAGAATAAATACGATATTATTATCAAGAGAGTAGAGGCCATGCTATACTCTTGTCCCACTGGATTTTCCTCATAAGGTTTTTAACAAGGCGGCTTCAATATATATTGTGTACTCTTTTTTCTTCATTAGGTTTTTGTCTCATTGGGTTTTTCTTAGTAAGATTTTAATGAGGTACGATATTTGTTTATGAACATCCAATGGAGAGTGCTATAAATATTGTTATATTTATGGGATATCCATAAACTTTCAAGAGTGTCTTTTGAGGTTCTCCAATTAAGTCAATATAACCTATAAATGAATAGCTTCTTGGGAGTTTCTTATGATTAATACACATAACCTCTCAATGTAATATATTTCACAATTATGTAGATTTATTCTTTTGTGTAACCCTTGAAACGTAATTTAAAGACTTATGGCTTATAAATAGTGGCTTTGTATCAAGTGATTGGTAGTATCCAAATGAATAAGATATTGCTCCATCTTTTTCTCCAATTCTCTTTTCATCTCTTTTATTTGATCTCTTATATTTTCCTATTTTCATAACATTTATTTATTTTAAATTTTAATAATTTAATATTCAATTTTATTATAAATCGGTCAAATTTCAATGGAATACTAATTAACACGGGAAGCAGAGGAAACGAAGGAAAAATGAACGGAGAGATGTAAGTGCAATTTGTTGATACATTCGCAGGCCCATTAACTGCGACAAAGTGACTCTCTTCTCTTCTCCCTTAAACCCTACCATAATGTCACTTTGTGAGTTTCATTCCTCACCGAAGGCGCAGTGGAGCACAATGAAGCGGATGACAATGGATAGCCAAGTACCATTTCTTCCCCAAGATATCATCGCTAACATTCTCAAACGACTTCCTGTAAAATCTCTAATCTGATTTCGATGTCTATGCAAAGATTGGGTTCTTTTTTTGACACGCCTTGATGTAGATTATCTTATGCTCTTTGATTTGCTCAGTTGCGAGATGCAACACCTTGAAGTTCGGAACTCACCTGTGATTGAATGGCCTTGGGAAAGAATCGTTAGCTCGTGCAATGGCTTACTCTGTTTTCGAAATTATAAATTTAATATATCTCCTCCTTACTTTTTATTGTGAAATCCTGCCACTCGAGAGGTTAGATGGGTGCCTATACTTCTTGCTGAATTTGATGGTAATTTTTTACAGGGTTTGGGTTCAGTCCTATTGTTAACAAGATAGTAATAATTCATGAGACTAAGTTGTCTTGTAAGGTTAATCGAGTTCAAGTGTGCTCCTTAAGCACAGGAATATGGAAGTGTACAATAACACCAAGGTGTAGAGAGAAAGAAGAAGATCAGAAGAGAGCAAAGGAACTGAGAAAAGTGTATGTTATTGTATTGCTTCACTATCTGTATCACATACATATATATATATATATAAGTGAGAGTAGATGCTAACTCTACTCTGTTTTACTAACCATGGCTGTTAGTACTATAGTTAACTTAAATACACTTCCAACAGCCTAACTGATACACAACTGCACTTATACTCTAATATCTCCCCATAAACTCAAGGTGTCTTTGACATTGAGTTTAGACTTTAACAAGGCAAATTTGGAGGTTGATAATGGCTTGGTAAGCACATCAGCTACTTGGTGGATTGAATGAATGTGAGGCACAAGCAATCTATTTTGCAAAACTCTTTCTCGAACAAAGAACAAGTCAAGTCCATATGCTTAGTTCTGTGATGTAGAACAGAATTTCGAGAGAGCAAAATTGTACTCAAGTTATCACAAAGGATATTCTATATTTTTGAAGACACAGGTATTTTCAACTCAGATAGCAGGCTTTGCAGCCACAGAACTTTAGTTGTGGTGTGAGCAAGACCCCGATATTCGGCCTCTGTGCTAGACCTGAAAACAAATGGCTGTTTCTTAGCTGCCCAAGAGATGAGATTGCCACCAAAGTAAATGCAGAAGCCTGAGGTGAAGTGCCTTTCACCAACATCATTCCCCCAATCAGCATCACAAAATGTTGTTAAATTAAGATGATTTTGTCTAGTAAAGACAAGACCATGGGTCATAGTGCCTTTGAGATATTGTAGAATTCGTTTAACTACATGCCAGTGACTTGCTTTAGGATTTTGCATGTATTGGAAAACCTTATGAACACTGTATGCTATCTCTGGCCTGGTGATTGTAACATACTGTAGTCCTCCCACAATTGACCAATAGAGTTGACTATTTGAGAACTTTGTTTGATCTTGATGACTTAATTTTTTGGAAGCAACTATTAGTGTAGCTACCCCTTTGGACTGAATCATGCCAGCTTTGGTAAGCAAATCTCTGATATATTTGCGCTGAGATGATGAGATGACATTGTCCCTCGGTCGTTTGACTTCAATGCCCAAAAAGTAGTGATGATCACTAAGATCTTTTAGGACGAGTTCATCATTGAGCCACTGCTTGAGCTTTGCTATATATATAGGTGATGTGCCAGTGATAAGAGTATCATCCACCTAGACAAGAACATAAGTGAGATCACTTGAGCTATGATGAAAAAAGAGAGAAGGATCACACTTGCTAGAGACAAACTGAAGTCCATGCAAGGCATCAGTCAAATGACGAAACCAAGCTCTAGGAGCTTGTTTCAAGCCATAGAGACTTCTTTGAAGTTTGCACACAAGAGATGTATCAGTGGCTTCAAATCTCAATGGTTGAGACATGTAGACTTCTTCTTCCAATATTCCATTCAGAAATTCATTGTTAACATCAATCTGTGATATAGGCCATGAATGATGCGGTATTCTAATTGTAATAGGCTTCACAACGGGAGAGAAAGTCTCATTATAGTCAAAGCCTTGAGTTTGATGAAAGCCTTTGGCAACAAGGAGAGCTTTGTATTGTTTGATGGAACCATCAGGATTTTGTTTGATGTGAAGAACCCATTTGCAAGCTATCATAGGCCGATTGGTAGGAGGTTGGACAAGAGTCCAAGTTATGAAGGAGAGCTTGATATTCAGCCTGCATAGCCTTTTGCCAATTTGGAATTGCAAAAGCTTTATTTGGATCAGTTGGCACATAATGAGAATCATGAATAGAAGTTACATTAGAGAGTGCTTTTGGCTTATGAATGCCATTCTTAGCTTGTGTCACCATGAGGTGAGTATTGAGTCGTAAAGGAGCTAGTGGAGTGGGAGGCCTCTGCCATTGCAAGATGGTGAGCAATGGCCCTATGAATAGGCTCATTAGAAGACCTAGATGATTGCGCGACATTGACAATAGGCTTAAGTCCTTAAGAGAGAACAAACTTCATGGAGCGATCTTGAGTTCATGAGCAATCATGAGAGACTCAATTTTGCTCAAAGAAAATGGCGCTCATTGAGAGTTGACTGCATATATTGCTGAATCATACTCATATGGTAAACCATCAAGGGTAACTTCAACTTGATCTTGCTCTCCAACTGTATAGCCGATGGAAGTCAGTGCATCAGATAGAGTTTTGCACATAAGACAAGCTCAGAGATCAACCGATCTTCTTTTCTGGTATTGTGTGGTTTTTTCTTGTATTGAGACACTTTGGCACTAGTTTGTGCTTGGAAGAAATCCAAGATTCGTGTCCAACTCAAGTAAGGTTGTGTAGCTAACCAGTCTAGGCAGCATCGCATCAGAGATCATTGACTGAAACCATGAAAAGATCAACAGATCTTGTTTATACCAAACAAGATACACCATTAAAACTATACCAAACTCAAGATCGTGTGACATTGCAAATTGCGGTGGCGATCGTCTTGTCTCGAGGTAGTGGAACAATCCATAGCCACATACTGCATATTCAATTTGTTGCTTCAAAATGAGGAAGTTTCGTTCGTCCAGCTTCAAAGAAATTGAGTGATTAAGGGCAACCGGCTCATTAGTTTAGTTTGACTCAATAGTTGTGAGCTTTATTGAATGAGACACAAATGATGAAATTGAAGTCATGGTTTGGTACGGAGAAGCTCTAATACCATGTACATTAACACGAAGGTGGGGAGAGAAAGAAGAAGATCAGAAGATAGAAAAGGAACTGAGAAAAGTGTATGTTATTGTATTGCTTCACTATTTGTATCACATACATATATATAAGTGAGCGTAGATGCTAACACTACTCTGATTCACTAACCTTGGCTATTAGTACTATGGTTAACTTAACTACACTTCTAACAACCTAATTGATACACAACTGCACTTATACTCTAATAGGAAGGAAATAGAATTTAAGAACTTAGAGGGAGTAAGTCTCATGCATCAAACTACAACCCCCAGGGAGTGATCTTTTGGCTTGGGTCAAAGCAGGTTGTGAAGGGCCAATATGGAGATGATTATGGTAATTTGATAGTGTTATTTGACATATCAACGGAAGTGTTTACAGTAATCCCACTTCGTGCTTTATACTCTATCTCATTTCCTAGGCTTACTGTTTATGGGAACAAACTTCATTTATTGTCTTCATTGAAAGTGGAAATTTAGAATATTCTGTTGAATTGTGGGTAATGGAGGAGGATATAAATGAAACTAGTGAGACTGGAATTGGACTAAGAAATATACTAGCAGCACCTACTGTTATCCATACTTTTTATTTCCTGTGACTATTTGGAGAGTGAAGTTGTCTGCAATGTTGTTTCAAAGCCTGAACATGTTTAGTAAGATTAATCGTCAAGGGAAGAATCATGAACTAACAACTGTTCTATATCTGTTAAATCTCACTACTAGTGAATGTGAGAAATTTCCTATGGGCAGGTTGTTCCATGATGATGATGATATTGTCAATTATTTCAAAAGCTTGGTACCACTTGGCAATAGCCACATTGAAGAGCTCTGATATGTAATCTAATGTATTACACTGCATTTATATATTTTCTTTTTAGCACTTTTGCTGTAATGAACTCTTCAACAGTTAGATCATTCTATACCTATAACCATGTGCTCCTTTAGAGATGTTATCTAGAATTAAGAATTGCCAGATGTTTGTAGGGTTATTTATCCTATTTAGGACCGGTGGAGTGTCTTATTGTTCAGTTTATGGTTATTTGATGTATACTTTGATAGGTGCTGCATGGATTAATTATTTGGATATTGTTGTCCAAGCTATATCATATGAGATGAAACAAAAGTATGCTAAGAAAATATGAGTTTCTTGCCTTTTTTATTTTATTTTTAAGGAAAGGGTGTGCTCTGTGCGGCTTTGGCAATTGGTGGATGAGGACAGTGTTACTTAAGATTTTTATGGGAGGTACACTTTACCATGTCTCTTTCTCTTTTATGTCATCCCAATTATGCTCACAAGAACCATAATGCTTGGTGTATTATGGCACCAAATACCATTCTCTGTCATGTTCTTATTATTTATGTTGATGTCTTGCACCAAATATATACCTCCAGTAAAAAGTTGTTACCACCATGTTGCTGCACCTATGACTATTACAACCAAAACACATATAATGTAGTAGGAGATCACCTTGTTATTTTTGTGTTTTAAAGACATTAGTTACTATTGATTCTTCCTTTTATTTTTGTAATTTATTTTTTACTTAATGTTTCTGTCTTATACTACTCTGTAATTATCTGTCTTATTAATTTCATTTTGTATTTTTCTCAGCAAACAAAACACCCACATTCATAAAAGAAAACCCCACAAATTTGAAACCTTTTACAATCTATCCCATTCTAAGATTTAAACTAGTAAACAGTCAAGACCTTTCTTATATCTCTTCCCACTTAATATTTAATTTAGGTTTCATTAGAACTGATAGGTGTTGCCAAAGGTTTTGTAGCCTCATGGCATAGAATGATAGAAACTCATATAAGTCGAAAGTTGTGCGTATAATTCTGCTCATAACTTCATGTCGTTAGAGTATAGTAAAAGCAAATATGGAAGAAAAAGGATGAACTTTTTATTTAGGCCTTGTTTTTAAGCCCCTCCTTGCGCCCTTGGCATGACACAAATTTACTTAAAAGAAACATTTCAACAATATGGTTGAAAAAAATTTATAAAACAGATGTTGGATTGGAAATACGGTAAAATTTTCAACATGGTGGATGGTTTTCATTCTGATTGAGAAATGTGGAAACCAAATGGAGATTTTGGAAATACTTCTTCTGTGACTAAAGCTAGCATTTCACAATGTATAGTTGATACATGTTGGTTGAAATGTTTGGCGGGGGAAAAATTGTGCATGAGCTATTTGTAGAAGAATGTTATTTTTAGTAGAATTTAGGAGTTAAGTTATGTGTATTGAAAGCTCCAAATTCTACCATGATTGTATCTTAGTGCCTATCTGGGAAACCCCCAAACCATAGTTTTAAAAACCCTTTTTTCCATAAATTAAAATAAAACTCTTTTTACATATGTTTTCTTTGTAAATTGTAAAAACACTTAAAAAAAGCTAAAGCAAACAAAAACTTACTCATTATACTTGTAGAGTGTCATGTAGAAAGCGGTATGATTCCTGTCCAAAAACAAATATCAAGGGAGCATAATTATCTTAATGCTATAAATATACTTATTTTTTATACATAAAAATATACTTATTCTTCTAAGTCCAATAGCGCATTTTTTATAAGTATATGTATTCTCCTATTAGAAGTAATCTCACTTAAGGTACTATTAAGTATTAAAAGTGGATACCTCAGTAGAAATTTTAATGTTGATTTCGCCGTATTATGATGGACTAACTCCTTCCTACTTCCATTGGTAGTCTAATAAGGCATTTAGAAGAGAGGATCATTTCACTTGACCATCCTTCTAGATTGAATTTACGTCCTTTTTTTATGGGACTTAACTGAGAGCGGGGAGATATGGATACTTTTTTGAATGAAAAACTGGAATACATTAATCCATTTAAGACTAAACACAAAAAACGGTGACCAACAATCAGCTATGATCAACGATAGCCTCAGGATAGGAAGGTGGTAGGTGATCAAGGAGAATAAAATTCTCAGTAATACTATGCACTAATCTAGCCAAATAAGGGAGATATGAATATGGGCTATAAAAGTTTGAACACGTCTTCAATATGTCAAAAAAGTATATTGTTAAAATTTAAAATGCAAAAAGTTAAAAAATTATTTTTTGATATAATTGTGGAATATTTAATAGGGCGAATGACAGAAAAATATCACTTGAATTTTAAAATCCTAAATTAGTCCTTTGACAAAAATCTGCGTTGTCAATCCTATTATTATTCTTGTCAATCTTATTACTCTTCTTGTCAGCGGGATTTTGAAGTTCAAATGGTATTTTTCTGTCATTCTCTCTATTTAATACTATTAGGTAGAACGAGCCAGTATTGCCCGTGCGTTGCACGGAAAGATTTGATTCCTGTAAGGTTTCCTTTAGTACTTGCACACCTACCATTTCCATGATAATTATTTCCATCTTAGTGCATTGTACAAGAAAACAATTATGAAACGAAAATGGAGATGATGACGCTGGTTTCATTAAAACCATGTTGGTAGTTGAATTTTGCACGGCATAAGTGGATACCTACGTATTTAAGTTTGTAAACACTTCTTTGTATACAACATTCTTTGTAGTGTTGAATGTCTGTGAATCATTAGCCCCTACAACAATCTTCAGGCCATTTATGCTTCTCACTCTAGAAAGTGCAACATATAATTGTCCATGAGTGAAAATGGGTTTAGACAAAAATAATCCGACATGATGTAATGATTGTCCTTGACTTTTGTTGATTGTCATCGCAAATGAAAGTGTAATAGGGAATTGTCTCCTTTGCATGCGAAACGGCCATCTAGACTCAGAAGGATTAAGATTCATTCTATGTATCAAAACCTTCACATTTGGTTTATAACCATTAAGAGTGATTGCCTCAATGACCTTGTGCCCCAACATCATAATGCGAAGACGTGTTCCATTGCACAATCCAGATGCTTGATCAATATTTCTTAGTAGCATTATTGGTGCTCCTACTTTCAAGACAAGTTTATGAGGTGGCATACCAGAAGAAGTGATGGTGTTGAGGAATTCTGTTGTGTATAAGTTGTCAAAAGAGTCAGAATCTTCAGTTGACTTGCACACCGAGTCGCAACTTAAGAACTCATATTCCTGCCCTGGGAGCAATGAACACATGTGATCGTTGATCTTGGCAACCATTTCAATTGTTGGTGCAAGGATAGATCTATCATTGAAGTAGTCATTGGAAGTTAGATTCTCTAGAAGCAATTCATATGTTGCCTGCACAATTGCATTCATTGGATCATTTAAACCTGGAGTCAACACTTCTTGTGGAATTTCTATGTCAGCAACACCATCAACAGGATCTCCTAAGTTACCATCGCCAATGTCTAGTAACCATTGTGAGAACCATTCAATTCTTTTGTTTGCATTGGTATCATGAGACTTATTCAACCGCATGTTTTTAGTCAAGCGGAGAATAGTGCAATGTTGCCATAGTCGAGAAGAGCTTATACAAGCATTAACTATAGCCGCCCGTGTACCTTTAGGAATGACAGGAAGTATTTGCCTGAAATCACCGCCCATGACCAAGCATTTGCCTCCAAATGGTAGATTGCACTGCATTATATCCTTTAGAGTCCTATCAAGCGCTTCAACACAATACCGTTGTACCATAGGTGCTTCATCCCAGATTATTAACTTGGTCTGCTTAAGCAAATTTGCTAATGGTGAATTTTGCCATATGGAACAGACTGAAAATTCTGTTATTTGTATTGGTATTGCAAATCGTGAATGTGTCGTACGTCCTGATGGAAGTAATATTGCTTCTATACCACTTGATGCAACAGTAAGCACAATATGTCCCTTTGAACGAAGACTGGAGGCCAGTGCATTCCACAAGAATGTTTTGCTGGTGTCACCAAACCCATAAACAAAGAAGAAGCCTCCATGAGGAAATTGCAAGGACGTCATAACTTTATCATACACATGCCGTTGATCAGAATTAAGAGCTGTCAACAATGACTCTGCTTGTGATCATAGTGATTCTCTATCATAAGACAACTCTTGTAGTATCAAGTGGTTGGTGACATCAATGGTAGATAGTTCAGATGGAAGAGGAAGAGTGTTGTAGTCATTCAAACTCTTTCCATTTGAACGCAGTAAGGCATCAATCTCTTTGAGGGCAGCTTCTTCCTTTAGACATGGAGGTATATGGACACCTAGGAGATGTTTAACTCAATAGTTATAACAACAACACAACATAATTACTTATGTATGCAATACATTAAAAACATTGAAGTGACAAATTTAGTAACCAAACATACCTGCATTACTATCATCTCTGTGCGGAATGTATAACATATCTTCAGATAGGAATGTAGATGATTCTTTCCACACATAATCTGGTCGTTGCACAGAACCACAAAGCAACATTGTGACGAATAGCTTCCTGAGTGAATGTTCGGAAGCCCTTACAGATGCTTCTTTAATTGCATCAACATATTCTCTATCATCATCTAATAAGTCACGTGCGAAGCATGCATCTTTAAAGGTTTGATATGTAATACCAGCAACTGTTTTAATATGATCAAAGGAACATGGTCCACACACTTGTGTTACAAGCATTCTCAAGTAATATAGCTCGCCTGCCGATGGTGATACGTGAGCCATTCTTCCAACTACAAATCCTTTTTTCCTTCTTTTCCATTGCCGTTTAGCCCTCTTATATACATAATGGTTTGGGAATTCAGAGTAGGTCAGGCTGCTGCAAAGGTGTCATCAGCATTAATCATCATCTATGATAGAAATTGTGATTCACAAACTCGTGGTTTGTCCATCAATTCAGAGACGTCATCTGTACTTGAGTAAATAACAAATTGCTGATTTGGAAGATGGAAGCTTAGTCTTTCAACTGCAGGGTACCTATGATGGATGTTGAATCCAAAAATTCTCCAAGAAGCTTCGCATGCAGAAACATACCGGCAATTATAATATTGTTTTATCTCATCTGTGATTTTTGTACCAGTGTTTCCAGTGTTGTTCTCAAATAATCCGACAACAACCCTATCGTTTCCTTTGCTAATATACTTGAATAAGTATTTAATAGCTGTTGAATGGTTGCACTTCTCAACATTTATATGTGCCTGAAACATTTGGAGTAGAATAGCATTATAGGGAACAACATAACGATTGTCCAAGGGGATACCCTTTAACTGAATCGTTCTTCCATCATCCCTGCGCCTATATGTTGGAAAACCATCTTCATCTATAGTTGTATGTTGATTCAACCGCTTTGGGAAGTACTTACTGCATTTTTTCTCCTTCATGCATCGAGCATTTGGCTTGCTTGCTCCACAGGGTCCATGGATCATGAATTTTTTAACTAATTCATAAAGCAAAGGTGAGGAATCCTCATCTGGAATTTCTGCTGAAATGATCTTGTCGAGTGACTCCGGATCTGACATCTTGTCTTTCTGATCTAGAAATAATAGGATATGTGCATGGGGTAAACCTCTTTTTTGGAACTCAATGGTGTATATATCTGATTCATGGATAAGAAAAGCAAATCGTTACTGTAAGGTTATTATTGAAATTCATAACCAGCATTTTATATTGGCAAAATAAGTCAGTAAACACTATACCTGCACGAACTCTTCCAAATATCTTTCCGGTCTTCAAAGTTTTCATTAACGACCTCAACTTCAGCTCAAAAATTCTGGATAGTTGATGTGGGCAATCTGAAGGATGTAGATTAAATTGTTCGCAATATCTACTTATTTCTGGACATGCTGGGTTACAAGTAAATGTAATGAACAGATCTGGATAACCAATAGTTTTGCATATAGCCATTGCATCTTGATAACTTTGGATCATATATCTTGCACCGCCCGTAAAAGATGCAGGTAGAATAATTCGCTTTCCAATGGAAGCAGCATCTCTCTCCCCACTTATAATTGCATCTGATAAGCCTTGATACAAATATGCTCTGAGGTCTTTTTGATGCGTCCTAATCCATAACAATCTTTGTGACTCCATCATAGTGTATCCATCAACAATAAACTGTTGTAGCAACCTTGATGCATGTTGTATTGTTGATAGCTCACCTTCTCTTACCATTAATCTGTAACAAAGGAACTCTCGAATGCTGACCCTTTTATGTGTTTTTTTTATGATTAATGTATCTTCTCTGTGTGGAACATCATCGCAGTAACCATCTTCCCCATAGGGAAAAAGTAACGGATATTGAAGAGGCAAATAAGAAGGATGCAATTCATTTATTCGTTGTAGGCTGCCTGTGTGTGTTTCCAACATGATATCACGAACATTAAAATCCAAATCAATGTCACCTACAATTAATGCAGCAACTTCTGATGCAGATGGTAAATTGTATGTTCGTCCATCATGATGTCTGCTTCCAATCAAACACATTCTCAATGGAGTTGTAGTCTTGTTTGATACAAGTGATGACACCAAACGAAATTGTTTGACATATGGATTAATCTCATCCAATTCATTCTTGATCTGGTGAACAATCATTGGATCAATACAATCTTTTTTTTGGTGTTTGCTGCATTGGAGGAAAAAAATTACGAAAGGCATGCAATAAAACTTTAACGTGAATGAGAAATTATTGGTTGTGTTCACAATAAGGTGTACCTGACAGCTGCAATTCGGTTGGGATTTCATTATCGGTGTCATGAATGTAGAGCTGTGAATAAACTGGTTTGGCACCTTCTTGTGGCATTAAAGTGCCAATGGTGTGATAATTCATCCCTGATAATGCGAATGTGTAAGGTCCACCCCCTGAGTTGATTGAGTGGTCAATTTTCCCTCCCATGGATGTGAAAGAGAACATGTTGTATTGCCTGATGTTTCCATGAAAATTGCGGGAGAAGGTCGACTTCTTATTGAAAAATAAGGTCTGCAATAATGGTGGGGCCATTTTGATGGGAGGCAGAACAACCTTCCCTTTCAAGCAACATAAGGAGAATATGTCTACATTATTTCCCTTCATTTCTTTGTTAACTCTTTCATTGAACCAATGCTTTGCATTGCAATGCTTGCATTTTTATATTTGGTCTCCTTCATCTAAAAAAAATGCACACACAGTATGAAAGGAATGTCACCATTTTTTGTTGAATTCTTGCATTACTAATCCTTTTTAATGAGAATTGGAGTAAAATATCGCGAAAGTGGAAATTGCTATATAGCGTAGGTACCTTGGTAAGAAAAGTCAGCAGCAGTGCTTTTAATTGTATTGACAATATACGGTTGTGCCTCGTTGACAAAGTGCTGTCCTGACTCATCTGTAAAGTTAACTTTGTATTAGTAGTTTACTGAAGTAAATCACTCTTTGGCATAGCTTGTGGGTTGAGTTTTTTTTTTTACAAAATTTGTTGTATACGTTAATGAAATTGCCATAAAGATAACATATACGAACCTCCACTTGATCGATCATCATTGCTCTCACCTTCAAACTCTTCACATTGTTCAGAATCAAAATTGAAAGTGATATTCTTGTAATATTGTTCTTGTGGGACACCTTCATTTGCATCCCAATTAAATCATAAATCATCCCCTCTATTAATGAGTAAGTGAGGAAAAAAAATGTGTCGAGGAGGAGAGGATAATTATAATAGTACTTGAATAAGGTTAATGAGGAAATAGAGACATTGTCAAATATGAAAAAAATTGAGATAAGTGGTGAAAGGTGGAAAAAAAATATGCAATAATGGTTAACAGTTCAAAGTTGGAAAGGCTCATATAAAATAGCAAATTAATTGAAGATTGTCTTCGCATAAATAATGTCTAATTTTTTTGTTTTCAACAATTTGGTTCCAAAAGTTATAGATATATATAACTAAAGAAGAAGATGTAGGTGGTAACGGAAGTTGTTTTCGAATGGCCAATACATAAATGTAGTCTCATAAAAGAATTGCACCTAACCCATATTCAAGGATGAATTTTCATACGACTGTAATTAGTGTGGCTAATAACTTAAAAGCATCTATATGAATTGTTTCAATGTTCTTAGAAGTTGATTGTAGCAAAATATTGAGGTTAGAAAATTTTATTCAAATGAGTACAACATAAAAACATGCCTGAAAAACAATTAATGTTTTTTAGCTGAATATTGAGAATGAAAAATTTTATTTTTGATTTTATTTTCTTTTTGTATGAGAAGAAAATTAAGAACCATTATAAAAAAATGCTTACTTGTGTAATATTATATATGAAATATTTCTCGTTGGACAAAAAATACCAAATATTTTCATTAATTTTAATGACGTTTCATTAACGTAAAAAACCAAACTAAATATAATACTTGACACGTGAGAATTGTGTGATTAAAGAAGTTTGGTTTACTTTTTTAACACAACATATTTAAGTGTAATCCTTCCCAAAATAAAAATTTTGTTTACAATATTGACATAAAAATTATTTAATTGATATAGGTGTATTGTTTTTCTTTTTATTCGGTGGCTTGAATAATTTGTGATAAATTTATTAGAAAATTCTTTTAATTTAGACAAGTCAAAAATGTTTGTAATATATATTAATGTTAATAAATAGACACGAATTTATTTAAAAACTAAGTTTTTTTGTCTTTATATTAAAAAACTAAATTACAATCTGACAGTACGACAAAAATCTTTTAAGAGAGAAAATAGGATAGAGAAGAGGAGAATTCAATAAAGTTATTTTATTATATATTGAAATCCTAAATTGGGCCACTAACTTAATTATGGTTTTTTTTAGTTTAACAACCTAATTTATAATTTATGTAATTCAAGCAACTTTATATGGGATTTTCCCCGGATTGAATTAAAGAAGGTGGGGGGAGTAATTGCTGGGAGAGCTTTAAACTATTTATTATAACTTGTTATGTTCAATTTCCTACAACTTCATCATGATGAATTTCACAATAGTTAAAGTTATGTTTATGTGACACAGTTAAACTAACTTACCGAGGTTGTAAAAGAATAGTGGATAATACCATATTAAAGAAAAAGAAAGGACCTTAGACAGGAAATAATAGTTCAAGAAAAATGTTGTAATTGATAAACATGACTCTTAGGCATCATATATGAGGAAGCTTGGCCCCAATGGCACATAAAATGTGAATGTTGAATTGTGAGGTTAATAGCAAACATACCCGTTAGTGTCGACTGGGGGAACTCATAATGACTATAACAAAAGGGTCGTTGTTCAATTGTTGAACCCTTCCTCTTCCTAACCTCTGGTGTATCACCATCTTTGTGTGTGAATTTGTCAATCAAGGTTTGTTGAGAAGTTGCACATTGTATGTTGTCATTATCTCCAAGTGTTTCTGGTGAAAATGTATTAGGGGAATTTATCCGCCCACATTATGAAGTGTATTTAAAATGAGGGAAATGTGCTACTTAATGTGCAACGATAAATGTTGAAAGAAAAAATATAAAAAACACAACGTGGGCGTGCACTAATTTGTGAACTAATAACTTTTAAAGTAAATTAATGAAAAAAAAATTAATATATTATGTCCTAAAATTGACATGGGCAAATTATGCTTCATATGCATGATGCGGTAAGTAACATGTAAGTTGGAAAGAAATACGTTGATTGTTTTGATATAAACCATCTTCTCCAAATGGACTCTTCCTAGTCTGTATGTATGTTGAGATATCCTCACGTATATCTAATCCTCTTAGCCTAGCGCTCTTTCGTGTTGAGAAATGGTTCAAAGTGTAGGCATTCTCATCATATTGGTCTGTAGAATCTGAAATTTTGCATATCAACCTTGTCAACATCAATTTGTCTTAAAGTTTCAAACTTTGGTCCAAAGTACAAATAGATTTACCTTGGAAAGCGTTGTTCAAGTTTGACTTAACATTAGTAATATCTGTTAAAGCTCGAGACCTTCTTGTTCCACATGTAGCACACTGACCACTGCCTATAGATTGAAATTGAGATACTAGCGGCTGTGTATAAATTGAGGTAGAAGATGTTGGTGTTGTTTCCTCATAATGTGAATGTAGTTGTGTATGAGAGTGAAGTTGTGTAGCATCTTGTGTTGATTCATTCACTCTTCCACTGAGCATGACTTTAAAACCAATTGACCAGAAGAGGGCACTTTTGTGTAACTGGAAACAAAATAGTAGACAATGATAAGGCAATGCAAGTGCAGTTTAGAAGCATCTGTAGAAGAGTGCAGATGTTTGTGCAAGATAAGGTGTCTTGAAATTCAATAAACATAGCATGGGATGTGAAAGCAATATAACAATAGGAAGAATATATGAAATTTGTGTACCTGAAATAAGTAAATTCATGAGCAATGTTTTGTTGACTTACCAATGATGGTAGAAGACCATGGACATGAGCAAGGGCTGTAGATGTATGAAGAAGTTTGTGGTTGGAGGATTGAAAAACTTATGAGGAGGGGTAATGGATGTAGGAAGTGAGGTAGAAGATGTAAGTTGTTATAAGCAGTAGATATTTTGCTTTGGCGGGAATCATGAAATTTGAAATTTTATTTTCAGCTGGTTTGTCAACTGAATTTGCAGTAGCTGAAAGTTGTTGGAGGCTCATATGCTGTCACATGTGAGGTAACATGGCATAAAATTTCATGTTATTTGCTGTCCATGGTCATGCGTAGGTTTGACATAAATGTTCATGTTATATTTACAGAGAAGGTTCAGATAGTTCATGCGTAGGTTTGAGGTGTTATATTATTTTGTGAATTTACAAATCCAAACCTATATAAAGAATGGGAAAGTTTCTAAGTGGGTGTGTAACTTCAGATTTTGGTTTTTATGTTTTAAACATGCACAAATTGTCATGAATGGCTAAGTTGTCAAATGTGTAACATATCTATGCGTGCATGTAAGTGGATAGTGATAGCATCATTGTTGTCAATTTATAATAATGAATTGCAGAATGCCTTATACTAATGTTATCTTCCATTTTATCATACTGTATCTTTCATGTATTTGATAGTTTTCCAGAAATCACTTATAAAAGGTGAAGCAAGTTAAGCTATCGAAACTGGTATTTAGGCTATTTTAGGAAGCATACATTGAAGCCGAAACCACGTTCAAATATTCTTGGTCTGCCAACACACAGAACCAAGATTTTGTGTAGAACCTTACGCTGGTAAATTGGAGGGATTTAAGAAAGCCTGACTGATGTGAACTTGCAGACAAGGAGCACATCATAATTTGGAGAGAAATTGCAAATTAAAGAACATGAAGTGAAATACAGTGAGCAGAAGCATACTTGCTATAATTACTGAAACTGAAATTACATAGTCTGAAATACATGAACTTTGTTGAACGGTACAGTTCACTGGCAGAAATAACAACGAACGAACTATGACAATGACAGTGCATGAAAGGAAGGGAAATACAACAATAGGACAATTACAAACATTTGGAACTTAAATTAGCATAACTGACTATCCCTAAAGCTCAGCCAAAATAGTGAAAGGGATATGATAGAAACATAACTAAGGGCGCATGAGATATAAGAGTGCTGTCAAATGGATCACTACTTCTCTTGCTTGATATTTTTAATAAGTCTACCATCATTAACTGAATTAGCTGAGGATTGGGTATCCTTAGAAGGTTGACCAATATTGGCGGTCCTCTTGATGTAGTTCTTGCATTTTCCTTTACTTGTCCCTTGTGATACTTGCTATGACATTGCTGCCAAGGTGTCATCCTCAAGATTAACTGCATCTTCGACAATTGGAATAGAAGGAAGTTGTTGTGCATCAGGGATCACATCATGCTGTTCTGGAGGTTCCTTATTTGTAGGTTTATTTTCCTATTGCAAGTTAAGTGATAAAGATATCAACAACTCCCAATCAAAACTCATTAAGACTTGGTTTTATGCAGATATAGTTAGGTGTTGCTGTCTACTTACATGACATGTTGTGACTGATTGGGAGATAAGGCAATGTGATGTGAAATGAGGTGCACCCAAAAAATTGCAGTAAGCAAATTCAACGTTGGTATGAAAAAATTTTTTATGGCAAAACTAATGCTAAACTCAGCATAAGCAGCATCAAATTGATTGAGTAAATCTTCACACACTGTAAAATCTGTGGCACTTATACTGGATCCTGGAAACTTCTTATTATATTCATTGACCTTGAGCTTACATAATAGCTTCTTCCCAATAGCATCTTCAAGCCCTTTTGGGAAACCATCATTTTGTTTATCCTGCAAGCAATAAAATTCAATATGTTATTAGTTGAAACTATAGTACATTATTGATTCATTATGGGAGAAAATAATATCAAAGTCATGTTGTGCCTCAGCAAGTGTCATCTTCAGCTGTGATGTTGTCTTGTTCAGCAGTTGTATGGCAAGCTTATCCTAAAATATAATAGAAGTAGTGCCAGAGTCATCTTTCACAATATAGTGAAGTTTCATTCTGTGTAAATCCATGTAAGAGAAGTCACATAAGTGATAGTTTCAGTTGTTATATAAAACAATGATACTTTAAAATAACTAAGTAAACGCACTTGGCCTCAAAAGTTTGTTTTTGAGGTGGGGCTTTACAATGATGACAGACTAAAACACTGTTTGGGTCATTTTCATCCTTCTGTTTCGCCTTGCAAGAACACTTAGAACACCCTTGGTAGGTCCAGCCATGTTTGGATTCAAACTTCACAATCTCACATTCAATTACAAAGGGAGTTCCCTGTAAAGGACCATAAATGAGGTTAATAAGTGATAAGAAGAATTTTATGTCCTTTCATATTTAAGTAACACGCACTAGTGAAAGTTCTGGAATGTTTGCTATCTTCATCTTTGTTTGATTAATAAGTGATGTTCCACAAGAAGGACGAGTAAGCTGAGTCGGCATTGATTGAGTTAAAGCTTCGAGCAATAGGGAGCCTCGATCTTTAGCACTGTAAGAGAAGTAAATAAAAAGATTTAACACAAGGTCTGCAAAACTAATTGGAACAGGAAAATGGAAGGAAGAAAATGTTAAAGCACTGAATCAAGTTGTATTGATCTGGATCATTAAAGGAGTAGTCTTTCTTACCAGCTATGACTAAACTTTGAATATAAACTATAAACTATCTACTTTACAATTATTAAGGACTTTCCCTTTTATTCAGCTGATACAAAACGATAATTATATAATTGAGACCAATTGAGAATGAATATTTAAATACATGTTCAGCTGAGGAAGTAATTAATGTTTGGTTACAAAAAAGCATTGCATTCAGACTTGCAGAAAAAAGAAGTTTGTTCAGTACAACCTTTGAATTAGATCTCCAACCTCCTTGACCTTATGATTGAGGTATAATCTTGTGGCATTGAAAGAGCTTGACAACTGACGTAATTCTGATATGTGTAGAAGTGGAGTTACATCAATGTTTACTTACTGGTGAGGAACAGTTATTGGGAAAAAAAATTTAGCAGTTTCACATGATTGCAGTATTGTATGAGTAAGGAATTTACTATCTTGTGTCCAATTGAGCTTAGCTAGATGTAAGAGGACCACAACTGGCATTTCAGAGTTGTCTAGATGATCCATATATGCATCAGCAGCACATTGGTCAAATAGAACACATTCAATCTCATTTTCACTATTAATAAACAGGATTGTTGTTAGTAACTAAAGATTAAGAAATAAGTTTGAGAGGGGAAAAAACTTAATTAATAGAGAAATGAACTTTACTCAAGGTCAGATATTATCATCCTGAGCCAGTATTTGGTATGATCATCTTTATGTTCTTCCTCAAGAGAGCCAATGGACTTAAGAAAGCCAACCACATCTGCGTAATGATAACTGAGTTTACAGTTACAGTAAATATTATAAAAAACTTCATGATGTAGACATATAATTTACGATTCAATGGCAATTGTAATGTGAATCTTTTGTGAAGCATGCATAAAGTTTGAAGAATTACCGAAGAGATAATCAATATCCTCTTCATGTGGAAGGGAGAGGATATGAGATATGGATTTGAATGAGTAAGAAGAAATTGGGATATTAGCTTTAATAGGTGAGAAAGAGGTATGAGTAGTAAAAGTAAGCTTAAATTGATGAGTTGTTGGTCTATATTTGAAACGATTTGGTGACACAAGGAAGTTGGAGAATTCGTAAGTTTTGCCTTCTTGGATGGAGCTGCATAAAGTGGTATGGAGAGACTTGACAATAACACTTGCTTGAATCGTTGTCCCCTGCAAGAAGATGCACATAGTTAGTATGGATTTCATGTAATGAATGCTGCTGAATATGGTTTAACAGTGAGGAAGGTTGGTATAATAGGTAGTTGCGTCAAACCTCAGCATCGCATAACAAAAGAGATACACAAAACAGCTCAGTTGGGGCCAATTTTTGATAGACATTCCATTTCCTTAACACCTTAACAGCAATTGTCCAAAGGTCAGATGCATCATGGATCTGAGACAGTAAAGTGTGGTCAGACATGTTGAGGTATGTTGAGATGAAGGAGAAAATAATGTGAAAGCATATGAGAAGGAGAGAGTAGGCACAGAAGATGGGGTTGATGCAATGGACACAGAAACAAAGTGAATTTAAAGGAGATTGTGATGAAGATTTGGCGGGAGACAGAAATGAAAGGATGGTAAGACAATGGAGAGTATGTGTAGGGTTATATTCGACTGGTTGGACAGATGATAAGGCAAAGGGGCTTTAGGAAATAGAGGTTTCTTATGTATGGGAAGATCAGAAAATATAAAAATGCAAGACTAATAGAAAAATGAACATAGACGCATGGGTGCAACTGTATGAGATGTTGAGGCATATCATTGCATAAGGTAATCAGTCCAACTATGCATTAATGATGCTGCCTGGTTGACCTACTATTAATAAGTTATGAGGCGGCAATGAAAAATTGGTCTGTTTTTACATGGTAGAAATTCAAGGAACAGGTTTGAGCTATGACAACAAAGGACATACTCTACAACTGTATAGCTTTAGGTTGTTTGGTATTGCTTGGACAGATGTTAGGTTAAAGAGGTGACATCATGTAGATTTGATTGTGTATGGAAATATTTGAATTATGTGAAAATGAAAGTGAAGAGGAAGATGGGTATCTGTGGAAGAAGTTACCTATTATGTGAGAGTTTGTGTATTGCTGAGCATGTAGTATGAACATGATAAAGGAGGCTCTTTCTTCGAGAACAAAAGTAAGAAAAAATTAGTACTTGAAGGCATTGAAAAGATGAAGGACTGGTTAGGTAGTTTGGCCAAGGAAAGGAAAAAATGACTATAACATAGGAACAAAAGAGTATGGGGGATAAAGTAATGATATGAAATCAATGATGGTCAAAAATAGGTGATGGATAGATTGTATATGTGAATAGATAGCCTACCCTTTTGTTGGCATTGCTGCATTTCAAAGTCAATGACATAGCAAGCACTGGCATTTCATTACTCAATTGGCAGAGTAGTGAACTTCATTTCATTTATTACCTTTCAGTTAGGGAATGGTTTTTCCATTGATCTAACTGCACAATTATTTTTCAAAGTCACATCCTTGCACAACTTGCCATTCAATGACGATGACTTTCTTTGTGTCAAGCAGAAGCATGTAAGGTAGGAAGATTTAAAAAGACAAGCATAGAAAAAGTGAAACTTATGGACATTATGATTGCTATGACTAAGTGAAGACCACAAAAGTGCAGTCACGGCTTATGGCTATTTCGTGCAGTTATTTTTATTCTGCCAAAAGTGCATAATTAAAAAATGAAGGGAACATTTTCGGTTATACATGATGGTCTGAACAATTGTAATACAGGCATTTAATTGATGCAATATTTAACACATTAACACAGAAGTAATGTGATGAAGATCCCAAAAATCAGAGTGAAAGGAGAATAACCTGCTTCACTTGATGTAGTAGGTGAGGTGTTGGCAGTGGCAAAGATATGCAATCTGGCTTAAACATGGCTTTTAAAGAGGAGCAATTTGTTTTTAGCTAGATACAGCAATTCAGCAAGTTGTTTAATGAGTATGTTCTGTCATTAATTTAGCTAGATACTCACAAATTAGCACTTCAAGTAATTTAGCTAGATACTCACAATTTATATCCTACTGTCATTTAGAGTAGAATAGCATTGCCCATGAATTAGGATAACTTACAGCAATTTAGCTAGATACTCACACTTTATATCCTACTGTCATAAATTTTTTCGTAATAGTAGTCAAATTTGGCTACTACATCAAGTAAAATTAATGAGTATGTTGTGTGGTTTGGGGGTAAAGAGTTATCAATGACAGTAGGATATAAAAGCTATAAACTGCCCAATTTTGATAAGCATTTCTAGCAGAACAAACTAAAGTCTGAAAGACTACATGCTGATATTTTGTGCTAACCTCAGACAGAAGTAAAAAAAAGCACTGAAGGCTTGAAGTAGTACGAATTGAGTGAAGGAAATAAGTATGCTCCTTCTAAGAGTAACCATAGCAACTAAACAATACTTAAAGATAAGTATGCATATTAAAAGAGTGACATTTGACAGTAAGTTGCAAACCAAGAAACATCATCAATGCTGTAGCAGAAAAAGCTGTATAATTGAGAGAGTTGATACGAAGTGTAGGGAAGAGAGTCATTGGAAAAAAAGCAGTGTGTAATCTTGAAAGCTTGACTATAAGAGAACATTGGAAATTGCAGCTTGTAATAGTATCCATCCCTTTTGTCTTATGTCTAAATTGGCATATTTGTAACAGGTATGCACATAAGGGATTTCAAAGCATTTAAGTTGAGTTGTGATGCATGGTAACATAAATTGATATTCAAACTTGAAGTATGAAAAGGACTTCATGATTCATTCAGATGTGAAAAAACATGGCATCATGTTATACTTCAATAAATACTTATATTAACGTTGCTACATAGAGATATTTAACTTAAAAAAAGAAATAAAGAAGCATTTGAAAAGGGACAGATTATGAGAAAATTAGTACAATAATTAAATAGGTTGTCCTAATATAGCAACATACCTGAGTGTATACATCCAAAACCTGATGTTAAATGCACCTGGGGTACACAGCTACACACCTGAGTTAAGAAAGTCAAAGAGGGATCAGACTCGGTATGAGTTGTGCACCTTATATCATTATATATGCGTATGTAATATAAGCATGAGTTTGCATTAGAAGAGTTGTAGTACCTTTGAATGTTATGGCTAATTAAGAAAAAGAAATATCATTGCCCCTTCACTGGGAGTTATATTGTATAAGTAAGTCAAATTTGGCTACTACATCAAGACAAAATAATGAGTATGTTGTGTGGTTTGGGGGTAAAGAGTTATCAATGACAGTTACATATAAAAGCTATAAACTGCCCCATTTTAATAAGCATTTGTAGCAGAACAAACTGAAGTCCGAAATACTACATGCTGATATTTTGTGCTAGCCTTAGACACAAGTAAAAAAATGCACTGAAGGCTTGAAGTAGTACAAATTGAGTGAATGAAATAAATATGCTCCCTCTAAGAGTAACACCATAGCAACTACACAATGCTTCAAGATAAATATGCATATTAAAAGACTAACAGTTGACAGAAAGTTGCAAACAAAGGAACATCATCAATGTTGTAACAGAAGAAGCTGTATAAATGAGAGAGTTGGTAGGAAGTGTAGGGATGAGAGTCATTGGAAAAAAAGTAGTGTGTAATCATGAATGGTTGACAATAAGAGAACATTAGAAATTGCAGCCTGTAAGAGTATCCATCCGTTTTGTCATGTCTAAATTGGCATATTTGTAACAGGTATGCACATAGGGGATTTCTAAGCATTTAAGCTGAGTTGTGACGCATGATAACATAAATTGCTATTCAAACTTTAAGTATGACAAGAACATCATGATTCATTCATATGTGACAAAACATGACATCATGTTATACTTGCATAACTACTACAGGAACTGAGATAATAAAACACATAAAAGGAAATTAAATTGAAGCATGAGTCGGTGTAGGCATTAAATGAAGTCCTTGTGATTTTGTCAAGTGCAAATGACATAGCCATTTCTATAAAGACCCATGGGTGATTGAGGTTAGGGGAAAACAAACCTGAATATGGACTCCCTCTCCCCTATGGCTGTGGCAAACTATTATTCAGAGAGGGAATTTCGAGAGATTCTCCAAGAATGGAGAGAATTAGGATTCCATATTGTAAGCATAAAGTGTGGACTACTATACTACCATGATGTCATGAGTTTGGAAGCTGCATTAGAACACATTGCTGTGTTCACCGCAGATAATGTGGCTGAAGTAGTCCCTATGACGACGTATAGGGTGTTGCCGTCTATACATGCATCGGAAGGCAGGGCAATAAGAATGGGGTCACCAAGATGGAGTGAGAGCCAATACTACTTGTTCAGGTGCTTCTATTGGCTACTTCATGAAGAAGGATTCTCCAACAACTTGTGGCAAGGAATGCTTAATCCGTGCTATGGTGAACACTATCGTTCTGTGATTCAGGCATCACAGACTGACATAGGTGTGTTCTACCCTGAAGAAATTCTTGAGCCCATCATCATCCACGACTTCAGGAGGCGCGCTTACATGAAGATAAGGCCAGTGAACTTGAGGGTATACCGTCCGAGGCAATTAGCGGCAACAACAGGACAACAGAATGCTAACCAACTTGCCGTCATTGACGACGGTAATGCTGGGGAGTCAAGTAATCAACTCCAACCAGCGGTAACGATGACCATGACGGCACAGCCGGATGAAAACCATTTGGAGCTAAGGACCGACGCAAATGATGAAGTGTCAGTGATAGGACTCCTACCAAAGGCATCTGAATTAGGGGAAGAATTAGGATTTGTGGAGGACTGAAAATGTAATCCGGCAAGCATAATGGAGTGGGTCCTCATTTTCGGTTTTGTATGAGTACTACAAACTGCAGGACATCGACTTCGTAATCGCGTGTTATTACTTAACGGTTACTTTATTTTGAGCAATATAGGAACAATTGTAAGCAATTAGACTTAAATGCAAGTTGTGGATATGGGCAATTTCTATTTTGTTTATAAGGTTTAGCTGTCTAAGTTTTTTCTTTCTCTGAGTCTGTATACGTTTTTCGTTGCTGTAAGTCTGCTAAAGGTATGTAAGTCTGCTAAATGTATATAAGTCTTTACTGTTATGGAGGTTTGTTTTAATTGTAATTAACTAATGACATGGCCATTGAAATGGCACGCATAGATGGACGTATGGCTTGATGACAATTCAATTAACACATTTGTGATCTACAAAAAACGTAGGTGGGAGGGTGGCCTTAAAGAGTGAATGAAGTTCATATGACAAAAAGAAACAACAGTGTGCATAAGACAAAAGTGATAAAATATTCTTTAAATATACATTTGTCAATGATATCTTATAAAAAAGTAGACCAAAAAAGAAAAGTGGCACATACCCCAAGATGAAAATAATTAAAGACAGAAAGACAAGAAACAAAATTATATGTAACCTCTCAGATATATGACAAGATAAAGGCAAAATCGCAGGTCTCAATAACGTGCTCACATGACAACATAAAGAAGGATAAATGAATGACTTTTTTGAGCAAGTACTGTGGGTTAGGTAACCTAATATTACAATGCTAGGAAATAGAAGTTAAGTTTACTGTCATTTGAAAGGGACTACAAGGCACATCAACTGTGATGTGATGGTATTAGTTGGTTCCCCAGTATTATACCTATTGTGCTATTTGGGAATTTGTAAATATTGTTAAAATCTAAAATGCACTTACCTATAGTTTAAAAGGAAAAAAGGTAATCAAACTCCCAAATACATTGGTTCTGATTATTTGTAAATAAAAATACAATCAAATGTACTTTAACAATAATTATTGTCCAAAATGCCAAGGAGAAGATGATAGGTGAATCTGATGTTTTGAAAAAGAAATCGTTATATTCCTCTCCTTAAGGCAAGTAAACATAAATAAATTAATAACATTTAATTTGTGAAGAATGATATGATCTGAACGGTATGTGTCAATGAGCGTAATAGTAGTCTATGTATTGTACTATATATTATCTAAACATTTAGTTGCAACGTGTTTTTCTTGTTTAATATGCAGTGCTAACTGGAAGGAATTAGGCAGGAAATGTTCCTCAATGTTTTTCATCCTATTTCTCATATTTATCATTTTTTGAAATCATTTTCCCTATTTTATAAATTAATGTGTAATCTACTATGACATAAATGTATTTGAGTATATCATGTCGATTATATGATAATGTAATATATTATACAATTTTATTAGAATAATCAAATTGTATACCTTACATTAAGGACCCAAAAAAATATATTATAACGTGGAAGCTTAACAGTGTTATACGAAATAGGAAAAGGAAAGTGAGGCAAGAGGAAGTGTAAGAGTTCCGAAAAGACAGATGGTGAAGGGAGAATTCTGGTCCTATCAAATAAGAAGGAAATGACATAAAGAGGCTGTGATAAACTATCGATCAAGGGGAAGGGGGGGGGGGTATGAAGTCAAACTAAACAGGGATAATTTAAATATGAAGTCAGAGTGAGCAGCGATAATTTAAAGGGGGCAGGTTGCCTATGAAGGGTGGGGCGGCAACAATGAAAAATAGGGAGTTAGAGAGATGGGAAAAACATAGTGATAGGACTACAATGCATTTCATGGGAGCGACATCACAATATGTGTTGGTAAGCGCATTATGAAACGTTATAGACCCATTATATGAGCAGAGTCCAATTGCCTCCTTTGTAAAAACTATTTGCAACTTGTGTTTTGCATTGATATATATATGTATAGATATATAGATATGTAGCTTCAATGCTTGATCGCAGTGCGATCTGTTTCAGGAATGCATAATGGCGGTAACAATTAAATGGGGCATTACGGAGTGAACAAAGTAGTCAAGGGTTAGTGGATTATACATTAAAGAATAGCAATTGTTTTTTTAACAAAATGGTAAAACTAATTTTTCATGATGTTAAGTAGCTTATACATGATGGAAATTGTTTTCATGCAATCCTTTTGTTGGTTGCTGTACTTTATCATTTGATATGTCCCTCCTTTAGCATCCATTGCATCGAAAGGTAACTGAAACAGAAATTAATAAGGACGGATTAATGTTTTGAAACGTAAAAAGGTAATTATGTGTTGTGATTTAAGGTAAACAACATATCCTTGGCTGATTACATTGTTGTGGCTCACAATGCTAGGAGGTGTTAAATCAAGGGTTTCAGCAAGGCACAGTGTCTAATAGCTGAGATGCATACCAACTCTCTGATGATGCATCAAACATTACTGACATGCAGTAGTGACAGAAAGAGTATAGCAAGAACAGCTGATAGTCCAGGTTTAAAAAGGACTATGTTTGATAATTGGATGCGAGGAGCTTGAAGGACAAGGAAACTACAGAAGAAGCGGATATTTTAAGTCATGATTGAGGTATGTATGGGAGATAATCAGGAAACCACAGAATAAGAGTTTTGGTGATTATTTTAGCCAAGGGATTAGAGATCAAATAACCTCAAGATGCTGGGAATAAAGGAAAGCAAAACGTGTATAAAGGGTTCTTCTATGAAACAATTGTGGGTCACATAATGACAGGCCTTGTTTAAGGGTTTTGCCATATAGAAGTACCATTAACGGAGAGTAAATTAGATAATTCGAAAAGCAAAATGGGATACAGGGGAACAAACAATCCAGACATGAAAGAAGAGAAGAAAAGATAGTACACATACCTCAATTTCATTCGTCGGTTTCATAGCCTTAATAATGCATACGACATTGCCTTTTATCACAATGCATACCACCTGCAGCAGGAAGGAATTAAGACAGACAATTCTATGAGTATAAATCATATACTTGGTTGATAATGCAATAGTTAAATAATCAACATAGCATTTGGAAATTGACGGATGATGAGAAAGTAAGTACAATAATTCAGTATCATATCTTAATGCAGATACATACCTTGAACACTTATCACATGTTTTATAATTTTTTCTAAAGCCACCATAAGTTTAAGGCCACTACATCACAGCAAAAAGCATTATGAAAAAGAAGAACGTGGTTAATCAGTGTCTGCAAGCCGACAAAAGTCAATCTGAACATGTCATAAAAAAAAAGGCACTCACAAAAAGCTATTCTTGTAAAGAAAATACAAATACTTTAAATTAAACTTTTATGGGTGCATGCATGAAATATAATATGACTTCCATTCTAGAACTTCGCTTTCTCAACACAAAAGCTTAACTATATGTGAATGCATTTCTTCCTCCTTTTTCCCGTCTTGAAAAAATGCAAAAACAACAAAAATGACAACTCCATGATTAATTATTTATTAACAGAAGGCAGGGACCAACAAAAATGGAAATGGTCATTGTGTGGACATGTTAATTGTATGAACTGTAGAGACGATGATATTTGCAACTAAAGGAAATAGCAATTTAAAGCCAGCAGATGCAGACTCAATACAACGAAATAAAAGCAGAGGCTTGCATGAACAATAATTCTATCAGTTTGGAACCTGATACAGTAGTTAGTAATGAAATAGAAAGACTCAAATGCTATATATTGGGACGGCTTCATGGCAGAGTGGCAACACATGACTGTTGTTTATATTGTGTTGACTTCAATCCCCCTCTGTTCAAATAAAGGCATGCCCTCGAGAGCTCTGAGTGTTCCTGATGAACAGATAAGTGAAATCAGAACAAAATAAATCTGGAAACAGTGAAGTCATTTTACAGGTAAAAGGCCTTTCTGAACAACACCATGGAGAGACTACACAGAAGGTAGAACCTAAAGAACATGTGTCAAGCTTCAGAAAATCATTATGCTCAGCCTCAAACGTAAATTTCCTTCTCATGATCTGCTTGCACCATTAACAAAATATAAGTTGAAGAAAATTGGATATGGGGAAATGTTTTTGGCACATAAAATAGTGTTGAACAATGTAACACCATTTTTTACCATATAGAGAACACAATTCCTGAAACTGATTACCATGTGCAGACATAATCCAGGAAAAAGTAGGTACTAAAATATCGAAACTCATAATCCAGACTCTGTTAGCAGACCACTAACAGAGTCTCTCCCACTAAATTGAGCAGCAATCACTATCTGTGCCAATAAAGCCATGTCCCCTAGAGTTTTGGCTGTTTCAGATGTGAAGAACAGTGAAATCAGAAGAAAAGAAGACATGGAAACATAAAATGCAAGGTAGAACCTAAATAACATTTGGGCTATTTGCTTGAAACGCATAAATAACATTTAGAGCCTACAGAGAAGTAGAACCTAAATAACATTTGAAAAGCTTCAGAAAAACCTAACATAATAAATGAATAAGCTCTATCTTGGAACTAAGATAATAAATGAATTTGGAGGTCATCAAAATGATGGAATGAGTTACCAAATAGGGGTAAAGGAGGTTACCAAATCCGTATTGTCACATTCGGGATCTTCCAGTTTGATGGCAACAGCCTCATTGACCGGTTTACAGACACCACGGCTAACTGTGGCACTCATGCCTTCCCCAATTTCCTCGTAGAGTTCATAATACTCCGGACGAATGGGATACTTCTTCTTCTCCACCTCCACAACTGGATGCATCATCCTCATATCGGCTTTGAAATCTAAAAGAAGCGTTTAAAAATTAATGGAAAAAAAAAGTGACCACAGTTGAGGTAAAACGTGTAAGGAAAAGCTGGTAAACGACGAGTACCCAAGCGCAGAAGCAAAAAACTCTGTCGACTCTGTATCTAAGGCTCCTCGATCAGAAGCGGCGGTGAGATCTTCGGCGCTTTTCGGTGGTTTTAGTGTAGGATATCCAGGAATCTAAATCTCCATTTAGGAGTTGCAATACCCGATCATTCAAACAGTTAAGAGAAGTTAGACGAAGAAGGGGACAGAACAGTAACAAATGACAGAATGGAAGAAGAGTACAAATCCTTTTTACCTTGGAGATGTTGGGAAGAAAACACCATCGAAAGCTTATGCCCAACATGCGGGTGTGCCAAACGTGATGTTTTGTGTAAGAACACATAACCCTATCCCTAACAATTGCGTCGCGGACGAAGAAAAAAGATGCTGCGACCATCCAAGTTTTTGGCTGAACCTGCTAAATAGAGCAAAGAGAAGAAGCCAAGTTTTTGGCGTTAATGGGAGGCATAGAAGGAAGACACGGAGGAGTCCCATCCAGTGCTTACCTGAGATACTGTCATTTTGAAGGGGAAAGATAAATTAAGTCAAAAAAAAAAACTGAGGAAATGTGCAGAGCGTGAAAAGAAGGGAAAAATGGGGACGCAAATAGCTCGCGCCGACACTGTGATTCGGCGTAGTGGCTTTCCAACAGTGAAAGGATGCATCGGCTTCGCGGCTTATGAACAGTTCTGTAGCGTCTCTACAAACCGGAAGGAAAATTAATTATATATTGATTTGAAAATTGTCATGTCAATTTTTAAAAAAAAATTCTATGGTTGGGAATGCAATCTAATCGCTTACAAATTAAGGAGTGCCGACAGTAATTAGATTTTAGGGAAAATTTTGCTGCAGCCATTTATTATTAAACAGCCCTTCAAAACTTTACAACTTTTCACTGCGCCTCCTAGACTTGAACTGAAATTAAAATTGGTGGGTCAAAAGACAATTGTGCCCTTACTTTATAAGTGAAATATGGTTATTTACAAGTCAAATATGTTTATTTATAAGATAAATAAGTGTAATTATAAGACCATCTCGGCCATATACAAGATAAGGAGTATATTAATAAGAATACATGTTATTTACAAGACACGTGTGGGAATTTAAAAGACCATCCCGACCATGTAAAAAATAAGGGCATATATGTTTTTTCAGCCACAAAATTTAATTTTAGAAAGTCCTAGGGTGGTTTGGTGAAGTTTCATAAAGTTTTGAGGGCACTTTGATATTAAATGGCTAGAGAGGGAGTGTAGTGAAATTTTTCCTAGTTCAAACATGGTAAGGAGACCTAGGATACCAAGTTATTTGTTAAACAAAAGGATTAAGTGGCAAAAATGCCCATGAGCTTTTCTCAAATGTACACCTAGCACCAAAAACTTTTGTTGGGTGCAAAATTGCCTATAAGCTTTTAAAAATAGAGCAAAAACACCATTTCCGTTAAATGACTAAAACATCTGTCACTTTTGTTTCTGCGGGACCCATCTAGTGTCCATGTGTCAATGATTTCCATGTTCTTTTTCATGTCAGTCAACTCTCTCTCCCTTTCCCCATGCTCTCTCTGACTCTCTCTTTCTTTTCTCTCTCTCTCCCCCTACGGAAACACCTTCCATACTCCATCTAAATCACCACACTTTCCAGGTTCACTCGAAATGAATCTTGCTTTATAAAAAAAATGAATTATTCATGCTTTGCAATAGTTGGACGAGATTTCATTTAAAAGAATGAGCTTGCAAGGTGTGAGTGAGGCTTCATTTAAGTCAGAGCAAAATAATTTAATCACAAAAAGCAGAGTAAGTAGAGTGTTCGTCTAGATGTGGTGTTCCTTTTTGTTCATCATTCCACAGTAATTTTATTCTTGGAGATGGCAAAAATGGAGAGAAAAAAATATTTTTAAAGAGATACGAAGTTCAGAATAGAATGGAAACCACTCACTCCATTCCACCACCACCCCCTACACCTCCAAAATAGGAGGAGGCTACTTCAAAGCATCATCACTAGTTTATGCAAGCATTATAAACTAAGGACCCATTTGGTACAAGGAATGTATGATGAAGGGAAGGAAAGGAAGGGAAGTGAATGGAAAGGAAGAGAATATTGGAGGTAACTTAAAAAGGTATGTTTGTTTGATAGGCATGGGAAGGTAACTTAGGTTGAAGGAAAATGAGACGTTTGGTAGAAAGAAAATAGAGTGACGGAAATGGAAAGAATATGAGAAATACCCATAACACCCTTATAATAAAAAAATGGATTAAATAGATTTACAATATAATAAATCGATTTACATGGGTAAATTGATTTACAATATAGTAAATCGATTTACACAGTAAAGTAAATCGATTTACTATATATATAGTAAATCGATTTACTTTACTGTGTAAATCCATTTACATAGTGTAAATCCATTTACTACGATGCTGCGCTGTTTCGTCTTCCATTTTTCTCAAATTTCATTGATACTGCTCTGTTTCGTCTTCCAGATCCTTTTCCTCACAAACTCTACTGCTGAAATCCATCGGTGTCGAGATCATCAGAGTGATTTCTCTGTCTCCATCTAATGCTTTAATTTAACTTTTTTGTGGGTATATTTGTCTTTTTCATTTTCTCTTCTGCAAAGGAAGATGGGTTCTGTAACATCCTGGATTTTAATCAAGGAATTATGATTTCAAATGATGTAATTAATGTTAATTAATCATATTTGAAGTATATGTTGTGTAATGTGATAATAAGATCATTATTCATGATTTAATAAGTATTGTGCTAAACAGGGGTAAAACGGTAAATTTACCAACTGCCTGGTTAGTTATTGATGAGAAAACCCTTTGGTAATCAAGATCAAGGGTTGAGATTGGAAGATCAAGGGGTGGAATCTTGTATGGAGGAGTTTATATAAACTCATAAGAGGAAGAATGAGATTTTGCCAAGTGGCAAGAGGAGAGCCATGGGATTGAAGTCCAAAAGTCAAACCATTTTCTCTTCCCTCCCACTCTCAAAGTCGGTCATGTGTGTGTATTGGACCAAGAGAAGTGATCATCACTATTCTCTCTCTTCATTCCTCCATTTCCGGCGAGAAAGCAAGAAAGAGGAAGCAAGGGTTTGAATTTGGTTAAGGTAAATGATCTTATATGCTTAGCTACCCTTCATTAATATTGATCAAGAGGTCAAGAGCATTATTTCTATGATTTCAGAATTTCCATTGGTGGTGCTTGATTGTGGGATAAATCTGGAAGTTGGTGGAATCAAGGTGTTGATTTCAGCAAGTTAAAGAGGTAGGTTTGTGATGCATTTTGATATATATGTCAAGATGTTTGCCTAATCAATGAGAATTCTGGAAATTTGACCTAATTATGATGTTAATTAAAGGGTAGGCTTGGATTAGTGGGTCACTGTTCATTTGGTCAGTTTTGACACTTGAGAGTGATTAGAATTTGATTTGAAGTTGAATAAGGGAAATGTGTTAGAAGGAGGTTTTGAGTGATTTGATGATTTAGAGAGATAATGTGTTGTTGAGTGGAAATTTGGGTTGTTTGTGGTTGCCAATGGGTTTATGGTGAAGTTTTGGATGAGAATGAGTAATGGTATGAGTTATAGGACCATTGGAATTCATTTGGTGAATTCTGGTAAATCAACTCAGTTGCTGCGTTTTGGGTATCTGATGTGATTTCTCGAGTGAGGGAAGAACTCACTCGAGCACAGGATGAATGTGCTCGCGAGTGAGCATGTTGTGCTCGAGTGAGGGTGCCTGAAATCACTGGGGGTGAGCGTCTCGGGTGATCACTCGTGGGTGGTTGCCAAGAGTGCGCTGGTACTCGCGAGTCTTGGGAGCAAGCATTGGGAGATCACTCGAGCACTGGAGTTGTGCTCGAGTGAATCTGGTGCCTGGGAGTGGAGTTGCTCTCGGGTGGACACTCGCGGGACCGCACTTCCTTGTGCTCGCGAGCACTGGGGAGCAGTGCTCGAGCACAGGTGTTTGTGCCCGAGAGAAGGTAGAGGAAGAAGTAGAGAGATGCTCTCGGGTTGTCACTCGCAAGCCTCACTTCCGTGGTGCTCGGGTGCTGGCGAGGTCTCTGCTCGAGCACAGCCTCTTGTGCTCGAGTGAGAGTGTAGGTTTGTCGCGGGAGTTGCTCTCGGGCAAGCACTCGCTGGAGGTCACTCGCATGCGTGCTCGAGTGAGAGCGGGAGTCATGCTCGAGCACGGCCTTCTGTGCTCGAGTGAAGAGTCCAAAAATCAGTGGTTAGCTTTCAAAAGGGGGATCTTTGGGGATAGTTAACCCAACCCTTTAGGCATATGTTTAGGCATTTAATGGCCATCTAAAGAGTCCAAATGAATACCAACTTAGAGTGTTATTGAATTAAGAACTTGGAAAAGGAAATTAACCAAATGTCCCTATTTGATTATAGGATTTGACATCTGCTATCCTCGTGAGCCTACTGTGCCCAGAGACGTCAGGAAGGGATCAGGTAGTGACTTTTCTTTTGTACCAAATATGATGCATTGCATGTGTGTTTTATCGTCGATTGGAAATGGATTTGTATGCTGCAACCTTTGTGAATTTGTGTTAGCACTGTCATTCCAATAGTCCCTGAGTAGCTAACAACGGTTCGGGTTTAGGCAGTGTGCCTTCCCGGCGGAGAAAGGGGATGAGGATGAAGTGTGATATATGTGATATGTGAGCCGAAAGGCTATATGTGAGGCCGACGGGCCATTTGTGAGAGCCGGATAGCTGTATGGGCTATAAGGCTATATGTATACACTGCCACACCAATAGTCCCTGAGTAGCTAACAACGGTTCGGGTTAGGGCTGTGGGCCTTCCCGGCGGAGAAAGGGGATGAGGGTGGAGTGTGATATGTGCTGCTGCTGCATGATGATTTGCTTACATGTTATGTGCTATGTGTGGTATAAATGTTTAGTTACTACTGGGATTCTTTTGAATCTCATTCTTTCCTTTGAACCAACCTTTCAGACAGGGCGACTGGCTCTAAGGAGAAGCGTGTGACCCGGAGCGGTTAGAGCTTCCTAGGGACATTAGTATGGCTTTTGTTGGTTAATCATTTTGGATAGGGATTATTGTATTACATTTTGAGATGTAAATAGTGTGGATATCTTGGTTTGTAATTCCCTACGTGGAATTTGAAACTCTATATATATATAGATGAACCCGGGGGTTGCCGGGGTTTAGATTACGAACTCTGATATATGTGAATGTAAATTAACTGCACAGGTGATTATATTCGGTAATTGAAAACGAGACCCGGGTAGGAAAGAAGTTTTGAAAATTTTGTAAGGTCCTACTGCTTGGTAGGTAATTTAATACGTTTTGAACTATCCGACGGTCTCAAACCCCTTTTTATTATGCATTATCGAATAATAATTACAGTAATTAAGGCAGGGGGTTACATTTTGGTATTAGAGCTGTAGTTCCTGGCAAGGGTAGAGGTTGCTAGGATAGATCCCTTAGTTGGTTTTAGGGATATAAGAGTATCTGTGAATGATTGTGGTGTATGCACACATATGTTTTATTGATGTGGATATTATAAGCTTGTGACTATATGTGCATACCATTTTTGTTGAATTAATGGGGTAAGCTATTTGTAGAATGAAGAAGACTAGAGGACGCCCCAAAATTCCGCGTGTGGACCCTGTGGTGGAGGTTGATAATGAAAATCCACCAGATCCAATGCATGAGCTAATGGGTCTAATCAAAGATCAGCGGGATATGATAACTGAGCTAAGAGAAGAGCTTAGAGCTGAGAAGGCAAAGAATAGGGAAGTTCCGGCTCAGTCTACTGCGGAAGAAACTCAAGAGGAGACCCGACCTGAAGATACTGCTGAGGGGTCAACACGACCTCAGGAGTCCCCACCCCATGTTGCTCTGAATCGAGAGTCACATGGAATGCCACTCAGAGAGGAAAGAGATTTGCAGTATTGGGTCACCAGATTCTGTAAGCATCTGCCTCCGGCATTCAGAGGAAGGTTTGACCCACAAGCGGCTGAAGACTGGTTGTACCGGCTGGAGAAAATATTTGAAGTACTTTGTTGTCCAGACGATGTAAAGCCACGGTTGGCAGTCTACAAACTAGAGGGTGATGCGGATCGTTGGTGGCGGAATATCGCCTCAACATTGAAGAGTAATAAGACGTCATTGACTTGGGAGCTGTTCCAACAAGAGTTCAACGAGAAGTACTTTCCCAAATCAGTGCGGCTGGAGAAGGAAACAGAATTTCTTAATATCAGGCAAGGGGACACAGAGAGCTTTGACGATTATTTGTCCCGTTTTGTTCGGTTGGCTCGATACTCCTCCTATCTCCGGTTTAAGGATGATGAAGAATGGAGTTCTGATATGCTTATTCGCGGTCTGAGGCGGAAGTTGAGGAAGCGCCTGGCTACGCATCAATTCACTAAGTTCAACAAGGCGGTTGAACAGTGCAGGATTACGGAGAATAACTTGAGAGAGTTGTATCCTGCCGGAGTTACTAGCCACCGCAGTGAACCCAGTAAGGGTAATGCCGCTCAGAAGCGGAAAGGCCAGGGCTCGTCTTCATACAGGAGTGGTGACAAAAAGCCCTATCAGCCTAAGGGTCGCGAGTCTCAGAGATTTGTGACTGAGGAGAAATGTCGTCGTTGCAACAAATCGCATTATGGGAAAAACTGTCAGGGAGAGATGGTTTGTTTCAACTGTAAGCGGTCAGGACATCTTGCTAAGGATTGTCAGCAACCGAGAGCCGAACAGAGGCCGAAGACACAGGGTCGAGTGTTTGCAATGACCCATGAGGGGGCCCGTAGATCTCCTGAGTTAATACAAGGTGAAATCTCTTTAAATGGCTATCTATTACAAGCATTGTTCGACTCAGGTGCCAGTCATTCCTTCATTGCGTATGATTGTGTGAAACGCCTGGGTATGCATGTGCATAAGTTACCATTCGATTTGGTAGTGTCAACTCCGATGGGTGTTAAGGCCTTGACCACAGAAGTTTGTCTAAATTGTGTTATAACTGTGGAAGGGCACCAGTCTGTTATAGACCTGATTTGTCTACCGCTTTACCAATTGGAAATCATTTTGGGTTTTGATTGGTTAACGGCAAACAACGTGTTACTTGATTGTGGGAACAAGAGGATAGTATATCCTGTTTCTCAGAGGGCTGAGGTTGTGAATGCGAGTATGAATTTCCTTTCTACGGCTAAAGCTGAGAAGTATATTGAGAAGGGTTGCCAGGGGTATATGGTATTCTTCTCCGTTGAGGGGGAAACTGGTGAAACCTTGAGTAATATACCCGTGGTAAATGAATTCCCTGAGGTGTTTCCGGATGACCTTAGCGGATTGCCTCCTGAGAGGGAAGTTCAATTCCCAATTGACATTACACCTGGAGCTGGTTCTATTTCAAAGGCCCCATATCGTATGGCCCCAAATGAGATGGCGGAGTTAAAGAAACAAATAGAAGATTTGCTTGAGAAAGGGTTCATCAGACCCAGTGTGTCACCTTGGGGAGCCCCAGTGTTGTTTGTAAAGAAGAAAGATGGGACTCTTCGTTTATGTATCGACTACAGAGAGTTGAACAAAGTTACTATCAAGAACAAATACCCACTTTTAAATCTTCCAACTTTTAACTCGTTTTTAATTGAGTTCTTCAACTATGATTTTGTGTGACTTATTCCTTAAATTTTTAACTAACTTATGACTCAGTTCTTTTTTTATTTTATTTTTATTTTCTTGTATTACCATCCTTTTCAAATATATCTCACTTGTATGTGGCAAAATACTCTTCCAACTGAGCTCCACCTAAGTTTCTTTTTAAATAAAATTTAAATAAAAGAAAGAAAGTGTAACCCCCCAGCCGTAATTAATATCCGGATTACGCAATTAATGTGAAATAGAGACCAATAAGACAAAACAACATTTTGAAATCCATCAACCCGACGGGGTTTTTACAAATCCATTTCATAATCATTTAAAACACGGTCTCACATTCACACTCCGAATATAATTACTATACGAAGATAAATTACATTTAGACAATTATCAGAGTACGCAATATAAATTCCCGGCAATCCCGGAATCATATCTTCGCTCAATAATCATAGGGCACAATAGCCCATACAAATCCACCAACAGGGATTACACAATTTACTCGAATACATGCTCAAACACTAATCCAAATATACAATACATATTCTCAATTGCGTCATGATAAACAACAACCAAGCTCTCACCCAGAAACGAGTCCTCTTCGTCCTTGGAAGCTTGCTTCATCCTCAATCTTCCTTCCCTGTCTAAAATGTTGATAGGGGAGGGTGAGATTCTGGGGATCTCAGTAGGAAACAGATACCAATATGATGTAAGATAAGTATTTAATGCATGACATGCTTGCATCACAATAACTCATGTTCACATAATGATGTATCCGCATGCTCAATGTTTCAACAACATACTCATGGCCATAGCATAACTAGAAACAGTGCTACAATCATTCATACATGTCTCATATAATCACGCAAAGCAATAACATGCATCAATACACAAATACAATATCAATACATGCAGGAGAGGTAAGTTCCCTACACTCTTTCCACGTAAGCTCCAGCTCCGGCTGCTCACGATCAGGGTAATCATCAAGTCCTATAACCAAAATCAAGGACATAGGATTAATCCCTTTTCCGATTCCTTAACTTTTAGACACTCAAGTTGGTTATCATTACTGCCCTTTAAGTGCCCTCAAACACCTCAATCCATAGCTCTAAAGGGTTGGAAGACTATCCCCAAAGATCCCCTTTTTGAACACTTAAACTTGATATTTTTCACTGCCTCACTCGAGCACAGATGCTCTCACTCGAGCACAAGTACGGACATCACTCGAGCACAACTGCTCTCACTCGAGCATTGGTACGGACAGCACTCGAGCACAAGAGAGTGAAGACAGAAAGCACATGCCCGAGAGCACAACCCTCACCTGAGGCACAGGCTCACTCGAGCACACCAACCTCACTCGAGCACAAGGCCAAATGCCTTACTCGAGCACCCGCGAGCACAACGCCACGAGTGACAACCCGAGAGCACCACTCTCACCTGAGGCACAGGCTCACTCGAGCACAGCCATATGTGCTCGAGCACATTCCCCATACCCGCGAGTGAGAAAGCACACTCGTGCCTCTTTCCCGCGAGTATCCACCCGAGAGAAATCCTCAACTCTGGGCTTACACCTTCACTCGAGCAGAACCCAGCTCACTCGAGCACAAAGCGATGTGCTCGAGCATCACTCATAAAAATCCCAGGTGCAACTCGAAGCACAAAGGGAAAACTCTCATATCACTCGAGCAGGATCTCCCTCACTCGAGCAATGTTCCTCCTTCACTCGAGCACACCCATGTCTGCTCGAGTGAATCTATCAGATTCCAGAAAACGCAGCAAAACATACCACATCTTCTACCTTTTGCCCAATTGATCCAAATGGACCCAAAACCTCTACCAAAGCTACTCCCACATAAAATCATTCATTGAATTCAATGGAATCAATAGAATTACCAAAATCCCATTCCATTTACATGCTTTGGTCTAGGGCATCATAATCATCATTTTTCCAAAATCACTAACTTCAATCATTTCAATCCCCAATCAATCTATCTATTCCAAACTCACTCTAAGATACCATTTCCATAACCATAACATGCCAAACTACCCATTGACCCATATTTTCGAAATTAGGGCAATAATTCCAGAAATTCCAAACTTAATCATTTGGCATGAAACATAGATAGAAAGATTGGGTTCACATACCTTAACAACTTTCTCAAAGACACTCTTTGATTCTCCAAACTTCATATTTTCGTGATCCTCAAATCACCACCAATGGAGAAACTACAACCACCAAAATAAAGCTCTCATTCTAAGGAACAATATTTATGAAAAGGATTTGAACAAAGGAAGCCATTTCCCTTACCTTTTCTCAAGCTTTTCGTTTGTCTCTCCCAAGCATTTCCAGCGAAAATGGAGAGGAAGAAGAGAGAGAAAACGAGAGAGAGAAAGAGAGGAGATGGAGAAGATGATGATGTGTCTCACATCACTTATGCCTCATCCAAGGGTCCACACCTTGCCACTTGTCACCATCTCACTACAACTCTCATGGGCTCACATGCACACACACACACATGATTATGCCCCTTACTCAACTTCATAAATCAATCCTAGCCATTGATCTTGAAGCTACCAATGAGTTTCCTCTTCGGCAACCAATCAAATGGTCGGTAACTTTACCGTTTTGCCCCTGATTATGACAATTCCACTTAAATCATCATCAACTCATTTTATATCTCTTAATCACAATTTGGGACTCTTGCTAACCCAGGGCTTAGCAGTCCACTAATCTCAGGCTTAATCTCTAAGCTCAAGTATTAAAATTCGGGATATTACAGAAAGAGCTGAAGAGGGTGAAATTGTAGAGACCTTCGCACCAATCCCCCCAAGCTTACCGGCATCCACCACAGTCAAGGTTCAACAACTTCGGTAGCCAACTACCAACTTCAAATCTAACACACACTTCCATTCTCACGCTGAAGTAATGGGGAGGAATGGAGGAGGAGGGTGGTGAACTTCAAAAACTATAATTAAATATGCTCTTAGTAGTTTTTCATCTTGCAAGATGTTTTGTGTCATTGGTGGGTTAGTACAATTTTTGCTTGTGTAATCTTTTTGGGGACATTCAATAAAATCTACTTGCTATTATAAATATGTATCATTATAGAGATGAGCCAAGCCATTTCTATTTGTGGCTTTTCTCTAATTTCACTATTCATTAGAATAGTGACACACTAGTGCAAAATTCCCTTTTTAGACATTTAGACCGGTTATGGCGGATAAGGTCTAAAAAATTTGACTGGTGGCAGTTTTGTAATTATATAGAACTTGTAAGACCGATTTCCCAAAAAACCGATCTTAAAAAAATTATTTAGATCGGTTATAAATAAAATCGGTCTAAAAATATCAAAATATTTAAAAAATTAAAAATTTGAACCTTTTAAGATCTGTTTTAATAAAAACCAATATTAAATGTGAAAAATTAAAAAAAAAATTCAACCCTTTTAAGATCAATTTTTGATAAAAACCGGTCTAAAAGGTAAGCATTTTCGCTCGTATTTTTCCTCTCGCGCCCATATCCCGCGCATTATGAATCCTTTCTTCTCTTTTCGTCATTTCTCTATGAGCTCTGTCCCTGCTTTTTCTGAACTCATCCATTGCACCCTGATATATCCTGATTTTATAATAATATTTAATATCATATTTAGGGATTTTATCATCAATTTTGGGCTAAATAGCATTTATTATGATTAAATTGAATTAAAGATGATTATATGAAAATAAATCTTAAAAAGAGATATTTGTTATAATCTTGCGATTGCTTTTTAAAATTTGAATTTTGAATGAAGATATTACAATATGTTGATTTGAATTGTAGGTCATTTTGGAAAGTTGGATATAAAGGACCAAAAAGTAAAGATTTTCAAGGACTGAAACGGAAAATAAAATTCTGCATGTGGCTACAAGGCAATTCTGACAGAGAGAAGAGTTTTATTCTGTAATATTAGCTGTTACTTTCAAAAGGAAAATTCCAGAGAATATTACAAAAAAGACGTCGAAATTAAAACAATTCTAGAATTTGGTCCAAAATTCCGACAGCTTGCACCTACTTTCAACGTAGAAAGATTAGAGAATATTACAAAACAGGACCCCAAATTTATAACTTGTCATTTTGGCTCCAATATCCGAAAATCAGCGCCCAGCACTTCTGAAACTGATTTTTTCCGGCGTTTTATACAGAATCTTGGAGAATCTGATTGGGATATAATCTTGTAGAGAGTTTTTCACAAATTGTATGGGATTTTACCTAAATTTCATATAAATAAGAAATTAATAAAAAGGATTTGAATCATCAGCACCTGGGGACACGCACGCAGCCGTAGAGGAGATTGAGGGAACTAGGAGCAGCCGACGCAGACGTGAGAGAGGGAGAGAAGAGACGCATCACCAAGCTTCACCAACACTTTCATCTTCTTCTCCTTCCATTATCTTATCTCTCATGGGTTTCTTGAGGTCTAATAGAATTGTAGCTGTGATGAATTTCATGATAAGAGGCTAAATCCTTTTGTGTTTCTTGGAGATGGAAAATTGGTTTGAGCTCCAGAGATACATTCATGGGAGTTATTTGTTTTAATCTTTTGATTTAGCTATGTAACGAATTTCCTGAGTTAGGATTTTATGTTATGTGGTTAATTTACTGAGATTGCGAGTTGTTTATCTTAATTTAGATTGAACAATTGTGATTTAGATTGGATTATGTGGTTTGAGATTTAAATTTCTATATTTCCTTTTTGGTTCAATGTGGTTGTGCTATTCTTTCATAGTTTGAATAAGTATTATAACTGCTTTAATCTTGTTTGAATATCTCAGTTGAGTGTTCATTGTATAGAGAAACAAGTTGCATAAATCCAATCCTAAATTGCACACTAAGTGGTATTTAATAGTGTATTAAGAGGTAATTATCTAGCTAGAGTTCTAGGGGTAATCACTAATTAATATCACTAGACTTAACGAGTTGCTAATGTTTAATTTTTGACTTAGTGAGTGGTTTAATTCCTAATTCAATTTGAGCAAGGATAACCTATATTCCATTTTTCCAAGAAGCATTCATCATCAGTTTGTTTAAATCACAACTTCATTAATCATCTCAACAAATTCTCGAAAATCCCAAAAAAATAGTAGTCTAGGTTATTTTCTATTATTAAAAAAAAAAAGAAAATTCAATTTCAAACCCATCTTAATGTTTTTATCACTTAGTTTAGATTAGGAATTAAATTAAAGGCTCCTTAAGAAAACAGGACCCGAGTTGTGCCCTTCATTGCATAATTTGGTTTATTTTGATTTAACTTGAGGTAACTAAAGGTTATAAATCACACCCCATTCCTCATTTGGTCAACTTCCTCCGTCATTACCGCTGTCATTGCTGTGTTCATCGTCGCTGTTCTTTGATCTTCCTCACTCTCCTCCGCTGCCACCTCTATTCTCCGCAGTGACCATTCTTCTCTGCCATGATATCCCTTTGTCAGTACTGTGAATTTGAGGACTTCATTTTAACCTCAGTCGACGCCACAGTAACTTTGGGTAGAAGCTCTCTCCTTGGTCTTCAATTATATTAGTGTTCGATCTGTTATTTAGTTGTTGTTCAATAATTAATAATGTCCTATGAAAATGGTTTTTATTGTTGTTTTGAGCACTTAATTCCCATAAGTTGCTATTATAGTTTGTTGGAAGTCCAACTGTTTAGTGATAACGTAATCTGAAAAAAAAATCTTCACATCTAGGTTAGATAGATGCTCTGACTTGTACATCCATGTGATATTTGGCTCAGAGTAATACCACTCTAAGTTCTGTTTTAATTTAGTGTGATTGTTTGATTGTCAGTGTTATTGGTTTGTTGAAACGATACTAGTTTCAAATGGTGCATGTTAATTTTGTTGAAATCTCTAAAACTCTATGGTTGTTTTTTTGTCTATCGTTTTGCTATGGGATATACGGTGCCACAAGTGTTGAGATATATATAGATCATAGTTGGATAAACGCTAAACGAATGAGTGTTGAATATGATAATGGGGTGAGGGGTTTTTTAGACTTCGCTAGAAGAAATGCCGATGATGATAGTGGGAAGTTTTATTGCCTTTGTGTAGTATGTTTGAATGAGAAGTGACTAAGTGCTGCAGATATATATACACATTTAATTTGTGAAGGATTTTGTAAGAGTTATATAGTATGGGTATGGCATGGTGAAGAATTAGAAATGCCAAGTTCATATCAACAGGGGGTGTGACCTTTGATGATAATGACACGGATATGGATGATCGGATAGATATATTATTCGTGATGTAGGAGAAGAGGTTTTTGAGCAATCACATGCATATGGCAATATGTGCAGTGATGCTGAGACGCCGCTGTACCCGAGGTGTAAAAAATACCAATTGTTGAAAGCAATATTGAAATTGGTAAGCTTGAAAGCACGGCATGGATGGAGCGACAAGAGTTTTTCAGAAACGCTTGAGACTTTTAAGGACATGCTTCTATATGATAATATGTTGCCTTCTTGATACTATGATGCTAAGAAAATACTGTGTCCACTAGGGATGAAGTATAAAAAGATCCATGTATGCCCTAATGATTGTATATTGTATAGAAAAGAGCATGAAGAGGAACAACAGTGTCCTATATGTGAAACCTTGAGGTACAAATCAAATAACGCCCCTGTAAAAGATCCATGAATGATAAAAATATTAAAAAAAAATAACTACTGCGAAAATAAGAAAAAAATAAACTTAAGGAAAAGGAAAGAAAAAAACTCTTAAATTTTTCAAATTAATTTTAGGGAAAATCGAGAATTTAGTATGATGAATGGTAATTTAGTAAATAAAATTTATCTAAAAAAAATTAATTTTTTAATCTTCCAACTTTTAACTCATTTTTAACTGAGTTCTTCAAATATGATTTGGTGTGACTTATTCCTCAAATTTTTAACTAACTTATGACTCATTTCTTTTTCTTTTTTAATTTTATTATATTACTATCCTTTTCATATATATCTCACTTGTACTGGCAAGATACTCTTCCAACTCAGCTCCACCTAAGTTTATTTAATAAAATTTAAATAAAAGAAAGAAAGAGCTGAAGAGGGTGAAATCGTAGAGACCTTCGCACCAATCCCCACAAGCTTACCGGGTTCCACAACAGTCAAGGTTCAACAACTTCAGTAGCCAATTACCAACTTCAAATCTAACACACACTTCCATTATCATGCTGAAGTAATGGGGAGGAATGGAGGAGGAGGGTGGTGAACTTCAAAAACTATAATTAAATATGCTCTTAATAGTTTTTCATCTTGCAAGATGTTTTGTATCATTGGTGGGTTAGTACAATTTTTGCTTGTGTAATCTTTTTAGGGACATTCAATAAAATCTACTTGCTATTATAAATCTATATCATTATAGAGATGAGCCAAGCCATTTCTATTTGTGGCTTTTCTCTAATTTCATTATTCATTAGAACAGTGACAGCTCATATAGGGCTCTGGGTCTTGATTTAATTTTTCGGGGCTGCATGCACTTACTTTTTTTGTCATGTGGCTTGTACTTTTATTTAAGGGGAGATTTGAGTTCAAATTCCAAATTTGGCTCAGACCCTACCCATCTTTTTATCTTTCTTCTATCTAATTTTAAAATCCTATTACCTTCCTTATTTTTCCTTTCCGAAAGACTTTTTACTGCCTCCTCAAAGAAATGATACCTTTCCATTTCTTTTCAAATCCCTTGGTACAAGCGTGTCCATAATCGCTTCATCAACCTGTCTGAGTTTGGCGTTTTATGTTGCTGCAACTTCGCTGATGACGACTCCATCGAGCTCTGTGACGGTTTTTTCATTCTTCTTATTCATACTCCACCATCTCTCTATCCCTTCCCATTCTTCTTTTTCATTTTCTAGGTTTGCCCTAGAAGTGAGGATGGTGAGGAGGCAGAGAAGTGGTTGCAATGGTGATGCTAACACCATGGTCGTTAATCTCTAAACTTGCTACATTTGGCTGGGGTAAGGATACGATGAAGGGGAGGCGCCTTTGCCGATCTTAGTAGGGGTGAGCATTCGGTTTTCGGTAAAAACCGAAAAAACCAAACAACCGAAATAAAGGAAATTCTGAAACCAAACCGAAACCGAATGACTAAAATAACCGAACCGAAATTATTCGGTTCGGTTTCGGTTTTGTAAGAAAAAATCGAAATTTTTTAGCCTTCATTTTTTACTTCAAATATCTGAATTTTCAACCAGCAAAAATTAATACAAATTATAAAATTGAACAGCCTCATCAAGATTCAAAAAAAGATGATATAAGACAAAGTATAAACAACATATTACATATATGATCAATGTAGTTTGGAGTACCCAGTATTCCAATGATGGAACCAAAAATAGGAAGGTTTTTGAAAGATGCAAAATAATTGTATTCAATATTACTTAATCCAAAGGAAGCATAACAAAAGTTCAAAAAGATGAATATCCAATGATATATCATATATCATTCTTTGCCTTGCATGCAAAATACCACCTACAATTCAAGTAAGAAAAAATCAATCAAAATAAAAAAAAAAACAATATTAGCTCTACAATGATACAAAGATGATAAAAATTAGTTACAAATCTTGCAATTTGTTCCATATTGCATCTAGAAAATATCAACAGTTGCCTCCAATGCAATTTTTTGCAAATCTAGCAATTAAAAAAATTGAGATCTTACTTAACTTGATATATCGCAATAAATATAATATTATTCTTGTAAAGTTATGATTTATGAAGAATAAGTAAAATATTACCGAGCTCTATCTTCTGTATATCATCATCCCCTTCTTCTACATCATATAACACCGACTGCCTTAGCCAATCTTGAGCACAAATTAAAGATTGCACAACTTTAAGACTTAAAGAGCTCCTGAATGAATCTAAAACTCGACCTCCTGTGCTGAATGTTGTTAGATCTCATGTTTTGATGATAACAAAGAATATTATGAAAAAGATTTAATGAATAAATAAGTTTGAACAAAGTAATAACAGGGAAAAGCATCACTTGAAGTAAGCATTGGAGTAATGAAGAAAGGCCAAGAGAAAAAGCTAAGAAACTTGATGAGAAGTAAGTTTTCTAAGGCATTACTCGAGTATGTACTCGAGTAATGAGACAAAACTTGAAGTTACCAGAGATAGCTTCCAGTAACCTGCCAATGTTACTCGAGTAAGTACTCGAGTAATAGTGTAAAAGTTTTCAAGTTGCTCTCGGCCTGCCAACGTTACTCAAGTAGTTACTCGAGTAACCAGGTAAAAGTTTTCAAGTTACTCTCGGCCTGCCAATGATACTCGAGTATGTACTCGAGTTACTCTATTTCAGAAAATGTGTTGCTCTCGGCATTTTGTACCCTGCCAACGTTACTCGAGTATGTACTCGAGTAACTCACTGTGTTAAGCCAAAACCTCAAGGTAGTACTAGAATAACTTTATCTATTTTTATCATACTTCACTCGAGGTGCTACTCAAGTTTGCAGGAATTTATTGATTCTTTTTAAGTGGATTACTCGAGTATGTACTCGAGTAACAAGGTAATCAAACTTGAAGTGCTCTCGGCCTTAAAATTCTGCCAACATTACTGGAGTAAAGTATCGAGTAACATAAGTTTATTTGAAGGTTTACTCGAGTTGGTACCCGAGTAACCTATGAAGAAAAGAGTGCATTACTCGAGTAGGTACCCGAGTAAACATGCATTTCCTAAGGTTTGATATTTTGTTTATTCCATGCACTACCCGAGTAATCTTATAGTTGTTTGTTGACTTGCAGTTCATCAAAGTTTTCACGATGATACTCGAGTAAGTACTCGAGTAAACTTTAATGAATACTCGAGTAGCTACTCGAGTATGAAAACCCAGAAATTCAGAAATCATTCCAACGTTTATTGTTTTGTTTCCTATATGATTAACCTTTCATTATATTAGTATTCTTAGCATATCCACAGATAAACTATGAAGAGATCTTACCAAATAAGGAAATTCAAAAGCAACGTTCAAATGTCACCGATCGCCACCTACCGTAAACGTATGTTTTTCAAATACTGGAAAAGTCAATAGTGGCTGCGCACGCTTCAACGGGCATGAAAAAATATGTTCCAGCAATCATTACCAACGTATCTATATATATAGGAACATCCAAACAGAGAAGAAAACAAGAACACACACACAAACGTATCATCAAGTTCAATACTCTGTTTTACAGTTTACTTGTAATTCTATGCTTCAGTGATTCTTATTCACTCTATGAGAGAGATATTTCATTCAAACTCAATATTTGTTATTGAGGTAACTTAAGGTTGTGAAACCTTGAGTTGAGATTGGATTATAACTTGTAAGGGGGAGCGAGTGTCTAGGCGAAGGAACTTGCTTGTACTGAGGTGCCAAGAACCCACTGAATCTTGGAAGTTATAGTGAAACTCTAAGAGAAGCTCTGAGGACTGGACGTATGTCAAAGTGGTTGTGGCCAAACCAATATAACTCCTGGTGTACACTTCGGTGATATTTCTCCTTACTCTTTCTTGTTTTAATTTCAACGTCAAATTTTATATTTGTAATGAAATTTTTAAGATCACCCAATTCACCTCCCTCTTGGGTGAAAAGCTTGCTCTAACAAATGTAGATTCTGAAGCAAATGTGGAAATTGGCATAGCCAAAACATCTCTTGCTATTAGAGAAAGAATGATGAATCTAGGACTATTTACCTTCCACCAACCTAAAATATCAAAATCATCATTTGTAACCTCAATTTGTTCATTCAAGTATCTATCAACCTCTGTTATGCTAATTTTCCCACCAAGACGCGTATCGATGAATAATTTCTTCTCCATATGAAGCAATTTTCTAACCTTTGAAGTAGGGTTATCATCACCATGAAAATCTACTTGAGTGGCACGTACTTGTTCCCTTTCAGGTTGTGTTGAGGGAGAAACACCTTGATTGTATTCATTATATAAAGAAAGTAAAACCTCTTTAATTTGCATCCCCAATTGTTCACCAACTACATCTGTATACATTTTAGACAAACCAAATTGCACCCAATCTAATTTAAATCGAGGATCAAGAACAACATCACCATAAAGAAGTTTGTTCATCTTCATAAGGTCTCCCCAATACTTATTATACTTCTCTTTTATTTTGTCTGCTATGTTTGCTAACTCAAAATCATCACTTTTCCTCCATTCATCCAAAAAATGATATAGCTGATACATTTCTTGGAAAAAACAATTGGAAATAAAGAGCCAGATATACGCAAAGTAAGCTCATAAAAATGATCCAACAACAGTGTAACCCCCTAACTTTCTTCCAATCCTCACTATCAAGCACCCCCTTTCCACCTTGAAGATCAAACTGAAAGAAAGGATCTTTAACCTTATACCTTTCAAAGGCTGCCTCAAATTGTTGAGTGGTCTCTAACATCAAATAGGTAGAGTTCCACCTAGTAGAGACATCTAAGCATAACATTTTCTTACTTTGAATATTTTCATCCTCACAACTCTCCTTAAACTTTCTCATCTGAAGGGGCAACTGCCTAATAAATCGAACTGCTTCTCTAACTCTTTTCACTGAATGCCCTATTTCTTTCAACCATTCAGTAACAATTAAATTGACTATGTGTGCAACACATCTCACATGCAAGAACTTGCATTTCATAGTTGAACAGCCCCAATTTGTGATTTTATCTTTCAAATATTGGCATGCCACATCATTAGAACTAGCATTATCCACAGTAATTGTCAACACTCTTTCCATTCCCCATTCAAGTAAACATTTTTCAAGTTCCATTCCAATATCAACTCCATTTTGACTAGAAATAGGGATAAAATTCAAGATCCTCTTTCTCATAGTCCATGTATCATCTATGAAATGAGCAGTGACACACATATAATTTATTCTTTGAATAGAAGTCCAAGTATCTATAGTGAGGCAAATTCTTTGTTTCTTACTACCCAAATAGTCTTTCAATTTAATCTTTTCATCCATATAAATTTCAAAACAATCTCGAGCTACAGTCCATCTAGATGGAATTTTAAATTTGGGCTGCGCAAACAACACAAATTTCTTAAACCCAGTCCCCTCAACAAACTTGAAAGGTAATTCATCTATAATTATCATGCATGCCAAGGCTTTCCTAACAATATCATGATCAAATTTCCAATTAACAAGACCTATTTTATTACCTACATTGAAATGCACTTAGGCTTGGGCAAGTTCTTTAGGAAGGGGCCTCTCTTTACAATTTTTCATATGGTTGTTAAGTGATGTAGTTCCATTCAGTTTTGGATCACATGCATAATCTTTTCTATAGTAATTACACTTACCTCTAACTTCACTAGCATCATTCACAAATCTAGTGAAGTGTTCCCAAACCTTTGATCTTGGCTTTATAGCTTTTCTTTTTCCAATCCCATTTGTTGAAGGCTGATTATTCTCAGCATCTTTTTGAGTGTTGTTGCCTCCTCCAATTGTTTGGTAAGCCATAGTTCCAAACCTTGAAAAAGTATAGTTGCTGCATAATCATATTATATGCAAATTAATTCACTTCCACACTGTGATGAATTGAATAAATGATTCTCAACTAGCACCCTGTAAAATACTAATTATAGTTCTGTAATTAATGCTCTAAAAATAGGAAACAGATATGCAAATATGAAATAAGATAGACTCTATGGCACCATACAGTAGTGAGTTAAGTTTTAAGTTTCAAGCTCCTTATCATTTTTCCAAGTTTTAATTTCCAAGCTCCTTATTCTATACGAAACAGATATGCAAATTAATTATTGTTTAATGATGATAAATTGATAATAAAAATAATAATTAATGTTTTAGTAGTATATTCCATAATAATCTTTATGCAAAATAGTCTCATCATAAGTCAAAACCAGATGAGACCCATAATCACTTAATAATCCCAGAAATTCAGCCAAAGAACTCAGCTAAAGAACTCAGCCAAATTACTCTAATTTTTTGAATACATGCGTATACAAAAAGAATCAAGAGGATATATATATATATATATATGAACACCTTTCCCTATAAAGCCATAAAAACCTTTACTTGTACTATAAAGCCATAATAGTTTTTATTAAAAGCTTTTACATGTAAAAGTCTTTGGGGGACCACTTATCTACAAGACTACAAAACTTTGATAAGCACATGGTGATGCCCCTCATGTAGTCATCTATCCTCATATAAAAAACAATTTACCTTTTGTCTCTTTCCACTCAACTTATATATATATATATCACATATCACAAGGCTTATTATTAAAGATTTAAAGGGATAAGAAGACTACCTACTAGAATAAGGAGAGAGACAACTGAACTCAAAGTCGCAGACTCGCTCACTCATAGTCTCAGCAGAGTTTCAGACTTCCAGTATGAGACCAAGAACAAGGTTCAAACCAGAGTTGTAAAGCAGACTTAGGGTTAGAATTTGAATAGAGTTTATAGGAGATTAGCAAACTTGCAGTGAACTGAAGACTAAGTGGTGGATGATGGCAAGAACAGAGTGATGAGAATGAGAGAGATGAAGGCATGCGTCTGCAATTGAGGGAGCCACCAAGCCAGGGAGGCCGTGAGTCATGAGAGATGAAGGAGGAGCGACCAAATTAGGGCTTAGCCAAATAGTCACTTAGGTTAGATTTTGATAATTGGAACCGATCACCATATTTACCTATTTGGCTATTTGGTAAATGTAAGATTTAAGTAAAAAATAAAATAAGGAAAAATTTAAAAACTATGGGAAACACCGAAAGTCCGAAACATATCATAGGGACTAGTAGTGACGTGGTGTATTTTGGTTTAAACCGAATGTTTTTTAAAGAAACAGAACCGAACTGTAATACCAAAAAAAAACCGAACAAAAAACCAAATATGCACCTAACACCAAAAAAACTGAAATAAAAAACCAAAATTGATTCGATTCGATCCAGTCTTCGGTTTCAGTTTGATTTGGTCACCCCTAGATCTTAGTCTTTCAGAGAGGAATTAACAATTGGCTTTTTCAGGCGATGAAGTGACGACGAAGAGGAAACAGTGAGGATGTGACAGAGGATATCATCTTTCAATGTATGCTTCTTATTTCAAAATCCCCTTATCTATTTTCCCTCTCTTTCTCTTTATCCGATGGGTGTATACATAATCACGACAGCTTTCGCTGTATAACGCCAGCTCACGCTGGATAACGACAGCTCTAGTCGTATAACGCCAGTTCACTCTGGATAACGACAGCTATCACCAGTTGTATGGTAGCAGCATCCGATATCATTACAAAACAATGATACACACACATACAATACATTTACACATAGCATAAGAGAAGAGTCACTACATGGTTCTTTTCGAATGTGCTCTGGCATAGGTCGTTTACGATCAGGGCAAATATCGAATCCTATAATTCTAAATGCACCATTTAGACACTTCCATAGTGTTTCTTGGGGTTATATGAGTCTATAATGAAAATTTATAAAAATGCCCCCGGGGACCCGGCCCGGGCCTGCCATACCCGGTCCGGTTGCACTTTTCCTGAAATTCTAACCTGGGCTATCCGAATATATTTTCGCCCCAAGGAATCCATTTCTGGGCTCAGAATTATCAAATTCAATGTCAAATTACAAATTTACCCTTGGCAACCCACTTTAAGGGTTTTAGGGGCGTTTTCGTAATTATGCTTTTTCGGCCTTTTCCGAAAAAGTGACCAACTGTAACCCCACCTAATTTTCCCTTCTAAACACAATGGGATCATTAATTTCATGAAATTACAACTCTTTTTGGACGAAATTGCCCCCGCCCAAATCTGAAAAATTAAGGGAAATCATGTTTTATTGATTTCAAACCATAAACCATATTCTTTAAACCTCTAATCACTTATTGAATTACTTAATCACATTCTAAACATGATTATACTAAATTTGGGCAGCATAACCCCTTAGGGTTTCCCTTCCCCAAATTTACAAAATAATGAAAACAAAGCCACAAATCCAATCAACCACCAACAAGTAACAAGCACAAAGAGATAACAAGTTCTTGTGCTCACTTTGATTTTCCTTAATTTTCTCTCTCTAAACCATGGTTCCCTCTCCTCCTTACCTCTTGATCTTGCTTGCTACATATGGTATTCATGAAAATATAGAGGTTAGAAAAGGTATTACAAGAACTAGAAGGCTTAAACACCAAGATTTCAACCACTTATCTTGGATTTTTGCTTGAGCTCACTCTTTCCTTCTATGTTCTTGCTCTCAACTTTCGCACAACTCTCTCTATCTCTCTTTGGTTTTAGCTAACCGAAAATGAAGCCAAGAGAAAGATAAAAGCTTCTTTTAAAATACCCTCCTCATCCTTTTTGTTTATTGTATTTTATTGCTTTTAAAACACATGGTTCTTTTTACTTGATCATCATCTTTTCCTTCTTCATAATACTTGGCCGAAAATACATATGGGAAGGGAGTAATATGATATTTTAAATCAACACATTTATCCTCCTCCACAAAAATTTACATGAGTTGCAAACTTTGACCTCTTGTCTTCTTTCTTTTTCCTTCCTTTGACCACCTCTCCCAAAAAGTGCTCCAAATAAATATCAATGCCCAATTAATCATTTTTTCCTCCTCTCTCCCAAAGTGACGTATTGGGCTGCTAAAGGGACCGAACAATTCTCCATTTACTTCATAATTACAATGTTGCAATCACATTTTTATTCATTTTCAGATTTGTGTCAATTCTGCCAGATTTTATGCCCAAACTTTGAAAAATCATAACTAATTTTAGAAAAATCAAAATGAAGTGATTCCAAAGCCTATAGAACTCTTATTGAGTCTAATTTCAAGGAAAAATATAGACTTTTGCTAGCTGGAATCACAAAATTCCCAGAATTTTAATCTTTTCCTGCTGTTTCAGAAAATAATCAATTTCGCTGGGCAAACTTCAAAAATTCATAACTCCTAGCTCATAAAACGAAATGACATGAATTATATGTCCATTTTGAAGCTTGAATGTGAGCTTTAAGACTAGAAAGTTACAAAATTTTTAGACACCATTTTCCCATTCAAAATGTCTATATAAACCGACTGCCCTGCACAAAATTACACTTGACAATTTTTTCCAATTTTCAACCAATGTGTCCAATGGCTCCAAAATCAACAATCAAACCTATTCCCACACAATTTTTCACAAGGAAACCATTGGAATTACTAAAACAACCAAATTCCCATCACACATTCTCCAAAAGTGTTTATTCAACAATAATTACATCCACTTTAAAAGTCATTAGCCCTCAATCTCATTTTTGGGTCATTACACATATTATGCTTTAATGATTTCCTATTTGAGTTTTTTGCCATGATTGTAATGGTGTTCTGGTGGCGAAAATTTACACTTGTGGAAACTGCAATATTTAATCATTTACCCAATGGCCATGTTATAAAAATGAGTCTTCTTTTGAAAAATTATAAGATATAAAATGATTCAATGCAATTGATTGTTGATCTGTACGAGTCTTTATTAATTTTATATAAAGGCAAGCATAAGTTGATGCATAATTTAAAAATGCTAATTTACTTCTTTTTAGTGTTCTAGCATGTTACATGCAAAAAGAGATTTGCACTGCTTTCACAGACTTATCAAGAGAATATGAGAAGTGATTGGAAAAATATAGAAGAAGGCGCAATAAGGGTTTAACAAATTTTGATAAGGTCTTAACAAGTTCACATATGAATTTCAAACCTACCCATTTAAAATTGACCACTTGCGACAATGAAAAGTCAGGTATGTATTAATTCCTATACTTAGAAAAGGCTTAACAGTTCTTATGTGGATTTAACAAGTTCACATATGAATTTCACAACTTCCCATTTAACACTAACCATTTGAAACAATGAAAAGGCAAGGATGCATTAATTCTTATACTTGATAAGGGTTTAACAAGTTGTGACAATGATTTGACAAGTTCACATATGAATTTCACAACTATGCCTCCCTCGCCTTCCTCCTCATTTATGTCTTTAAGGTCGATAAACCTATCTTTATGTCTTGAGACATTTACCTCTCCTCCGTCCTCCCCATGGGAGCACTCTACTCTCTTTCTTTCTGGCTCTCTAATTCTGCTTTCATCTACCTCTTTGTCTACTTCATCCAAATTTATTCCATTAGGGATCTCTTTAAGAAAGAATTCTTCAAGAACGAAATCATGGCAAACATGGTCCTGATCTCACTTGGTGTCGCCTTTGGAGAAGCTGAATTTGATACTTGGGGTGGGATTCTTCAATTGGGTGTTGTCGCTTTTGAAGTCACCAAGTTCATAATGATTTAAATCTTACTTACCTCTAAAGGGATATCATTAAATCCTATTACCTCTCTCTACTATGACACGCCTTATTGCTTGGTCTTCTTGTTTTTGCCTTGGATCTTCATGGAGTACCCTGTCTTAATGGTGGCTTCTACCTTCAATTTTGATTTTGCGATTTTTGGAACCAATTCTCTGTATGCGTTTGCTTTGAATATTGTTGTTTTCCTGCTCGTCAGCAAAACCTTTGGTTTGACGATAAATGTGGCCGGGGTGGTGAAGGTCTGGCTTCTGATTGCTTTCTCATGGTCGGTTATTAGGGACAAAGTACTACTTATTATTTGTGTTTTAAAAACTCATAGAGACATTTTTTTCATTTATATTTAATTTCAAAAAAGACAAATCAGTCTCTCACACATCTATGATATTATGAATATTGAGAGCTGTAACCCCCTCACCGTAATTACATCCGGATTACAAAAATTTAAATGAAATAGAGACCAATAAGATGGTTTAACAATTTATAATCCCTCATCTAAAAGATGGGGCGTATGAAAATCATTTCAAAACTTATATATTCATGGTCTCACATTCATGTATGGATATAACTACTTGAGAAATTAGAGTACATGATAAATATCAAAGTGCGGAAACCAAAATCCCGGCAAACCCCGGGTTAATACATATATGATATGGGTTTATGAGTTTTCCCATAAAGGGGATTACACGATCCAAATAATCATTTACATCTCTTTACACTTTGGCAATTCCCAAATCCAAAATGGATATAACCAACTATCCCAAAACATGAATGTCCCTAAGAGACCCTAACCACTCCGGGTTGGTCGCTTCCCCTTCGAGCCACTTGCCCTGTCTGAAAAAGTTAGTCATATGGAAATAATGAGATTCTTGAGAATCCCAGAGCAACAACTCACTCATACAATATATAAACATAGAGCATGTATGTTCATCATAATCAGCAGCTTCACAATGATCTCTGGCTCACGCCACATACGACAGCACTCACGGCTGTAATCACAATGCACTACGCCCACTTTCGTGGTGAACACTATGCCAGCTTTCGCTGTAATCACTATGCACAACGCCCGCTTTCGCGGTGAACACTATGTAGCAGCAACACAAAGCACAAAGCACCATAAAGCATCTCAAGGCACGATGTATCACTATGCTCCACAAAGGATCTCAATGCACAAAGTATCACAAAGCAGCAGCAGCAACATCCACACAATGAATGACAGACAAACATACAATACATTTACACAAAGCATAAGAGAGAAGTCGCTACCTGAATCTTTCCTGACAATCTTTGGCACAGTAGGCTCACGCGGACGACAGATGTCAAATCCTATTCAAATTAGGGACACTTGATCAATTTCTTTTCCATAAGTATATTTCAGTAATTCTCTAAGTTGGTTATCATTTAGGACTCATTAGGTGACTAAAATAGGCCTAAACATATGCCTAAAGGGTTGGAAGAACCTACCCAAAAGACCCCTTACTCGAAGGCAAAACACTGATTTTTGACAGTCTCACTCGAGCACAAATGCTCTCACTCGAGCACAAGTACGGACATCACTCGAGCACAGATGCTCTCACTCAAGCATTGGTACGGACAGCACCCGAGCACAAGAGAAAGTGAGACTGCGAGTGAGCACCCGAGAGCACAAGGACACTTCCAGGAACTGGCTCACTCGAGCACGCTGACCTCACTTCGAGCACAAGGCCAAAAGCCTCTCTCGAGCACCCGCGAGCACACGCTGCGAGTGACAACCCGAGAGCACCACTCTCACCTGAGGCACAGGCTCACTCGAGCACGAACCCCAGTGCTCGAGCACACACCCCACACCCGCGAGTGAGAAAGCACACTCGTGCAACTTTCCCGCGAGCACAACCCGAAAGCACAACTCTCACCTGAAGCACCATCTCACTCGAGCAGAACCATACTCACTCGAGCATGTTCTTCGCTCACTCGAGCACAAGGCGATGCTCGCGAGCACAACCCATAAAACCCAGATAACTCGAAGCACAACAGGGAAAAACTTGCATATCACTCGAGCACGTTCTTCCTCTGCTCGAGTGATGTGCATCAGAGACCCAAAACGCAGCCAAAAACCAGAAACTCCATATGGTCAAATTCACTCCCAAAGGTTCCCCAAACTCTTCCCAATGCTCATACACTCTAGGCACTAACCAGGGAACACAATGAAAACTCTAAAAACACTCCAAAAACCCATTTGACCACAATCATTCCTTAAGGTCTCTAAGATACACAATGTCTAATTTCCCTTAACATCTTTTTAACATTCCAAATCATATCAAATGATCATATATCTCCACAAAACATCATTTCCAATCATAAATCACAATGAACTTCCTATTTCCAAAAATAGGCATATTTAGGGCAAAATTCCAGATTTTACCAACTTAGTCAAAAATCACAAAATAATACATCAAAATGCTCTAAATGCCTACCTCTTCTCTTTGCTCAATCAAGAATCTTGATTCCTCAACTCCCACTTTCGACCCAAAGCTCAAATCAACACCACTCAAGGCTCTACAACCATCACAATGTAGCTCTCATTGAGATGAACAAAATTAGAGAAGAGGATTGGAGCATTAGAGAATCACAACTTACCAAAATCAAAGCTTTCTTCTTCTCCTTTCTTGCTTGCTTCAGCGAAATGGAGAGAGAGAGATGAGAGGTGGAATGATGATGAAGAAACACATTCTCCCTCCCCTTGCCCATGCCTCCAACCGAGTAGGAGAGAGAAAATAAGGGAAAAGTGAGGTTTTGTCCTCTAGTGCCTCATCCAAAGGCCACTCTCATGCCACTTGTCATCATCCACTCACTCCCTCTATGAGCTCACCAACTCACAACACATAGGATTCCGACCCACGGTCAAGGAATCACAACCATTGATCTTAAATACCACATGTATTTATTTCCAAAATTCACATTACAAAGATTCCAAAATGATTTAAATCAAGATAATAACAATAATTATCAGAGTCATTAGCCCTAAACACAAATCGGGATATTACAAGAGCACCTTTCTATCTTTTAGTATTTTTAAAAATATTTTTTAGGGATTTTTCCTTCTTTAGTTCCTTGTTTTAATTTTTATTTAATGAGATTCTATGATACAAGAAAATGCATGATGTTTGGAGAAAAAGTACTTTGGTCCCTATTTATAAGAATAAAAGAGATATTCAGAATTGTGCAAACTACAAAGGAATTAAACTTATGAGTCATACAATGAAACTATAGGAAAAGGTAATTAAACATTGGTTGAGGCTGGAGACTAGTATTTCTGAAAACTAATTTGGGTTCATGTTGAGAAGGTCCACTATAGAAGTGATTTATTTATTAAGTGGGCTAATGGAAAAGTATCGGAGCAAAGAAATGGACTTACATATGATTTTCATTGACTTGCAAAAAGGGTATGATCGTGTGCTAAGAGATGTACTTTGGAAAGCCTTAGAAAAGAAGGGGGTACGTGTTACATGTGTCAAAGCCATTCAGAACATGTATGACAGGGTAACAATCAGTGTTAGAATTCCCAGAGGTAAGACAAAGGACTTTCCTATAAAGATTGACCTACATTAGGAATCAACTTTGAGCCCCTATCTGTTTAACCCAGTAGTTGACATTCTAATTGAGCTTATCAAAGAAAAGATCTCTAACTGCATGCCTTTTGTTGATGATATCGTTCTCTTGGCTGAATCAAGGAAGGAAATTAATTAGAAACTTGAGATATGAAGAAGCACTTTGGAGGCAAAGGGTTTTGGTCTAAGTAGGAGCAAAACAAAATATATGCATTGAAAGTTTGATAAGAAACAAGTGAGAAATAATGTGGAGGTAAAATTGAGAAAACAAGTCATTTAACAAGTGATAAAGTTTAGATATTTGGGATTAATTAAATAAAAAGATGGTGAAATTGATGGAGATATTAATCATAGAATTCAGGTTGGGTGGTATAAGTGGAGAAAAGATAATATAGTTATTTGTGATTGGAAAGTTCTAATAAGGTAAAAGGGAAGTTTTATTGCACTGCTTAAGACCAGCAATGTTATATATGGTAGTGAATGTTGGGCTTTAAAGGGATAACATCAACATTAAGTAGGAGTAGTCGAGATAAGGATGTTGAGATGGATGTGTGTCATACAAGAAAAGGTAGCAAATCAAATGACCACATTCAACAGAAATAGTCTACCCAGTGACACCATTCCTAATCCTAGAAGGGATGGTAAGGAAGATTGCATAGCAGTAACCTTGAGAAGTGGAAAGCAACTAGCTGACATTCCTAGCCAAATTGGAAAGAAAAAGAGTGTAAGTAGTGAGGTTACTAATAGGCAAGAAGATGAAATACATGCAGATATTAATGAGGTGGTTAGGGAGAAATTTGTTGATCTTGAGACCATAGACGAAAATAAGGAGAAGATATGTACTTCCCTTGTAAAATATGTGCCTCTACCACCATTCCCTTAGCGACTTAAAAAACATCAAGAAGATTTGCAGTTCAAGAAGTTCATTTAGATATTCAACCAACTCCACATCAACATACCATTCGCAAAAGCTTTGGAACATATACCTAAATATGCCAAGTTTATGAAGGATATTCTATCTAAGAAGCAACGATTCAGTGAGTTTGAGATAGTTGTTGTGACCAAAAGTTTCACTGATATCATTAAGCAGATGCCTCCAAAATTAAAAGATCTTGGGAGCTTTTCTGTTCCTTGCCATATTGGAGATAAATTCTTAGGAAAAGGAATGTGTAACCTTAGAGCTAGCATTAACCTCATGCCTTTATCTGTCTTTAACTAGTTGGGATTGGGTGAAGCTCGACCAACGACGGTTACTCTTCAATTTGCTGATAGAAGTCTATCTCAACCTCGTGGAATCATTGAAGATGTATTAGTGAAGGTTGACAAGTTTATCTTTCCAGCAAACTTCATTGTACTGGACTTTGTGGCAGATAAAGAATTACCTTTGCTATTAGGGAGACCATTTTTGGCAACTAGTAGAACATTGATTGATGTAGAGAAATGTGAGTTAACTCTGAGGGTAGCTGATAAGTAGGTCACCTTCAATATGACTCTGTTGATTAAATCTCCTAATATTCCAAAGGACTATTTTTTCATTGACATGCTTGATCCTGTGGTACAAAATGAATGTGAAAAAGTTATGACTGATGACCCACTTAAAGCTGTGATACTTGGGATTGATTTAGAAAACTTTATAATAAAGGAATGCAAAGCTATCATAGATGCATCGATTCCTCATCCTTAAGGACAAATGCAGTTTGAATCATCTAAGAAGTGGCATAATAAGAAGATCATATTAAGACCTTTGAACCAGGACAACAAGTGCTCTTATATAATTCCAGGCTAAGGTTGTTTCCAGGAAAGCTAAAATCTCGTTGGTCGGGACCATTCACTGTGGTTCAAGTGTTTGATCATGGTGTAGTGGAGTTGGAAGGCAAAAGTGGAGAGAAATTCAAAGTCAATGAGCAAAGATTAAAGCACTATTGGGGTGGTGAAGTGGACCGTCAGACTACTACATTACATTTAATAGTTGATTCTTGAGATGCTGTCATTGTCTGGTTGAAGACTATAAACTTAGTGCTTGTTGGGAGGCAACCCAATGATCTGATTTTCATTTACTTTTTTTTTCTTTTTTTTTCTCATTGTTATTCAGGCTTAGGGTAATTGCTCCTCTCGTAGCTACAAGTTCCGGCTAGTGCACTCTTTCCTCCTTCCGAATTTAAAACATCATTGAAGTTACTAGAATGAATAACTCCACATCAGAATCAGAGACTTAAACCTGGGGAGTACTAGTTTCTTTCTCTTTTATTAATTTTTGCAACATTGAGGACAATGCTTGATTTAAGTGTGGGGGAGAGAATTAGGACTCGCAATTTAATTGACATTTTTTCAAAAAAAAATAATGAAGGGAAAAGAGGTACTTTGTCTTGATTTTGAGATTGTTGGATTTGAATAAATGTAGCTTAATTACTAGTTGCATGAAGGGAAGTTGATTACATATATTGCAATTTATATGATGATATATTGTTTAACTTGATTAAATTGGGTGAGATAGCATAGCCTTGTTGGAAGGAAGTTTGAGCCTAAAACATTTGATTCTAGTGTGATATTTCACTTATCTCAGCTTATTCTTCAGAACTTATCTTATTTATTTTCACTGCTACTTAATACATGTGCAATTCTTTAATAGGATAGAGACATTCATTTTTATACCCTTGAATCCTAAACACAAGCTACAAACACTTCACCTGTTACTACCCCTTTGAGCTTATCATTTTTTTTCTTTTTGTCTGTCATATCTATAGTAAGTTAATATGCATGTACAATCATTATTGTAGCAGTTTGCTCATATTATCAAATCACAAGATGTGGTATTTTCGCTATTAGTGCTTTATATATATTGGAGGGTATTTCCAAAAAAAACAGAAAGAAACAAAAAACAACAAACATAACTCTAATGGCTTCTGTCGACCTCACTTAGTAACCGGGGGCACTTCATCACCAATGTTGGCACTCACGTCAAACGGTAAAGTCAAAGAGGGCAATGAGTTGGGCTAAAAGCCTCTTGAGGCACTTGTTGAAGTAACTGAGTAACCAATGCTGCATCACCCATATGTATGGTCGCATTAAAAGGGAGGTTACAACAAGCTCAAGATGAAAAAAAAGAATAAATAAATAAATAAATAGTGAAATATATATATATATATATATATATATATATATATATATATATATATATAGAGAATACCCTTCTTGAATCCTAAAGAATAGCATGCATACCACTATTACATTAAATTATCTGTATAACATGATTTACATGCATATTGCTTAGTATCCATTATCCACTCCACGTAGCCTATATTCCAACATTACAAGCCATAAAGTTCTCTTGATTTCTGAATGCACATGTAACTGGTGGTAGAAAATTAGAACTATTACAAGCCTATGGTAGGGTGATTGAACAAGTGAACTGAGCGAAAAAGAACCTATATGCTAGTAAGTTGAGTGAGACACTTTATACCCTTGTGTGACTATTTTACCTGGATTTAATCTTGTTAAACTTCATATCTTAATATGAATTTCTTTATATATGATTGACAACCCATATTGCACCCTTAGTACCAAGGGTATGTTTACTCGAGTTCTCGTGGTTTCTTAGTTAATTCAATTTGTCTCTCTTCTTTCTTCAACCTGTTTTCAATATCAATTTTTCTTTGCCCAAGAGTGCAAAAGATTTAGTGTGGGGGAGTTTGATAAATATATATTTTATAATTAAATAGGTATATATTTTGGATATAATCACTGGATTTATTAATATTTTATACCTATTTAATTATCTTTTGTATATTTTTCTCTCTTAAATCAAAATAATATAATAAGAGATTTTAATTATCTTTTGTATATTTACTCAGATCCTATTTTATTTTTGCAGAAAATATTATTGTGAGATTTAGGAGGTGAAAAGTTAGAAATATGATATATATATATATATATATATCACATTTACATGAATCTGTGCGTCAGATTTGAAGACATGAGGCAGAGGTAGCATAAATTAAATACTGTGTATATATATATATTATATTGCAAGATATATTGCAAAGCATATCTTATCTTGGATTTATTGGAAGAAAGAAAAGCAAATTAAAGGCATAAAAACGTCGGTCCCACGTGAGGAATGTGAAGATGCATATTGGACTAACAGATATGATATAATGTCCGTTTGGGATAATTTATTTTTTACTTATAAATACTTATAAATCGTGATTTATGGTATATGAGGTAAGTAAGTGAAAGAAGTTTTATTCCGACTTATGTAATAAACATTTGTTATCAAAAAAAAAACTATCCCAAACTCTCCTATAACGTATCTTCAAATTCGGAAAAAACGAGTAGACCCCGCAAGCAATACATCTATTTAGGGGAGAGCAATAAGCCCGTAACTCGTAACCCATAACCCAGCCCGCAGCCCGATTTAATTGGGTCACTATGAGCCCACCCAAAATGAGCCCATGATGGGGCGGATAGAAACCCGCCCATTTAAAACTTAATGGGCGGGCTATGGGCACACCTTCGGGCTGCCCGTACCTGCCCATTTAGTTTTTTTTTTAAAATTAACCTTACCTTGCCGACTGCCCTCCCTCCTTGGATACTAGTCATACCATTCTTTACTCAGTCAATCACTATTCCAATGCACTTACTCATACTTTAATTACTTTTTCATTTTTTCACTTTTTTGACCAATCATTTTGTCTCTTTGTTGATCACTTATCACTCGTCCACTCCTGTCTCTTGCATGCAATCCTACTCACTCTCAATCTCTAAGTTTTTTAATTAGAAGTTAGTCTCACACTCACTCAGCCACTACTGCATGCAATCCCACTCTCAGAGTCTCAGTAGTCAGTCTCTCAGTCTGAGATACTCACGCATCACAAACTCCGACTCACCATTGTCCATCAACAACCGACCCTGCACACCACTACACCAGTAGTCTCGTCCATTCTCGTCGTCCCTGAGTTCATTCTCTCCAGCTGTGATTAGCATTTTGCAGATTTGGACCTTCATTCAAGTGAGTGTCCATGTTTTTTATCTCAACTTTGATCGATTCTTATCTTGTTAAACGTAATTTTCTGTTATGATTTTTTTCTCGTTCATTCTCGTTGTAGGCGAAGTTTGTTTTTAACAAGTTTACATGCTTTTGTTTTTAAGTCTAGAGCAGTGTATGTCTGACATGTTGCAATTTACTAATTTACAAAGTTACAAAACAAACAAAATGGGGAAAAAAGTGTTTTTGAATAGGAAGAATTGCGGTTTTGTTAATATTAATAATGGGCATTGATTTGTGTGGATGAAAATTTAGTTTGAACCTGTTTTACTAATTTTTTCTAATTGAATCTTTAATTGTCTATAATTGTGTCCTTATAATTGGATGAAATATTGGTTCAATCATGCCTTATAAATTGTATAAGTATAAATTTTTTGCTTTACTACTGATTTTCTTTATGTTATTGTTAAGTTTGATTTGGTTTGACTATGAGTAGGCAAATGAGCATGGTACAGTCTCAACCGGAAAATACGCAAGTTACCACTACTATAGGGGCCTCTGAAAATATAACCACAGCCACATCATTGCCACCTGCTCAAGATGGAAATAAAAAAACTAATGAAGGAGAGGGACAAGAAGCTGAAACACAAGCTGTAAAGAGAAAAAGGAGGACAACATCTGATGCCTGGAAGCATTTCAAAAGGTTGCCACTAACCCAAACAAAGGGTAAACATTAGGCACAGTGTAATAATTGTGGTAGAGATTTTGCAAGTCATCCTACAGATTGCGGCACTACACAATTGTTGCGGCATTTGGAGAAGTGTCCAAAAAATCCCAACAAAGGTAGCAACTCACAGAGTTTGTTGTCAATTTCTTCTAGTAAAATTTTGAGTAATCACTTATTTAGCCAGGAGAGATGCAGAAAGGCTATTTCAAAATTCCTCATAAAAGATGAGTTGCCTTTTCGGACTGTGGAAGGGGAGGGTTTTAAAGAATTATTGCAAGAGGTTGAACCTAGATTTCAAATGCCCTCACTTTGGACAATTGCTAGGGATTGCTACAAAATTTATTTAGAAGAAGCAAAATGTTTGAGAAAATATTTCAAGCGATCTAAAGTCCGTGTGTCTCTCACTACAGATTGTTGGACTTCAATTCAAAATTCAAACTACATGTGTTTGACTGCTCATTGGGTCGATGAGAATTGGACTTTGCAGAAAAGAATTTTGAATTTTTGTGTGATTGAAAATCATAAAGGGGAAACAATTGGCAAGAAAATTGAGGATTGCTTCTTCAAGTGGGGCATAGACAAAGTCTTCACTATAACAGTTGATAATGCTTCCTCAAATGATTCTGCAATTGCACTTCTAAAAAAATGTTTGAGGGGTTGGAATGGTCTTGTATGTGATGGAGAGTTTTTGCAGATGCGGTATGCTGCACATATTTTGAATTTGATTGTCTCTGAAGGTCTTAAGGAAATAAATAGGTCTATTGAGCTCATCCGACATGCGGTTAAATATGTTAGATCTTCTCCAACAAGGGAGACTAAATTCAAAGACCTTACTGAAAAAGTTAGAGTTGAATCAAAAAGTCTCCTTAGCTTGGATTGCCCCACAAGGTAATTTAAAAACTTGTTTATTTCATTTCTAGTTTCTATTCTAAATCAAATTATTTATTTCATTCTATTATGTTGTTAGGTGGAATTCGACTTACCTTATGTTGGAAAGTGCTATTAAGTTCATTAAAGTCTTCACAAGGATGGAAGAAGAAGATCAAGATTACATAGATTACTTCAAAAAGAAAGTTAAGTTAGATTTAAATTCAACTCATTTTGATGACAGCATATTTGATCTTGATAATGATATCATTGACACAACTACAACGATTACAATTGAACCTCCAAGTGCATATGATTGGACTGTTGCAAAGGAGTTCCTTGTATTTTTGTTGTTCTACACCATGACTCTGAAATTTTCTGGATCAAATTTTGTGACAACAAACACATGTTTTCAACATATTGTTGCTATTCAAACACATCTTAATTCAAGTGCAACTAGTTCCCACTCTCTCTTAGGTGACTTGGTAAGAAGAATGCAAACAAAGTATGATAAGTATTGGGGAAAAGATGAGAAAATGAATCCATTATTGGTGGTAGCAGTCATACTGGACCCTAGATACAAGATGACATATGTCAAAATTGCTTTTGAAAACCTTTTTCCTGAACCTACAAAGTGAGAATTTATGTTGAAGAGGATTGTGGATGTCTTATGTCGTTTGTATGATCATTATTCACCAAATGTCATTAATACTAATGAAGCTTCTAGATCTCAGCCAACCATAGAGCAAAGGGATATCAATGGTAGTGGGAGTAATGTGTTGTTTTCAGAAGTAGAACTTGAAATGGCTTTGTCATCTTTTGATGCTACATTCCAGAAATTCTTAGCTACTGCAAATTCTACATGTAATATAGAGAAAACTTCAGAAGTGGATGAATATCTACAAGCTGAAATAGTTGGCTTTCGTGATCTAAAATTTGATGTTTTGGCATGGTAGAGAGTGAATGCTTCCAAGTATAAAGTTCTGAATTTGTTGGCACATAATTTGTTAGCTATACCCGTCTCTACAGTATCTTCAAAATCGGCTTTTAGTACTGGGGGTCGGATACTAAATTCTTTTAGTAGCTCCTTGTCTTCAAAGATGGTTGAGGCACTTGTATGCGCTCAAAATTGGCTATTCAAGACACCCCCTAAATTTAAGGACCTTGATATTGATAATTTTGATGAGAGTGCAAGTGTTGTTACGGGTATTTTCAATAACATTCTTAATTTGTATTGTTTCATTTTTTTTATTGCATATTAGATTATTAATGGATATGTTTTTTCTTAATTTATTTTGCAGAAGTAGATTTAGCTTCTGGAGCTATACCCCCTTCCTCAACTAAATCTGATGATGGTGGTGAAAAATGAAGCATCAACTCATGAAGATATCAAATATTCAATGGAAGCATGCCATTTTATTCATCTTTGAATTTGTAGTTGTAATGTTTTAATTTAAAAGTTGGAATTTAAACATCAAAATTATGTTATGATGGTACTTACTACTTGTCTAAATTTGGATTCTTTTGTGTGAATTGTGGATATCATAATTTAGATTGATGGATCATGGATTTGAAATGAAGGCTTGCTGCTTATCTTTCTTTCTTTTCCAAAAAAATAAGCAGGTCCAATCTAAATGGGTTACCCATAACCCATGTTAACCCACCCATTTATGTGCTAGCCCGTTTGCACAGGTTTATATGGGTTGAGGTGCAGGTTTGGGCTAACCCATACCCGTCTAAAGTTAAATGGGCGGGCTATGGGTTTGGCCATGGGCTGCCCAACCCGCCCATTACTCTCCCCTACATCTATTAAAAAGGAAGCAAAGGAATGAAAAAAAGGACGCTGGGACGTTGAGAACGGAAGAGGAGAGTTGCAGCGCCGTACAAAGCAATTGAAAAAATAAAAGAGACGAGAAGTAGAGTCAGGATCAAGTGAGAACTGAATAAGGGAAGTAGAGCAAAGATTAGGAAGCTTGGACTTGAAGATTCAAAAACATTTAGAGCTTTAAATTTTATTTTTCATTAATTTTCTTCTCTTTTTTTCTTAGTTTCTAATATGGACCGAGTTATTATCCATGGTTGTGGTTTGTTAATGAACATAACTAGTTAATTTTATTATTTTAGGATTTTCTTGAACCTATTTATGGATTGAATTATTTATTTACTCTCTTTTTGCATCGAATGAAGTTTTTGTATTGATTTATCTTGCTTTTAATACCTCTAAATGCCTGATTACCATTTAGTTATCTTGTTCATTTAAATTACTCTTGAGAAAAATAATCTAAGTATAAAACTTGGATAAAATCATGTTAGATTTGAAATTTAGGTATTAAACAGATGGCGTGTTAGTATCATAGAGATTTAGTTACTAATCTAACATTGTCAGATTAAGATTGGTGTTTAAAGTTAGTCCTTATAAATTAATATAAGAAATTGATTAGTTTATTAGGATAAATATTTGGTTTTGACTCAAGAGAGTATTATTGAATGTCTTTAAATCTTAAACAAATACATATCTTCGTTTTATTACTTATTGAGGGTAAATTAATTAGTTCATGAAATAGAAACGGGATAGATAATCCTAGGCTCATCCGATCGTGAAGAAAAATCTTAACTTTAAAATTCTCAAATAAATCTTTTCTTAAACAAATTAAATTTCAAAATATTCTCACTCAACCTGATTGAGATAATTAATTCATTTTTTGTCATAGTCCTCATGATAATGATTTTTTTATATTACTTACGACCCATACGCTTGCGGTAAAGCTAGACAGCTAACAACCCCTAGTGGGTGTGTTTGTTTAATAGATAATACTCCTATTCTGGGCCAAAAAAAAAAAAAAAGAAGAAGATAATACTCGTGTTATAGCTTTTTTCTTTTTTAGGCCCTGGATCGTATCATAATTATAATAAAAATATTACTCCCTTCGATTCTAAACATAAGATAAAATTGAATTTTTAAATAGATTAAAGAAGCTAATTAAATTATTTTAGAGTATTTTTATTTTTATTTTTTTCTTCAAACTAATTAGTTTGACTAATAAAATAATAAATAACCTAAAAATACACAGCATATGATATTATTAAATAACTTATTTAGTTTTCTTAATCTCTCTAAAAAAAATTAACTCTATCTCATATTTACGATGGGATAGTTGACCAAAAAAAAAAAAAAAAAAGAAGCTATAATATACGAGTAACCCAAATGCTCCTCCCAACCCCAGTCTCGCTATTTCTCTTGCTCTCACAGGCTCACTCGTGGTTGGCTTCTTCTATAGTTTCCCTTCATCCCTTATCACCGTCTCTGCATCAGTCTCTACTTCATCCCTCCCCTACTCATTGGAGCAGGCAATAATGGAGAACGACACGCCAATTTTTCCACAAGAAATCATCACAAGTATTCTGGTACGACTTCCGGTGAAATCCCTAATCCGATTTCAATGTGTTTGTCAAGATTGGAAGAACCTGTTCAGAACCCCATCCTTCATTGCAGAACACCTCCACCATTCCACTCTGCAAAACCCTTTACTTATTATCGATAGTATTATCTCTGAAGGTAATCCTTGGCACTTATACTTGCTCAATCGTGAGATGCAAATCCATGAATTTCAGAACACACATATTATTGATCCCTTCATGCCGGGGTGGGTCTATTCCAGTAATGGCTTGCTCTGTGTGGACCTCGACGGTAAATCTCAAGATTCCCTTTGGCTATGGAATCCAGCTATCAGAGTGGTTAGACAAGTGCCAAAATCTCTTAACAAGTATGAGTATGAGTGTTTTTCCGTTGGATTTGGGTTCAGCCCAATCATTAATGATTACAAGATTGTTAAACTTTTTTTATCTGGGTGTTTCGTTGTTCAAGGGGAAGTTTATTCCTTAAGGACGGGGTCGTGGAGAAAAGTTGAAGTTGGGAACTTAGAGGGTGTATATGGTCTCAGTTGCGGCGCTTTCCCTTGTAATGGAATTATCTTTTGGATTGGACAAAAAGATGTGGAGGGGCACAGCAAAAGTCGTCTTGAGTTGATTGTTTCATTTGATATAGCACAGGAAGTATTCACATTGACACCATTTCCTACTATGACTTCTCCCCAAGGATGTTACAATACCCTTGCTTGCTATGAGAACAAACTAACTATATTTTTTCCTACTAGGATTGAAAATTCTGAATCATATGTGATTGAACTGTGGGTGTTGGAGGAGTGTGCAGATCCATCCAGGGAGAGATGGAGCTGGGCTAAAATATATACTAGCAGACCCAATCCTTACGGCTTTATCATTTGTCCAGAGATTATTTGGAGAAATGAAATTGTTTGCTTAGTGGAAGCATTACCTGAATGCCAAATCGAAGGTGAAGAGGAGGATTATGAAGGAAAGGTTGTTTTGTGCAATATCACTACCGATGAATTCAACTTTTTTGATATCCCAATATGTAGCTATAGTCCTGGGATTTTGGATTATGTGGAAAGCCTTGTGCTACTTGACAACCTCCATATTTGAAAAATGCTATCTTGCCATATTTGACCTTTTGTAAATTCTAGTTGCTTAGTTTTATGTAATTCAATCCCTAGTTTGTGGATTATGTGGGACAAGTCAATCTGCCACTGGTTTTATATATATTGAAGGGCGTTGATTTACTCTTACATTATGTATTTACTCTATTTAAGTAAATTCTTGTTTGTTTTTGCAAATGAAACCACACACATATTAGTCCATATCACTAACCTCAAGTTGAGTTGGTTGCTGGTGTGTGTGTGTGTGTGTGTGTGTATTTTCTATTGTTCTGAGTCATCTTTGTATCAATGGCTCCATTTCCAATATTAGTAAATCTAAAGGGACAATGCATGGAACGAAGGCTAGCAGCTGAATTCTGGGATTTGCCTGATTGGGGCCTTCTAAGGAAAATTGTGGGGTATGTAGCTCTTCTCTCGTGCATCGTGATAGCTTAATGTTTGATTTCAAATTTTGGAAGTTTTTTCTCGAAGAGATGGAGGAGCTCCAGAACTCCTTTTATTTTCCTTTTTTTGTTGGGTTTAATGTTCATAACCTAGCTCCTAGGAATTTTTTTTTTCAAAAAAAAAAAAAAGTACCATAGATCTGACGTATAATTAGTGGTGCACATAACTTTGAGAACAGGATGAAACTCAAAATCAGAACCACTTTGGCTACTGCTACTCCGCCTGATGGTTATGCCTTTATCATTTATGACTTGAAGTGTGTGAGCCCAAAATCTTGACAGTAAACCAAAGAATAGAAAGTTTGGTGTGACCTTTGATACTGTAGTTGCACATTCATATTTCATACTCATGAAACAGGCATAGTGGTATTTGGAAGCCAAAAAAAAAAAAACGCAGAAGCAACACACAATATACTGTCACTTTAGAAGAAAGAGGGGAAAAAACAAGGGAAACAGCCTTATTCAGCAAATTACAAGTGGAGTGACTTCAAAAACTGACATGTCAATATCATTCATCATCCACTTCTAATATTGCCTCTCAAAGGGAAATCTTTTAAATGCTCTTCATCCTCCAACAGAGAAAATATACCCCCCTGCATTGTTGATTCAGGTTCTTGAGATCATGTGACTAACAAGACATAGTGCAGAACAGTGTTCCAAAGAGCTCGCCATTGGACTTTGCAATGAGATTGGGATAAAATGGATATTAGAGTAATTGATTGAATATTTCCTCGCTGATTCCTATTATGGTCATGTTGGACAACAAGGTGATAATAAGCACTCGTACAACAATAAAAACAACAGGTCTTATTTCATTAAGTAAAGTTAGCTACATGAATCACATTATGGCATTCCTTTTTTTTTTTTTTTTATAAACGATCAAAATGCATTAAAATGATTAAATAACAGTACATTAGTTTTCTACAACCATACAAGGACATGATTGTAGAGTATTAAAAACATTCCGATGAATTAACCTTATAACTATATTTTTATATCAAGCTATCAACAACAAGATTTATAAATATATCATTCATTCACCACTCTTATAATTCTGCGGTGACTATATGTAAAGTAAAGATAAAAAATAAAATAAAGTAAAAATTCTAGAAGGTTGAGATAGATAGATAAATTTTTAAATGAAAATATTAATGCTTAAGTATAATTTTAGTCATTTAAATTTATATTACGTATACTTTTGGTATATTAACTTATAAAGTAAAATTTTGGTCATATAATTCTAACATTGTTAATATTGTTAACGGAAAACTTGACGCAACAAACTCAAGTGGTAACTTAAGTGATGACTCTGTAATTAAATACTATTAATCTTAAATTTAAAATATGTGCAAATTAAAAATTATCTAAAAGCCTCATGAAGTAGTCAATATCAAAACTTCAATTGTATTAAATAAATTTTAGTTTAATAATCTAAATATAATAGTTTAATAATTTAAATTTTAAAACCTCGATTTTATTTATATTGATTTTTCGGTTTGTTTTATTTTAATAATATAAATATATTATATTAAAAATTAAAACTTCAACATGTTTTGTCAACTACAAAGTCATCACTTGAGTTTGCTGCGTCAACTTTATCCGTTAGCAACATTAACGGTGTCAGAAATATACGACAAAAGTATATTTTATAAAGTTAAGGGACTAAAAGTATATCTCATGTAAAATTTAAAAGACAAAAAGTATAGTTTAGCCAAATATTAAAGAAAAAAGGGGGAAATAAAAATGTCATAGGATAAGTTATTCTCTTTGGCCCAAATTATAAGACCCAGTTAAATGTCTTGGCGAGATTAATGAAGCTAATTAAATATTTTTAAAGTATTTATATTTATTGTTATTCCTCTAAACTAATTTGTATAACTTATAAAATGATATATAATTAACCATACATAATATATGATATGATTAAGTAACTAATCTAGCTTTCTTAATCTCTCTCAAAAAAGGCAATTGGTCTTATATTTAGAACCAAAAGTAATAATTTCTTATTTTCTGGACTAAGGTAGATTCAAAACTGTTAGAACTGGCTGACACCCAAAAGAGGATGAATTTGGTGTAAGATAAAAACTTGATAATTTTAAAGATCTTTTCACATCTTAATGAAATCAATAAGTATGAAAGTGATGAATCATAAATCCACAATCAATTATTCAAATCATATATGCTAGAAATATAAGAGCTTAAGAAAGAGAAGATGCAAATTATGATTTATCCTTATTTGGTTCAATCCACGATGACCTACATCTAATCCTCAGGCTCCTCCTGAGATTTCAATCTACTACAATCCCACAAGTTTGATCCAGACACTTGTTAAGCCACTTACAATCTTCTTACCAAGATAACAACTCCCCGTTACACACCGTAAAGTTATAATCTCTCTTGATAACAACTGTTTACAATTAATCCTCTCTCTCAATAGTGAATAATGACAATTACTGAAGCACAATATAAATAATGTCTCTCTTAAAGTAAATAGTATAAGAACTGATAAAACAGAGACTTTGTGAGATGAATGTTGGAGTCAGAGTGTTGGCATTTCGAAAATATATGCACTGGCTCTCTCTACTTTCTATTTTGAATGATCTTTTATTTATAGTTGATGAAGAGTATTTGGCCTTGAGAATATGACTATTAGAAGTCCATCAAAAGTAGCTGTTAACGCTTCAGACAAGTTGTTTTTCGGTCGTTGAGCTTTAATCCAAGTTTAATCACCTATAATCCTCATATAAACTTGAGTAGTAATAATTATGAATTATTAGAAGCAATATAATCAAGGTTAATAAGAGTTTGGAAGGATATCAAGAAATTTGAGACGGTAATTAAAAACTGATGAACAATCACTCAAGTGTGACTTAGGATCACTCGAGTGATTCCTTATCACTTGAGTGCACTTTTTGATCACTTGTAGATGCCTTGCAAGTGATCATGGATCACTCAAGTGATTTCCCCAATCACTCGTGTGATCATCACATCACTCTTAGATTGCTTACAAGTCACTTGCAAATACTTGCAAGTCATATTCATCACTCAAGTGATTCTTATATCACTCGAGTGCCCTTTTTCTTTGCAGAACATAGATAGTTTGACACAAGTGTTAACTTCTAGTAGGCACAACTCTTCAACTATAATTCTAAATTTGACAAATGACTAATCTCCAGAAAGCACTTTAAGTCTACTTGTCACAACAACTAGAATCGATCCCAAATATATTGTATTCCAAACTTTCTGATCCAATTCGTAACATCTGGTCTGGAACACAGTATTGATTTCGAGCACCAAATTTTGAAGTTCATATTGTTAGAACCGACTGACACCCAAGAGGGGGGTGAATTGGTTGTAAGATAAAAATCTTAAGCACTTTGAAAATCTTTTTGCATCTTAGAGGAAGCAATAAATATGAAAGTAATGAATCATAAATCAATAGTTAATATATGCTGGAAATATAAGAGTTTAAGGAAGAGAATATGCAAACTGTGATTTATCCTAGTTCGATTCAATCTGCGATGGCCTACGTCTAGTCCCCAGGCTCCTCCTGAGATCTTCAAATCCACTATCTTCTTGTTTTAATCCGATAACAAGAAAAGCCTTTACAACCTCACAAGTTTAGTCGGACACTTGTGTAGCCTTTTACAAATCTTTCATCCAAGATACTCTCCTTTACAACATATCTTATGAGCAGAGCAATCCCGAAGACCTTTCCCTCCTGCTTACCTATGCAATTCTAACGAGCAGCAATGTTCTTTTCTACTTACACCACTGTAAGTCTTACGAGCAGCAACGTTCTCTACTGCTTGCACCTTGTAAGTCTTACGAGTATAAAGTCTTACCGGCGATTCTCTCTACAACTTCCCGTAAGGAAATCAACCCATTCAAGGTCCCTTTACCTTGAGATCAATTCAGAAATATAAGTGAAAGTGTTTACAGACTCTCTCACAAAGTAGATATAATGAACACTGAAGTACAATACAAAAACTTTCTCAAATATACATGATATGGAAAATAGATAAGAACAGAGAATATTCGGGTAGAAGTGGATGATTCATAATCTTATCATGTTTTGAGTTGGTGCTGCTCTTTGTTGAATGTTCCCATATTTATAGATGAGTTGTGATAGCCGTTGGAAGCATTTCAACTTATCTGTTAGAGTGGCGTAGCTTCGTTTGACTGTTCTTCGATTTTGAAAACTAGCCATTGTGGTTGGTGAACGCTCCGCTTCCGTAAAGTCAACTTTTATCTCTTCATATCATCTCTTCATTATATTCCTGGAGAAATACATTAAACACTAATATAATGAAGTGTAAGAATGATTGGAAGCAAGAAGAGTGAGTTACATAAATAATCCCATGATTTTCGAAAGCTTCATATAACGTTGTTGTGTATTCCTGGGAAGCATTACTCGAGTGGTCACTCGAGTAAGCCTTGGTCATTACTCGAGTGAGCCCTCGAGTAATCGCATTCAAAATCTGGCCGAGAGCATTTCCAACTTCATTACTCGAGTGATCCCTCGAGTAATGTTAGTTTTTCTTATTTGGTTACTCGAGTAGTCCCTCGAGTGATGTGAGTCATTTCTTGGCCGAGAGCTATTGGAAGATTTCTTCTCTGGTTACTTGAGTGATCCCTCGAGTAAGCTCTTAAATAACTTTGCAGATTACTCAAGTGGTCCCTCGAGTGATCTCATTCAAATCTTGGCTGAGAGTTTGCTTTCTGATTACTCGAGTGGCTACTCAAGTAATGCTTCAAGTAACTCTGCAAATTACTCGGGTGCTGACTCTGGTAATTTGGTTACTCGAGTGGCCTTCGCTTTTCTTCACACCTTACTCGAGTGGTCCTTCGAGTAGATTTCAAATAATTCTGCATATTACTCGAGTAAGCCGTTCAAGTGAATTCTTGATTTTGATTTAAAACATGGCAAATTATATATCATCGGAAAGCCTTCATCATCTACATTTCAATGCAATAAGAATCACCTCCAAACTCATTTTGTACAGAAAATTATCATCCAAAGAATATCTTCTTCATTTAGACAAAGTCTGAAATCACAAGCATCAACTTCCAGAAGACATAGATCTTAGTATATAACTTGAAATGTGACAAATTATATATCCTTAGAAAGGTGTTGAGTCTACTTTCATATGGCACTGGGTTCGTCTCAATCTGATATGTATTTTGAGAGTTATGTCCAAAATACTGAACCTTGTTCTGGTAAAAGAGGCTGATTCATGTGTCAAAGTCAACAGATCATATCTCTCTCATCTGAACTCTTTTTAATGTGATCTTGGTGTCTATAGTTCGTGTTGGGAGTCTAGTTTCATATGTCACCAGTTTCAGATCAATTCGACATGTTGTTAGAGAGATATGCCTAAAATAACGAACCTTTATCCTGACACACGAAAAACAGAGTGCCTTTACTCGAGTGGTCACTCGAGTAATCTTCAAGTAACTTTGTAGATTACTAGAGTAGCCACTGAGTAATCACCTCCGAAATGTGGCAATGACATATTACTCAAGTGACTACTCAAGTAATCATCCCTGGAGGTCCCATAACTTCCGTATACATCATTTTAGCTTCGTATTGACTCATTCCAACTTCCGGTATCACTTCTAAGAGCTTGAATCTTGATATATTCTCATTTGATCTTACAAGTTCTTCTTTCTTCAAACTCTTTCTTCTTGTTTTTCCTCTTGATGATCATTCTTCATATCCCAATTAGATGTCTTGTTGAATATCTTCAATCTTCTTCAATCTTTGCTTGATATTCCCATTAGTTTTTGCAATGCCTTCTTTCTTCAATCCCTTGTCTCTTGATTTTCTTCTTGATGATCATTCTCCACATATGAGGCATTATAACATCAACTCACCATCGGGTTTATGACTAATCTACAAGATATAAAACATTAAATATAGTAGTTAGTCAATGTAGAGAATAAGTATATCATACAAACTTTTTGCTCTTAATACTTGTCATCTATATTTAACATCATCAAAACTATTCATATCTAACACATTTCTCTTTCATCTGCCAATATTTGAGCATGAAATTGATGTCATTGAAATGCCTTTGAGTCAACTTTTATATGTTCGGCCCTTAAAAGGGCTCAGGCCTAAACGGACCGACCCGACGGGCTCAACTTGATTTCCCGGCTCTACTCATGACCCCATGACTCGTTTGTTGCCTTGTTTTTTTAAATAAGACAATTTATTATAAGGATAAAACGAGTTACACAAAAAGGCTGAGATCAATTGGAGCTTTTGGGGACTGATCCAATAATTGCTAGATAGATCACAAGCCCAATCAGCTGCATACAATAGGAAGTAAGAAAAAGAAAAAAAAAACAACAGCAGAACAATCAGCAACTATTCAAGCACTATTCCAGGTTTAGCAACTAGAGATTGAAAGATGGGTTAAATCCTCTCGTCAACAGAATGAACTAGTGTAATACCCTGAATTTTGAGATTTGAGGCTAGAGAATAAGCCTGAAATAAGTGGATTGCTAAGCCCCGGTTTAGCTGGATTCCAAATTTTGGTTAAGGGTAAATTACTCAAAAAGTGGATGTAATTAGTGATAAATAAACACTTCTGGAGAAGAATATGAGAATTGTGAATTTTTCCATGATTTTGTATAATTTCAAAATGATGGAATTGGATGGTGTAATGTGGTGCAATTGATGTCATGTTGTGTTATTTGGTCATTGGAATTGGTTTGAAACATTAAATGGAAAGTTGGGAAATTCTATCTATTGAAACTTCTTGTTAGGTAGTTTGTTTGTGTTGACATTTTGAATAGGCAAATGATATCTAAAAATTATGAAGCTTTTGAGTCTTAAAGTTCACATTCCAAGATTCAAAATGGATATATAAATTGTGTCATTTTGTTTTGTGAGCAACGAGTTCTGGTTGTCCAAAGTTTGATGTCAAAACTGGACTCTGTTTTGGGGTCGTAGTGAATTTTGTGTAATTCTGGAATTGTGTGGTAGTTTTTGGTAATGGTCCATATTTTTTAAGTGCAGAGGACTTAAATAGCTTTCATTTAGAATCACCTCATTTCGATTTTTCTAGAATTAGTTATGATTTTTCAAAGTTTTGACAGCAATCTGCCAGAATTTTGTAAAAATCCGAAATTGTTGGAAAGTTAGTAAATAATTAGAAAATTATATTATATTATATTAAATCATCATCCACCTCCTCCATCAGCCCAAAACCGTGCCATTCAGCTGCAACAAGAGAGAGAAGGTGTGAGAAATTCTAGAGAGAGAAGGAGAAGAGAACTTGTACAGTAAGTCAATTTCTTCGGTAAATCCTTACCTAACGCGTATAACTCCGCTCCTAAGCTATTCTTCTATGTTCTTCAAGGTTTGTGGAGCACAAATTTGGGTGTTCTAAGGCTAGGGTTTTCAGTCACCTTGAGAAAAAGCTAGTGGGAGCTTGAGATAACTTCCAAACTTTCGTATATTGCTTATTCTAGCTGTGGGCAATTTAATCGGTGAAATTTCATCGGATTGCCATTGGTTTTAAAGTTTGGAAATGATATGGCCCAGGGGTTATGCTGCCCAAATTGGGTCTTAATGTTAGTTGTAACCTAATGTAATGGTTAATAAAGTGGTTAGGAGTAGAAAGAAACATGTCTGCGGAGCCGAAACCGAAAAATCCCAATTTTTCTCAGGGAATTGAGAATTTCTGCCAAAGCTAGTTTGGAGGGATTAGAGATGGATTTTCAATGATTTGATGGTTCCATTGAGTTCAGAAGTGAAAATTAGGTGGGGTTACAGTTGGTTACTTTTTCAAAAAAGTCCGAAAAAACATAATTACAAAAACGCCCCTGAAACCCTTATAGTGGGGCTGCCAAGGGTAATGTTGTAATTTGACATTGAATTTGATAATTCTAAGTTTTGAAATGGATTCCTTGAGCAAAAATCTGTCAGGATAGCCCACGATAGAATTTCGGAAAAAGTATAGCCGGAGGGCTATGACGGGGCCGGGTCGGGTCCCCGGGGGTATTTTAGTAAATTTTCATAATAGGCTCATATAACCCCTAGAAGCACTATGGAAGTGTATAAATTGTATATTTGGAATTGTAGGACCAAGTTGTGAGCCTAGTTTTTGGCATGCTTTACGGGGCACACGTTTCGAGGCGTAAAAGGGTTAAGGTAGGGAACTTACTTCTCCTGTATGTATATGATATTTGCGTTAGTAGGTTGATGCATGTTATTTCTTTGCTTGATTATGTGAAACATGTATGAATGATTTGAAGCTATGTTTCAATTTTTGCTATGGCCATAAGTATATTGTTCGAAGCATTGAGCTTACAGATTTGTCATTGTGTGAGCATGAGTTATATGATGCAAGCATGTCATGCATTAAACATTTATTGTACATGCATATTGGTATTTTTTTTCCTACTGAGATTCTCTTGAATCTCACCCTTCCCTACCAACAATTTAGACAGGAGAAGATAGAAGATATGCTGAGAAAAATGTAGAGAACCTAGGTGGAACGAAGACAAGAAGATGTCTCTGTTTCATTGGGATGAGTTTAGATACCCAAGTAGCCCTATGTGGCTACATTGATAGTAATGATTATGTACAAACCCCTATGGGGAATTTATGTAATCATGCACTTATTATTTGTATATTCATGTTATTCCTGTGTTGTCTATCGAACCGCATATTGTTTTCCGCGAATACTTTGAAAATAGGTTAAAACAAGGTAAGGGCGTGACAACTAGGAAGTAATCCTTTGAAAAGGGCTATTGTCGGAGTTGAAATATTACACAAGGTAATGACTAATGAAACTGGAAAAGCAGAGAAGCTCAAATGAAGTGTTGACAAAGCTGCCTTAATATAGCTAGACTAGTAGAGGAGACCAACCCCAAAGAGGGCAACTTGACAAACTTCCAAATCCCTAAACTTAGACATAAACAATTCAAGACAAACTAACAACCAAGAACAAAGCCACCATACACAAAACAAATAAACAACAACCAGAAATTAAAAGAAGACCCAAAGCCAAAAAGTTGTAGCACTGCAAGATGGACCTATAAGTGGCTGCTAAGGAACTTATAGGCCCCTGATAGAATCATCCACATGCACAGGGATTTTTGGCACAAGCTCCATTAAAACCCAGAACATAAGCATGAGAATCATCTTGTGGACGTTTCCTAGTAAATCAACATAGGAATTGGCTACCGTGTTTTTCTTCAAAAGAAAAGGATGGCCCTTTTCTTTGTTGGGGCTGTCGGATTAAGATCTCAAAGTTTCAGATTTAATATATTATTAAAATATTATTACAAAAATAATATTTTAAAAATAATATTTTAATAATATATTAAATCTGGATCATTGAGATCTTACTCCAACCACCCCGATATAGAAAAGGACCATCCTTTCCTTTTGAAGAAAAGGACAGTAGCCAATTCCATCAACATAGACCTATGTCTTGACATCAGAGCTAATAGATTTTGCATAATGGATTTTATGTTAAGGATTAGAGGTAATATAATTTTATTTAAGGTGTATTTAAAATATAAAATACTCGCAAGTTCAAACTCTAGGGAGTGCATAGCAATTTAATCAAATTCAACTTTCTTTCACTTAATTTAGCCAAAACTGAAACATAGGGCATTGAGGGACAAATTTTCCATGCTAATTCCTAATGCTTCCAAGCACACTTTCTCACTTGTACTCTACACAATTTTTAATTTTAAAATCAGTGGAAGCATCAAAGCAAGCAAATACCATCTCTTTCTTTCTGCCCTGTTTCGGCTGAACCACTATATTGGGAAAGAGAAAATGATTTTTAACCATTTCATTCCACCAGCTGCCATAACTCCATCTCTAATCACTTTCTTGATTATGGTTTAATCCTAAATTAAACCTTCTCCTTTTCTTAAAGTTTTGTACAGAGACTCCCCTTATATTTCATGCTCTCCAAAATTACAAAAACTCATCAAAAATCCAATCCGGCAACTGCTAACATTCATAGCTCATTAGTTACAACAAAATCACCACTTACCTTAACATTAGCTTGACTTCCTTGAAACTTCTTCTCCTGAAGCTTAAAATTCCAAGCTTTAACCCTTGCTAAATATAATGTACAGGGGATTTATGAACCACTGAAACTTTTAGGTGATCAAGCTAATAGTATATATGATTTTTAGAACAAGGAGTTGCTTAGGAAGATGTCTTGTTCGCTTCTCTTTTCCTTTTATTCTTCTTCTTCTCTGCCTCCCTTCACTCTGTCAGACTCTCCCTCCATTTTATAGTTCTGGCCGACATATAAGAGAAATGGGAGGGTGGAGATGTTTTTATCTCATTTTCAACTCTTTAAATAAAAATCTCCAACCAAAATAATATAATTTTAATTACTTCCATAATCCAATGGCTATAATTTATTCTTCCTTTCCTTCTTGCTTAAGATCATGCCACACTTGTACTTTTAGCCATCACACTACAAAATCCATCAAATTAGTGACGGAATTTTTTCCGTCGCAAATTTCAATCACAGATTGATGTCACAAATTAGTTTGTGAAGGAATTAGTGACGGATTAGCAATGGAAAAATTCTGTCGCTAATTCCGTCACAAAATTTTTTTAACAGAAATTAGTAACCAATTAATGATGGAAACTAGTGATGGAAATTTTCTGTCACTAATTTTCGTCGTTAATTTCTTATGACAAAATTAGTGACAAATTAGCGATGAAATTTAGTGATAGAATATTATTCCATCACTATTTGTCACTAATTTAGTGTAATATTGGACCTTTTTGAGAACGACCAAATATGATAATAAAGGTTGGTTATCTAAAACTATGAATGGAACTTTAGCGAATTCTCAAAGATTCATGGAACACAGAGGCAAAATGTTTCGTTCTGTATGTGAGGATCAAAAGAGGTCCAAATGAGAAAAACTTCTCATTTGGAAATTTATGGATTTTATTTTAGGAAATTTGGCTAATTAAGTGAAATTAGCCAGAATCCATTATTTAAAATTTTAGAGAGGGCCTGAAACAAGTAGATAAAGTGGGGAAGAACTAGTTGAGAATATTAGGCTGCTTCTTTAAAAGGTCATTTCCTAAAGAAATGATAATTTCAAGTTAAAAAGAAAAAGAAAAACTCTAAGCCTAGCGTGGACAATTCTTTGGGGAAATAAAAAGATAGAGAGACAATCAAATAAGCTAAAAATTTAAGCCCAAATCTGTTAAAAAAAAAGCTGGCAGACGAGGCTCTAGGATGGGGCTGAGATATTTTGTAATGCTTGGTCCAAATTTAAAGTTAAAGCACTTGGCTGTAATTAATGGTAGTGAATATTTTACTAACTATAGTTAATAATCCTATTTTAACCATTCACCACTCCCTTCCCTCATCATTATGTCGGTAACACTGAGCAGATGAAAAAGAGAGTTACAACGTGAGAAAAGAGGAGATAAGGAATAGGAGGAAAGAATCAAGATTAAGCTAGCTGATTAGGTAATTTTACTAACTTAAACTTCCACTTAGATCAAATTTTCTTCCTTTCGTTATTATGTCCCTAACACCATAATCTTGTAGAGGGTAGTACTGGTTGTTGAGGGAAGGAGTAGATTTAAGTAAAGGAAGAGTTACGCATAGAGGGGGCAAGGAAAAAAAAAAAAAAAAAAAGAAGAGGAGGGAAGAAAGGAACTAAGCTGGAAAGTGGCATAGTTGAATAAGTAGCATGAGTTGTGTTGATGATTTTACTTAGACGATGAGTTGAAAAGAAAACAAAGGTAAAACTCTAGGTGTAACGCTGCCCTGACTTTACAAATATTTAAGGTTTAATATTTAGAAGATGAAGTGGTATTGGATGATGCTTATGACTTGAAATTATGTAGCATCATGAGAAGTCAAAATGTGATGCTTTTTTTATTTCACCCTACGAGGTTCGGTTAGGAATGAAGTGTATGGAGGGATTGGCAATTGATTAACTTAATGCCACCAAAGGGTGTAGAATGAACCTTTAGCTGGGAAAATGGAAAGAAAATAATCTTAGAAATTATGGATGTAACATCCCTAAAATTAGAAAAAGGGATAAATTTTCTAAAAAGATATTTAAATAGTGATAACATTCAATTTTGGGAATTTAAGGGCCTATTTTCCTGAAAATTTAAGGAAAAAAAGTTAGAGGTCATAATTTGACTTGAAAAATTAGGAAAATTATTTGAAGGCTTTATGAAAATAATTATGGAAGAAAATCCTTAAAAAGTATTAACGATTAATTTATGAAATTAGAAAATGAGCCAATATTGATTTAAAAATTAAGAAAAATTAGTAACTTTAGTATTAAGGCGCGAAAATTGGAATTGGGTTAGAGATAAGCCAAATTAAGGAACCTAAAGAATTTAAGAAATCTTAAAATAGATAAAGCGGAAAATTAGGGCTTAGTGTGTGTGATTTATAGGATAAAATATACCTATATATATATATAATACACACACCTGAAATCCGACACCCACACCCACACTTGGCATTGAATAAAGGCGTATGCATTCAGCAATTTACTTTCAAAGGATCCAAAAACACCCGACCCAATGCCCCACCTGTACACACACACTTTAAACACTCAGCCTCTCCATTCAGTTGCATTTTCGGCCAGAACGAGAGAGAGAGAGAGAGGAGGTGATTGGATCGTCGGAGGAAGGAAGAAGAAAGCTCCAATCCCACATGCAATCACATATTATGGTATAGGTGAGTCCCCTTCACCCTTATCTTGCTTTTTCGTATTGATTTGAGGCTCTTTTCTAGTGCTTTGGGTGGTTGGAAGTGAGAGAGGTTGCAGAAAAAGTTACTGTCACCGGTGAGCTTAAAACTGAGCATGCATGTCGTTTTTGAGGGGTTTTTGGGACTTCTCCAGTTCCGTTTTCCTATCATTGAAACAGGGCTTGATGTTGGGTCTTGGGGTCAAATTTCTGAAGGATTAGAGTCCAAAATAGTGAATGTATGTTGGTTTCTTCATCACTGTCATGTCACCAGAAAAACAGAATTTCTGCCGGAAGTTGAGAATCTTAAATGGACTCCATAGGTCGATTTTTCTTCTGTTTCTTTAAGGTATTGAAAGTTTAGGATGTGTAGTTGATAATTGAATCAACGAGAGCTTGATTTGGAGTGAAAATGGTGGTGTTCTTGTGAGTTTTAGGCAGACTGTGACATCTGCGAATATCTGGAGTCAGTTTGTTTCGGGCTTGGTTTTGATCAGTCAACACATGTCCAATTTTTGTTAAATTTTACAGGACAATAGTACACATCCAAAGTTTTAAAATGAGTCCTAGAATGCATCAATTGGATATCTAGAAAGAAAGTTATGACTATTGGAAGTTAGGTCAGAAAACAGGAAATATTTTGGAAGTTCACGTTCTGACAGTGGGGCAAAAGTGATGAATTTCACAAGGGTAATATGGTAAATTAGCTGTGTGATTATTTTTTCCTTAAATTAGACATTGAGAGCTTTCCATTGAATATTATAACTTGGGCATTGGATGTGTAGTTAATGGCAGTGGAAATAGACATTTAGTATGTCTATTTTAGATACACAATAGACCTAAGTACAAAAGATTATCAAAGATAACCAACAAATTCAAATAAAGGATAAGAGTTATGAGAGTGTCAATAATAAAAAAATTTTAATTATGTTAATAAGATTGGAATAAGTAATGATTCATCTCTACATGAACTTCAAACAGGATTCAATATCAGCCCGAGCTCGAAAGGAAAGCAAATTGGTGAAGGTAAATTACCGGAAAAAGTCAACAAGTAGTAACTCTTTTGCTCATATATTATGTATCGTTCTGCATGTATATGTTTACCATTGATTATATTCATTTTATGAATATGTGGAATGATATTAGACTGTGAGTCCTGAGGTTGTAAGTCCTGATATGCAGTTTTGCATGGAGTGTAACCCTGGGTTGTAAGACCTGATATACATTTTAAAGTAAGGCTGTAAGTCCCGATGAGCCTAGGGCATGGGGTGTATCCCTAGGCTATAAGACCTACTGTGCAATCTGTATTGTGATAGATTGTATGTCTTGAGGCCGTAAGTCCCAATGTGCCAAGGGCATGGGGTGCACCCCTAGGTTGTAAGACCTATTATACCAGCTGTGTTGTTTTGTACTGTGTGTACTATGATTGATAGTGTGTTGCATCTTGATTGCTGAATGCTTAATTATATGATGGTTTGTTAAACATATTTTGTGAACTTGAATATGTTATGATTGACTGGTGTTACTACTGAGATTCTCGTGCATCTCACCCTTTCCATTAATGATATACAACGAAAGTAAGCAGCTCTAGGAGCAAGGGAGTGGTAATTGCAAATAAATAAGAAGGTGGAGGAGAAGAGTTATTTTATGTTGGTTATCTGTATACTATTTTGCATTACACTTAGGTATTTTGGTAGTCTCATGTGGCGACATGGGTTGTATATATATGTGATAAGTAAAATATTTGCATATTTATTTTCCCTTATATGATGATTTTATAGATGATATTTGAGCTCAATTTAATAAATTTGGGTGTAATTAATAAATAAATAATGATTTTGGCATAAAATAGAATTTCTTGAAAAATACTAAATTAGACCCTCTTTCAGTTTTCGGGCAATATTTGGAGCTCTAGATGTTGGATTGGGACGTTCTTTATATGGATAAAAAGCTAAGAAAGATCTCTACAACTTTGATGTTGAAACCAAAATCCAGTTCTATCTCCAAAGGTTTTAAATTTTGCTTGGAAGTTGAAAGCGAGAATTATCTACCATTCCACCAACCGTTTCATCTACCTTTTCATCTTCCTTTTCACCCACTACTTCATCTTCTTTTTCACCAACTACTTCATCTACCACATTTCATCTACCACTTCATCTACCCTACTCCATTCTTCCATATATATAGCCACCCTCTCCTTCACATTTCACACACCAATTCGTTCTCATCTCTTCTCCACACATACCATTTCATTTCCATTACTCTCCTCTTTTCTCTACTTACACACCATTTCATTACTCTCATCTCTTCTCCACTTACTCCATCATCTTAGAATTAATTTTATACATTGTATTACTTTTTGCAAGCCTCCATCTTGGAAGGCTTATGATTGTATTACTTTTTGTATGCCACCTACATGGAAGGTTTTACCTCCTAAAGGGATAGCTAGATTTTTACATTTTTCATGAATCTTTTGGTTGTATATTTATGTTTGAGAATTTAATATTTAAGTTTTATGCTGTATTTATGAGGATTTCATTCTAGTTTTATAGAATGCCAATTTATTTTGGTTTTGTCTTTAATTTTATCATGTGCTAAATTTTTTATTTTCCTAGGGTGATGGTGTAGCTTACTAATGACGGATTGAATCTTAACTTATTAAATTTAGTTTGAATTTATTCTTCATGATTGAGTTTTAATTATTATTCTTAATGCTTTCTGGCCATGTTTAGAATGATTTCAATATGCATGTTGAGACCGGAAGGAGATGCATGTGTATAGATCATATAATTAAAACCATGACTAGCATATGAAATAGGAATATATTCATATTAGTTGTGTAGTTTTACTGAGTTCCATGAATCTTAATGCATAATTAATTGCTTAAATTCATATAGGAATATATTAGATTAGCAATTAATTATAGAATTGCTTGACCTTGGAAGAGGCTAGTAATTAAATCAGGGAAACTCGATTATCAATTATGTGGAATGAATTGGGTTATAATAGATAAATGATTTAATCCGAAATTTATTAAGTGGAATATGACCCCTAGGACTTTTTCTCATAGTTGTTTCATATTATTTGCATTCATATTTGCTCATCTTTTATTTCATTCTCTCAATCACCAACTAATCAATCGACCAAATAGAATTAAAATTACTCATTTTGGTACTTAGTGATCAATCCTTGTGAGAACGATACTCTACTCACTTCTATATTACTTGATTACGAAAGTGTATACTTGCACTATTAAATTAATCATCTACACTAGTAACAATATGTATATACATAAACATAGTGAGAATAATATGCATAGTACTAGAGCTATCATAGCATACGTAGTAAAGGGTAGCTAGTCTTAGTTGATTTCATATACATAACAAAACGATAATTACCTCAACTACGATAATTGCACTAGGATTGGGCAGTTGTATGTTAAGGGCCCATAGTTTAATCATCAATATACTAGAAAATGAGCAGAGAAATATTCTGATAATAATAAATGGTGCTAAGGATTGATACGTTACAATGAAGATGTGAACTGCTATATAATTATTTTTAAAAGTTTTAAATCTTTCAGAAAAACACATTCAATTATAGGTTCGAATCCTATGTTGAAGTTGGGATTTTAAATTATTTTCAAAGGTATATTGTCCCAAGATTGAATCCTGGTTTAGTGGTTCAAATTCATTGTGTAAAAGCTTATCTGATAAAATCCTAAAGTTAGGGTTAATGAAATATAAGAGAGCCAAGGGTGTGTTAGATTATTTAAAATTTCCTTGGGCTTTGAAATAATTATAGTTATGTTGTGACTGGATTAGGATTTGATATATGCAAAGGTCCACTTGAATCAAGTGACAAATGAAGGTTGTAAAGCTTAGAAAGTCCAAGGTAGTAACTCTTCCCATTCATGTTATTTAAATTGTGCCGATTCAATATAGTTTGACAATGATTTTGCCATGAGTATATACTGAATTTTCTGGCATGTTTTAGTTGGGATTATTGCTTGAAATCGTGATATGGCCATGTATACAGTTTCTTGATTGAATGTATGTTTATGGATTGTGAACTCTCATGGCATTATTTATGAATTATTGTATTGGTATTTGCATGATTTGACTGCTTGAGTGGGAATGTTGCCGCTGAGATTTTGATAAATCTCACTCTTCAATTACAATGTCATTAATATAGGACCAGGTCCATCCAAGAACAAGGGCAAAGGGGCAGAAGAATGAAGAATGAGAGCTCTAAGGATCCTAATGGGGTTTTATTTTGAAGAAAACTTGTATGCCTAATATGACTAGGTTTTGATATGTATAAATGCGTGTATGATATATGGAGTTTAGTATGATGTGTAAATCAGTAACCAAGCGTACTAATACGGTCTAGTATGTGTAAGAACATGTATGTGAGCTATTAGTGATAATGGATGCAAGTTATGATGTAAGGGAATATTAAAACCCTCCATGAGCTCTAATCTTTGGATGAGGTAAAAACAGGGCAAATGACATTAGATAAACACGAAACCTTCCAGTCTGAACTACACATTCCAAGCTTTAGGATAAAATCTTATTTGGTCAAAATTGGACGTGTGCATTAATAGTCATGAATTTTCCAAGTTGTGGTGTATTATGAGAAATGCCGAATGACCAAATGAATAGTGTTGCCTTGCGTGACTTTTAGGGATCAATGAATGTTAGTATGAGCCCCTTCATTTTGTTTCTTGCAGAGGATGTATAGATATTCAAATAGAGTCTTGAATCACTTCATTTTTAATTTTCTAGAATTCGTTATGATTTTTCAAACACCATCAAAGATCAAGATTGTTATCGTAAAAATAGTAACCTTGGGAGGTAAGTTTAAGTCTCAAGTCTTTTTCTAATTCTATAGCATGAAATGGATTCAAGTGGTTCAAAAAGTGTCTCACTTGCTTTATTATACTCAAAAATTAAGGTGTGACATTTAGTGACAAAAAAATTAAATTTCATCGCTAAATTCTGTCGCAACTTTAGTGGCGGAAATTCCGTTGCTAATTCCATCACTAGCTAATATCTTGTTTGAGTCATTAATTTTTCTTTTTAATAGTAAATATTGAAAATTCTATATTCGAATCCTGCCCTTGAGATTAGTTTTTTTAATCCCATTTTGCTCTTGAATATAACAAAATTAATTAGGTTAACATTAGACCTTCAATTTAATAATTCTTTAATTTCCTTTTAGCGCAAACCATTTTCTTATTTAATTCTTTCCTTTCCTAAAATAATTTCCCCTTATTTTGACCAATTATTTGAGGCGTTCTTGTATTTTTCATAATTAAATTTAACTAATTATCCTTTAATTAACCAAAATTCTAATAATTCTTTAAAATTTCTTTTTGAGGTAATTTTCTTACTTATACCCAGGGTTATTAAACCCAGACTAGTCATTGAACCGATTGAGGTATTGGGTCAATGGTAAGTAAGTCTGATTGGAGTTAAATCGAAGCTAATCCAAGGTCAAACTGGTGAGGAAGTAAAAATTTAGGGGTTAATAATAAGAGATTATGAAGATTTTTTTTTTTTAAAAAAAAAAAGTGACCTGGGTTGATTATCGGATCAGACTAGTTTAGTGGCCGGTTCGCCGATTTTTGGGCTGGGCTAAACCGGCTGGTCCATGTTTAATAATCCTTGTTTATACCTTAATTAAGCCTCAAATATATCCCACTGAATTTTTTTCTATCTTCCTTTGTCTGCAGGGATTTTTCCTGAAATTCCACACATAATTTCTAAAATTACCCTTACATACCTATAAGTTTCAGAAATTATGGTTTTTCCCCAAATCTGGGATAGTAGACATACAATGTTACCTTGGTGAATCTACTATTTTATTGGGCCATTTAATATCCTCTAATTATGTGTCTAGCCATTATTTGAAAAAGCCGAATGCTACTACTATCTATCCCGTAAAGGCATTTTTTGCTTAACTGGACTTAATAGCCAACTTATTTCAGGCTAATTCTTAAACTTTTAAGCTCAAAATTTAGGATATGACGCAAACCATGTGCACGTACATTATCTCTTGATACATCAACTAAATCTTTAATCAAAAAAATTTAACTTAATTATAGATTTTATAGTGTATATGAATATTAATATCGATCGTTCCATTAGATAGACTAGCTCTCAAATTTTCCTTAAAAAGAAAAAAAGAAAAAAGAGAAAGACAACCAGTGGCGCCCCGGGGGTTTTGACGTTCCAAATATATTCCACACTAAAAATATTAAAGCTCTCCCTTTAGATTTTGTAATTTTCTTTGGAGCAAGCTGTCTCATTTTGTTATTATTATGAGCTCCTCAGGCCTATGAAATAAAATGAATTATTTGATAACATCAATCAATATGTAATATTTTTTTTTTCCAACAAAATCAATATATAATATATGAAGTTATAGTATTCATAATTCATGAAAGTTATGAACATAATGTCTCATTTTATTTTATGCAAAACATGAATGCAATATCTGCAGGTAAAATATTAAACAATTATTTTAAAAAATAAAATAAATTTTATTCAATAATTATTATAATGTTAGTTATACTTATATCAATTTACACTTTCCTTCCTGATCTTGTGGTTGAAAATATAAAATGGAAAATTACAAAGAAGTCTTAGAAAAGTAAATTTAAGTAAATTAATCAGGGTCTCATGGTCAGCACTAAAACCTCTTTGAAAGTCTATGGTGCAACGAGATTAGTCATTGCTATCGGCAGCATATATCCTGGGCCTAAAAAGAAGTTAATTAATCACTAATCTCTTCCAAGTTATTGCTAATAAGTTACAAGAAATTTGGAAGTAATTTTAAAAAGTATGTGTGAAATTAATCAATCAAACTTTATCGACATTTTATCCAAATTTGATTTCTCCATTTTGGATGTTTGTATTAATTTAACAGAATTGCTCAAATTGCACCCTTTTTAAATATTGTGTCTATTTCTATACTCTTCATAATTTAATTGTGCTAGATGCTCTTGGCATAAAACTTCATTGCTAAAATTGTACTTTAACCCTTTTAAAATTACTTCAAAGTATATTTTAATAATTAGTAATTTTTCACTGATTCTTCATAATATTTTATAATTTATAATTTCAAATAAAAATAATTCAAACTATTTATCATTCCAAAGTAAAATTAAAATGAAAATTGACATGTCTCATAATGGATGCCGAGTCACCAGCAAACTTATTTAATTTTAAACAAAATATCGTTGAATGCTTCATGGATCCTCTAGGTTTTGGTCGTTTACATACAGGCATCCTTGGAGTGGTTCACATATACAAGCCCAATTAAGGGAGAACCAAATTCAAGATACACACACGCACACACAGAGATGAATATTAGAAGGCCTCGGTCTTCGAAAATTAGAAGGCCTTTTTTGTTGTAGAAGAGGTAAGTATAAATAATTTTATTTTATGTTTTTGGGAAAGAAGAAATTTTCTTAACCAAAAAATATTAACCAGTGCTACGTGAACTGTTTATCTCATAAAATCATCTAAAAAAATTAGTGGGGAAAAACACACTGCAGTATTTGACACACAAGTTTTTTTTTTTTTTAATGTGTCATAAAATTTATTTTGTATTCATTCTCTTTTTTTGCCAACTATTTTGTATTCATTCTCACAAATATGAACTTTGACCTTAAATACATTTTTGTTCCTACCCATTGTGGGACAAAACACTGCAGTTTGGTGACATAAGTTTTTTTTTTACACGTAAAAATTTGAAATTTGAACCTAAATTTTTCTCTCTATTCATTTTACAAATATAAACTTTGGCCTTAAGTGAAAATATCTTTCTTTCTCTGGAATCAACAATTATTTAATGAATCGTTATGTTTAGCATTGCTTTCTGGCGTTATACCCGAGAGCAAAGCACGACAACAACAACAATTAATGGTGGACACAATTTGGGTGGTAATGATAATGATGAGTGCCACCAACGCCTATCACTTTGGCAAGATCAGTAATTCTGCATTGTCCTAATAGAGTTTTAATAGTCAGATTTTTTTTTTTTAATGACAACTTGGTCTAAATTTTAAAATTTTCAAATGCTTTTTTAAAAACATTACTTGAAAAAAATCACAATTAAAAGATTATCTTTATTTTATATCTTGTTCTCATCAAAATAAGTTTTTCAAAAATATTGAAAAAAAAAAACTCTAAATCTTGACTGGACATATTAGATCGAACAATCCAGAACCCAAGTTGAATCCCAATTTAATGAATTCACAAATCATATATTATTCAAATAACACAAGACCTGGAAAATCATCAATTACAAATAGTATTCATGGCCACTTTTCCAGCTTCTTGTTAAAGATACTCCCATAAGTTGCAAAAAATGAATGATGAAGAAGAGGGAATTGCGACAGCACGAAGAGGAATATGGGAACACTTGCGAGCATGATAATTGGAAGGAGACCCCATGAGTAGTTTGAATGATTCAACATGAGATTAATGGAGGAAAGGAAGGCTACCATCATGCTTACGATGGAGATGAAAAGTGAGGAAAGACCCAAAATCAACTCTATGGGTAGGGATTTGAGAAATTTTTCTTTCGAATAGTGAGATGTAAGAACCGCTAGAAACGTTAGAACTGAAGTTGAAGAAGAGACTAGTGATAATATGGTTGAAAATATGAAAACCTTGAAAAAAGGTTGTTTAATGAGCAGTGGAAACCCAAAAGTTTGATCATTTCCTCCCGGCACAGTAAAAGCTGCTGTAAACATGATGGTAACAATTAGGGTTCCCACAACAGAACAAGAAGCAGCTGTGGCCTTTACCCATTTCTCCCCTTGCTTCATCAAATCTTGGTGCTTCTCTTTGAATAGTTCTTCGGCCATCATGCCGTCATTGTTTCGAACTCCCCTAATAGTGGGAGGTATTAAACTCTCCACCTCCTGCATTTAATTAATCAATCAAAGTGACATTAAAAACTGCAATAAGTAACCACACGTAACAATAATGCATGTCTTTTTTGTTCTAACCGTAAACCATTGCAATTCTCTTTGCATTTGTAATGTCGGTCCATATATGCGGTTAAGAACCGGAGCAGGAGCTTGTGCTGCCACCACATGCAGCAAAGTATTTCCATATTTATCTCTGCTTGTAACAACAACATCCTTGAAGCGAAGTCCATGAATGAGGTTGAAAACCCTAGCTTGTCGATTGCCAACAGCATAGCAGAAAATATTTTGATAAGAGCTGTCCCCAATTAGCAGAAGATCTGGGTTCGCTTTTGATATCCGAAGCACAAATTCCACGTTCCCTTCTTTAGCTGCAAGAAACAGAGCATCTGCAATAGCGCTCACTTGGTCGCTCCTGCCTGCATTCTTACAAACGAGGTCAAGAATTTTATCTGCTAGAGCATGCAGCAACTTCTGCTCCGGTATTTTCTTAGTTCCTAGATTGAAATGCAACACAAACGTATTTCTATTAGGCGAGATTATGAGGATAATGTCTTGCAAAAGCTTGCAATTTTTGATAGAAATATATATTCAGTAATGTACCAACCTATAAGATTATAAGTGGAGGAGATGACCCATTGGAGTAAACGATGCCCTGCAGCAACTAACAGGTAAAGTGTTATCCCGCCAGTGCATTCGTAAATTGAGGAAGCAATAAATAAATAAATAGAAAAAAATATTATTTCTTTTAGACAAAAAGTTGAAAAAGATAAATTAAAGATGATGAGCAATATTTTTTAAACATTCATACTTACCTGGCCCTCTAAGATTTTCTTGAGCTCTTTCACTTGTGTCTTGTTGTTGGATGGGTAAACGATCATGATCCGAACTTGGGTTTGAATTTATATCTATATCTTACATTATAAATAAGAGGAATCAGAGATGGGTTATTTTCTATCTTGTTATTAAAACTATATAATTTTTTTCCAATATTAGTTTACACGTACAATAGAAAGACACAATGGAATTGCTAATAAATGACCAACAAATCTAAATATAAATTCCCTATACACTCATCTCCTCTGATCCTTAATGTATGACCTAAATAGAGAATTGATATTTGTCCTGAATGTATTACTTATTTTACATATTTATTAATTTCTTTTCCAAATTAACCATATTGATATTCTTTCAACTATAATCAAGGGGAGAGAGGGAGAGTATTAAAAAAAAATGATTAGCATGTCATATTAACTAATTTAAATAACTTTCTTAATCTAATCAAATTAGTTAATTAGGTCTTACATTAAGAATCAGATGAGTGAATATGATTGAATTTCATTCACACACAAAATCAGATTTAGTATACTTATTATTGCACAATATAATGCCGCACTCTAGGTTATAAACGATGGAGGCGTAAAATATAAACAAAATAAAATCCACATATTATAATGAAAAAGGGAGAAGATATTATAATTATTTCAGTGGGGCTACTTACAGTCAAAGATCAATCGTTTCCAAAACACAAGTTCATTTCGGCTGGGAATTGCAGAGTTCATGGTTGCTATTCCATTAATTGGTTTCCAACCCTCTTTATCAGGAGCAAAAAGCAATTCTGGGCATCGATTAAGCAAGTCCAAGGCAATATCTGTATACCATACCATAGTAATACCATGATAATTTGCAACAAATCCAAGCTAGTCATATTAGGTATCACGCCAAACATATTAGTCACAAGAGCACGATATTACGTACCGAAACATTGTGTTTGCAAACAACAATGAAGTAGCATAGCACCCTGCTGTGGTGCTTTCTCTGGGTCGAAGTATTCTAACGGAGTTTTAGAATAAAGATAACGTCCCATTTCTTGCTGACCATTAAGAAAGGCCAGGGTGACAGGAAGTTCTTTTGTTGCGTTTGGAATACCAAGTATGTTGGTATTCTTATTCACGAGGCTTTCTGCAACTGGAGTGATTCCAGTGATTGTTGCAATTAAAAGAGGCGTATTGCCAAAGTCATCAGTAGTTTCTAGGACTTCTGGAGATACTAAGCTCACCAGCTCCTCCACTATAGACACATGCCCAAACAGTGCAGCCACATGAAGTGCTGTTTTGCCTGAAGAAGTGACTTTTGCAGTCAAGACACTAGGCGGGTTTCCATCTAGGAATTCTTTTGCCCTAATCCAGTTGTTACCACATATTGCCTTGTACAATGTCTCCCCATTTGCTATCTCTTTCATTCTCTCTGCCCTAGCTCGTCTCTCTTCCTCTGCCTTGTCCTGTCTTTCTTTTTTTTCTTTCGCCTGTTTCTCTTTCTCTTCCTCTCTCTTTGCGATTGCTTGTTTCTCTTCCTCTACCTCTCTCTCCACCCTTATCCGTCTCTCTTCCTCCGCCACTCTCTCTGCCCTAGCACGTCTTTCTACCTCCGCCACTAACTTTGTCAAAGCTTGACTTACTTCTTCTGTCATTCTCTCTATCCTAGCCCTTTGCTCATGTGCCTCTCTCTCTACCTTAGCCTGTCTTTCTTCAACCTTAGCCCATTTTTCTTCCTCTGCCTCTCTCTTTGCCTTAGCCCACCTTTCTTCTTCTGCCTCCCTCTCTATTATAGCTTGTCCTTCTTTAACCTTAGCCCATCTTTCTTCCTCTGCCACCCTCTTGGCCCTGGCCCGTCTTTCTTCCTCCGCCTCTCTCTTTGCCTTAGCCCACCTTTCTTCTTCTTCCTCTCTCTCTATTATAGCCTGTCGTTCTTTAACCTTAGCCCATCTTTCTTCCTCTGCCACCCTCTCGGCCCTGGCCCGACTTTCTTCCTCCTCCGCAGCTGATCTCTTGGCCCTGGCCCGTCTTTCTTTCTCCACTGTCTCGGTCTTCTCGACCCTAGCCCGTCTTTCTTCCTCGTCTGCCGCGGCCCTCTCATCTTTTGGACCATACCGAGTAAGTAAATATCTAACAAGCTCATCTGGTTCTAGCTCTGATATATATGGAGGGTCAATTGAGTGGGGAAAAAAAAAAAACAGAAAGAGTTAGTGGTGGTGATGGTGGAACTCTAGTGTTATATGTTTCGTAGTCCCTTTACCCTCCTCCTTTCTTAGGGTTAAACATAAGGTGGTTGATCTAAATATTATATAACCAAAATCGTATGACGGTTTGTTTAATTTTTTTTTTTTAGAAAATAAGTGGCTTAAGTAATAGTTTAGCGATTTCATGAAAAGTGATATACCATATAAATACTTTATAAAAAGCAGCAAAAGGTTTTCATTTTATTACAATTATCAAAAATATTATTTATTTATCTTTAAATATTATTACAATTATCAAAAATATTATTTATTTATTTTTAAATATAATGATATGTCCGTGTATTTCTATATTTTTATGATACTATTTTTCAACTATTGATCTTATTATTTTCAAAAGCTATTTAAAATAGTCAGAATTTTTTTTTCAGGTTTTAATTAATTTTAAAAGTTTAGGGTATGTTTGTTCAAGTTAAAAAATTAGTGCATTATATTTTTTAAAGAGTAATGGTTGAGCTAAGCAACCATCACTATTTCAAATAATTTGACAATCATATTTTTAAGAAAAAGCAATTATGCCCTGAAAAGAACATCATAAAAGCTTTCAAAAGTGATTTGAAGAAAATATATTTTTACCAAAAAAAATTTAAACGAACAAGCCATAAACATATAATATAATTGACTAATAAAAATCACCAATCTTTCTATATTTAGGATATTTTAAAAGGAAAATACTTAGGTAAGTTTCTTGAATCCATTATGTTGAATTCCTCATTTACATATCAACTTGTGTCCTATTTTTTTCATGGGGATTTATAGTAATATGGCCATATGTTATTGGAGAATTTGACATAATGGATATAAAGAATTTGACCTAAGTATGATCCATTTTAAAATAGTTTATAATAATTCTATATAAAATATATTTTAATAAAAAAATTAATAGGAAAAAAAGAAAATGATACGCACAGGCACATATTTGCGGCCCCATGAAAGACCAAATATATAAAAGAAGCATTTATCTTTCCTATTTTGTTGAAAATTCTTGACATGACTCAGCTTCAAAACTAGACCTATGTTATTACCAGTTAATTATTTGTATATATTGGCCATATTCACCGCTGAAAAATAAAAGACTCAATAATATATAAAGATTGAGCTTTTTGCAGGGTAAAAATATTTAAAGGTTTTGTACAGAGTGACCTCACCCGATAATGTTGACTTGGACCTGGAACTCCCAGCAGGAATGGGAACGAATACAGGCATTTTGGCAATTGGCTTTGATGTCCTCAATCCCTACATTATTATTTTGTAACCATGAAACCAAAATTATTGGATTAATTAAAAAAATGCTACTATATATATATATATATATATATTGCATTAATCAAAATATAAGTGAACTAACCAACTCGATCCCTTTTATTTGTTTCTGTGACCAGTCTTCACAAAGCCTATGTATATACAAATTAAATGACTCCATCACCAACGCATGTTTATATTTCTTAAATATGGAATATGTGCTTTGCTTGAGTTATTTTCCAACGAATCATTTCAATCCCTTTAATTTTCTTTTACAAAATACTTTGCAGTGCCTATTAAAAAAAGTTGTGTATATGATATATTTAGAGTAGTTTCAAAACTTGTTAATAACTAATTAATTATACCCTCTAATAAGAAATAGCACCTTACAAATACGATTAGTTGTAAACTATTATAGACAATAAAATGCAAAATAATATTGTGGTGATGGAATATATATATATATATAGATATATGTATATATTAGGCTTGCTTGCGTTAGTTTCCAAGGAATCATCTATCACTCAGAAATTAAAGAAAAGTAAAAAAGAGAAAATAGTAGAAGATATCACACAAAATTTAACGAGGCAACAAACGATAAATTTCATTATGAGAAGTAGTAGAGTTCATAACAATGATAGTCTCATCTCTATCAAATAATATATTTAAAATCTCAATTATAAATATGATGCATATATGATAGATTTTTAAGTAAAGATAATAAATAAATATAATCTCAATGAATTATAGAAATTTAAGGAACACCTTCGATATATTGTATAGGAGAATCAAATTTCATTGCGTTTTTTACCATACATTTTCATTGCTGAAACCAACATAGTGTAAGTGTGTGTGTGTGTGTACCAATATCAATATTGATCATTCCATAGAAGACTAGTAACCAAATTTTCCTTAAAAAAAGAAAAAAAAAAGGAAAAGACAGAGAGAAAAAGAAAAAGTTCCAAATATTATTCCACACTAAAGTTGTAAAGCTTACACTTTAGATTTTGTAATTGTAGTTGGAGCAAGCTGTCTATTTTTGTTATTATGAACCCTTAGGCGTATAAAATAAAATGAATTATTTCGTAATATCAGCCTCTACACACACACACACAGAGTATGAAGTTATAGTAGTATTCATAACCAACGACAAGTCATAAACATTACTGTCTCATCTTATATGACTTTATGCATAACATGAATTTAATATCAGGTTAAATGGTAAAAGCTTATTTTTAAAATGTAAAATAATTTTATTAAATAATTATTTCAGTGATGATAGCTATATATAGATTTATACTTTCCTGATCTTGTAGTTGAAAAAATAAAAAGGAAAATTATAGAGAAGTCTAAGATAAGTAAATTAATCACTAATAGTTCTATTAAATTTTAGTTATTCATAATAAGTCACAAGAAATATGGAAGTGATTTTGAAAAATATGTTAATAACTAGGTCGCTCCTATTAAGATCAAGCACCTTAGTCAATCTATTACAAATACAATATTAATGAGAAGTTAATTATTATTATAACCAATAATTTCATCAACGTATAATCACAAACATACATTACTTTTAATCATAAATAAATATTGTTACTCGCCCAAAAAGCAACTACGTATATAATTGCATTCAAAAAGAAAAAAAATTACAAGAATGAAATGCACTTACCTCTTGTTTTTGGCTTCGACCTTGACAGAAGCTATGCATGCATAGAATTGAGTCCATCTCACCAGCAATATATATTGCATAAATGGAATAAATGTTTGCTTGCATTAGTTTCCAAGGAATCATCAATCACTTTCTTTTTTAATAGAAGAGTTCTTGACTAATTGTAAAATATTATCAGAATAAAGATAACATAATAAAAAAAAATACGATTCAAAGTATTACACACTATAATATAATATTTTAGAACAATCCAGATTCACAAAATACAATGGACAAAATAGTAGACGGAGCTCTAACACGATATGTGTGTGTGTGTGTGTGAAACTGGACTATCAATAACACATAAGCAGTGCATCTCATGTCAAACTCTATGCAATACACACACCATATCTATTTATAATATTAAACTGACACACGACACAGAGCTTATTTAAGGTTTTTTCCCTCACTTCATAATTGGTAATTGTTTATTTAAACTGAGACATTCCGGACAAGTTACAACTAATTATTCCTATAAAATACTCAAACACGCATACAATATTTCTAATAAGAGTGATAAAATATTAGTATTATTATTGTGTATATTACTGTTGTGTTGATACTAAGTACTACAAATTATTCTTATTTTCTTTGCCAACAATAAGTACTAAAAATTCGATCATGCCCCAGTTGGGAGAAAGATAATAATAACTACATATACAATCTTGTTTTGACTTTCATATTCACGTGGTCTTATTTAATGGGTGTTAGGGTCCTATACTATTCAACATAACCGTACGCCATTAGTGATAAAATAGCATTATGATATCAACCAAAGACTGCAACTGTTGTTGTATTAAAAATATACATACATATATGAAGAAACAAAATGCACTTACTAACCAATGGGGTTGGGTCTAACGGAAGAGGATAATCTTTCCTAATGTAATAAACCAAGGTTTGGAGTCCCACTAGGAGAGGTGCTCACATTTAGTTTCTGATAGTAACTCAAGCATGATTGCCTCTAATAGAAGGATACCTGTGTCTAACCCCAAAAATATGAAAAAGAAATGCAGTTACTACTCGTCCCTAGCATTCAACCTCTCCGCAAAGACTGCCTAGAAATGAACCCATCTCAACATCAATATAATATTGCAGTTATGGAACACACACACACACACACAAGGAATCATCTATCACTTAGAAATTAAAGGAAAGTATCAAACAATTAAAAAAGAAAAGAAAAGCTGAATTAAAGAGTTCCAAACAATCATTTAACTTACAGACAAATAAAATGAGAGAAAATAGTAGATGTTACACAAAATTTTGAGTTGGAAATTTGACCTCGGGGCAGCAGACATGGAGGAGCTGAGGAAGGAGAAAAGATAGTTAAGAGCACTCCATTTTTTTTTCCTTCCCTTAGAAGGATTATATGTACGTAACATCTTTAATTCAAACTAATTTTGGATTTAAGGAAAATTACAAGATTTAATGTAACTACAATGCTTTAAACTGTAAATTTGATGACCACATAAGAACGCAACCAAGTCGCACTTACATTACCTCTTGATATATCAAGTAAACTGCAGGCATTTAGTGAGGAACGTTTTCGATATATTGTATAGGAATCTCATTGGCCGTGCTTAAAATTAAACAGTATGCAACTTCATTATAGATTTTATAGTATATATGAATATTACAGAGAGAAAAAGGAAAAGACAGAGAGAAAGAGCGAAAAACACAAAGTTCCAAATATATTCCTCACTAAAGTTGTTAAAGCTCTCACTTTAGATTTTGTAATTGTCTTTAATGTGGAGCAAGCTGTCTTATTTTCTTATTATTATGAATCCCTTAGGCATATAAAATATAATGAATAATTTGATAACTCATAAAAGTCATGTACATTATGTCTCACTTTATTTGATTTTATAAAAAACATGAATCCAATATACCTGGTCAAATATTAAATGACTATTAATATAAAATAAATTGTATTCAATAATTATTATAACGATATAGTTATCCATATATAGATGGTTAACACTTTCCTGATCCTGTAGTTGAAACAATAAAAAGGAAAATTAGAGATAAGTCTTAGATAAGTAATTAATCATTAATAGGTCTCTTGAAGGGTTTTTGTTAATAAGTCACAAGAAATTTGAAAGTAATTTGAAAAAATATGTGTGAAATTACTCAAAAAAAATTTACCCACATTGATCCAAGTTTGACTTCACCCTTTTGACTAGTTTAACAGCAAATGATGACCGTCAAAGAGACGCCAAACAATTGATAATAAGTCACCGAACAATTTCTTTTTTACTTTATTTGATTAAAATTTCTCTCGTTTGAGGCTTAGAGTGCAAAGAGTTTTTGTTTTTAACAAGAAGTGCACTTGATTGAACCATATTTTTATAGGCTTTTTTCATGATTAGATTGGGGAATTTAATGCATTCTTAGAACATTATTGTATGATTAAGCACTAATTTGAGTTAGGGTCATTTGTATGAACTAAGTTTAATTAGGGGCAAAATGGTCATAATTTGCTAATTATTCATGCAAATGATTTCTTGAATTTTTGATGCTACCTTGTATTTAATATTGTATTGTAGGTGTTTAAGAAGAAAATTTGAGATTTTAGAAAATGACAATTGGGGTCAGAATTAATATCTTTTAGGACTAGGAAACATTATAGAAAAGCCCCAGAATGTCTGGAAACTACAAATCAATGAAGCAAAAGGCCAAAGAACATTACAGAAAAGAGCCCAAAGTTTTTGAAAATTACAACTTGGCCCACACACAGTTTAAAGTTTTTGGTTTAGTCCCTCTACAAACTTTTGAAACTTTTAACTTTGGTCCTTCTCCTAGACTGTCTTCTTCTTCCTCGAGCTTAGACCAGCATCGCAGACCATAAAAAGCTTGACCAGAGCTTGAGAGAGAACGGAGAGTATCAGAGGGAACGAGACAAAGACTACCACCACTGTTGACAATGTCCCACCATCACCACTATCACCTTCCTCTCACACCACCATCTTTGACCTTCCTTCTCTAACACTGGAGAACATAGAGGGTGCGGTAGAGCAGGGAAGTTTGAGCTTCTTCTTCTTTTTTGACCTTCAGAGTGCCACGAGTTGGAGGAAGAATCAACCTTGACAAAGTGGCACTAGGGAAGCTTTTACAGACGAGAGAGTTTAAATTGAAGGAAGTTTGGAGGCCGACCTCAAGAGATTCGAGGAGTAGAGGGAAGAAGAAACCTGCCACTGGCCATGAGTTTCACCACCACCACCATCTCTTCTCTTTTTCACCTTCGTTGGAAGCTCATTACCCATTTCACTCACCACCTCCGTCAGTCACCACAATTCACACCGTCTCTTTATCTATCTCTCACTCTAACACTACAGCCTCCTTCATCAGTCACCACAACACACACCTTCTCTTTCTCTGTCTCTCACTCTAACACCACAGCTCCTCCGTCAGTCACTACTAGCATTGCCTTTGAAGCTTCTTAATGGATTTTAACCTAATTTTATGATTCAACTGATTTGTGTTGGTTCTATGGCTATGTGTGGCTAAAACATTTGCTTCTTAGATATGAGGATTTGTGCTTCAGCTTAATGGACTTCATAGGGGAGTTTCTATTATTCCATTGGTCCAGAGTTATATATTTAGATTTCTCAGTTTTAGGAATGATTGTATATGATTCTAGAACTGAGATTGATGTTAATTAGTCTTTATTGGTTTGATATTTGAAGTTGAGAAGTTGAGATTGGATTTTGTAGTGTGAAGATTTTAAGGTATTACATAACGGTTAGCTGGTAAAAACAACTAATAGTTTTATTTTTTTAATAGTTATATTAAAGTAAACGTGAGGTATGTTATTAACAAATCTATAGTGTTTAAGGTCTTACATAATAGTTAGTTGGTAACAACTGCTAATTATATTTTTACCTTTATAACGGTTATTTTAATTAATTTACCGAGAGGTATGTTTATCACAATTCTTTAATAACAACCGTAAAGTATGTTATTATTTTTTTATATATATGTTTGAGCCATTTCATTGATATATTTTTATATATATAACTTTAAAAAAGAAATAAATAAAACTTACCCATCGTCCTCAGAGGAGTGATCTGAATCATATGAAGAGAAAAGTACGAGCAATGTGGAAGCGATAGCGGTGAGGAGCAGGTTGGGAAGGAGGAACATGAGGAGGGCATGTAGGTTTAGTAGGAGGAGGAAGGAAAGCAGGCAGGGGTGGAGGAGGAGGAAGCGAAGCAGGTGGAGGAAGAGCAGCTTGGGAAGGCAGAGGAAAAGAAGCTGATGGAGGAGTAGGTTGGGAAGGAGGAATCTCTAGTATTTCTTTAGAAGCATCATGAGGAGGAGAAGGAGGTGAAGGATGGGGAGGAAGAATGTCCCACATTTCTTCAGTACATCTCTTGACCATGATCATGAGGAGAACAAAGGAAGAGTGTGAAGAAAACATATGAAAAATGGGAGTTTAAATATATTGAAAGTAAAGTGTGCGTTGGAAGTTGAAAAGGAATCAGTCTGGGCAATTTTATATGTTTTTTCCCACGCCATAAGTTTCATAATGGTTGTTTTGTAAACACCATTATTTACTTACAAATTCATGATGGTTGTTTCGAAAGAACAATTAACGAACCGTTATGTATTATATTTCATAACGGTTGTTTTATAACAATTATGAGTATTGTTCTGTATTTTTTTACTATAGTATATTTTAAAAATAGAATAGTGGCAAGTTCATTAGGCTACTTGTTACCAGAGGAGTGGCCAAGATCATTGTCAGGATCATGGCCGTTCCTATACTCATCAAGTATGAGATTGACCTTCCTATTCATACTTGAGAGGTATAAAGAAAGTCTCCTCACACTACAAAAAAAATGGTATTTTGTAGCGGTGATATTGTAGCGGTTAAAACGTAAACCGCTACAAATTTGTAGCAGCAAGCTACACACGAGAGATTAGTAACGTTTTTTGTAGCAGTTAAGTATAAAGAACCACAACTAATATGGCGCGCAATTCCCGCCAAAACTTGTAGCGGTTACTAAATAATAACAGCTACAAAGTCACCTCCAATTGGCGGACCAAAATTTGCCAACAGTGTAGCAGTTATTTGTAGCGGTTTAGCCAATTAAACCGCTACAAAATGTGAAATGTCGCCTATTTGTAGCGGTTATAAAGTTATAACCGTTACAGAATTTTAGAGGTCTCAAAATTTGTAGCGGTTTTGTATCATAACCACTACAGAACTTCAAACATTTTTTGTAATTATAGCGGTTATTATAGAACCGCTACAAAATTTAGCCGCCTTAGCTTATTTGTAGCGATTAATGTAGCGGTTATTTCAAGAATCGCTACAAATGCCGCCCCTATATAAGGCCACCGCCCCCTTCAATTTTCTGTTTGACCATTTTGTTTCCTGAAGTTTCTTTGAGTGTTTTCTTTTAGATTTGAGCGTTCAGACGTCTATGGAAGAGTTTTTGTAGCAGTATTTCTCATTATTTGTACTTGAGGTATGAAGACAATACGTATTTTATGTTTATTTTATTTTTATTATATTTTTGCATAATAATGTGACTAAAATGTTATTTTTTTTGAATTTTTGTAGTTGATATGGCTTCAAGATAGGATAGGGGGAAGGAGCCTGAGGTCCCTAGACCGATTTTGATGGGTGGTAGCAGTAGAGCAGGGGACAGAGGGAGGGGGCAGCGCGGAGGGAGGGCGACCGTAGCATTTCAGCCCATCCCCCCACAGGAGTCAGCCCTACCACAGGCACCATACACGATCCTACAAGAGACGACCGCACCAGAGGTGACTAATTTGGGGGAGGTAGATATCAGCGTCGAGGACTATGACGCGAACAAGGACTTCGACATCCCGATTGGGATAAGAAAGATGGAGCAGTTCCTTGATGAGGAGGATGCGCGGGAGCAGAACAACCCACAAGGGTCATCTTCACTGTCTACTGGGTTTGTGGTGTAGGTCTAAGGTAAATAAATTTTCACTGCTACAAAAAACCAAAGATGTGGCGCTTATAGTTGAGTAGATGTGGCGCTAGAGAAGTGCTACATATTTGGACGCCACTAAAAGAAGCTATAGTGCTTGGAAGCGCCATAGAATTTTAAATGTTTTTTTAAGGAAGGCGCTCCTGTGGTGCTTAGTGAGGCAAGTGCCACAAGAGGGGGTCTCCTGTGGCGCTTGGTGCAGCGCCACAGGAGACCCCCCTCCTGTGGCACTTGCCTCACCAAGCGCCACAGGAGGGTCCCAATTTTTTTTCTTTTTATTTTTTTTCGGATTCATTTTTTTGGTACTTCCTGTGGCCCTTGTTTAAAGAAGCGCCACAGAAACTCTATTTTTTTTCTATTTTTTTCATATCTCCCATAATTACAGTATTGCACACTGCATGGTCTAATAAACATTTTTTATCTATATACGCAGTACAGCATAATGAATTGAAGTAAAGCAAACAACAACGATAGATAACTTTAAAATGAAACAAAAAGATGATTAATTAGTTAAAGTGGTACGTAAAATAATTATACAATATATTGTACATGAATGAATTATACAACAAATTCAACTTGAACACATGCATGCATGACACAACAATTGCCAAGAAACAACACAATAAAAGCCAGCAGCTAGTGATGAATTAAATAGTATAGCTACCCAGAGATTTGCCTAAACACATATTCACACCATTCCTCGATCACTTCATTAAGCTGATGGTCAGTCAAAGTGTCGCAACATTGATCTTCATAATACTACACATATATACCATCAGCCAAAAATTAAAAAGAATTATAATCAGCAAAACGTAATTATCAGGCACTAATTAAATTTAATTAAAACACAATATGAAGTGCAACTAAATGACTTAATTTTTGAGGAATAAATGCCTGATCATGCGTAATTACATCCTTAATAAATTTCATTATGTAATACCCATAATCATTGTCATTAGGTTGGAAAGGGCACTGCAAAAATATAATGCAATATTATATCTAACTTTGTTTATGAATAAAAATTGTTTACTAACAAAATTTGAGTAAATTCATTTATCAGTACCAGTATCTTCTTCCAAGGATAGCTAAAGTGAGGGTCAGTAGCTTTAGAATAGCTTAAGGAGACAGAGGCCCGATATGCAGTCAATACGCTAACAAAACAAATAGAAATTGATGACTTTTGGTTATTCAATCACATATGCAAATATTTACACATACACATGTACGCTTACCTATTGAACAATATTAACATATCAGAACGGTTTTGTGGAAGACCATCTCTTAGAGGATCCATATAGTAAATACGAGGACTTGAAGGTTCCACTGGATTGATAACTATCAATATCCAATTGCGCCTAAATTATTTTAAAAAATTAGTTTCAAAAATCATGTTATAATAAAAGTTAAACAATAAAAACAAAAATTGTACCACTAATAACTTATCCTGCATTGTATGGCACTAAAAATAATGTAGACGATGTCGCTCTCTTTTTAAAGTAATCTTTTAGCTCATTAGACTATGCATGTATATCTACTTTACCCCCATGGTAGCCAACGAGATAAGGGTTGACAAATACGAATTTAACCCTATTTGTATCCATTAAGCAGTCATTGTATAAATGCCTGATATAAAACAAACAGTGTCATGAAAAATAAAAGAAATGGAACAAGAAATATTAATAATAGTGATAAACGATAATGGTCAAGTACCTTATCCAGAAGTTGATAGCCGAACCACTAACCCAATCATGACTACATATGTCATGCATGACCTCGGCAGTAACTTAATCAAGACGTATTTCCCGTCCTCCTGCACCGATCAATTATGGTGTAATCGATACTAATTGATTACGATATGAGGTCGGTCTCCTTTTACTCTATTGGCTAGCCGAAGCTTTAGACTTGGGTTGTGTTGTCGAACACTTTGACATCTTGCCCTGTGAAAATAAAAAAATTAAATCACATTTTTATATGGAAGTATGAAGGGAAAATGCAGGGAATTGTAAATGAACGACCTTTTGATATGGCTCTATAAGACCTATTGGCCAAGCAACATAGCCACCTACAACATCTTTCACCATTATTTGCTCATCCCGAGACAGGATCAATAAAAGGGCGTCTTCATTCGTGCAGACGTCAACCCTCACTCGGAGTGTGTTGTCAGGCAACGGTGAATTGTGTAGTGTGTCCTTATCAGTGTTATAGGTAGCACCCACTGCAACCACGTGCTTGGAAACTTGCTCGACATATAACCTACATTGAAATTTGCCCTATAGAAAATAGAATTAATATATTATAGTTCGCTAAATTATAATGTAACATAAAGTTAAGTAGAGAAGAAATTAATTACCAAAGGAAAAGGGACTTTAGGCATGGAAGTGCAACTATCTCTGGCACTTGGACTATCACAGAAGGGAATATTTTGTGTTGTCCTACACAGCACAAACTATTGTATTTGTGTTGTTAACAATGCATTCTGTTCTTGCATCAAATGCATTTGTTCTAAGAATTGTTCTTCTCGTTGTTCCTTATGGCGCATTTGTTCTTGAAGGTCTTGAATTTGATGCTTGAAACTAGTCATTTCGTCCTGCAGCTGGGAAACGTCACCTCTACTGGAGCGCTTTTAACGTCTGAAGTATGCTGATGGGTGATAGCAAAACTAGTACCCTGAACACAACCATCATACTCGGGTACTCCAAGAGCTCTGCTCAACAAATCGTCCCGGCCAACATAGCCCGCCAACGTAGGATCCTCCTATGACACTTGTCGCTATCACAAAAAGAATTACAACAATATTAGTTATTATAAATCAAGTTCATTTAAGTCAAGCCAATTATTTATTGTACACATAATTCAATACTTTCACAATATTCAGCTACTCTTCTTGCTTCCTCATTATGAATTTCACCTTTCTTATTTGTGACACCGGCTATCCAAAGATCATGTCGTGGAACCTGTGTAATACCTGAACTTGATTCTTCTATCTACACGGAAAATTTAGTTAAAGTTAAATGATATTCATACAATTATCTACAAATGAAATAATAATTTAGTTGAGCGTGTTAGCGCAATTTTTCTCACTCAACTTCTGTTTAGATCAAAATGATTCATATCAATGTATAAATGTTAATTACAAATACGTACATTACAAGTAATAGGGAAAGTAAAACAAATTATATTACCAAAAATTCCTGAATTGTATGTGTTTTGATAAACTCATCCCACATTTCTTGAGTGATGATTCCTTCGTACAATGGATAAGGCGGTGTATCAATGATATTGTCATCATCATCCCTCAAGTAGTATTTGACAAGATCAGAACAAAACTTTCTCATAAGTTTTCCAGCTTTTCTTAGCATGAAGTTCTTTCGATCATCATCAATAATAAAAATGCTCTGTAACAATAAAAAAACAAATATAATATGTAAGATTGAAATTAAGTGAAACATAGCAAACCAAACAATAATATAATTAATGTGTTACCTAAACTTCATCCCATATGTCATCCACATAATCTTTTTTTACCATTTTCCAGTTTTGAATTGTAATAGGGACTCTGTCTCGAATTGTAGTCTCAATCAAGTTATTTAATGACTTACCATTCTCACCGAACGGGTTTCCATTTTCATTCCACTCAAGTTGTAACTTGATTCCCTTACTTCTCAATTTAATCAATCTCGCTATAACTGTCCTACCACGTCTTACGTTCGTCTCAAATCTTTGTCTACCAATGTGCTGAGGAACATCATCAGTTTCATCGTGTGGTGAGTCCATACTCCTGGAAGTGAAATACACCAAAATAAAACATCAGTGTATAATGTCAACCATGTCAACGAAAGCAAATTATTTTGAAATTTATAAAAATGTACTTACAAGTAAACAAGTCAAGGCATTCATTATCTTTTCCTTTTTCTGGTTTGATTTAAAATTTTATTCTTCAGAATTTGTGTTGGATTGAGAATTGTGTTTCTCTTGACCCAAGTTACCTCTTCATGATCATGTCTCACGTATACGGGTCCATCTCCATCTCTATCTCCATCTTCATCTGCATCTGCATCTATATCAATCTCTACTGATCACAAATTCTCAAATGAAGGATCGTCATAATTGATGTTCAAATTTTCATTACTTTCAAAATCAACTTGTTCTTGACAATTTTTGTTAGATGGGAGTACAATAGACGAATTCTTTTTAGCAGGATCCAGAATGAAAAACGCTTGTTATGCTTGTGCTGCTAAAATAAAAGGATCATCTTCATACCAAACTTTAGAAAGGTCCACTTGAACAAAGCCTAAGTTATCTATCCTCAATCCACTGTTGTTGTTAACCCACTTACCTTTAAAGACAGGGACCCTTAACATAGAGTAATCTAACTCCCATATGCGTTCAATGACACTAAAGTATGACAATGATGCATAGATAGGGTGTATGTCTTAAGCACTAGATCTATGCCAAGAATCAGCAACAAGTGTTACCCCACTATTCTGCATCGTGCTCTGTGTATCATGGTCTTGTGTATAGAATGTGTAACTATTGATTGCATAACCACTGTAAGATAATACATTTAACCTCGGTCCCTTCAACAACCACTTTAATTTTTCAGAAACTGAATCAGGATTCTGCTCCATATCATCATTAATGCGATTTTTCAACCAGCCTGAAAATTCTTTATTGTGTTCTTTTGTTAACAAATTTTCATTCCTATCACCATGTACCAATCGAAGAGCATGCTTGTGTTCTTCTACATACGGTTCGACCTCATCAGTGTTATGTAGCACATAAAAGTGGGCTTGCTCCCGTTCAGTCGCCGATATCGTTATTACATCCCTCCCAGTTGTTCCTTTCCCTGATCTTCGCCCATAATGACGGGACTTGGGGATCCCTACAGGGTCAATATTTGATAAAAAATCAGCATAGAAGTCACTTGCTTCTTCAACCATATACCTTTTAGTGATACAACCCTCTGGGAGATATCTATTTTTCACGTACCCTTTTAATATTTTCATGAATTGCTCATTCGGGTACATCCATCTCAAGTACACTGGACCGCACAATTGAATCTCTTTGACCAAATGTACGGTTAGATGTACCATAATGTCAAAAAAAGAAGGTGGAAAATACATTTCAAGTTCACACAAAGTACATAAAATCAGCCTTTGCAAATATTGTAACTTATTTGAATCTACCACTTTATTGCAGATCAACTTGAAAAACACGCAAAGTTTAGTTATGGTTTTTCTTAAATTTTTGGGTTAAATGGATCGTATACCAACCGGTAGGAAATTCTGCATGAGCACATGACAATCATGAGACTTGAGGTTCTTTAACTTCAACTCTTTCACTGATACAAGGTTCTTTATATTTGAAGAGTAGCCCTCAGGAACTTTAATTCCTTGCAGGAACTCACAAAAAAATTTCTTCTCTTTCCTCAATAGAGTGTATGCCGCTGGTGGTAGGTAGGTACGATGCCCTTGGTCAATCGGTGCCAACTCTTCTCTAATTCCCAAGTTCACCAAATCCAACCTCGAATTGACCCTATCCTTGCTTTTTCCTTGGATATTAAGTAACGTGCCAATTAAACTATCACAGATATTTTTTTCTATGTGTATCACATCAAGAAAATGTCTCACATATAAATACTTCCAATATGAAAGTTCAAAGAAAATAGACTTTTTCTTCCAACTACTTGTCTCGATTTGTTTTGCAAAAGGCTTGCCAAAATTGTTATCCAAGTCTTTTACTTTGGAATACACTTGGGCACCGGTCAACATCTTCGGTGGGCTACCTTCTTCTAAGTCACCATTGAAAGGCTTTTTCCACTTCCTCCAACGATGTTGTGATGGTAAGAATCTTCGATGCCCCATGTAAACATTTTTTTACAATGATGAAGTCGCACTAAATGAGTGTCATATTCACATATAGGGCATGCACCATATCCTTTGACGTTGTATCCCGACAAATTACCATAAGAAGGGAAATCATTAATTGTGCCAAACAGCATTGCTTTCAAAGTGAAAATCTCTTCCCTCCATCATACACACTGATGCCTTCTTCCCAAAGCAGCTTCAAGTCATCAATTAAAGGACCCAAGTATACATCTATATCATTCCCAGGTTGCCTTGGCCTAGAAATTAACATGGACAACATCATAAACTTACGTTTCATGATCAAATGTGGAGGAAGGTTATAAATCATCAATATCACTGGCCACGTGCTATGTGTACTACTCTGAACACCGTGCAGGTTAATTCCATCAGTTGACAGTACAAGGTAAATGTTCCTTGCTTCATCTGTAAGTCAGCATACTCATGATCAATTTTTTTCCATTGACGAGCATCTGCAGGGTGCCTAAGCTTCGTGTCTTTAATTCTTTCATCTGCATGCCATGTCAACTACTTAGCAATCTCTGAATTACTGTACAGTCGCTTGAATCTCAGAATAATGGGAAAATACCAAAGGACCTTCAAAGGACTCTTTCCTTTCTTCTTCCTATAGCGAGATGCGTTGCAACAGTTCAAGCAGTACGGTGAAACCCGAATCACTCAATCCATAGAGAGCTTTAAAGTTGTACAACTTCAACACTGCTAGCAATCTTCTGTATTTAGTACTACCAGCATATAATGGTTTCTCTGCATCACCTTTCAACTTCTCAAATTCGTTGGGGCAGTTATGATGCACCCCTTCAACCACATTTAGCATTTCTTCAAGACCATCATCTTCATCAAACATGCTTTGATCAAATTCATCCGAAGCACCACTCGTGGTATGCACCCGATCACTACATGCATCGTTCATCTCACCATGCCTTGTCTATCATATATATGTTTGATCAATACCGTAACACACTAAATGATCTAGTAAATCAAATGGACTAATCCGCTTTCCAAAACAACAAGATAAGCAAGGACACAAGATTTTGTTAGGATCTTTTGTGTGCTCGATTGCAAATGGAATAAAATCTTTCACCCCATCTATATATTCCCTTGAACACCAATTAGATGACATCCATTTACAATCCATCTATGCCTTCAATCTATTTTTTTAAAAAGTACGTGGTTAGTTGTATGACTATTGCATTTACTAATTACTTTTATATTCTCTTACCAATTTTAAAATAAATTCCCAACATAAAATCGTCAAAATTGAAGCTTTCTAAGTCTCAAACCTTATGTTTTAATTGACAAATAATCCATTCATTATTCCCATGCATTATAATAATTTTTCACAACTCATAACGAAAGAAACCATATTCGCAACAACATATCATAGGTAAATTAGAAAACATTACAAGTCAACAAATAAAATACAAGTGTTAAGAATATATAAATAATTATTTTACTTATGCAACTAATCTATAACAATCATTAGAACACCTACAAATTATAACTAACTATTATTAAATTCAACTAAAATCACATTTGTAAGCTCAAAATTTAAAAAACATACCTTAAATAGAAGCTTTAATAGACTGATGAGCTGAAACTGCAAACACAAATTACACATAAAAAAAGTCAATAAAAATTGTTAACGTGCTATTAAATTTTAAGACATAGTTTAAAAAAATAAAAATAGTGACATGCTTTTGAAGTTATCTTAGCAAATATTTCCAACCAATTATATTATACATGAATTAATTGAACAAAAATTATTTTGTCTTTTTTTTGTTAGATTATAAAAGTCTAAACCATAACCACTAGCTAAACAAAGACCAGTCTAAGACCTAACTGGCTGATTCACTATTTTACAAATTGACACTTCTGTTTTTCTTTGAATGGTAGGGCCAAACAATAGATTTATTGCTACATATGTCACTATCAAATAGTATGGTTTAGAAAATCTAAACATGCATTGGGGAAAAAAAGGAAAATTAAACATGCATACGCAAGTATGCACAATGGAGACTTTTATTAGAAAATCATATGAATTTGAATATTGAACGCAATTACAGTTTATTCTATATCTTCATCTTTAGTTAGTACGACTCAAAAGGAACCACTAGTCCCCTCAATCAAAAAAAGTGTCGTATATTAAAATAGCTTGCAGGTCAAATTGAATCAAATGCATACCTAAAATAACCTATAATGTTCTAATCTTATTATTCTTCTTTGCTGAAATAAGCAACAATAGTACTGACACAATGATTTTACTAATTAGTCTTTATAGAATGATAATATATTAGTTAAATATTCAAACTTTTTCACAAATATATATTACATATATATATACGTGCGTGTCATAAAAATGGAACACGGTCATTATTTTAGTTAATTATTTATATATTAATCATGAGAAAATTTATAAATCCCTAACAAGTTACATTTTCATGTTATATTACCTCTATAAAATGGAACACAAATATATATAACACACACACATATATATATATATATATATATACGCACGTGTAATAAAAAAAAAAGCGCATCATAGAATATAATCAACACACACACATGGGTGTGATAACAAAAATAAGCAGATCGAACAACCTGAAAAAAAAAAGAAGCACGTTGAACTTACAGCTTAATTGATCAGTGCAGTACAGTGGGGGACCACGTTGCCCGTTGGTGATGCAATCTTGAGTGAGGAGGAAGAGGAAATTTGAGCCAACTCGATGGAGTGGGGACCAAAATGTGCGTCACCTTTCACCCTTTTTGTAGTAGTGTTTTTTATTTAATAAATTATTTATTTAAATTTAAAATGTTAAATTTGAATTACAATTTATCTAACGTGCGGTAAATTATGTAGATGAGTAGGGGAACGTGTCCACGAGAAGGCTGGACATGGCTCGTTTGAACAGCATGGATCGGACAATACGAGTTGTAATATCGTGGAATGAGGGCAGGGACCAGCCCATCGACAATAGGGATCACCTGTTCAACCGCTTCCTAAATGACTTGGGCTCGAATTGGATGCGGTTCCCCCTTCACTTCAGGACGTGGAGGCATGTTCCAAAGGGGCCGAAGGACCTGGCTTAGGAGGAGTTGGTGCAGGTAATTAATAGTATTTAATTAATAGTTTTTTGTAATTAATTCTATTTAATTAATATTTTTTAATAGGATTTTTGTAATTATTGATATTTAAATAATATTTTTGCTGCTGGGGTTTGCCGTTTGGGCCAACCGGAAGAGGTACACCCTGGTGAAGATGGATGACGACTGGAGGAATAGGAGGAACTGTCTCTTCCATAGTGTGGATAAGGATGGGATGATGCCTCTGGAGCATCTAATCGAGAGCGTCCCGAACGGCATCCCGCTGAATGACTGGGCTAGTTTCGTCCAGTTTAGGAGGAGCGCTGAGGGGCAAGTAATGTATTTATTAGATTATTTATATATAATTTTTTAATTGTTAATTATTAAATTATAATTTAAATTTAATTAATTTTAATTTAAAATTTTTTAATTTAAATTTTTTATATTGTTTTAATACATTTAATATTGTTTTTTTTTCTAGGCGCTTTCTCAAAGGAACATTAGGTGCCATGGGCAGCAGACGATCCACCACACAGCAGGATCGAAGACCTTTGCTGTCACTTACAACGAGCTGGTAACTTTTTATAATATCACTAACTTTTAATTGGTTATTTCATAATACTAATTGAATTTTGTAATTTTTTTAGGAGAGGAAAGCACAGCAGGAGAACCATTAGACGGACTATAGGGAGTTGTACGCTATCACACACATATACCGTGACGGGACTCCGACCTCTCAGGAGGCAGAGGTGGCCATTGTAAGTAATTTCATTATTATAATTCTTATAAAACCAACTTAGTAATTAAAAATTCTAATAAGTAATTGTTTCATAAAATAGCAGGAGCGGATGCAGCAGTTGCAGGCTGAGCTGCGAGAGACCCAGGCTGAGGAGTCACAGGGGTTAGTAGACTTGACGGCTCCTTTGAAGGCAGGTCTGGGTTAGACCTAGCATGGTTTACGGGAGAAGCGCCGCCTCTAAGGCTGGCTGCTCTAGAGGGGTCAGACGTCTGAGGGATGAATCTGTTGAGCAGCTACGGTCAGATTTGGAGCAGACACATGCTGCAGTGGCTCAACAATAGCAGTAAATGCAACAGCTGCATCTACAGCAGATGCAGTAGCAGGTTGATTTGATCTACGCTCAGCAGACGCAGTGGCGTGATATCATGAACAACATGCTTGAGCGGTCATGGAGTCGCCTTTTCCCGGACGAGCAGCATCCACAAGTTCCCCCTGTCCCTCGGTACATCGTCCAGACTACTCCTCCTCCTCCTGCTGCTAATGATGATGGTGCAGTTAACTTTGACCAGCACGTCGATCCAGCAGCACCTGAGGGAGCACCAAATGATTAGCCCCCAGCTACTTAGTTTAGGACATTTATTTTTTCTTATTGAAACATCTGTAAATAAATATATATAATTTTTTATTTTTATTTCAGAACTTAGATTCTTATTGCGTTTATCATAGTTATATTTATATTCTTAGACTGCGTTGTTGAATTTGTGAATTAATTGTAACAGTATTATTTATATTTCTAAATATATATATATATATATATATTTGTAGTGGTTATATTATAAAACCGCTACAAATATATCTATTAGTAGCAGTTAATATAAGAATCGCTACAAATGAAATTTTATTATATTTGTAGTGGTTTTATAATATAATCGCTACAAATATATATATATATATATATATATATTTAGTTTTAGAAATATAGTTCCATATTTATAGCGGTTAATGCAAAAACCGCTACAAATGTAAAGACATGTTCGTGGTAAAATTCAAAATTGAATTGTGACTATTTGTAGCGGTTATATAAATAACCGCTTCAAATACTCAACTTTTCAATTTTGAATTTCCCCCCACTTTTTGCAAATTTGTAGCGGTTACTTATGTATAACTGCTACAAATATATATTAGTAGCAGTTTTTCTCATAACCGTTACAAGTTTAAAACTAATTCTTCAATTTGATTTCCAATTGCTTGAAAATTAGTAGCGGTTTTATACATATAACCGCTACAAATTTTTAGCACCGCATGGTTATTGTAGCGGTCATGAATCGCTACAAAATATTAAACGTTGGAAATTTAGAATATAAGGTTCCAAGCACTCGTCATTCTCTGTTCACTCATCTTCTTCACTATACTTTCTTCTTTCTCACTAGTAGCTATGGATAAGTCATGGATCAGGTTGCCACACAATTCTCCAGAATATTTGTACGGATTAAATAATTTCTTGGAGTTCACATTCACTCACGCCAGCTATAACGGCAAGATTGTCTGTCCGTGTCGGAGATGCAAGTTCAAGAAGTGGCATGCACGAAATGTTGTTAAGGAACATTTGCTTCTGAAGCCTTTCCCGGAGGACTATACATTCTGGGCAGTTTATGGTGAGAAGGCCGGCGTTAGATATGATGACGCTCTTCCTCGAAGTTCTCAAGTAGGCGTTCAACAAGATGAAGATGATCTTATGAATGATGTTGTGCGTTATGCATTTGGATTTCAAAGTGACAACTTTAACGAAGAAGTGCATGGTTCTGAGCCGGTGTCCATAAGGAATGAAGTAGCCCAGGATTTTTTCAGCTTGATAGATGAAGCAGATCGTCCTTTATATCAAGGTTGTCAAAAATATTCTAAATTATCTTTGTTGATCAAATTGTATCATATCAAGTGCTTATGTGGAATCACATATAAGGGAATGTCGATGTTGCTCAAATTATTACAAGATGCATTCCCTGACGCTGAGATTCCCACAACATTCTACTAGGCCAAGAAGATTATCAACAGGTTGGGGTTGAACTATCAAAAGATTGATGCACGCCCCAACGATTGTATGTTGTATTGGGGAGACGATTCTAGCAGGGAGACTTGTAAGAGATGCCACACGTCAAGGTACAAGACAATTCAGAAGGAGAAAAGTAGAAGAAGAAACCTACAAATATTCTCAAGTATTTCCCTTTGAAACCTCACCTATAAAGATTATTTATGTCGTCTAAAATTGCGGAGTGCATGAGGTGGCATGTTGTTGATAAGAATGAAGACGGTAAATTAAGACATCCCTGAGATGCAGATGCTTGGAAAATGTTTGACAACAACTTTCCAGATTTCACGACTGACCCCATAAATGTTCGGCTTGTGTTGACGACTGACGGTTTCAATCCTTTCAGGAATCTTAGCACAAGTTACAGTATTTGGCCGGTAGTCTTAGTTCCCTACAACTTACCCCTTGGATGTGTATGAAACAAAGCTCCTTCATTATGTCTATGATCATTCCAGGCAAAAAGGCACCGGGCAATGACATCGATGTGTATCTCCAATCGCTTATTGCAAAATTGCTTGACCTGTGTTATGTTGGCATAGAGACGTACGACGATTATAGGAAGACGTTGTTCAACTTGCATGCAGCATTGATGTGGACGATTAGTGAATTTCCTAGCCTTGGCACATTATTTGGTTGGAATGTGTATACTGGGTTGGCGTGTCTAGCTTGTAATTTTGACTCTAATGCAGTGCGCCTTCCCCACAGCTGAAAGTGGTGCTTTATGGGGCATCGGAGGTTTCTCAATGGAAGGCATAAGTTCAGATTGCAACGGAATTGCTTCAATGGGAAACCAGAAAGAGGACCACCTTAGACTTTGTTCGGTACATATATCTTACAGCAGCTTGAGCATGTTGACTTCGAGTTTGGAAAAAGCGATGATGCAGCGCAAACTCGCCCAGAGACGCGCAGGATTTTAGCGCCTCAGCAGTGGAAGAAGATAAGTATTTAATTCACTCTTCCATATTGAAGATCTATTTTACTTCGCCACAGTCTTGATGTCATGCACATTAAATAGAATGTTTGTGATAATGTGCTATATACGCTGCTTAACGAACCCGGGAAGACAAAAGATCACCTTCAAGCAAGGAAATTTTGGCTAGATGAGCATGACAAATTTTAGCCGGCAAAGTTTACCCTCACAAAAATGAACAAGGGAGTCTTCCTCGTGATATTGAAAAAATTAAAAGTTCCTTATGGGTATTCAAGTAATATTTCTCGCACTACTACATAATATAGATTCTGCTACCCTAAAAGACGTCCCTTTTTAAAATAGGGACACCTAAAACATAGGCAGTGTCATTTTTATAATTATGTGTAGGAACTGGGTAGCTTTAGACGTCCCAAATTAAATTTGGGATGTCTAAAGTTTAAAAAAAATTTAATTTTTTTTTACTTTAGGCGTCACTTTAGACGTCCCAAATTGAATTTGGGACGTCTAAAGTCCCACTTTAGACCCCACTTTAGACGTCCCAAATTGAATTTGGGATGTCTAAAGTAAAAAAATGATTTAATTTTTTTTTACACTTTACATGTCCCAAATTCCAATATTTTTCCTTCGGTGTTTTCGCCATCGTCCCCCCTCTCATCATGCCCTTCGGTGCCCCTATTTGAGATGATAACTCTCTCTTTATCACTTCTCAAATCTTACATGCTTGTCTATTTATTATTATATAAGTTCCTCTCTTTTTTCATAATCAGATATGGTATAGTGCATCTGGGTAAAAAATGGATTTTTTGAATTTTAAAGGTTGACTAAAAGAAGTTTGAACAAAGTTAGCAAAGTGGTGGAAGTGTGGTGATGCAAAAAAGAGGAAATTCTGGAGCCAAAAAAAGAATGGAGAAAGCTAGCATTTATGTTCAACAAAACTATTGCAGAGGATTCTTGTCTGAAACTTGTGTTTGCTTTCGTAATTGAAAACCTCAGCATCGATAGGAAATTTGAAATTCAAATGACTTTAGACGTCCCTTTTTAAAAAAAGGGACATATAAAGTGGAGACTTTAGACATCCCAGTTTTGAAATTGGGACGTCTAAAGTCCTCCCTTTAGATGTCCCATTTTTTCGGATGTCTTTTCTTAAAACATACTACGCCTCCCACATAGACGTCCCCAGTTTTTAAACATTAAAAGTGCCAAAATAGGGATGTTAAAACCCCTTTTTGTAGTAGTGTCGATGTGTTGACTTGCAGGATCAAAAGGTTGCTGGCTTGAAGAATCATGACTCACATGTTTTTATGCAACAATTACTCCCTTTATGTACTTCCTCCCGATGTTTCCATCATTTTGGTGGAACTTTGTTATTTCTTTCGGAAGTTGTGTTCTAAGGTTTTGATCGTTGAGGAGCTTGATCAGCTGCAATCCAAAATCATTCTTACACTTTATCATTTAGAGATGATCTTTCCTCTATCCTTTTTTACTGTGATGGTTCACCTTATAGTCCACCTCATTCATGAAACAAAGCTCGCTGGCCCAGTATAATATCAATGGATGTATCCAATTGAGAGGTACTCATTTTAAATATGTGCTTCATTGTTAGTTCTTATGTTTGCTAGTCTTCCTTTTCAACATTTAGTATCAATTTTCTCTTCTTTACTTCATAGGTTCCTTTTTTACTGTGATGGTTCACCTTATAGTCCACCTCGTTCATAAAACAAAGCTCGCTGGCCCAGTATAATATCAATGGATGTATCCGATTGAGAGGTACTCATTTTAAATATGTGCTTCATTGTTAGTTCTTATGTTTGCTAGTCATCCTTTTCAACATTTAGTATCAATTTTCTCTTCTTTACTTCGTAGGTTCCTTGGGAAATTAAAATCTTACGTAAGGAATAATACATGGCCAGAAGGTTCTATAGCTGAAGGCTATATAGAGGATGAGGTGCTGTATTTTTTTCAAGGTACTTTGATGACCTTGAGAAGGCCTTCAACCGCCTACCTCGTGTTGACGATTGTCATGAACCTACGCCAACATCAGGAGAATTTATCCCAAGTGTTGGTAAACCAGTTGGAGGATTTGAGAACTTCAAACTAACGGCAACTGAGAAGTTATAAGCATATAGACATGTCTTGATTAATTACACTCAAGTTGAACCTTTCATACAGTAAGAATTGTACACTCGCATGTTATTCTATATCTTTTGTAACATTTTTCATTTTCATTTCACTATCGTCTTTCCATTATTAATTGCAGGGAACTCAGAAGTGATGTTAAGCGTCAACTCAAGATCCATACACAAACATCCTTGAAAGTTGACAAAAAGGTCCACAGAGAATTCCCAACCTGGTTTGCGCGTAGAATACTAAATGACCACAACCCATACTCACCAGATTTCAGAGCTCTCCCAATCAGCCCTCTTGATCATGCAAAAAGGTTTACAGCATAAAATGTCAATGGTTTTAAGTTTTGCACGGTTTCATGAGATCAAGGATTGCAAACTCAAAATTTGGGTGTTTATGGCACATTTGGGACAAGGAGTTATACGAGCAGCAGTGACGCCAACATGCAGTTCGGAGGCGTACCTTACTATGGAAAGCTTCTTGATGTGGTCAAACTTAATTATCAAGGCCGTTTCACTGTGACGTTGTTCAAGTGTTTGTGAGCAAATACCACCAGTTCTTGGTGACTGACAACTAACGACTTAGGGATCGCATCAGTCAATTTCTCACGGCCAATTCATACTGGTATTTCTCAAGATGATGAGCTGTATATTCTTGCTTCAGAGGCACATCAGGTTTATTATGTCGAGGACGAGAGACACAGGGATTGGCACATGGTTGTTCATTTAAAGCCACAAGACCTTTATGACAAGGATGAAGGTGATAACATCGCCTAAGAGAGTGAGCCATTTTGGCCAGTCAATTTTGAAAACTACTTCCTTGAATGCAATGATAATTTACCTCTATTGTAGTGTATTTTTTTAAGCCCACATCATTTAGATTAAATTTTTAAATTTAATAATACATCATTAACAATAATTTTTCTACATAATTTCTGTAGGGATGGTGAGGATGAGTGATCAAATTTAAATTTATGTTTTTGTCTTAAAAAAATGGAAAAAATATTTAAAAATAAAATAAAATAATATTTGTAGTGGTTTTTTAATCACTTCAAAAATAAAAATAACCGCTACTAATTAAAAACCGCTACAAAATGGATACATTTACTGCTACAAATGCGACGCGGATCCCTATAAATACCCCTACTACAACTCATTTCAAACACTCCTCCATCTCTTTTCACCTTACCCTTCTTTCATTTTCTCTCATTTACAAATTTTTTGTATGAGTTGAGGAGCTTAACAATACGATCAAATATGGGAACAAGTTTTTTAATTTTTTATTTCAATACTTCTTTCCTTCGCATAAAATTTATTCTCACCATTTTTTTCCAGATATTTCAGAACTTTATCATTTTCATCTATTTTTCATATGCAATTACATTGTAGTAGACAATATAATAATTTCTTATTACCTATGTATCCTTAATAATATTATCAATACAATTTTTATGCTTATTCAACTAAATTAGATTATTCCTTTTAATTTATAAATGAGCTAAACTATTGATTAATAAGCAAATTAAATTAGCTAAAATACTAAAAAAAATAAAATATTTAATTTAATATAAAAAACTAAAACAAATTATTGTATTTTTTTTAATTTTCTTAATTTTTGTAGTGGTTATTAAACCGCTAATAATTAACACGCCTTTTTCAAACCGAAATTAATTTTTTTGTGCGAATTTTGAATTTTGATGAAATTAATAGTTGTTTTATAACCGCTACTAATTAAAGGAAATTGATATTAGTAGCGGTTCATAAACCGCTACAAAAGAGCAAAAAAGTTTCATTTTTCTTTTCCCGTCTTGAAAATTTTATTTTTGATATTTGTAGCCATTATATAACCGCTACAAATATCCCAGAAAAAGTTTACGGCTATTGGTAATGTTGTTGCGGTTGGATTGAACCGTTATAAATAAAGTAGCGGTTATTTTGCTTAAGTAGTGATTTTATATAACCGCTACAAATCCGCTTGCAACATATGATTTAGTAGTAGTTTTATAAACCGCTACTAATATTTCTTGTAGCGGTTTTAATAACCATTTTTAACCGCTATTAAATCACTTTTTTTTGTAGTGTCATGGAATGATTAGTGTGTTCAACAGTCACAACATTGCCTCCAGTTGTGGAAGCATAGGATCTGGAGGCAGAGATAGAGGAGGAGGAGGAGGATGAGGAAGCAGAGGTGGTTGATGTTAGGGAGGACAAGCAGGAGGTGGTGGATAGGGAGAGGAGAAGGATGAGGTGGAGGATGATGCTAAGAGCTTTTTAGAAATTCTTCCATACAACATTTCATCTAAGATTTAGAGAACAAAAAGAGGAGATGATGAAGAAAACATAGAAAAAACAAGTGAAAATAGGGAGTTTAAATAGATGTCTGGAACAAATGAAGGGTTGGAAAAGAACCATCATTGCATGCTTTGAAAGTTGAACGGGACGTAATGAAAGGGTACTAGGTTCTCTTAACAATCATTGGGTAATGGGGAGGGGGACCCAGAGTCGATCAGCGCAAGGAAGAAGAAAGGCTTCATAAGCTTTAATTTACGTTAATTAAGTTAGAGCCATTAAGTATATTTGTTTTTTGGAACCACGGTAAAGCAATACTTTACAGTTATTAATTAATAACCATGAAGTATGAATTTGTTTTTTTAACTTATTTTTTAATAAAATTTTTTATATTTGTAGCGGTTATGTAACCGCTACAAATATCTCTTGGTGTTGTAGCGGTTACTATGAACCGCTACAAAGGTTGTAGCGGTTAGTTTTGATTGAGTAGCGGTTTTGTAGAACCGCTACAAAACCGCTTGCAACGTACGATTTAGTAGCGGTTTTCGTAACCGCTACTAACCTAGTTTGTAGCGGTTAGAACCGCTACGAATACCTATTTTTAACCGCTACTAAATCACGTTTTTTTTGTAGTGACAATAGTGGTGTTCAATCATTATCACCACCATTACTGTCTTCCTTCTCCTCCTCTTCATCCTCTTGATTCTTATCATCGAAGGAAGGAGATGAAGGGTTTGATTACAAGTCATATTCAACCTCATCGTGATGAAATATGAGGTTGAACTTCCTAGTCAGCTTGTTGGCATATGCCGTGAGACCCCTTGTGTGGCGGTCAAGGGCCACCAACATCTACATCAAAGCCTCCATTTTAAGAGGAGGCAGAGGAGAAGGAGGACGTGGTGGTGGCGACAGTGGCGGCAGAGGAGCTCTCTGAGATGTTAACATAATGGAGAGAAGGAGGAGGCCAATAAAGAAAAGTAGCAAGAACCATAAGATATAAGTGAGTTTAAATAGAAATCTAATGGATGTTATGAAAGGTTAAGACTTATGAAGGTCTGACGATGTTATGAAGGGTTAGGACTAACGAACTGGTACTTGGGGAAGCCAAATGGTTTAAAAGTATTACATGACAGTTGTTTCTAATACCGTTATGTTTTGTCTTCACTGTTATAAGAGGTTGGAAGTCAAATTGTTTGTAAGCATTACATGACGGTTGTTTCAAAAGAACTGTCAATTTTGTCACTAAATAAATGACGATTATTAACTACAAGCATTATTTTTGTGTTTTCGTGAATTTCGCCTTGCAATACATGATGGTGTGCATAATTTACTGTTACATATCAGCGTTATATATCCTTTCACGACCTTTGCCTCAACATACATGACGTTTGTTAGATGTAACCGAAGTATTAGGTGTTATAAAGCCCGCATCTAAAGTAGTTGTTATTAATTTGAAAAAAAAAACTCAAAACCAATTTTCCTTTGATTTAATTGCATTTGCATGGCATTTAGATTACTTAGGAATCAATAAAAGGCTCCCTGAAAAGAGAAAACAATCTTAGTTTTGCCTATAGACAATCCTTGATTAATTTTTGATTATAAACCCTAAGGCTAATGTACAAAAAGGTCCTCATTAGTGCTTCTCAGGATTCAAACTTGTGTTGTTTTGCTTATGAAGTGAGGTCATTTTTCACCTCAACCAATAACTTGTTGGTTCACTAGACAATTCCATAAACTATTGGTAAAAGCTCTCTGACTAATATAATTATTTTATCGGCCCTCAAATTGCTTTTCTTGATTGTTTTTCTGTAGGATTTGGATTCAGCCCAATCAGTAATGATTACAATATTGTGAAACTTGTTTGTTCTGCACATTTCATTGTTCCAGGGGAAGTTTATTCTTTAAGGACGGGGTTATGGAGAAAACTTGAAGACGGGAACTTAGAGGGTGTATATGGTCTCAGCTGCGATGCTTTCCCTTGTAATGGAGCTATCTTTTGGATTGTATACAAGCAAGGTGTAGAGGGAGACATGGAAAGTGATGTAGCTTTGATAATGTCATTTTATATAGAAATGGAAGTGTTCACATTGATCCCATTTCCTACTACGACTTCTGCCTATGGACATTACGATACGCTTGCAATCTATGAGAACAAACTAGCTATATTTTTTCCCACTTACATTGAAAATTGTGAATCATATGGGATTGATATGTGGGTGTTGGAGGAGTGTACAGATCCATCCTGGGAGAGATGGAGTTGGGCTAAAATATATACTAGCAGACCCAATCCATACAGGTTTTTCATTTATCCAGTGATTATTTGGAGAAATGAAATTGTTTGCATTGTGCACGCACCTGATTACGAAGGTGAAGAGGAGAATTATGAAGGAGAAGTTTTGTGCAATCTCGCTACTAATGAATTCAACTTGTTTGATATCCCAAAACGTATCTACAGTGCTGATATTTTGGAGTATGTAGAAAGCCTGGTACTACTTGACAACATCCATAATTGAAAAGTTCTAATATTTAAATCAAATTTTTCTTGCCATATTTGGCCTTTTTGTAATTTCTGGTTGCTTAGTGTTATATAATTTAGTTGCAAGTTTGTGGATTATTTGGGACAAGCCAATCTGCTGGTGGTTTTATATATAATGAATGGCGTTGATCCACTCTTACGTTAAGTATTTACTCTACTTAAGTATATTCTTTTTTTGTGGGAATGCCACCACACACATATTAGTCCATATCACTGACTTCAAGTCGAGTTGGTTGTTGTTGTGTGTGTGTGTGTGTTTTCTGTTTGTTCTGAGTTATCTTTGTAAGAGAGACTCAATCTCCAATATTAGTAAATCAAATGGGACAATGCATGGAAGGAAGGTCAGCAGCTGAGTCCTGGGATTTGCCTGATTGGGGTCTTCTAAGGAAAATTGTGGGGTATGTGGCTCTTCTCTCATGATGGCATAATATTTGATTCCAAAGTTTGATGTTTTTTTTTTTTTTTTTTTTGAGAAGATGAAGGAAGAGCTCCAGAACAGTTAATTATCCAGAACTCCTATTATTATTTTCCGTTTTTTTTTTGGTTGGGTTTAATGTTCATATCCGAGCTCCTAGGGATGATTTTTTAATGCACCATAGTTCTGACGTATAGTTAGTGGTGCACAACTTTGAGAACACAATGAAACTCAAAATCAGAACCACTTTGGCTACGGCTACTCTGCCTGATGGTTATGCCGTTAGCATTTATGACTGAAATGTGAACCAAAATCATGACAGTGAACCAAAATCTTGACAGTAAACCAAAACAATACAAATTCTGGTGCGATCACTGATGCTGTTGTTGCAAATTCATATTCCATACTCATGAAGCATGCATAATGGTATTTGGAAGCCAAAAAAACAGAAACAACAGAGAGAGTATACTGTCACTTTTTTTATTTTTTTTTGTGTGGATACAGTATACTGTCACTTTAGAATAAAGAGAGCGGAAAAACCAAGTGAAACAGCCTTATATTCAGCAAATTACAAGTGGAGCGACTTCAAAAACTGACATGTCAATATTATTCATCATCGACTTCTAATGTTGCCACTAAATGGGGAATCTTTTAAACGCTCTTGATTCAAGTGCTTGAGATCATGTGACTAACAAGAAGGCGTAGTGCAGAAACAGAGTTCTAAAGAATTCGCCATTGGAATTTTCAATGAGATTGGGATAAAATGGGTATTAGAGTAATTGATTGAATATTTCCTCTCAGATTCCTATTATGGTTCAGCAAGGTGAAAATAAGTACAATGGTCACAAGTCTTATTTTATTAAGTAGAGTCATGAATCACATTACGGTAATATGAACAACTATTTTTTTAAATATATCATCCATTCACCAATCACCACTCTCACAATTCTACTGTGACGATAGGTAAAGTAAACAGAAGTTAAAATAAAATAAAAATTCTGATCGATATGATAAAACAAAGGTATAAAAATTTATAAATGAAAATATTTAAAAAAAAAGGAAAAATCTCTTTAAAAGATGGTTATATTATCCAAATTTTAAATTGATTCATTAAATTTAAAAAATCTTCAATAGGTTAGATTTCTTAAAATAGAATTTCAGAATTCAACAATTTTACTTAATTATCTCTCATTTGATTGTCTCTCCCATCCCATCCACCTAGCCCTGGGTTAATGATCCTACAACCTATACCCTAGTTTTTCTGGCTAATACAACCTATACCCTAGTCTTCCATAAAACTTGGACAGTTTTATGATATTTGTATTAACCCAAGTATTTAATGTTATTTGTAGGAGTCTAATGATTTATAAAATCATTTTTCCTTTTCGTACAAAAAAAATTCTATAATGATTTATACCTAACAGATATAATTTAATTTTTTTACATTAACATTAATACATTTTAATTTTCTGATTCTCACATTCTTGCACCTAGTATTTATATGACGAATGCACCAGATATGAATTGTTTTTTTACAGGAATCCCTTATATGTAAGGACATGTTCTTTTCTATATTAAAATTTGAAATGGGGGAGGACAGGAAATGATTGATGGAAGGAGAGAGAGAGAGTGATTAGGACAAAATCAAATGAGGGTAGTAAAATCCAAGGTACTAAAAATCGGATCGGATACTGAATCGGTTGAGATAGTGGTTTAAGGGTTAGTGGGTCAGATTGGGGTCAACTCAGAGTCAAATTTGTTTTAATTAAAATAATATAATTTAATTAATAATAGGTATTTTTTCTGATAAAAAATAGGTATATTTGATTCTGAATATTTTCAATTAACTTTAAAATATTTTTATAAAAAATTTAACCTTGAAATGTGATTCTAGGTTAATGGAATATGTCACATGTTGAGAATTATATGTAATTATATATATTATATAATATTTGATTCAATTAGATTAGTTGAGATTACATTACATTAGTGACTCAAAAAGATCATATGTGATTAGATATTTTTTGGTTTTTAACGTTTAACCCAATTTCAAAATTTTAAAATATTTAAAAGTGTTTACCCAATCATTTATTCATTTTTAAAATTTTTTTGTTCTTAAAATTTTTTCATATATATTTTATACTTAAGTGAAACTAAAATACGAAAGGAATATATATGGTTGAAAAAAAGTAATATATATAATTAATTCCTGATGGGAGATAGCCCCTATTTCGATGCCTAGAAAACAGAAACCACGGAATAGTAACAAAGGAAATCGAGTCATATGAAAACAAAACCAGGAAACTTTAATGCAATGTCAGATTAGCGTGTCATGTTCAAACCTACTATTTTTGCCTTTCAATTCAGACTTGGGTCTTTATCTCTCTTCTTTTCATCTTTGCTTCTCCACCGTCACACTCTCACTCACAGCAATTTAGGGTTTCGGCATCGCAAATTTTCAGAGTATTTTCTCTTCAGCGGTAAGCTTTCTCCGTTCTTCCTCTGGTGGCCAAAAATTCAACAGCTTTCTTCCTCCAATAATCTTCTCACAATCTCATGTTTCCTTCTCTTCTTTCTGAGTCTCTTTCTTCTTCAGACCTCCTCCCTTACTTCTTCAGCTCATTCATGGAGAGATCTAGCTAGGTGTTGAAGTTTCTTTTTTTCCTTAGAAAATAACCTGGCCAACCCTCTTGACTCTTGGTTTTCTCAGGTTATGGCCGAGTTATCCCGGTCCAGACTGATTCGCGCCGGGTTGTTTTCCCCACAGTTCCAACACTGACCCAGACCGGACATGTGACTGGATCACCGATTTCCGGTCTGAACCGGCTGGTTTGGTTCGGTTTTTTGTATATGGGTAAAATCAAATGAGGGTAGTATGATGAAATTATCAAATTTTGAAATTTCATTTCTTTGACATTTGACCTAATTTAAGATTTGTCAAATGTAATGACCTAGTTTAGAATTTTGTGTGCCATTGCACAAGGATACTATCAGGTGGGGTTTGTGAGACTTAAATATATGCAGCCTTATTCCACAAGTGGAGAGACTATTTTCAGGATTTAAGCCCATGACCTCTTAGGATTTTTTTGGCATGAGAGAAATGGAGGGGATGACAATTTTTTATGAGTTGAATTTTAAAAAATTGAAGAAGTGTGGCTATAAAATTTTAATAAAAATAAGATATAAAATAAAAGAGTGAGAAAAATTAATTAAAAGCTTTCAACTCCACTTCTCTAATTTTGTTAAATCAAAGTCATAAAAATTTTCCCTCCCTTCTCTTCCTCTCCAATTCTCTCATACCAAATAGCCCCTTAGTCATATGGCGACAACCTTTTAGGCTGTGTTTGGTTTGAGGTGAGGTGAGGAGAGGTGAGGTGAGAGAGGATGGGGAAATTACCTTTTTGGGTTAAAGGAATTTAAATTTTGAGTGGGAATCCAAAATTTTGAAAAGAATAAGAAAGTAAATTTTGGGCGGAAATCCAAAATTTAAAAAAATGAGAGGGTAAATTTTGGATTTCTTTTGTCCAAAAAGGTAATTTCCCCACCCTCTCTCACCTCACCTCAAACCAAACACAGCCTTACAGTTGTTCTCAGACTCACCCTCTTATTAAAGAAAACAGGCTAAAATATATGTTTGATCCTTTATATTTGCATTAAGTATCATTTTAGTTCCGTAAGTTTATAAAGTGCATTTTTAGTTCTAGGATCTTAACACCATTAGTTTTATTTAACCGAGAATGATGACTCATCAAATTTAAGTGATGACTATGTAATTAAATACTAACAAAGCCTATTTTCATTTTTTTTAACATAATACTTTTATATTTTTAATGGTGGAAATTAGAAATGATTTAAAATGAAAGCAACCCTTAATTTCTTGACTTCATCCTCGCTACCAACATCACATCCCAGAAATTTAAAATTCTATTACAGTATTACAGAGCTTCACAGGCTGTTGTATTTTTTTTTCTCGACGAACGTAAGATTCTGTCCATTTCCCCACCTCAAGTGCTCCTAAAACTGAAACAATTGTGATTTCATTTATAAACAAACTCCCATAACCTGCATTTCCCTAAACAATGAAATCTAATTTCAGAGTTTTGTGGAACATATTTCTTGCAGACTTGACTCCTTCGTTACAGCAACAATACATGTGAACATCGTATTCTTTATATGAAGATTATGATCAAGTCCGAAGTGTAAGGCTCACACAGGACTTGAGCACAGATGGGAAACTGAATTTATTAGGCAAAACTCCATAATTCAGCATAGTTCGGTAGAAACATGGCCTTTGCTTTAGTTGCCCTGTAATTTAAAAAGATATATGTTCCTTACGGGGACGAGGTGGAGTCGCAGTGGCAACTGGCAAGGATGAAATGTACAAATTTAGAGTTGTTTTCATTTAAAATCATTTTTAATTTTCAAAAATAAAAATATCAAAACATTATGTGAAAGGAATAAAAATAAAAATGCAAACATAATTTGTTAGTGTTTAATTTTACGGTCATCAATTAAACTTGATGAGTCATCTTTCCATTAAATAAGACTAACAGTGTTAGGATCCTAGGATTGAAACTGCATTTTATAAAATTAAGGGACTAAAATGATACTTGATGCAAACATAAAGGATCAAATATATACTTTAGAAAAAATAAAAGAAAAATACAAAAATGTTATAGGATAAGATAATTTCTTATTTTCTAGACAAAGCTAGATTTGAAACCAAAAAATTGAAATACATATATTTAAGTTTAAGTGAAATTAAAAATATCATGTTTAATAGATATTATTATAATTATTTTCTTGCCTTCAATAATATTATAATTTTTTTTTGGGAAAATTCCTAAAAAATACAAAACAAAATCGACAAAGGACAAAATGGTGAGGTGAAATACTAAAATCACAAATAAGACCATCAGTAGGAATTTGGGATTTGAAATTGTAAGCAAAAGATGAAAATGCCCTGAGTGAAGTGACAGGCTATAGTCTTGTTTCCAGAGGGCTACCCCAACCACGGGGAGAATATTGCCAACGCTGTCCCTGCCACCATCGTCAATTTGGTCTAGCAACATTATCGCGATCTCTTACACGGCGTCGCCGAGATTGATGCCAATAACGGTCCCAATTCCCACCTTCCCTTACTTTCCCTCTAATGTTGAGCCCTCCTCCAATTGGAGCTCCGCTAATCAACTTTCATTCAAATTGAAGCCACCCAAGAATGCTAACATTGACAAAATGAAGGGCATGTCCTGTATTGAGGAAGAGCGTGGCAAAGAAGAAAGTGAAGTTGTTATTCTAGAAAATGATATTGTTAATAAAGAGTGAGGTGTTGTTATTGGCTTCCCCAACTTGTTAATTTGACACTTTTTACATTAATGACTTGACTTTCTTGTTTAACAACTTCGAATGGAAAAGTGTCAAATTAACAAGTTGGAGAGGCCAATAGCAATTCCTCTCTCTCTCTCTCTATTAACAACACTATCTTCTACATTAACAATTTGATTTTTTTTTGTTTAACAACTTTATAGGGAAAAGTGTCAAATTGACAAGTTGGGGAGGCCAATAACTACACCTCACTCTTTATTAATAACACTATCTTCTACATTAACGACTTCACTTTCTTCTTTAATAACTTTGTATGGAAAAGTGAGAAATTAACAAGTTGGAGAAGCCAATAGGCAATAACAACACCTCACTCTTTATTAACAACACTATCTTCTATATTAACGACTTCACTTTTTTGTTTAACAACTTCGTAGGAAAAAATGCCAAATTAACAAGTTGGGGAGGCTAATAACAACACCTCACTCTTTATTCATAACACAATCTTCTACATTAATGACTTTACTTTCTAGTTTAATGACTTCGTAGGGAAAAGTGCTAAAGTTAACAAGTTGGGGAGACCAATAACAATACCTTACTCTTTATTAACAACACCATCTTCTACATTAACGACTTCACCTTCTTTTTTTTAACAATTTCATATGGAAAAGTGTCAAATTAACAAGTTGGGGAGGCCAATAACAACACCTCACTCTTCATTAACAATATCATCTTCTACATTAACGACTTTACTTTCTTCTTTATCACGTTTTTCCTTAGTCCAGTTGTGCCCTTCATTTTGTCAATGTTAGCATTCTTGGGAAGCTTCGATTTGAACAAAATTTGACTAGCGAAGTTCCAATCAAAGGAAGAGGACTCAGCATCAGAGGGAAAGTTAATGAAGTCGGGAATCGAGACTATCACCAGGTTTAATCTTAGCGACGTCGTATAGGAGATCGCGATAATGTTGCCAGACCAAATCAATAGTAGTGGCAGGGACAGCGTCGGCAAAATTCTCCCCACGGTTGGGGCAACCCTCTGGAAATAGAAGTGTAGCTTGTCACTCACTCAAGGTATTCTTATCTTTTGCTCACAATTTTAGATCCCAAATTCCTACTGATGGTCAGATTTGGGATTTCAGTAATTCACCACACCATTTTGTCCTTTGTCAATTTTATTTGTATTTTTCTAAACTTTTCCCTAATTTTTTTGCTAGAACTATAACATTACAATTACTCCTATATTAGTACTATGAGTAGTAGTAGTATAATAAAATAAAGCTACCATACAACAAGTCACTAACTATGAATTGAAAAAAAAACCAAGCCACTAGTCTCGCTCTAGCTCAAGTGCCACCATTCTTGCACAAGCCTCCGTCTCTCTATCTCTTGCTCTCAGTCTCTCATTCATGGTCAGTGATCACCGTCTCTATCTCGGTCTCTACTTCATCCCTTTGCTACTCATCGTCACTTAATTGGAGCGGACAATAATGGAGAACGGCATGCCAATTTTTCCCGAAGAAATCATCACAAGTATTCTGGTACGACATCCGGTAAAATCCCTAATCTGATTTCAATGTGTTTGTAAAGATTGGAAGAATAAGTTTAGAACCCCATCCTTCATTGCCTAACACCTCCACCATTCTACTTGGCAAAACCCTTTACCTATTGTCGATAGTACTATCTCGGAAGGTACTCTTTAGCACTTATGTTTGCTCAATCATGAGATGCAAGTCTTTGAATTTCAGAACACACATATCATTGATTCCTTAATGTTGGGGTGGGTTTATTCCAGTAATGGCTTGTGATAAGTAAAATATTTGTATATTTATTTTCTTTACATGATTATTTTTTGGATAATATTTGAGCTTAATTTAATGAATATGGGTGTAATTGATGAATAAATAAAGATTTTGGCATAAAATAGAAGTTATTGAAAAATACTAAATTTTAACCTTGTTTCAATTTTTAAGCAATATCTGGAGCTCTAGATGTCAGATTGGGATGTTCTTTATATGGATAAAAAGCTAAGAAAAATCTCTATAACTTTTATGTTGAGGTTAAAACCTACATCTATCTTCAAGAGTTTCAAATTTTGCTTAGAAGTTGAGAACATGGATTTGTCCAAGTCTGACCTTCGCCCACTAATTTAACCATAACTTGATATGCAAATGTTGAAATGAGAAGCTCTCACATTCATTCTCTCACATTCATTTTCAACCTAAAATCCAGATTTACAACTTTCATGAAGATAAAAATGTGAGAATCCATCGTGTTGACTTTCAAAATGTGGCTGCAAACGAGAAGCATGGTTGCCATAAGGTTAACATTGGTGGCTTAAAGTCAAGATTCATACTTAACAAGTATAAATCTTTGCACCCCATTCATCTACAAATAGAGGAGTGGAAGACACAAGAAGGAGGACAATTTTAGAGTTTAATTTTATGCATTGTATTGTTTCTTGCATGCCTCCTTCCTGGAAGGCCTATATAGACTTCCTTTATGGATGGTATAAGTTGCCACCTACCTGGAAGGTTTTACCTCTAATAAGGAAGGCTAGATTTTTCCATTTCCATGCATCTTGTAGTTGTATCTTTATATTTTAGAATTTAATAATTAAGTTTTATGTAATGCTTATGAAGTTTTCAATTTAATTTGGTTTTGTTTTTAATTTCATCATGTGCTAAATTTTCATTTTCCTAAGGTGATGATGTAGCTTACTAATGATGGATTGAATCTTAACTTATTAAATCTAGTTTTAAATTTTTCTTCATGATTGAGTTTTGATTATTATTCTTAATGCTTTCAATTGATTGACCATCTTTTGAAGGATTTCAATATGTATGTTGAGACTGGAAAGAGATGCGTGTGTGTAGATCCTATAATTAAAACCATAACTTGCATATGAAACAAGAATATATTCATATGGGTTGTGTAGTGTTAATGAGTTCTATAAATCTTAATGCATGATTAATTGTTTTAATTCATATGAGGATATATTAGATTAGCAATTAATTATAGAATTGCTTGACCTTGGAAGAAATTAGTAATTAAATTAGGGAAACTCAGCTATATATCAATCATGTGGAATAAACTAAAATAGATATGTGATTCAATCCAAAATTTGCTAAGTGAAATATAATCCCTAGGGCATTTTCTCATAGTTGTTTTCATATCAATTGCATTCATATTTAATCATTTTTAAATTTTGTAACCTCAACCACCAACTAATCGATCGACTAAATAGAATTAAGATTACCAATTTTAGTACCTAATGATCAATTCTCGTGGGAACGATACTCTACTCACCTCTACATTACTTATTTACGATAGTGTGTTGGAAATTGTTCCCAAAGGGCCAATCATTATGCTTTGAACATTATTAATTTAATGAAATTTCTCCATTTTGTTATCATATTATTTGCATGTTAACTGTGATAATTGTATCCTTGGATAAATAAGAAAGATTATCCTAAAATGTCCCTGGTCGGTCATCTATGCGGGAGCAAAGATGAAACAAGACCAGTATGACTTTGATAAGATATGGAGATTCAAATCAAAGTCTTAGGTACTTGTAAGAGTATAAGGTGCTAGACTGACCCACTATGAGAAAGCTACATGGATCAAGTCATAAGCTTTTCTCATGTATAACCATGTCACAATGCCCTTAGACCTGAGGTTATCATGGATTCCTACATGAGAGTTGCTAAGCTTTGAACTAGTCAAAAGTCACTTTTGACCGGGTGACGATAAAGGCTACGATCGGGCTTGGTGGTTTTTCATTCACATTAGTAGAGAGATATTACTGGGCCCCTCGATGAGTGAGTCTGAGAAATGTATGGTCATACTACGATGGAAAGGAGTTTCCATTTCTATTGTTAGGCTACTCAGGAATCAAGAAAGTAATGGTCAGGAACAAGAGGATGATATTATCCACGCCTTATCCTTGACTGATATATCGTGTGACAAAAGGGACGTGACATGGTTGTATGACAGGTTGCATCGTGTTAACGATCCTCATATGAATTGGGTAGTCATAATGTCTTGTTAGAGGCCGCTTGTGACTTATGGGTTAATACAGTTATTGGCCCACTGCCAACTTCATATGGGCCTACAGGGTCGCACACAAGAATGACCCAATACGAGATAATGTTTAATTTAGGGTGAACGAATTATATATATATATAATATAAAATTCTTTAATAATATTATATAGATATATATTTTCGAAATAAATATCTTATGTGTGTGTGTGTGTGTCTATATATATTATATGATATTATTATATTGTGTTAGTTTTAAATTTAATCTATTAAGATATATTAAATTTAATAACTAACATGATAGAGATATAGTATCTCAGATTTAATTTATGAAGATAACTTAAATCTAATTGCTCTTTATTTGGATTAAATAAATAGGTAAAATTAAAACTGTTGGACAGATTTAATTTAAAATGAATTTATTTAATTAGCTCATCAAAATAATTAATTGTTAATTAATTTCAAAATTAATGAAGATTAATTTTGAAATTTGAATATAGCCCTCATAGGTTATAAACTTGATAGAGCAGATATACTCATACACGCATGAGAAATCAAAGTCACAAGGGAAACCCTAGGAGACATTGGAGGCGCTAGAACGCAGTCTGTGTAGGAGAGCATTCGTGTGTATACCGATAGAGGGAGCGGACCTGACGTGTTAGCTCCTAGAGATCGAAAACCCTGAATTGAAAAAGGTACGAATCCTTCTAACTCAGTTTAAACGCTATTGATAGATCCTTGATTAAGATCAGCAAAATTTCTTTAAAATTCTTCCGATGTGCCCCGATCCTAAGACAATGTACACTTGCACTTTTTAATAAATCATTTACACGTAAAACAGCTTGCTCTATTTGAAACTCGGGTAATTCTCAAGATTGCCTTCAGTTGTGGAATCCAGCTATTAGAGTGGTCAGAAAAGTGCAAAAATCTCTTAACAATTATGAGTATGAGTGTTTTTCTATAGGATTTGGATTCAACCAATCATTAATGATTGCAATGTTGTGAAATTTTTTCTTCCTGGATATTTCGTTGTTCGAGCGGAAGTTTATTCGTTAAGGACGGGATTATGGAGAAAAGTCTCCTTGATTTGATAGTTTCATTTGATATAGTAAGGGAAGTATTAAGATTGATACCATTTCCTACTATGACTTCTACCGATGGATGTTACAATACGCTTGCTAGCTTTGAGAACAAACTAGCTTTATTTTTTTTCCAGTGACATTTAAAATTCTGAATCATACGTGATTGATTTGTGGGTGTTGGAGGAGTGTACAGATCCACCCTGAGAGAGATAGAGTTGGGTTAAAATATATACTAGTGGACCCAATCCACACCGCTTTATCATTTGTCCAGAGATTATATGGAGAAATGAAATTGTTTGCTTAGTGGAAGCATTGCCTAAATACCAAATTGAAGGTGAAGAGGAGAATTATGAAGGAAAAGTTGTTTTGTGTAATCTCACTACTGATGAATTCAACTTGTTTGATATCCCACAATGTAACTATAGTCTTGAGATTTTGGAATATGTGGAAAGCCTGGTACTACTTGGCAACATCCATATTTAAAAAAAGCTAATATTTAATAACATATGTTTCTTTCCATATTTGACCATTTTATAATTTGTAGTTGCTTTATTTGGGACTAGCCAATCTGCCACTATTTTTATCAATATTGAAGGGCACTGATCCACTCTTACATTAAGTATTTCCTCTATTTAAGTAATTTTTTTGGGGAAATGAATCCACTCATATAGTAGTCCATATCACTGACCTCAAGTTAATTATTGGTATGTGTGTGTATATATTTTTCTGTTGTTCTGAGTTATCTTTGTATGAGAGGATCAATTTCCAACATTAGTAAATCAAATGGGACAATGCATGGAAGGAAGGGCAGCAGCTGAATTCTGGGATTTGCCTGGTTAGGGTCTTCTAAGGAAAATTGTGAGGTATGTGGCTCTTCTCTCATGATGGCGTAATATTGATTCCAAATTTTGAAAGTTTTTTCTTGAAAAAAATGAAGAGCTCAAGAATATTGAATTATCCAGAACTAAGATCAATGAGACCCCTCTTTGAATCATTCTTTGTCTCCATCAGAATCCATTTTCTGCTCACACACACACACACTCTAAGAGACCCCTCTTTGATATTACTTTCAAAACACTAAGATCAGAGACTCCCTGAAAGCAAAGGCAAGAAGTGGAGGCTGGGGGAAGATTTTGAAGATGAGAAAGAGATCTTAGCGCTTCCTTCCATGTGGAGGAAGATAAAGGAGAAAGCAAGGATAAATAATGTCTTTTTGCATATTACCACAAATTTATAATCCTCACTCTTTACCTGAGAAGTATAATCCTTATCACCTCATGTGAAGTGATCCTAACGCATCTCGTAGTCCCCTTCATATCTTAAATGTGCCAACCAAACTTTTGGAAGAGCGAATTGCATTAAGATTATAGGTAATCATAATGCAATGCATCAAACCAAATGGACGACTATGCATCTATGAATTCTCAGTTGACTGATTTATTAGCCAATGTAGCAAGAAGAAGAACAGAGTTAAAGAATGTAGCTTCAAGTAGGGTTTAATGATTGCGTAGTTGAGGGGTTGTTATAGATAGCATATGTTAAAGAAGCATGTGGGCCATTAAAAAAAGGAATGGGAGTTTCAGGGCTCAGAAGGAGTCCAAGTGCTGTGCAGCACTAGGTACAGACACTACCTCGCTGTTATATATTAGTTAACACTAAGATTTAAAAATCTATCTTGTGTTATCCTCAATTTCATTTATGATGAGGATAGTAAAAAATTAAATTTATTTTAATTTCAAAAAGCATTTAATGCTTTCATTATTTTGTATTTGTTGGACTTTTGGGTCCAAGTCCGCCCTTGATGGGCTGGACATTTGATTAGGAAATAAGTAGCCTAATCAAATAAGAATAAAATCAGCATAAGATGCAGATTTGGGAATATTTAGCAATAATTATGGATTTGTTAAAAGAGGAACAAATCACCATAATTAGGGAATTAATTGAGAGACAATTAATTCCTGTCTTGGAGGGCAAGAAGGAGTGCACACGTTTCCTAATTAGTGGCCTCCATAAACCACTATAAATAGGGTGTGCCTCCTCAATTGCAATTCGCCCCGCCATTGAGTTTTCTGGCAATTCCATTCTCTCCTACCATCTTTCTGGTTCTGGTGATCTGCTGTGCAAATCACAATTAGGCTCTAGTAGTCTAATAATTGTGTGGGCACAAGTATGGAGTATTGGAGCTTTAACCCGGATCCGAACATGGATTCGTCCAGGTACGCCTAATCTCCTTATTAGTTGAATATTTGTTTTCTTACATTGGCATCAGAGCCATTTGATCCTTGAGGTTGTGATTTATTCTATGTGAATAACAGTATGATATAATTTGTTTATATCTCAATTCTAATTCCGCTGTGCTATTATATATGTGAATATATATAATGTTAATTAATATGCTTGCATCTTATTTTTCTAATTCCCGTATGAACATGAAATTGTGTCATAAATGTATATATTGAACAATACATGCGTTTATGTTTCGTGTGTGCATCAAATTCTTCTTCCCAGATTTGTTGTTCGACTTGAGCTCAATATGCACACATATAATGCTAGGTTCTTGATTGTTTCCTCCTCTGGTTGTTTATATATATATATATATATATAATAAGTGTATATATATATAACTCATGTCCCAATTCCTTCACCTTCTCCTCTCTTCTTTGATTGCTTAAAGTTGCGTTTTTGGAACCTATGTGGAACCAAAAACAAGACACTTTTAACTCTCAAAGGCTAGGAAAGCTTTTGAGATAAACAGAGACACACATCCGATCGAATTACGTCGCGCTGACAACGTCGAGAAAAATTGGGTGTTTGAAACTTGGTGTTTTTGCCCAAAGTAAGGACATGGATGTGTAGAGCTCGAAGAGACGATTCCAAAGATGCTTAGAACGCGTCAAACGGAGTCCGGATGAGGGAGAAACAAAGGAAAGAAGTTCACGGGTCGTTAGTCGCCGCCGCAACTTCACTCATGATTTGATCAATGAAACAGAGATTTTAAGATCAAATAAATGCCATGGATCTGTAGTTCGCTGAACTACGATTCCAACGACACCAAGAACGCGAAAAACGGAGCTAAAACGAGGGAGATATGGCCTCCTGAAGTTGGTGGGTCGCGAAGGTCCGTCGGAGCTCCAACCGGGTCAGGGTGACCCGGCTGGAGGTTGAAGATGATGACGTGGCAGTCAACGCCACGTCATCGGTCAACTAATGACACGTGGCGCCAATGAGCGGTCGCCAAGTCAGCGTCGAACGCCACGTCAGCCTCGGTCAACGAGGCCACGTCATCCGTTGACCAGCCACGTTGACCGAGACACGTTAGCGCCACGTCACTGACACGTCAGCGGTGACGGGTCACGGTTGACCAGTCAATGTTGACTGGTCAACAGTCAATGTTGACCGGTCAACGATCAATGGTCAACGGTCAACAGTCATCCATTGACTGTTGACCCCCAAAAAAAAACAAAAAGAAAAAGACGACACATGGCGCGTGGGGCCCACTGGGGTCTCCGTTTGACACGTGGCAAGCACCGTCAGAGAGAGGACGGGGCGTGGAGTCTTGGGAGCCGGCGCGTGTCGCAATTGGATGGCCGCAAGGTAGCGCGTGGAGGTCACGCGCCACCGGGGAGAGTGGCCAACGCTGGAATTTTCCAATTTTTCAGGATTTTTCCATCCAGACACCTTCTAGGGGCCTGTGAGAGCGCGTGGGACCTCTGATTGAGATGTGGTTGGTTCCTAAAAATCCCTAAATTCGAGAGATTCAATTTGATATATAATTTGCATATATTTGAAGCACGTTTGGATATGATTTGAGTCAAAAAGGTGCTTATGTGCACTTAGAGGGTCCCAAAAATGTTGGAATTGAATCAATGTTGGTTCTATTATTTTTTGGGACAGGTTGACTTACTTATTAAGAGTATTTCAACTACAACATAAGGTTAATGTTGCAAATATTCTTTAAAAGTAAGGGATTATTCAAATGAGTTTTTGAATATAAAATCCTATTCAACCTTGACTCAAACTCTTAGAAATAAAACCTGAAAAATTGCAGCAACTTAAAATTATTCAATAATTATTGAATAATAATAAGTCTTCCCAAATGTTGAAGTAATGACTTCTAAAGGTCAACCTTTAATCACATATGTTGTGACAAAGGACAAGACAGGTAGAGATGTTAGAATCGTCTCATCAAGTGGGAGGTATGCTGCAAATACATTCAAATGAGTGGATGTAGACATGGCAAAGAGGAGCTGGACATTGTAGCTAGAAGCTACATGAGTTAATATGGTCAGAAGGGCTTATGAAAATGAGAACCTAGTTAAGAGACAAAGATGTGAGGCTTAAATTTTTGAATGTTCTTATTTTTCCCATTGAATTTAAGATTAAATTCTCTGTTAGTTTATAGAATTGAATTCAGTATATTCTCTTCTTGTTTTCTTGAACATTCATGCTAGTTAGATGATACTATGTTATTATCTTGTTAACATAACTGCTCTATGATTGAGTGGGAGTTTTCTGGAATACGTCTAGAAATCCAAAGGGAAAAATGTTCAAATGAAGACTGTGGTTAAAAGGGTGATGAGGTAACTAGTATGATTGGGATGGGAGTCAACATAGTTGTCTCCTGAACATGAAACTAGTGAACTTATTATCTAATTATCCTTTGTCTTATTTGAACAAATAAGATTTGCATACCATAATAGTCTGAGTGACCAATTATGACCAAGTTTATTTGACTGAGCTTATGAAGACAAGCTCAATAGAGATATCTATGGAGTTAGAAACTCTCAAATCTCTTTCATTCAAGAAGAATGAGATGTCAGGGACATCCTACCAACTAGTCTTCAGCATTTAGAGGATGAAGCAACTGAAGGATACAAAAGGTTTATGCTATCAAGCATAGAAAGAACACATTGCTCAAACTTATGTTGGTATGAGCAATGTAACCTTATCCAAGCCTTGTGGATAGTGTTGGAAGATAGTGAAATAAGTGATCTTCTTCCATAAAGTTAAAACTAAGTTAAGTTTTAACATAGTGTACTAAGTCCTAACATGTTGTTTAGGCAACACTTGAGGCATATGTCAAACTAAGAAGTTGAGACAAACTAAATGCCAAGTTCTTTCTAACAAACAACAAGTGTATGTTGTGATAAGACATCTCCCAGTGAGTGGGAGGAAGCTATGTCTCCCAATGAGTGGGAGTGAGCCATGTCTTTCAGTAAGTGGGCATATACAGAAGTAAGGATTGCCCCTGATATGCATATTGTAACCTTCAGCAATGTGATTCACCACATTGAACTTCAGTGTGAGAGACTGAAGGATCCAAGATCGATCAGTCAGACGAACTTAGCTAAAGAGTGGGAGGATTCATCCTCTAAGCCCAAGGGCAAGAAACCTATGAGGTAAACTTGATCTAGAGGAGGTCAAATGGTTTCTACAAAGATGAAAAGCTACATTCATAATCCTTAAGGGTTATAAAAGTAGCGATCTACATGAGTTGTGGATATTTCAGAGAAGCATATGGCTTCATGTCAAATGCAAAGCAACAAAGAGATAGAATCAAGGGATTGGAACTTGCATGTTAACTCTGCATAGATAAACCACCCTGATTCACTCCATGCAATTACAATTGACAGAATCACATCTTTGCTATCTCTTTAGTTAAGGATCGATGGGACTATGATTCTCAAATCCTTTGTTGCATTTTGATGCTTCTTTTCTAGGGATAAAAGATTCCATTTCTTGCCACATGTACACCTTGATCAAAGGGAATGATCAAACTAGCAAAAAAGTATTTGCTAAATGACGTGTGCCAAAGGGTTAATACCCTTATGAATAAGTTCAAAACTCATTCTGCCTGGCAAGAAAGACAAAGAAACATTTTTCTGAGAATATCCACTACAATTGGCAAATTATGACGTTGGTGAACCAATAAACGTGAGGGCAAAACACAAACAGCTTGGTGTTTCGTTAACGTTGTGGACGTTTACTCGAAATACAATAATGTTTACTTGATTTTTGGTAAGTGTGAAGCTGTTAGATAATGGCTGAACTAGTCAAGAATCAGTAAACTGAAAGGATAAGACCTTTTGAACTAACAAGGGTTAAAGACACCCATGTGCTTAGTTCAAGCTGTTTTGTGTACAAGAAAGGCATTGTTAGGCAACTATCAATACCTAGAACTCTTCAACATAATAGAGTTGTTGAAATGGAGAGATAGACCTCTCCTTGTTTTGGTTATGAACATAATGGCACCAATGAGGCTATCAGCCATATGTTGGTAGGTGGACTCATAGCTATTATATTCACACTTAACCAAATGCCCTCTATGTCAGTCACGACCTTACCCTATGAATCATGGAAGGGCCTTAGACTAGGACCAAGTTTGTTAAGACCATAAGGGTCATCAACTTTATATTCATACTTCTTCCTATGAGTTAGGAAGATTAGGGCTAAGGTATACAAGGTATCTCTTTGTGAGATGACATGAGAATTTGACATGACACGTCTTCATTAGTGAAAATGATGACGGTTCAGTGATTGATAGAAAAACCGTGGGGCACAACGTTCATAAAACCCAGATTTTCTAGCAGGAAATGAGCATTAATCACAATAAATCTCTTTAAGAAGTTCACAAGTGACAAGGAATAACCAAGTGTTCCTAAGTTCACTGATCCGAGTGGGAGGATTGAGACCATTTTCACAATGAAAGAGGTAAGAGGTAAGTTACGAGAGAATTACCTCACTCATACATAGGAAAAGAATCCTATGAAATCCACCTCGGAGCAAAATTGTTATCTAGCGAATGACTATAAGGGATAGATTCCTTAATGGATTGAATGCTCCCTTCATCATTTAGAAGGTGATGATAGGTACCTATAAGTATCTGAAAGACACTAGAAGGACCTGCTAAGATGAATTGCAAAGTGTCATGCAGGAGGATCTGGATTCCTTTTAAGCCAAATACGTGTTTGGGTAATTGTCACCTAGCCAAGAGGCGATTGGGAACAAGTAGATTCTCAAATCTGTTAGTGGCATGTAAAACCTAAAACACTTAGTGGCTAAGGGGTAATACAATGGAAGGTTGTCCATTGTACGTTTTAACTCTGAACTTTGGCTATGACAACAAGCTTAGTCTTGAAATTGCATCAAGATGATGTAAAGATCACCTTCCAATTTGGAATTTTGGAAATTGAATGATAAACTCTACATGAAGCAGCTTAAGGGCTTCGTAGAAACAATCACCCAAATAGTAGTATATGAGGTTTTTCCACAAGGTGAAAGCCTTACCAACTTCAAAATAATCAAAGTATACTACAAAAGTCCCAAATGGTCTAGTGATGATTCTTAGTGAAATCATCCTTTGTCAAATGACATATGAAACAAGTGTCAAGAGAGTCAAAGGAATAAAGGATAAGAGAATCCTTAAATTCTGAGTTGAGAAAGTCATGGGTTGAACAAATATCTTGATCGACAAGATAAACCGAGTTGCACAAGAAAGATACAGTCTTCTCCACCTAAGACATGTACAAGTGTAATCCTTAAACATCTTAAGATGTCAAACTGCAAACCCATGGACACCCCTGAAGTCAAGGGCATAAACCTAAAGAGGTTACATGTCCTATGAGGAATCCAACATAAGAAAGGTGGATAGAGTCCCATGTGAGACTATAGTTGGTAATACGAATGTACATATTGGTGTACATAAGACCAAATGTTTTTGGGTCAGACTTGGAAGTTGCTTTTTGGTCCTGCTGTGAAATGGGTTATGAGAATAACCATGGATTAAGTTGTCAAGACAAACAACTTTCCTTTGAAAGGATACTCCAATACAAGACCTAGGCAAATGGTGATGGAGTAAGGAAATATACATAGTATTTTTTCCTGTTATCCATGGAAATAGAACACATGGCGTGTTCTGCCATTATTTAAAGTGCCATATGGCTAAAGTAATTCCTATAAGAGATTGGGAATGAATGGTGGATAGAAGGATCCAAACGATAACATCTTATGATGAGGATCCTAAGTATCACAGTAAGGCGAAACATACCTGTTTGATACATCTCTATGAGAGATATGCTTTCAAAGAGGGAAAGCGATAGTTCAATGACCTTCTACTGACAGAATATTGGTAGATCCCCTTATTGAGCCCATAGCTTGATTTTCATTGAGTTAGTGAAAAATCTAGGGGCGCAAATAAAATATAAGGTCATGAACTTCTTTTATATGAAGATAAAAGAAATGGTATGTATGTTATGAGTAAATACATAAAGGTATACATTTTTGTATGTCGTACAGGTCAAAAGAGGTTGGTTCACTCACACGAATAACCGTCTTCCCATGTTTTTGCGGGGGCATGGGAAGGTAAGACGAGCAAATGATCACCATGAGATGGTTGAGAAGAATCTTTGCGTTTGAGTCACCTCAGTTAGACTGAGATGAGATCTACATGTGTGCATATACACTGAAAATGGATCGAAGCATGAATATAGACCTGTAGCCAGGCAAAGAACCCTTTTTCACAAATAAGAGATATTGTGAAAAAGGAAGTTATGGTTCGAATGTTGAGTACATTTTGGAACTAATGTCTGTACGGTGAAAGATAAAGAAATCGACGTACACCTCAAACCATTCACCGTAGCATGCAATTTATACTGCATGTGCTTGAGAGTTAAACTGCAATATGGGATGTGGGTGAAAGATCCCTAGTTCACCACAGTGTGAGTCCCAGGAAGGAAGAATACTTCCACGATGCCCTTAAGACTTAGACGGCATCATGAAAGCTTGGTTTGGTGACAGCTACTTTAGCTGAAGCTCCATGATCACACTCGATTCGGTCAGACGAGTGAAAACTAGGAAAGTGACCAAGTCAAGATGGACTGATGTTTAGTCAAAAAGGAAGATTTACTCCTAGATACATAAGATGTACTAGTATCTGTGGTCGCCCCTTACTAACTCTATGTGTAGCTAGTAAGTGCGGATACTATGTGTGTGAAAGGCAATCTGAGTTAATCAACATATTAACTCGAGAGGGATTAGATATGCCATGAGCAATATGTATGGGAGAATCTGGGGCATATGAGGCGATGGACATATAGCTTACGGTTATATATAAAGGGTGTCCTTGGATGCTGGTCCGATATAAAGGATTTCTAGTATCACAAGCACCAAATCTGAAAGACGTTTTTGCCCACGCAGTCATGGCAGACGCCAAGTATGAAACAAGAAAGAGTAATGCACGCACGATGGGAGGCCCATCAAGTGCGAGTGGGAGATGTTGGACTTTTGGGTCCAAGTCCGCCCTTGATGGGCCGGACATTTGATTAGGAAATAAGTAGCCTAATCAAATAAGAATAAAATCAGCATAAGATGCAGATTTGGGAATATTTAGCAATAATTATGGATTTGTTAAAAGAGGAACAAATCATCATAATTAGGGAATTAATTGAGAGACAATTAATTCCTGTCTTGGAGGGCAAGAAGGAGTGCACACGTTTCCTAATTAGTGGCCTCCATAAACCACTATAAATAGGGTGTGCCTCCTCAATTGCAATTCGCCCCGCCATTGAGTTTTCTGGCAATTCCCTTCTCTCCTACCATCTTTCTGGTTCTGGTGATCTGCTGTGCAAATCACAATTAGGCTCTAGTAGTCTAATAATTGTGTGGGCATAAGTATGGAGTATTGGAGCTTTGACCTGGATCCGAACATGGATTCGTCCAGGTACGCCTAATCTCCTTATTAGTTGAATATTTGTTTTCCTACAGTATTGAATGGCACAATTGATTTCATAGTTCTAGTTACTCCTAATTTTCTTCATCGGATTTGGATTCCCTCCAACAATAGCTAGATTGAAATTTGAGCTGTCTAGATTTAATGCTTTGTAAAATAATTTTTTGAATAATTACTTATGACAGTTCAAACTATGTTGAATAAAATTTAGGGAAAATTTCAATTAAACCAAGCTGGAAACGTCAAAATTTAAATTTAAGTCCACATATTTAAAAAATTTCTAATAATACCAATTGGCCTCATTAGGAGTTTTTAAATGTGGTTTAAAGATTAGAATATGTCTATATAGGAAAAAAAATGAAAGTTGAATGTAAGTGTAGGGTTTTGAAATGCCAAAATCCAAATTTAGGTATGCACTTTTTTTGTTTTGATATTTAAAGATAATATATTTTTTTTGGTGGTTTCATTGAGGGGGTGATATCTAAGACTGGGTCTTGCAAAAATATGGTACCAGATTTATCCTGCATGACCAGATTTATGTCATCCCAACCGTTCTCACAAGAACCCTAATGGTTGATGTATTATTGCACCAAATACTATCTCTGGTAGGTTGTCATTATTTATATTGATGTCTTGCACCAAATACCTCCAGTAAGGAGTGGTCACCACCCTGTTGCCGCAACCATGATTACTACAAGCAAAAAACATTTTCAATTCAAAGTTTCTTAATCAATTCCATCTTTTTTTTTAATAAAAGTCAAATGCATTAATAACTAAAAGCTTTTACATCAAATGTCTAATAGCATCAGGTAACATAACTTCAATGAGTGTAAAAGCCTACTTTATAAGTTGTTGAATGCTAAAATACCATTAAAAGTAAAATGACTCAGAAGAATGTTGATGTCCTGATAAATAATATTTATACACCCAGATTTCGCTCCTTTTGGAGGAAGGAATTGTCTTTTCAGGCAAAACACTTGTTGCTTCTTCGTTGAGTGGTTGAAGAAAGGAGATGTAGTGATCCAGTGATCTGAAATATGGCAAACCAAAGGAAGCCTTAGAAGAGATGTTTCTTCGTTTACAAAATTGTATTGACTCTCCTTTATAGCATATCCATCATTTGCAGTAGGACATATGGTTTTCCTTCTGCTTCTGCAATATAATTGTCCATTCAATGCTACGAATACTTGAAATTGAGTTATTCAAAGATGACCTACATGAAGAACCTGAGGCCCTTGTTTCAAGTCTAAAAGCTAAAATCACCACCACCACTATTGTCATGATCCATGACCTGGTTGTTGCCATATGATTCAACACAAGGACCTATTTCTTTACAAAACTTCATGTTCATCTTCCATTATACCGATGTATATATATATTTTTTCATTTTATTTTTTTATTAATTAGTATGAATAATTGAAATTTTAAATATTTTTATCTTTAAATTAGAAAATAAATTAAATTAATAAATACTCATTAAGGGTAATAAGGTCATTTGAATATTTTCTTTACTTATCTGATCATCATTTTCAACTTACTAAATATGTATTTTCTAATCAAGCCATTTTTCATTCTAGTGGTTGGGTACCAAACATGTCAATAGTAAAAAATGTTTCATTTCTTTCTTTTCTATTCCCTTTCCTCTCTTCTCATCCCTACAAATTTTTCCAACCAAACGGGCCAAATGCTCCATTTTGTAGCAAGGGATTGGAAGGAGAGTAGTGGAAGTGGAATAAGTATGGTACTCACTTCCACCAAAACCGATGATCCTCCATGTCAATGACGACAGTGGTCCTCCACTGGTGACGACGATTATAGTCCTTCATCGGTAACGACAGCAACGATTTGTCCATTTTTGTCATTGTTGTTTGTGATCAGTAACTCTTCTTCTTCGTTTTTGTCCAACAACATCAATAATAAGCACATCATAAGCAGCATTAATTATTTTATCGCTTTCTTAGCGCTTTCCCACGTCGTATGATGCTTTCACAACCCTCCTCTCTTGCTGTCTCAGTCCTTTGTCTCGCAAGTTGTCACCTTTTTTCGCCTGAACATCTGTTGCTCTAGCTCTTTCTTCACCACCACTATAAACTTCCATCACCTTTCTTGTTTCAATCTTGTCTCCTTGTTCTTTCTGCTTGGAGTCTCTAATTTTGGGTGTTGGATTGGGTGTTTGAAGCCTAACTTGGGTATCTTGACTAATCTTCACCCCCTTGTTTTATTTGATGATCCTATGCTTTTTTAGATTTTCATATTATGGTTTAGATTTATATGTTTGTTGTTAAGTGGTTTTTTAATCAGGCTTCTCGTGCATTCGTTCAATAAGTTGCTTTAGTCCATGATCATGACTCATCTTGTTGTGCTTCTTGTTCTCCCAGTTCGTCTTCCAAGGCGATACAGTTTCTCTTGCATCTGTATGCCGAATTGCTCTTTCTTTATCCTGTGGGGTATTGATGTTCGTAGGGCTTTGGCTCATAAAGGCATGTTTTGAAGACTGCAACTTGGGTTTTCTTGCTCGGTTTCTGTTGTCATGATGGTCTTCTTTTTCCTTGGGCGATCAAATGCATGGATGGGAAGTTGCGTTTGCTACTTGGGGGTTGTCTTCATATTGGATCTTGAAGCTTAATGGCTACTGCTGTTTTCATGTTATGGTTTTGTGGTTGTTGTTGTTAATTATTTTCTTTTTTATTTGTTGCTTTGTTTGTGTGTTTTGCAATTCATGGGCTCCAACACTACTCCTTTTGAAGGTTGTTGTTGAAGCCCTTTTTATGTATTACTCACTTTCCGGTTCTTAATATATGACATATTTGAGAAGTTAGTCTTAGTCTTAAATATAAGACATAGTTTTATATTTGTCAATATTTTTCTAATTTATTCCTATTGATACTCCCTCAACAATATACATGTCATATTAACTAACTTAATTAATTTTCTTAATCTAATCAAATTAGGTAAATATATCTTATATCAAGGACTGGAGGGAGTATCATTTTATCTTATGGAATAATAATATTGACTTTTTATAAAAAGAAAGCAATAATAATTATTCGGTCCTAAAAATGAACTACATAATTGCATAATTTTAATTTTAATCCAGTCTTTTACCAATTTAATTTCATAATTAGTACCTATTTATAAATTCAAATTAACCTAAATAAAAAATGAAAAATATAAAATTACAAATTGTAATAGAATAAGATAATTTCATATTTTCAGGGCCTTCCTAGGTTTGAAACCGAAAAGTGAAGTGTTTAAGTGACACTATTGTTATGTATATTTATTTATGTCTAATAGGTAATATTATAATATAAAGCTACACTACAATAAGTCTCTCATTTTTCTCTTTCTTATTTTCTTCTTAGAAACTTATATCCACCACCAGATTAAAATATGGATGTTTCATATTTTATATTTTATAAAATTATTATTTTAAACATAAATAAATAATTTTAAATGGTTAATCTACACAATTCATTACTATAATACAAGTAAAATTTTTAAAAAATGAGTACTGGTTTGAGGTTCGTGGGAACCACTCCCAAATCATTTATTTAATTTTTTTATCTAATGCTGGATATGAGATTTTGAGAAGAGAATGATGAAAAAGATGGTGAGGGGATCCACATCCCTAAACCCTCCTCCTAGTGTCTGTTCAGTTAAATACCTATTTAGTTAAGTAGTGGGAGCTTAGATAAACCTGATTAGAGGGTGAAATCATAATTTATCATGGTTGATCGGGATTTTTTTAAAATTACCTAAACAAACTTAACGAGATTTTTAAGTACTTTTTTTGGTTCAATTGGGCTTATCTGAGCTCCCATCGCTTAACCAAACAAACACTTTTGCGATTAGAAAATCCCGATGAAACTTTCACAAGAAGAGATTCTCTGATTTACCCTCTAATTCCTTCTCCAAAATTCTTTCCTCATATCTTGCCTATTATTTCTCAACTAAAATAGTTTAAATAATTTTATTTTAAATATTGTTTTGCCTATTACTAAACATGAATTTTCAAAATTTTTTAAATAAGAACAATTATAAAATAAAAATTATATTTAAATATTCATGTCATTTATTAAATCATCTTTAATAATAATTATTAAATATTTATTAATTATTAATAAATATTTTATTATCATTATTATCAAATACAATCATGAAAATATTAAACAACTTTATTGAAGAAATATCAACCATTAGCTTGATTGATAGTTGATTTTTTTTTTTGTGATAGTGAAGGAAGAAACAAACAACTAGCTCCATGGGCTCTACCCCACTAACTCAATACAAATATTCTAGTTTACAACATCTTCTATGAGAAAACTTTTAGCTTCAGCAGGCTCTTTATCAACTATAAGAAAATCCACCGCTATATCCTATGCTCTCCTCGTGAAGTAATCTGCCACCCTATTCGTTTCTTGACAACAATGTAGCAGCTCCACTTCCCACTCACGTTCCAACATCAACTGAATTACCAAAATTATTGTAGCATCAAGATATTCATCAGAGACCACTCCTTGAATAAACTCCAATACTTTTCTGTAATCAATTTCAACAATAATATGCCTAAATCCTCCTTCCTAATCCAACTTTATACCCCACAAAATTCCCCAGGCCTCTACTGTGATCACTTATTTGCATCCAATCTGAAACATAAACCCCTGAATACATCGGCCATAGTCATCCTATATCACCCCGCCACATGTACAACATCCTGACGCTTCATTCCTAGACCCATCTTATTAACTTTACCCACCCCGGTTGGTGGAGGGCGCCAAACTATAATTGATGCAATATAGGACTTCAATTGCATGGGACTGGATATACCCCAAGTTAACACCGAACTAGTACGTGCTAGTAACTCTTGTTTACTCCACTGTTTATTGTTGAAAATACGGTCATTCCTTGCTAACCAAATGTGTTTACATAAAACTATAAACCAGTGTTGAAACTCGTAGCCATATACCTTATCCCGACATCTTAAACACCATGTTAGCCAAAAAAGCCAAATACCCCCACTGAATCCTCGTGCCTTAATGACGTGCATATTAAGACCATCCAAGCTTTTGAGCCAATAACCTAGCCTTTGTGACAACTTTCCTAGGCTCTAAAAGTGCAAAGAAATTTACTCCTTATTTCTGAACAATGTCACAAATTAAACGTCGAGATGAGGCACCACTGGCACCCCAAGTATTCCATGTCATAAATGTCATTAAGATAGATAATAAAAATTAAAGGATCCCAAACTTAGAGACACTACTGGGACTTAGTCCCATATACATCTTCACCTGACTCCTTCATGAAGACACACTACTACAAATAGTTGATTTAACGACACAAATTAACGACCGTTCTTAAAAAACAGTAGTAGAAGATGAAGTGGTTGCATTTCAATGACTGGTTTTATAAAACCAGTCATTGAAAGTGAAGTTTCAACGACTATTATGAAAAAGCAGTCGTTGAAGATGGATGCTTGATTTTTTTAAAAAAAAATTTCCAATGATACAACGACTGGTCTCTATACCAGTCGTTGAAATTTTTTTTTTGTATAAAACGCCATGATACAACAACTGATTTCTATACCAGTCGTTGAAAGCTTATATACAATGACTGGTTTAAAAACCAGTCGTTGTATCTATAAATTTTTTTAAATTAAGCTAAGATACAACGACTAGTTTTAAAACCAGTCGTTGTATCTTAAAAAAATTAGAGATACAATGACTGGTTTTCAAACATGTCGTTGTATTTGAAACAAAAATTTAGCTACAATGACTAGTTTTATAATACCAGTCATTGTATCTTCTTCTCAGAAGTCAAGAATGGCAGAGCATGTTAGAGTAGCGTAAAGAGTAAAGCTGTTTTGTTTACCAAAGGCTCATTTTTTCTCCATTGGCGGTTCTCCCTCCTCTCGTTTAAACAAGAATTGGTTCTGCTGTCTCCGTGTTCTTTGTTCTCCTTCCTCTTCTCAATTCACCGTGGGTTCTGCATGTAGCTATTTTGTTTAATTACCAAAGCCTCAATTTTTCTTCATTGGCACCATTTGCATTTCTCCTTTGGTGATTCTCCCTCGATCCTCTTCTCCGTTGAAACAAGAAGTGGTTCTGTCTCTGTGTTCTTAGTTCTCCCTCCTCTTCTTAATTCATGGTGGGTTCTGTAGCTGCTGGGTCCATCCTCCCTGTTTTCCCTCTTCTCCATCCTGCGACAAGCTAGGAAAAGCATAACTTAAATTTCATTTGATTGGGTTCTTCATTTCATCCTCTGAGCTTGCAATCTTGATTTTTTTTTCTTGCTTGAAGCTGCATTATTTAAGTTTAAGTATGTGTTTTGTGACTTCGTTTTAGTTTTCCCTCATCTCCAACAAACTATATATGTTGATTGTTTGATTTTTTTTGTGTCCGTGTTTGTTGCTTTTTGTCACTCTTAAATGGTAAGTTGCGAGATTGGGATTGTTCATTTGGAATTTCACTTGTGAGATAATCGAATTAATTAGAAACATTTTCGTTAATGGGATTGACATCAAATACTGAGAGTTACTCTATGTTTCTAAAAGCAAATATATACCTTTAAAAGGGAAATATATTCAGTACATATAAATATTAATTTAGGAATTGTGTATAAATCCATAGACGACTTGTATGCAATTCATAGTTCATCATGAACACTATGATATTGTTCACTTTTTGATCATGTTGACTTAAATATTTTTAATGAAAAGTAGCTACAATAATCCAAGAAATCATATGCCCGCATATCTACATAGAAGAACCAATAAATTCATATATAAATTATTATGCAATATAAATCAGTAGTCGGAGATGAAAACATATTCTTGATGAAAGAGTTTTGTTAAAACAGTGTGCAAGTACTTGTTATTTTGGCAAAAAAGAAAAAGAAATTACTTGTTACTATGATGATAAACATTTTGTAGCTTTCTTCCTTTGAAACCTCCTTTCTCAATCATATGGATATCTGAAATTAAAACAGTTAGGTATCTATTTTTTTGGGAATAAACTAGGGTCATTACTCATTCATTAGGGCGCCAAAGTTAACTCTTGTGAGGGTTTTTTGTTTCTGGTATGTTCTTATGATTAAAATTGGAGGTTTTGTTTCATGTGTTTGTATCAAGTATATAATTACAAACTACATGTAACTCATGTACTTATATAATGAAAAATAAAGCCATTTGACGTTATTATATGGGTTTCATTAATTTTCACTGTCTTGTTTTAATGCTTCCTTTCTTGGCCACACTTGTAACAATTTGAAAAAGACTATTATTCTATAAATATAATATAAGATATGTGGAATGGCAAGGGAAGACATAATAATGATGATGAAGAAATATAGAATATGATATAAGAAAAGGTTATGCATACCAGAATAAAGATAAGGGCTTTATGCTCATTTTAGAGTTTTGTTTAGTAATTATATAGATAGTGAGCTTAAATAGAAACGTGATTCTACATTAACAAAATCATTCCCTAGAATAATATCCAGATTCATAGTAGAAGCTGAAGATGGTGTCTTTATTCGACGAATATTGAATTATAGCTGCTGATTTCATGAGGGGTCATGATTTTGTTATTTTTATTAAATGTAAAGAACAAACCGTCATATGTCATTATCTTACCCTTTCAAAAACCAATCGTTGTATCTTGTTTTGAAGTCAAAGATGGTGCAGAGCATGTCAGAACAGCGTAAAGAGTAAAGCTATTTTGTAACATCCTACCTCTCCGCCCCTTTCACGCTTTCTGCTTCTCTGTTAGTTCATGCCCTCCACTCCCTTTGCATTAAAGAAATCTCATGGGGAAGAAGTTCATAATCTAAAATTTGGTAGTAAAGTGGAAGAAGTACCTGGTCTTGATCACTTTAGAGCTACAATTTCTTTACCAGGTAACTTTTGTTTCTAGGAAATCTTCTCTTATCAGTGACTTTCTTTTGCTCAGTTAATTTATTTTGTGTATACAGCGATTGACTATAGCCTTGACTCTGCTAGTGTATCTATTGTCCATTTTGAAATTGAATTTGATTCGTAATCTTACTTTTTAGCACAAAAGCTGCTGAAATTTTAAAAAATGAGGACGGTATCCCTTTTATTGATCCATATGTATATGATAATGACAATTGGTCTAAAATTGAGTATTATTGAAAATGGCATAGGTGGTAGTAAAATGGATCACCGTTGGATGAATGCTTTGAGAACTAGTGAAGAATGTGAGAATGTGGTGGAAAAGTTTATTAAATTTGCTAGAATGAATGCACCTAGTAAAAATGGGAAGTATTTTTGCCTATGTGTGAAGTGTTTAAATGGGAGTCTATGAGATATTGATGATATAAGAGATCACTTATTTTGTGATGGAATAAATCTTCGGTACAAAAGTTGGATATGGCATGGTGAGGAAGTAATTGCTTGTGCGTCCCATGAGAAGGAAGTTTTGGAGGTTGGAGATGATGATAGAATGAAGAAAATGATTCATGATGTTGAGGTAGAATGTTTTGCACAATCACCTATATATGATAGTGTGCGGAGTGATGCAGAGACACCTTTGTACCCTGGGTGTACTAAGTATACATGCTTGTCAGGTATTTTGCACTTGGTCAACTTAAAGGCAACTTGTGCGTGGATTGATAGTAGTTTCACATTGTTGCTTGAATTGTTGTGTGATATGTTTCTAGAGGATAATGTACTTCCAAATCGTATGTATGAGGCCAAGAAAATATTATCTACGATGGGTATGGAGTATAAGAAGATACATGTCTACCCTAATGACTGTGTATTGTACAGAAATGAGTATGAAGGCTTAAGTGAGTGTACAAAATGTAAAACTTCCAGATACAAAGTGAAGAAAGGTAATAGGTGTGGTGATGAGACATTTAAAAAGCAACCTGTCAAGGTTTTGTGGTATCTTCCAATCATACCGTGGTTCAAACGATTGTTTGCTAATGCGAAAGAAGCAAAGAAGTTGAGATGGCATTATGATGAAAGAGTTTGTGATAGAAAATACCTTCGGCACCCTGCTGACTCTCTACAATGGAAGAAAGTAGATGAAATGTATCCTGGATTTAGAAGCGAGCCTAGAAACCTTCAGCTTGGGCTTTGCACAGACGAAATCAATCCTTATGGTACTTTTAGTAGTACACATAGTGCATAGCCAGTTCTACTGGTGATTTACAACTTACCTCCCTGGTTGTGTATGAAATGCAAGTATATGATGCTTTCTATGATGATTTTGGGACCAAAACAACTAGGGAATGATATTGATGTCTACTTGGCACCTTTGATAGAGGACTTAAAGCAGTTGTGGAAAGATGGCGTAGATGTGTTTGATGCATATAAGCAACAGTCATTTAAGCTATGTGCAATAATTTTTACCACAATTAACGACTTCCCTGCATATGGGAACTTGTCAAGTTATAGTGTCAAGGGTCATAAAGCATGCTGCACATAGTTCCATCAACTCAAGCATGGTAGAAAAATGGTCTACCTTGGTCATAGATCATTTCTTCCTCGGTTCCACCCATACCGTAGGCTAAAGAGGGCTTTTAACAGTTTTCTGGAGAATGAATTGGAGATGAGGTTTATAGTCAGGTGGAATGAATCAATGTCACTTTTGGTAAAAATCAAAAGACTATAGATGAGAAGAATATATGGAAGAAGAGGTCAATTTTCTTTGATCTTCCATATTGGCGTAGTCTTGATGTGAGACATAGTATTGATGTGATGCATGTGGAAAAAAAATGTATGTGATAGCCTTGTTGGTATGCTTTTGCACATAGCAGGGAAAACTAAAGATGGAATTAATGCAAGACTAGACTTGGTTGAAATAGGAATAAGAGAATGAATGCATCCACAACTAAGAGATGATGGTAAGAGAGCGTATATGGAGCTAGCAGCACATACATTGTCAAAAGCCGAGAGAAGAAGTTTGTGTGGGTGTTTGCATGGCATTAAGGTGCCACAAGGGTATTCTTCTAATGTGAGCCAGCTTGTGTCAATGGAAGATTTGAAGTTAGTTGGAATGAAGTCTCATGATTGTCATGTCTTGATGCAACAACTATTACTAGTAGCTATTAGAGGCATTATGAAAGATGATGTGCGAAGCATGATAACAAGGTTGTGCAGTTTCTTCAATGCTATTTGTAGCAAAGCTGTTGACATTGCAAGGTTAGACGAATTAGAAAATGAGGGTTATACTATTCTATCCCAACTATAGATGCATTTTGCTCCCGCATTCTTTGATATAATGGTGCATTTAATAATTCATCTGATAAGGGAGGTAAGACTATGCGGCCCAGTTTATCTAAGGTGGATGTTCCCTTTCGAGCGATATATGAAGAACTTAAAAGGGTATTCTAAAAATTCTTATCGACCTGAAGCCTCAATTATGGAAAGATATGTCGTTGAAGAGGCTATGGGCTTTTGCAAAGAATATCTATCAAGGTCAAAGGCCCAATCTCATTATGAAAAGGGTACAAGTAAGGGAACACGAGGCCTCAAAGTGAAGAGTATGCGTTGTGAAGAGGTTTTGCAAGCACACTTTTATATCCTAAATAATATGGAAGAAGTTCAGCCATACTTAACCAAACACAAAAAGAGTTTAAAGGAGATAGATCCAAGAAAAAATGACATGCAGATAGCTAATGAGCAAAACAAGACTTTCATAGAGTAGTTCAAGGATAAGATAGCACATAAGACCAATGTGTCTGAGACAATCAAATGGTTATCTTGGGGGCCTTATTTTGAGGTCATAACTTAGAGTGGCTTCGACATAAATAGGTATTCTTTCTATACTGAAGCCCAGGATAATAGAAGTACTATGTAAAATAGCAGGGTGATAGTGGTAGCCAAATCAATGCACTTTTCTAGTTCGAAAGATAAAAGCCCCATTTTGGCACCCATGGTCTATTATGGAGTTATTGAAGACATATGGGAGATAAGCTACACTAAGTTGAGAGTTCCTTTATTCAAATGCAAGTGGGTTAACAATAATATGGGAGATAAGCTACACTAAGCTACACTCTATTGGCTCACCTATTAAGAAAAAGGGTAGAGGAAGCACGAAGCTACGGTCGTTGGTCAAACGTCATGAGGAAGAACAAGAGAGGGTTCACATGGAATTTGATGCTGATTTAAAACCTATCGGCGAAGAGGGAGACAAGTTCATTAGCTACGTTGGCCTTTTGGGTCAGAGCAAAGTTAGCTTTCTAATTCCTACCTGGAGGAAAGTTTCAAAGGAGACGAAGGCTATGATTTGGGATCAACTTTTGGTATGTAAAGTTGTATTGTTATCTCTATCTCTATTTCTATTTTTTCATATACAACTAATATATATTTTGTTTTGTAGAAAACCTATGATGTTCCCAATACGAGGAGATGTACAAGCATTGGATGGGTAAAGTTCATGAGCGATGGAAAGATTTCAAGTCCACGCTCACAACCAAGTACGTTCGAGGGCCCATGAGTCATTTGGATCCTTACAAAGAGTATTCGTTTCTTTCTCCAAATGACTGGAGGTTGTTTGTGGCATCGCGGTAGGATCCCAATTTCCTGGTATATTTTGTTCATCTTAGTGTTAAACATTTTAGTTGAACTTACTTGACATCGCTAACTCAGTTATCATTATTCTTCGTTTATATAGAAATTGAGTCAAGTAAATAAAGAGAGGCAAGAGAAAAACAATTATCCTCATTACATGTTGAGTGGGGGTTATCGAAAGCTTGAAAAGAAGTGATGCAGGCTGAATTGCAAAAATTGGAGGAAGCAGCCCGAGAAGATCCTACTATTGTCATGCAAGCGCCACCTCCTCCCTCACATAACAAAGAATGGCAAGTAGGGAGGATAAAGGGAGAAAAATATATAAATTCAGTCATTGTTGATGTCGCTAAAAGGATTGTGAGTATTTAATAACAAGTATATTTAAGTGTGTTTCATTTTCCTAACAAGATTGCATGTAATTACTTTCTATTTATCTATTGTATGTTACAGGATGACCTTGAAGAGCAGAGCAGCCAAGGTTCCTTCACTCAAACTGGAAGGATGGACATCTTAGCAACGGCGCTTGGGAATCTAGATCACCTTGGTCAAGTTAGAGGGGAGTCAAGGGGAGTTGGTCTCTTTAAATACTTTGGACGAGGTTCACAAGCTTATGGACGTGGTGAAATGAGTCAGTAGTTTATGGCCAAGTTTCGAGAGGAAATCCGAGCAGAGCTAGCGGTGCAAATGTGTCAATCACTTCAAGACAAGCTTAAAGAAGAGTTGTTGAGTAAGCTACATGGTGAGATAAGTACGATGGTGTTGTCTCACATGCAAGGCGGGATGTATAACGTGGAGCCTAGATATGAGGTTTGCAAATAATTTCATTTAATATAACATTGATTTTTTCTTTACGTTATTTTAATTAATTATTTCATTTCTCTTACTCAAGAATTCTCGGCCTTTCCCAGCACCAAAGGTAGTTACAATCCACCAGAGGTTGAACATGGCGACCCTGGTCCTTCACTAGAGCCTGGAGAACCTTGCACTTTGTATTTGGAAGTCTAATACCTGCGTGCTATTGTTGATGCTATTGTATACTCGCATGCCACCACCCACCATAATAACCAAATCCGGGACAATCAACGTAAGGTCACTGTCACAAGTGTTTGACTTGGGGAGGAAGGTGTAGATGTCCCGTTCCCTAATAGCGAGGTTTTCAGACAAGGTCAGGCAACAGGATCTTTCATCTTGTGGCCTAGACATCTTGTTCAGACTATGCCAGTCCCTCCAATGGTAGGAAACACCTTACTGTTACTTGATCCTTGACATTCTACTTATCATCTTTATTTTGTGTCTTACTAGGAAAAAGATGATGCGATAAAATTTCCTCTTTTAGCACGACTGCAAAATATTCATCAAGACATAAACAAGGTTGACTTGCAGATGCCTTTAAGATCATGAGTCGCAGAATCTGGTATAATTATGGACTTGATAACAACGATATTAGAGAGTTCCTATCTTTGGAGAAGATTGACATAGGATGTGTCACATTTGCAATCATGTGAGTTTAGTTATAATTTTTAATTGTAATTAATGCACTGATATTTAGGGGTTTTAGGTTTCTACATTTATTGTGTCATTTCTCATTTCATTTATGTGGTAGCTGCTTCCACAAACTGTGTGCCGAACAAGGGCTCGGCACTACATATGGCTTCTTATGTCCTGGCACTATGTCACGGCGTAATAGCTAGAGGTTGGAAGATCGGATGAGCTATGTAGGCTATACAATAGGCGAGACTCAACTACCTTGTTATTTGGCACCAATTGTTGAAGGGCAAGTAACTTTATTGGATATATTTATACACGTTCACTTTGCTAAACAGTATCCTATTATCTAACCTCATTTTAATCTATATATGCATGTGATTATAGTTATCATTGGAGTCTCTGTGTTCCTTGTCCCTCAATCAACGTCATCTTTTGGTTTGACTCATTGGGACGCAAGCCAGACGCAGATATCAAAAATATTTTTAACATGTAAGTAAATTTATTTGTCCGTAGTTGATTTTTGATTTTACTCAATTGTTTTAATGTCTTCTATCTATCATTTTAATTATTATAGTGCACTGAAGACATATTATATAATGGGTGGGAAGCGTGAAGGTAAATGTGGTCCGACAAAGTGGTTCCAGCGAAACGTAAGTTCTTTTCATTCAAGTTCTTCGATTGACTATTGCTTTACATAGGCCTTTATTCTTTTTTTACCGTTTGCTTTTGATGTATAGTGTCCTCAGCAAGTAGGGAAAATTGAGTGTGGCTTCTATGTTATACTATATATGTATAACATCATTTTCTCTGGCCTTGCTACAAATTTTGAACAGGGGATCATTTCTTGATCCTTAATTGAATTTCAGTTCTTTTCACGTGATTCAATTGTTAGTTATTTCATTCAATTTATTTATTTATGTTAACATATTCTCCATTTTGCGCATAGAATTTTGGTAATCAGGACCCCTACACAATCGAAGACATTAATTTGATCCGAGACCTGTTGTCAAGACATCTTCTACATCACATAGAGGGGTGATGATGTGTAGAGGTTTTTTTACATAGTGCAGTGGTTTTGTATAGTGCTATATAAGTTTGCATATTCAAATACTTTTCCTAGTTTCTTATTTATGAGTACTTTGAATTTGTTAAGGCATTATGCTTTACAAAGAACACTTTGGAATATGATGACGAAGAATAGGGATTTCATAGAAGCATGTCATCATCTCTTTGGCCATATGCATGTCATGATTTACATAGAAAGTTGAAGTTTGCACATTGAAATGATGTTATGATGATATATGCGCTATATGTCATGATAGAAAAATTAACATGTGATTTTCACTTCCATGAGTAATAGGGGAAGCTAGAGAGTTAATCATAAGAGAATGGTTCATAGGTTTGGTTTTTTCTTTCAAATATAGCAATGTACAGGTTAGAGAACTCGTTAGGATAGGTTCATCTACTAGTATAGAGGCAACGAAGATGGAGCCAGTGGGAGGGGAGACTTGTAGTAGTACTATAGAGACAATGGTGAAGGGGATAGAGTAAATGGGAACTTGTAGTAGTATGGATGCTATGGTGAAGGGGATGGAGGAGGTAGGGACTTGTAGACATATGGTGGAGGAGCAGAGGGGGATAGTGTAGGAGATGGATGTGGGGGAAACTTATAATAATATGGAGATAACCCATCAATTGTCTGGGTTGTAAGGAGTAAAACATTAAAAAAAGAGAAACAATGATTGTTTTAGGGAAAACAGTCGTTGTATATTTAGATACAACGACTGTTCTAGGAAAAACAGTCATTTTCTGTAAAACAGTCATTGTATCTCTCAAACTACAACTATTTAAAAACAGTCGTCTTTTCTCAAATTTTCAATGACCCTGACATAGACGTCCCCCTGAAAACAATAGTCTATAGGGCAAAAAAATGGTCATTAAAAGTCCCTTCTGTAGTAGTGACATCACCTTCTTTAGCTAGAAGACTTATATATGTTGAATATTTAATCCCTCGACAAGCATCTGGATTAATAGCATCAGAAGCACTATTTTGAGTAGATTTTTGTAGTTGAATTTTCTCACCTGTAGATTTTAAAGATGTACACAAACTTCCCTTTATTGGCTACAGTTTCGAGGAACCCATTATTAGTGCAAGCATTTCACCTAAGAAGGGGTGAATTGGGTGATACCAGAAATTTTATTGCATATAAGAAAATTAACAAAATATTTAAATTAGTTGAGAGCAAAGAGAAATATCGCCGAAGTGTACACCGGGAGTTATACTGGTTCGACCATAACCACTTTGACCTACGTCTAGTCCTCAGAGTGTCTCTAAGAGTTTCACTACATTCTACAAGATTCAATGGGTTCTTGGCACCTTAGTACACAATAAGTTCCTTTACCTGGACACTCATTCCCCCTTACACGTTGTAATTAAATCCCCAACTCAAGGTTCCACAAACCTTAAGTTGTCTCAATAACAAATATTGAGTTTGTAATGAAAAATCTCTCACAGAGCAATTATATAATCACTGAAGTACAATGAATAAGTATAAGAAAATAGATCACTAAGAATGTATTGATCAATGTATGTTCGTGTATTCTCAGTTATTGTTGTTGTACTCTATTCTTTAAATGCTCCATATATATATAGATGTTGGTAGTATCCGTTTAAAGTATTTCAAATATATCTGTTAGAGTCACGTAGCAACGGTTGACCATTCTTCTAATTTGAAAACTATTCATTTGCGGTAGGTAGCGGTAGGTGAGCGTTCGGACCTTTTATTTGACTTTTCACTTCTGGCATGATCTCTTCATTGTTTCTCTACAAATATACTTAGGATACTAATACAATGAATGGTTAATCATATAGAAAACAATTCAATAAACATTGGATTAAAGACATGTTTTCTGGACTTTATGACTCGAGTGGCTACTCGTGTGATCATGCTCATTACTTGAGTAGTCCCTCATGTAAATTATCAAAAACATAGCAGAGAGTAATTCAACATTTTTCATAAAATATTACTTGGTTAAGACATGGAGTAAGATACATCACAAACCTTAGAAATGCCTGATTACTTGAGTGGTTACTCGAGTGACCATATCATTTCTTCACCAGTTACTTGAATGAGCCCTCGAGTAAATTTCAAATAAGTTTGTAGATTACTTGATTACCGACTCGAGTAATAGCATCAAATTCTTGGCCGAGAGTACCTATTCTTTGCTGACCTGATTACTTGAGTTACCCCTCGAGTAATGCATCAAATAACTGTACAAATTACTCGAGTGCTCCCTCGAGTAATGCCTTTTTCTCACCTGGTTACTCAAGTGGCTACTCGAGTAAATTGTTGTATTTCTTGGCCAAGAGCTACTGGAAGATATTTTCTCTATTCTTACGTTCCCCGACTCCATTTTGTTGAGGTGTCCTTGGTGCAGAGAAATTGTGATCTATGCCATTAGTATCACAATATTTTTCAAAAATCTTGATTTTCAAATTCTCCACCATGATCTGTCCTAATACCTGTAATGGACATACCTTTCCCATTTTGCACTTTCTTGGAAAAAACAATGAATTCTGCAAAGGTTTCATCCTTTGATGACAAAAAAAATAGTCTATGTAAATATAGAGAAATTATCAACAATGACTAATGAATATAAGTTGACACCAAGGCTTTTAACTCTTCTGGACTAACTAAATCCATATGTAGCAATTGAAGTTGTCGATTTGTTGTAATTTCATTTTAAAATTGAAAAATGATTTAGTTTGTTTACCCTTTTGACTTGCATCACAAATCAAATCATTTTTAAAACTTATATTGGGTAATCCAAGATTTAAATCCTTTTTTAGTAGTTTTCCTAGTTGGTGCATGTTGACATGAGCTAGTCTCTTATGCCATAACCAACTTTCATCAACGTTACTCAGAAAACAATTTTCAGAGTCATTTATATTGATATCAAGAGTATAGCAGTTACCTTCCCTTTTTGTTATTAGCTTTGCCTTGATATTTTTCTTATCAAGTTGTAAGTATTTCTTGTTGACAATTAGACATTCCTCTGAATCAAATATTACGCAGTTATCTTTATCTGCACTTTGACTCACGCTCAGCAAATTATGACACAAACCTTCAACGTAATATACATCTTTGACTTATATTCCTTTATCGTTTCTGATTTCACCAATTCCTGCTATCTTTCCGGATTGATTTCCTCCAAATTTTATCTTTCCACCTTCCTTAGGCTGCAACGTGGTAAAGCTTTCAAAATCACCGGTCATATGTCTAGAGCATCCACTGTCTATGTACCCTTTGTTGTTCTTGGATGCTTTAAGACATATCTGTAATCAAATATGATTAAGTCTTAGGTACCCATATCTTTTTGGGTCTTTTTGGGTTAGTACAAAAGATTTTAACAACATATGAACCTTTAGGTACCCATTTGTAGGTTCCTATCTTTCCTTTCTTCTTATGAATGCATGATGAAGTATAATGACATTTTCTATTACAATAATTACAGTATGCAAAAGGATTTGATGTATGCATATAATGCTAAAAATAGTTCAAGTATGATTTACCTCCAGCTTTCTTTCTTCCTTTCCTTCTATATGATTTTAGATCATATCCAATTCTAGATCGATTATTCACAAATCGTTGAGCTTTTAAAATTACATTTAGCATCTCACTTCCTTTAGTAAACTTTTCAAGAGTTTTAGTAAGATCAGTGTTTTTCTTTTTCAAAGAAGTACAGTTTTAACAATCCTTTTCAAAATTCTCTTTAAGTTCTATTTCAAGAGCTTTGTTTTTCTTTGTGAAAACAACTAGTTCTTTAACTACTTTAATGAATTCAGAATGTAAAGCATTATATTCGAAAAGTAATTCATGATAGGTAAGATTAGAATCAATTACCTATTCTTCTATTTCTTCTTGAGCAACTAGATAGATATTGGCTACTTCCTCTTCATCGCTTTCTTCGTCAGAAGAGCTATCTCCCCATATAGCAGATACAAAGGCTTTCTTCTTATTATAAAATTTGTCTTTTCTCTTTTCTTTATTCTTCTGAATCATTTCTTGACATTATGATTTGAAATGCCCTGACTTTCCACATTCATAGCAAATGATGTGTTCTTTATTGCTTGTTCCTCCTTTCTGAAATTTTTTGAATCCTTGGCCTTTCTTGTATAACTTTCTGAATAATTTTATGATTAGGCCCATTTTATCATTATCTAGCTCTTCGTCTTTATTTTGTTCTTCTTCTTTTGCTTTCAATGCTAGACCCCTGTTCTTCTTGTCACCAATATCATCTAGTTCTCGTTTGAACTTTAATTTACTTGCATATTCAGAAAGGCTTCCGAATAGAGAAGCAACTGATTGCATTGATTCACCTTTTGCTTCCTCAATTGCAGTGACTTTTGCCTCCCAATCTTTAGAAAGAATATTCATAATCTTTCGTACTTGGATATATTGATAATAGACTTTTCCAAGTGCTGCAAGTTGATTAACAAGGGGAGTATATCTAAGTTCAAATTCAGCTATCGACTCACCTGATTTCATTCAAAGTAAATCAAACTCAGTAACCAAAGTATTGATCCAGTTTTATTTTATTCCTGAAGTTCCTTCGTGAGCTATTTCCAAGGCTTCCCATATTTCTTTAGCTATTGGGAGTGTGCAGATTCTGAAGTACTCATTTTGACTTAAGGCACTTTGAATCATCGGAATTGCCTTGTTATTGAGTGTAATGCGTTTCTTGTCATTCTCATCATATTCTGCTAGTATCTTGGGAACTCCCTGTGAATCTACAATCTTTTTAGGTTTGTAGTTTCCACTCTCAATTACATCTTGTAGCCTATATTCAGTAGCCATTATGAAGACTCTGAACTTTGCTTTCCAGACACTACTACAGAATATACTTATAAAAACCCTAAAGGACGTCTCTTTTTGAAAAAGGGACGCCCAAAATATTGGGCGATGGCATATGTGTAATTATAGATCAAAATTGAAAAGGTTGGCTCGTCAAATAAAATTGAATCTTGTGCCTGAATGTGTTTTAGACGTCCCCATGTTCATTGGGGACGTGTAAAGACTGTTTTAGACGTCCCCATGTTCATTGGGGACGTCTAAAACAGTCTTTAGACGTCCCCAATGAACATGGTGACGTCTAAAGACCCCCAGAAAAGCGTATAAAGAAAAAAAAGAACACATATAAGACGTCCCCAGATGGCTTAGGGACGTCTAAAGCTTCACATTAGACGTCCCCAGACCAGCTAGGGACGTCTAAAGCTTACATTAGACGTCCCCAGCTGGTCTGGGGATGTCTAAAGGGTCCCTTTAGACGTCCCCAGCCCAGCTAGGGACATCTTAAGCTAGCTCACATGCACTGGTCGACATGACCAGTGCATGTTCAGTGTAACCCCCTTCGATAATCAGGTCGGGATTAGCGTTTAAGCACATTTAATTATTGAATAAAAAATCTAGGACAATTAAAAAATTTTTAAAACACCTGTACAAATGGATCCCCATTCATTTCATTCATTAAAACAAATGGCCTGTTTGGTCTGTTACATATACAATATCAGAGTAAGCACAATTCCCGACGTTCACCCGGGGTAATAACATTAATCCAAAGGTTTATACAGGCCATCATTGCCCATCTCAGTATCATACCGAGGATTACACAAAACTATAATACTATAAATCTATTCAATACATTTACATTGATCCAAAATGATAACCAGTTCAATATAAAACCAAAATATATAGCTAAGACTACCGCTGGCAGTCCTAATCGTCCTTTGCCACTTGCTTGCTTTTCGATCCACTTGCCCTGTCTAAAAATGTTATTTGGAAAGAATGAGATTCTAGAGAATCCCAGTAGCAACAGTTTATTTATATGATGCATATATACAAAGCAAGTCACATATATCACAAAGCAGCAATCAATATTCGAGATCGGGCTTTCGCCACGTTCCCTTCACTATATACGAGGTCGGGCTTACGCCACGCCCCATCACTTTATCAATATTCGAGTCCGGGCTTCCACCACGTCCTCTTCACTTTAACTATATTTGAGTCCGGGCTTTCGCCACGTCCTCTTCACTTTCACTGTATTCAATGACTAATGCAAACAAGCAATACAATACACATGATATAAGATAAAGTGTCACTACCTTTATCTTTCCTTCCTTAAGCAGGCACAAGCCTTCTATGCTCCGGGCAGATATCAAATCCTAAAGTCATAATTAAGGATGAAGCATTATTCTCTATTCCAATACTCAATTAACTCTTCAACACTTAGATTTGGTTATCAATAATGACCCTTAAGAAGCCACAAATGCCTCTAATAAAACCCCTAAAAGGTTAGGAAACAATAGGGTGAAGATCTCTTTTCAAAAACTTAAAGTGCTGGAACACAGGGGTTGACCACGGCCAGCCCTTCCTTGGGCCGTGGCCAAAATATGGGCAGAAGGTCACCGGCCGCGACCAGCCACCCATGGGCCGCGGCCAGAATCAGGCCAGAAAGGTTTGGGACGCGGCCAAGAAATTTCCTGATTCTTGGCTGAACTTCGAAAAATCGTATCTAATTGTAGAAAAATAGAAACGGAGTGATTCTGAAGCCAAATGAAAGGTATTTAAGTTCTATTCCAAGCAAAAATATGGCTCATTACTTCAAATCATCACAAAAATACCGAATCACCCAAAACCCAACACTACTCCAGAACAGAGTTCTGTTTCCATCCCCAAACTTTGGACAATCATATCTCCCAGAATACTAAATGAAATGACACAAAATATATATCCATTTTGAAGCTTGGGATGTGAAATTTAAGATTGGAAAGTTTCACAATTTTATGAAATCATTTGGTCATTCAAAACGTCCACACGAATAAACTGCCCAGACAGAGCTCACATTGACAGCATTTTCCAACTTTTCTACCAAAGTGTCCAATGACTCCAAAATCATTAACCAACCATATTCCCATACAATTTTCCACAAGGAGCATAATGGTAACCTCAAAATGACCAAATTCACAATCTAACCACATGCCCTGTTTTGACCAATACACCAAAACCAACACAAAGTTCCCAAACTTTACTTTTAATGATTCAAACCAATCCATTTGTCCAAAAGACATCACAATATACCATTTCCATGATCACAACATGCCAAACTCACTAAGACCCTAATTTTCTAAAATAGGGCATAAAATTCCAGAAAATCAATGCTCAACCAACAACCACAATATATATATCAAAAGGGAGTTAACACTCACCTCTTTCACTTTGCCAAAGAGATTTCTTGATTCTTCAACTTTCACAATCTCTTGAGGTCACAAACTAACACCAATGAACACATTACAACCATCAAAATGAAGCTCTTCATTCAAGGATCAATATTAGAGAAGGAAGTTTGAGCAATGGAAGCCATTTTCCTTACCTTTTCAAAGCTTTTCTTCCTTCCCTTTGCTACAAAAATGGCGCCAAAAAATGGAGAGAGAAGAGAGAGATGAGAGATGGAGTGAGGAGTAGTGAAGAAGAAGAACAAATGATGACAATACTCCCTCCATACTTCTGCAGCGCACAAGAGGGAAGAGAGGAGAGAGAAATTCATTCTTTAATCCCATTTGACTTTTCTTTATCTTCTTCTCACACCCACTTTGCCACATGTCATTTTCCTATTAGCTCTCACACACTTAGTCACCAATTAAACTCTCTAATCCTTCCATTAGCCATTTGATCACACTTCTCATTTTTCTTTTAGTTAGTAATTAATTTCCCCATTAATCACCAACTTAAGGCCAATAATCTCATTCTATCAATTTTCCATCAATTATGACATATTAGATAATATTGTCACCAATACATATTAATTCCACTTTAATCCGATAATTATCCTCAATAATTATCATTAGGCCTTAATTGAAAATTGGGGCGTTACATTCAGTGTCAGAATTCTTACTTGCTTTATTACTTTACTCTTTCACTCTCCCATCTTCATCACTTTCGTCTCCTCTCCCCTGTGATGCGCTTCTTCTTGTTTTTTTCCTTGTTTCTCCAAATCAAATACAACTATTTCTCCTCTCACCTGTTTCTTCTTGGTCCTTCTTAGCCTCTAGTTCATCCAGAGCATTGCTAGTCACCGTCTTTGCTCTGCTAGGTCTGCACTGTTCTCTCTCATTCTCTCCACAGTCGGCCTCCTCTTACCACCATGGGTCATCTGCCTTGAAAGTTGCAGCAACAGGTTAGCTAAAACTAAACTTGTGAATGAACTTGTGAATGATTAGCAAAATGCATTTGATTCTCTGCTGGAATTTAAGTGTGGTTTGTGCTTGAGCTTTATCTTTGCTATTTTGCTGAATTTAAGACGTACCATATCAAGTTTTAATCTTTTGCTTTTTTGCATTGTTTGGAGAAACATGAAATTCTCATTAACTCAAAAATATCAGTCCATAACTTGAAGCTGTGCAAGTGCCTAATATTTATACAACTATGAGGGGCGTATTGAGCAATAGGACAATACTAAACATTGAACACAGAAACACAAAACGACAACGAATAACACTAATATCAATATCCTAATTACAATACATCATAATTGTGTATGTTACTTGTCTTCACAACAAGGTGATGATTGCAATTTAAATTGCAATTTAAATTTTTTTGGTTGATTTGAAGATTGAAGAATCATTATCTAATTGTTTTAAATAATTAATTTGATTTGAAACAAATTTGCATTTGCAATCTTAATTTTTTTTAATTTGATTTGATTTGAATAATATACTAATATTTTGTGTTTATTGAATTATTTGAATGTTTTATTTGAAATACAATTTTCAAGATGATGTTTTGTTTCAAATTTGGTGATGATTTTGTTTGCTTTTTATTAAAAGAAGTCCTCATCTCTAAGTTGATTTCAAGTTAATGGTGATGATTTTGTTTGCTTTTTATTAAAAGAAGTCAGTTGCAAAGAAAATTACAAGTTCTCTTTATAAAGAAAATTACTGTGAAAACATGACTAATTTGACACTTCAGTCACTAATCAATAAAATTATATAAGAATTCATAATCTTTTGGTATATTAAGTTGTAAGTTGTAATGCAACATTGTATTTAACTAGTAAGTAGCGCATTAATCAAGGAAGTTCTCAACTATACTTGCCAATAATGTTTGTGGACTTTTCAAGCATGTAAATAATAGGAGTAGACAAAAAGTTACGGTTAATGCAATGTAATCTTACCAATTAATGACTATTATACTATAAGCCCTCAATTCCTTAGCCCCAAATGCCCTTTATAAATTCCCAAAAATTCCCACATCTCTTGTAAATACACATAGTTGATTTGTAAATTCCCATATATCTCACTTATGGTACATATCTGATTTAATATTTTGATTTCTAAAATATAAGTGTATTCTGTTTGTGCTTGGTGCTAGAAGCTAAAGTTTAGTTTCGTTTCAATTTAGCTGAGATGGTTTGTTATTTTGATTTTAGGATGTCTTAATTTTAAGGGGAAATGCTGCCAAAATTTTGAAAAACATGCGTGTAAAAGGCAATTCCCCGTGTTGACAATTATTCTAAACTTGAGTGTAAATGGAAATGGCATAGGTGGTAATAAAATGGATCATAGTTGGATGAATGCTTTGAGAACAAGTGAAGAATATGAGAATGGGGTTGAAGACTTTATTGAATTTGCTAGGAGGAACGTTCTAGCCAAAAATGGGATGTATTTTTGTCCTTGTGTCAATTGTTTAAATGAGAGAAAACAGGATGTTGAAGTTATAAGGGATCACCTACTTTGTGATGGAATAAATCTTCGATACACAAGGTGGATATGGCATGGTGAGGAAGTAACTGATTGTCCGTCGCACAAGAAGGAAGCTATGGATGTCATAGATGAAGATAGAATGGAGAGAATGATTCACGATATTGAGGTAGAATCCTTTGCGCAGTCGCATGAATATGACAGCCTGTGGAGTGATGCAGAGACACCGTTGTACCCTGAGAGTAAGTATACACGGCTCACAGGAACATTACATTTGGTTAACTTAAAAGCAACTTGTTGGTGGACCGATAATAGTTTCACATTGCTACTTAAACTGTTGTGTGATATGTTTCCAGGCGATAATGTACTTCCAAATCGTATGTATAAGGCCAAGAAAATCCTATCTACAATGGGTATGGAGTATAAAAAGATACACACTTGCCCTAATGACTGTGTACTGTACAGAAAGGAGTATGAATGGCTGAGTGAGTGCCCTAAGTGTCAAACCACAACATACAAAGTGAAGAAAAATGGTGGTTGTGGCGATGGGATAACTAAAAGGCAACCTGTAAAAGTTTTATGGTATCTTCCAATAATACCGCGCTTTAAGCGTTTGTTTGGCACTGCAAAAAAGGTGAAGAAGTTAAGATGGCATTCGGATGACAGAATATTCGACGGAAAATATCTTCGGCACCCAGCTGACTCTCCATAGTGGAAGAAAATAGATGAAATGTTCCCTGAATGGCAGCGAGCCAAGAAACCTTTGGCTTGAGCTTTGTACAAATGGCATTAATCCGTATAGAACTCTTAATAGCACACAGAGTGTGTGGCCAGTACTCCTTGTAATATACAACTTGCCTCCCTGGCTTTGTATGAAACGCAAGTATGTGATGCTTTCTATGATGATTTCTGGACCAAAACAGCCAGGAAACGATATCAATGTCTACTTGGCACCTTTGATTCAGGACTTGAAGAAGTTGTGGGAGGAAGGCGTAGATGTGTTTGATGCGTATAAGAATGAGTCCTTCAAGCTACGTGCAATTCTTTTCACCACTATAAATGACTTTCCTGCGTACGAAAACCTCTCAGGATACAGTGTGAAGGGGCATAAAGCATGTCCGATCTGTGAAGAAGACACTCACTTCCACCAACTTAAACATAGAAGAAAAATGGTCTACCTCGGTCACAGGAGGTTCCTTCCTAGGTTCCACCCATATCATAGGTTAAGAAAGCGTTTTAACGGCTTACCGGAGCATGGAATGGCTCCAAAGGCATTAACTGGAGAGGAAGTTTACAGTCGGGTTGAACGTATTAATGTCTTACTCGGTAAGAATTAGAACACTGTGGAGTAGAAGAACATATGGAAGAAGAGATCAATTTTCTTTGATCTTCCATATTGGCGTAGTCTTGATGTGAGACACAGTATTGATGTAATGCACGTGGAGAAAAACGTTTGTGATAGCCTTGTCAGTACACTTTTGCACATTCCAGGGAAGACCAAGGATGGGATTAATGTGAGACTAGACCTTGTTGATATGGGAATAAGAGAACGGTTACATCCATAGCTAAGAGATGATGGTAGGAGGGCATACATGGAGCCAGCAGTGCATACACTATCAAAAGCGGAGAAAAGAAGTTTGTGTGGGTGTTTGCATGAAATTAAGGCACCACAAGGATATTCTTCGAATGTGAGAAGGTGTGTGTCAATGGACAATTTGAAGTTAGTGGGAATGAAGTCCCATGATTATCATGTGTTGATGCAACAACTGTAACCAGTAGCTATTAGAGGGATTATGAAAGATGAAGTTCGAAGCATTGTGACAAGATTGTGTGTTTTCTTTAATGCTATCTGTAACAAAGTCATTGACACTGAAAAGCTGGATGAACTAGAAGCTGAGGGTTATATTATATTGTCCCAATTAGAGATTCACTTTCCTCCTTCTTTTTTTGATATAATGGTCCATTTGATAGTTCATTTGGTAAGGGAGGTAAGGCTCTGCGGTCCAGTTTACCTGAGGTAGATGTACCCTTTCGAGTGATACATGAAGATCTTAAAAGGGTACTCTAAAAATCCCTATCGACCAGAAGCCACAATAGTTGAAAGGTATGTTGTTGAAGATGCTATGGACTTCTGCAGCGATTATCTATCAGGGAAGAAGGAACAATCTCGGCATGAAGAGGGGAGGAGCAAGGGAACACGAGGACTGAAAGTAAAGACTATGCCTCGTGAAGAGGTGTTGTAAGCACACCTTTATATCCTGAATAACATGGCAGAAGTTCAACCGTACATAGACGAACACAGAAAGAGATTGAAGAACATGAATCCGAGGAAGAATGACATGCATATTACTATTGAGCAAAACAAGACATTCATTAAGTGGTTTGAGGAAAAGGTTTTGCATGAGACCGGTGTGTCTGAGACAATAGAGTGGCTAGCCTAGGGGCCTTCGTTTCATATTATTACTTAGAGCGGTTATGATATAAACGGGTATTCTTTCTACACAAAAGACCAAGATGACAGGAGTACCATGCAAAATAGTGGGGTGATGGTAGAAGCTGAAGCCATGCACTTTTCCAGTTCGAAAGACAAAAACCCCATATTAGCATCCATGGCCTATTATGGAGTGATAGAAGAAATATGGGAAATCACATACAACAAGTTCAAAGTTGCTTTTATTCAAATGTAAGTGGGTTAGCAATAATGCTGTGGTAATAGATCAACAATTTGGATTTATCTCAGTTGATCTTGAAAGAGTAGGTTATAGGGATGAGCCCTTCATTCTAGCAAGCCAGGCGAAACAAGTGTTTTATGTCACAGATCCAGCAAATAAAAAAATTTCCATTGTACTTCAAAGTAAAAAATAGAAGCATGGTGATCTGACCTTCAACCTTGACAACACACCACCTTTCACAATTAATCCACCTACAACAAGTGAAGTAGAATTGGTAGATGATAAAGAATATGCTGTAAGAAATGATCATGGTAAAGGAATATGGGAAACAATCTAGAGTAAGAGCTTAACTTAAAAAATAGTAATGTGTGATATTTGTTTTATAACTAGTTAGTTTATTCATTTACTTACAATTTATTCACCTATCTGACAATAATTTTTGTGCTTACAGGAATATGGACAATTCTGGTGACTCATAAAGTGATAGGGATAATGAAATGAATACGCCTGAACCTAATGCAAAACCTGAATCGGTTGCGAGAAGAAGGGTTAAAGGAAGTACAAAAATGCCTGCAGTACGTCATCACCATCAACAGGAGAGGTTGCATATTGACTTTGATGAAAATATGAAAACAATTGGTCCGGACGAAGACCATTTCATTAGCTACGTAGGTTTTTTGGCTCGAAGCAAAGTTCGCATTACCTATGATAATTCGAAGTTGGTTCCACCAAAAACCAAAAACTTGATTTGGCAACAACTTTTGGTATATAAGTTTCAATACATCTGCATATATATCTTTATTCCTATCGCTTCAAATATAATTAACTTATGTTTTTACCTTACAGCAAACCTATGATGTCCCTGACACCACATAGATGTACAAGGAGTGGATGATGAAGGTTCGTCTACGATGGAAAGAATTCAAGAACAGGCTCACACGAGAGTACATTCGAGGGGACCTGAGGGGTCAGGATCCATGTCATGAGTATACGTTTTTGTCTCCAGAGGATTGGAGGTTGTTTATGGCATCACGAGAAGATCCAAACTTTTTGGTAAGATTTCTATCATCATAGTGTTTTATTGGAATATAGTTGACATTATTGATTCGGTGTTCATTGTTTTCCTTTCAAAGGCATTAAGTGCAGCAAATACAGAGAGGCAAGCAGCTAATAACTATCAATATTGCATGCCCCGTAGTGGTTATTGGAAGCTTGAGCAAAAGATGATGGCAGAAGAGTTGGAGAAATTGAAGGAAGCAACCACATCAGATCCTACCATTGTGGTCTAGCCCCCGCCACCTCCACCACGTCACAAAAAATGGAAAGTAGGGAGGCTTAAGGGTGGGAAGTACGTAAATCCGACTGTTGCTGAGGTTGCCTCAAGAATTGTAAGTAGTTAGAGCATAAGTACAAACTTATTTTTTCATATTGGGAGTGCTTACGATAACTTTTATGCTGCAGGATGAACTAGAAGATCATAGTAGCCAAGGTTCACTCACTCCAAGTGGACGGAGGGATATCTTGTCAACGGCGATTGGGAAGGCAGATCATCCTGGTCATGTTCAAGGGGAGGCAGGGGGAGTTCGTGTCGCGAAGTATTTTAGCCGAGCCTCACATCCTTATTCGTCACAAGCTGAACCTAGTAGGGAGCTTGTGGACAAGATTCTTCAGGAAGTCTCACAAGAGCTCGAGGCCAACCTTCGCGACAAGTTCCGACATGCTCCAACAAGAGCTGATGCCTGGGCTACGAGCTGGAATGATGAAGATGTTTGAATCACAGATGGCAACTACCGAGCATAAAACCCATTCATCCCCGGCCTTCCACAGCACCAAAGGAAGTTACAACCCGGCGGAGGAACCACTTGGCGACCCTTCTCCCATTCCAACGCAGGGAGAACCTGCCATCCTCTCTTTGGATGCCCCACTACTGCGTGTAGTTGCAGATGCTCTCGTTCACACTGAAGCTACTACCCACCATAATCAGCAAATTCCACATCATTTGCGTAGGGTGACTGTGACGTGTGTTCGAGAGGGGGAAGAAGGTACAGCCATCCCTATTCCTGATGATGAGGTTGCTACGATAGCTCAGGCGAGAGGATCTTTCATCCTTTGGCCTGTACATCTTATTGGCTTGTTACCACCAACATCTCCAATGGTATGGAACTACCTCACTTTTACTTGAGATGTGTTGACATCCTACTAACAATATGTTTTTTTATGTTCTAAAAGAATGAGTAGGAAGCAGAGAAATGACCCTTCTTAGCACGACTGCAGCATATCTATAAAGGCATTCGCCAGATTGATTTGCATATGCCTACAGGGATTGTGGGCCAAAAATTAGAGTATCACTTCACAATTGATAAACAAGATCTTAAACAGTTCATTAAGTTCGAGGAGCTAGATGTTGGATGGGGCAAATTTGCAATCCTGTAAGTTTTTTATTTCCCATTTTTTCCTTCATTTAGTTAAGTTGATTTTAACTAGCTAATACATTCATCATTTTAATTCTATTATAGCTCCTTCCGTTGTATATGCATTGACTCTCAAAGAGTTGATTTATATGGATTCTTGTCTCCCGCACATATGACAAGGATTGGGAATACATTGAAAAGAAGGACAAACTATGTGAGATTCATATTGGCAGAGGACGAGTATCATTGTTATCTAGCACAGGTTGTTTAAGGGTACGCATTTTAATTTTGTGTATTTGAGATTTTTAATAAATAATTGCCTTGCCAGCTAACTTCTTTGTAATCTGTATATGTTGTGATAGTTATCACTGGAGTTTTTGTGTTCTCTGTCCTCGGTCCCACATTGTTTACTGGTTTGATTCCTTACGTAGAAGACCAGACAAAGAAACTAAAAGCATCTTCAACACGTAAGTTATTTTTTTGTATTTCATTGCTTCTTGATTATTGACTTAATGAATTATTCTAATTTATGTTGATTTTCATTTTAATGATAGGGCATGCACGACGTATCGAGCACTTAGCGGGCCACACAAACGTAGAGGTGGCAAAGATTCGAGATGATTGTTTCCAAAGGTACGTAGTTTCAAATCAAGTTCTTTTGATTGACAGTCGTTTTATATATGCCTTTACTGATTTTAGCCATTTCCTTTTGATTTATAGTGCCCTCGACAACCTAGCGGCTGGGAATGTGGATACTATGTCTTACTTTATATGTTTAACATCATTCAGAGTGGCATTACGACAGATTTTGAACAAGTAATCGCTTCTTCATTCTCAGAGGATAATATTCTTGGTGTTGTAATTCAATGGCAATTCATTCACTTGATTCATTATTTCATCTAAGCTTATTTTCTAATTTACAGATTTTTGACAATGAAGATGCCTACTCATATGAAGACCTAAATATGATCAGAGACTTTTTGGCTGGACATCTTCTTCAACGTATACTAGAGTAAAGTCTTTAGTAGTTTGTGTAGGACATACTTTTGTGGAAGTTCTATATATTGTATATATAATTAGCGTTATTGTTATTGGATATAGATTGGATTTAGTCTTGGTTATTGTACAAACTGGGTAGAGCTGGGAAAACGGGCCAGCCCGTTTAGGCATGTTTCCTAAAAAGTACCATATTTTTGAAGCCCACGGCCCTACAGGGCTGGCCCTTCACGAGCTCGAGCCTAAACGGGCTTAAACTCATTTTAATTCAATTTTTTTTTTAAATTTTTACAATTTATTTATTATTTTGCTTTAAATTGGTGTACATTATTTTTAAAACTCATAAATTTTTAGTTAAAATAATCATCTAATGTCCAAATTAGCCTTTTTTTTAAGTTTAAATGAATAAAACATTGTAGAAAATAAAATAAATCAAAACAATTAATAAGTGTTTGCCTGTTATTAATACTTTATTAGGAACTTAGGTGTCTCTCATATTGATAATTTGATATAATGATATTATATTTATTAATTTATTTTAAAAAAATATTAAACAGGCCTAAAAGAGCCGGCCCGCAGGGCTTCAGGGCTGGCCCTTTTAGGCCCACTTCCATTTTCAGCCTCTAAATCAAAGGCCCGGCCCGTCACGGGCCGGCCCGACGGGCTCGGCCCGAATTCCCAGCTCTAAAACTGGGGACTTGGATATAGATTGTTGTGTAGTTCGTGTGGTTTGTTAGTTATTTAGTTTGCTACTCCTTAAAATTATTGCATCTAGCCTTGGGTTGATCACTATGTTTCTAGTTGTTGTTTCCATTCTACTGAACTGCTGTTGTTTTATTCTATTGTTGGAATCCTATTTCTGCAGTTTACATTTTCCAAACAGTGCAATATATAAAAGGCCATTTAAAAAAAAAACTTTCAACGTCCTTAAATTAATAGGGACGTGGTAGAGTGGTAGGCGACACTTTAGAAGTCCCCAGATACAACTGGGGATGTCTAAAGGTCACCTTAGACGTCCCCAATTGGGAATGGGGATGTCTAATGTCAGCCTTTAGACGTCCCCAGTTCCAACTGGGGACGTCTAAAGGCAACCTTAGACGTCCCCAGTTTCACCTGGGGACTTTAGACGTCCCCAGATGGAACTGGGGACGTCTAATGTGGACTTTAGACGTCCCAAGTTATACTAGGGACGTCTAAAGTCTGGCTTTAGACGTCCCCCATTTACGGACGTTATTGACATTTTTTTCCACAACCCTCAGATAGACGTCCCTCATTTTTCAGACGTTAAAAGGCCAAAAAAAGGGACGTTAAAACCATTTTTTCTAGTAGTGAGAATGAGAAGTGTTCGCCACTGAAACCTGAAGGTCTTGTGATAGAAGCTCCATTGGGAAGAATTCCTTCACCCATGCTTGCCATTGGATCTTTCTCAGGTTGTTATACCTTAACAAGAAGACCCAGTGCAAGCGTTTCACCCAAGAGGGGGGTGAATTGGGTGATACTAGAAATTTCGTTGCGTATAAGAAAATTAACAGAATATTTAAAGTAGTTGAAAGCAAAGAGAAATATCATCGAATTGTATACCGGGAGTTATACTGGTTCGGCCACAACCACTTTGACCTACGTCCAGTCCTTAGAGCATCTCTGAGAGTTTTACTATATTCTCTAAGATTCAATGGGTTCTTGACACCTCAGTACACAGCAAAATTCCTTCACCTAGACACCCGCTTCCCCTTACACATTGTAATTAAATCCCCAACTCAAGGTTCCACAACCTTAAGTTGTCTCAATAACAAATGTTGAGTTTGTAATGAAAAACTCTCTTACAAAACAATTATATAATCACAGAAGTACAATGAATGAGTATAAAAAACATAGCACTAAGAATATGTTGATCAATGTATGTTCGTGTATTCTCAATTGTTGTTGTTGTACTCTGTTCTTTAAATGCTCCATATATATAGATGATTTGTAGTGTCCGTTGGAAGCATTTCAAATATGTCCGTTGTAGTGTAGTAGCTCAACCTAGGTCGTTCTTGTGAGGAGATTAATTTCAAAGTTTATAAGTAGTATAGTGATAAAAAAAACCTTAAAGTTGTGAGAAATCATTTTGAGAATTTGATTTTTAAACTAATGAAGCAATCTAAGCTAAAGCAATATTTTTGTATTTTTCAGTTTTTAAAACAAAGAAGCAAAAGGAATTGAAATCAAATTCTATTTGTTGTGCTTTTAAAGCTTGTTTACTCTCTTCTGTTTGGCTGCGGATTCTCCTCTTCCCCATGGGGCTTGTTCTTTTTTATTGCATTTTCTTCTGTAGTCAACTATAGCTTTGAATTTTGATGCATTAAACTTCACCTAATGTTATGAGTGTATTTTGGATTTTGTGTTTCCAACTAGTTCATTCCTCTCTACTTTGATAAAAAGTCAACTATTAGTCTTCAATAGTTAGGTGAATATTTTATCTATGATATCCATCCAATTGGTTGGCTGGCAAGTGTTTCATTGAAAGTGATCTTTTCGAAATATTAGTTACCAAATCTTTTAACTCTACTCTAGCTTTGACTTGTAAAGCATTAAACTTGAGTCTGATGTTTTTCATATGTTTTTGATTCAGTTTTCATGATTAGCTAATTCCTCTCTACTCTCTGAATTTGTAGTTTTCTCTTCATCTCCAATTTGAAAGATATGAATTTGTTGCTAATGGCTTCTTTTGAGATTTTTATGCTTCCAATTCATTTAGGCATTTAGGAATGGTGCTTGGTTGTTTGTGATTGTGATAGTGTTTCTAAATAAAAACAGGCTTTGAACTCTTTTTTTTGTAAACATTTATTAGGATTTTCAACTATGACGTATTAAACTTGACTATAATCTTATGTATATTTTTTATCTACTTTTGGTGGTTAATTTACTCCCCTTTACTGTCTTCATCTCCATCAATATTGTGTATTAATGTTATTATGAATGTGTTTCTCTGGCAGTGAGTGATTTGTGTTTTTAGCCATACAATTGCTATTTCTTGAGGTTCGAATGTTGTGCTTGTTTAAAGTGATTAACTTTTTGTTTAAGAAGTTATGCTTCTAAAGCTTGCATGCGTCCAAAGAGGGAGGGATTTTTGTTTACTCTCTTCTTTTTGGCCGCGGGTGCTCCTCTTCCCCATGGGGCTTTTTTTTTTTTTTTTTGCATGTTCATGTGTAGTCAACTATATCAACTAATATATTGATATGTGTGAGTTTAGAGCTTTATCCATGAAGAAACTTGGATATTAATCATCATATATATGAGATATAGCTAGAGATTACCTGTAAGTGATAATAGATGAAGGGAAGGTGTCCTAAACTGAGGTGAAATAGCCCTTTGAAGTTGCTTATTTGATTCTTAACTTGTTGAATATGCATCAGATGTAGCCATTTGTACATGTAAAGTAAACACAAATCAAGGTACTTGTGTACACATAACAAATCATGCTCCTTATGGTTCTGTTATTTGCATGTTAAATATTCTCATAGTAATTTAAACCATAAAAACTTCAGCAGAGAAGCTATTGAAGTAACTATGTGACAATAAATAGTAGTGATCTTTGATCTTGTTGTAACAATGAACAGTAGTGATTTTTTATCTTATTGACAATACTTTTCGTGAAAAGTGCTTTTGCCAAAATCAGATAGCAGAGCAATAAGATCAAAAAACCTAAAAAACTAAGAGATTTGAATGAATTAATTCATGGGGTTGATGTTGTTTTATTCCAACTTCAAATGCTTCTCGTCAGAATGTAAATGGGTGAAGTGCAAATGTCAGCTCTGTCTGTCATAGGTGATTTGCATGAATTAATTGATGGGGTTGATGTTATTTCTTTTAATGTTGTACTTGTTGTTTTTGGATTGTGTTTGTTTATAATAATTACTCTTTTGCTTGTGTTATATTTGAAAGTTTGAGTATTTGTTGTTTTCGGACTCTATTGTGAGTCGCTAGCTCCTCTTATTTTATTAATTTTTTTTGTTTAAAACATAAACTATGCATTACTATGCAGAAAATACTCGAAGTTTGAGTGATTTGCATGAATTAAATTTTTCTCATAGATTGTATATTTTTGCGAAAAAAAATATGGAATTAAAATTAAAGTAAGATGTAATTGAAGTTTGAAGCTCATTTGCGTTAGTCTTGCAACTGTGTTGTTTTAATGGAGAACCAAAGCCCCCTACAAAAAAAAAACACCAAAATAAATTAGCTTTTAACGTAGGAGACAAAGACTATTTAAATACTTTGATGAGAATCTCTTACAACTCAATGTGAAATTTTTCATTCCATAGAATCTATGTTTTCAATATTCACAAAATATGATGCCAAAGTGACTTCTTATTATTGCTTTGAAATGAACACAATTCTGACGAATATGTCTTGTTGTCATATCACTAGTTGATCTTATTCACATGATTATTTGATTTGGTCTTATTGTCACTTATTCCAGTTCTTAATTTTCTTTTCATTCAGACGTGATGCAAGTGAACCCCTTCAATGGTGTTGTTGCATTGGCTCATTCAGGCGGTATGGTCACAATGTGGAAGCCTACTTGCTTAGCTCCTCTTGTCAAGATGTTGTGTCATTATGGTCCTGTCTCAGCTCTAGCATTTCACTCAAATGGTGACTTAATGGCCACAGTTAGAAAAGACAAAAAAATAAAGCTACTTGGGAAAAATGCGTTTTTTCGAACACTTTATGTCTATACCAACACGTTGGATTTTAGTCAAAGGACTACTTGCATGTGCTACTGGATCTTCTATACAGGTTCTGGGTGATCTTTCTGGTTTATAGAATTATTCCAGATATATGACTCATTCCATGGTTAAAGGTTACCAAATATCAAAGTCAATGTTTCAACTATATGAAGATGATCTTATTTAAGTGGAGGAGAACCAATTAGGATACTAACTTGAATTGTACATTCCATTACTATATAGCTTTGATGTAATACGCTATGACTTGTATTGACTTAGATTGTATAGATAGCACGTTAGGGGTTTGTAATGTTAATGTGCACACTAATTATAAATGTGCTAACTTTTTTGTAATGATCAAGTGTAGTTACATTATACGGATGATACATTCTTGGGTTTGAGCAACTTTAGACATGTACGTTATTCATTCAGAATATTTATGAATTACAAAGTTATTTTCAGTAATTAACAGTAGTACTGCAAAATCCAACATTTGATGCTCTTGCTTGCACAATGCTACAGCCTCCATTGACAACTCCCATTGCCTTTATTGACACATTAATGAGGCTCCATTGACAAGTCATATGACATCCATTGACAACTCTTCATAACAGTATAAATGTATTAACAACTCAATCAGGGTATATTGACAACTCAGGGGGCCTTCATTGACCACTCGTGGTGCCTCTATTGACAAGTCAAGGAGCTTATATTGACAAGTTATTGGGCCTTCATTGAAAACTTCATAACAACATAACTATATTAACAACTCAATCAGCATATATCGACAACTCAAGGGGCCTCCATTGACAACTTGCGGTGCCTCCATTGACAAGTCAAGGACTATACACTGACAAGTCATTAGGCCTTCGTTGATAACTTCATAACAGCATAACTATGTTAACAACTCAATCAGCCTATATCGACAACCCAAGGAGCCTCCACTGACAACCCAAGGGGCCTCCACTAACAACCCAAGGGGCCTACAATGCCAACTTGACGTCCATTCGTTGACAACAAAATTTACATCAGCTTGAAACATTCAAAATATAACAGTGGTTTACACAAATGTCAAGATAACTACATAAATATATCTTAACAACTCCATGAGCATACACTGACAACTCCATGGGCCTACAATGACAACTTGACATCCATTCGTTGACAACAAAATTTACATCAGCTTGAAACATTCAAAACATGACAGTGGTTTACACAAATGTCAACATAACTGCATAAATATATATTAACAACTCCATGACCATACACTGATAACTCCATGGGCCTACAATGACAATTGACGTCCATTTGTTGACAACAAAACTTACATCAGCTTGAAACATTCAAAACATAACAGTGGTTTACACAAATGTCAACATAACTGCATAAATATGTTAACAACTCCATGAGCATACACTGACAACTCCATGGGCCTACAATGACAACTTGACATCCATTCGTTGACAACAAAATTTACACCAGCTTGAAACATTCAAAATATGACAGTGGTTTACACAAATATCAACATAACTGTATAAATATATATTAACAACTCCATGGGCATACACTGACAACTCTATGGGCCGACAATGACAACTTTACATCTATTCGTTGACAACAAAATTTACATCAGCTTCAAACATTCAAAACATTACAGTGGTTTACACAAATGTCAAAATAACTACATAAATATATATATTAACAACTCAATGGGCATACACTGACAACTCCATGGGTCTACAATGACAACTAAACGTCCATTCGTTAACAACAAAATTTACATCAGCTTCAAACATTCAAAACATGTCAATGGTTTACACAAATATCAACATAACTGCATAAATATATATTAACAACTCTATGGACCTATAATGACAACTTGACGTCCATTTCTTGACAACATAATTTACATTAGCTTCAAACTTGCAAAACATGAAAGTGGGTTACATAAATGTCAACATAACTGCATATATATATATATATATGAAACTGAGATTCAATCCTTTTTCGTTTTGGCCTTCCAGGGGGCCTTTTAGTAAGTGGTGGTCACAATAAAGTTTGAGTCATCAGTTGTGTCACTATAAGGGCTTCAGCACTGGGCAATCATGCATTGCTATAGGCCTCATGGTTGCATATATTTTTTCTTGGGTATAAAGTTTATAGCATTCATCGACGTACGAGTAGACACTACGATGAACTAACTTGATTGCTGCACATGCATTTGGACAAGGGATTCTGCTCATCTGCCATGTTAGGCAAGTGCATGTGTGCCCTATGAGGTCAACACTCAGATGGATGACTCTGCTGTCACACACTGTTGCAACTGAAATCATATCATCACCATAATATTCACATTCCATATTTTCTACGTGTAATATCCCAATTTAGGATTAAGGGCTAATGGCATTAAGATTGATTATAAAATTGTGTAATTAAATATTTTGGAAGTAATATGATATAAATTTGAGATGAATGTGTGTGGTATTTGAGATCAATGGTTGAAATTCATTATTGATGGGTCGGAATCCTATACATTGTGTCTATGTGAGCTCATAGTGGAAGTGGATGAGATGGTGACATGTGGCATAGTGGAGGCCTTTGGATGAGGCACTAGAGGACAAAATAATACTTTTCCTCTCTTTTCTCTCTCTCTTGATCAGTAGAGTGTGTGTGTACATGGGAAGGAAAGTCTCATTTCATCATCATCCCTTCCATATCACCATTTTCTCTCTCTTCTTCCTCCATTTTTCTGGCACACAAGCTTGGGAAAGAGAAAAGGAAAGCTTGATCTTTGAGTAGGTAAATGATCTCTATTGCTCAAACTCCCTTCATTAAAGTTGATTCTTGAGTTAAGAGCAACATTTCTATGGTTGTAGTTTGTCCATTGGTTGTGGTTTGTGGCCACTCGAAATTTTGGAGAGTGGTGAATCAAGAACTCCTTTTGAGAAAGTTGATAAGGTGAGTGAGACCTATCTATCTATCTATCTATGTTTTATGCCAAATGGATTAACTTGGAATTTCTGGAATTTTGGACCCATTTTTGAAAATGAGGGCCATTGAGAGTTTGGTATATGTTTGGTATGGAAATTGTATGTTGTAATGCATTTTGGATAGATAGATTTGATTGGGTTTGAAATTGTTAAGTTTGGAGATTTTGGAAGTTAGTGTTTAATGTTACCCAAAACCAAAGCATGATAATGGAATAGGATTTTGGTGATTTTGACATTTCCATTGGATTCCTTGAGTGATATTGTGTGGGAATAAGCTTGGTTATTGATTTTGGATTCATTTGGATCACTTGGGAAAAGTTGGAAATCTATCTTGTTTAAGCTTTGTTTTGCACAGTCTGTTTTCACGAGCGTTTTGAGTGACCAAATGGTATTGGAAAATTATGAAACTTTCCAGTCTTAAATTTCACATCCCAAGCTTCAAAATGGACATATATTTTGTGTCATTTCGTTTAGTATTCTGTGAGTTATGGTTGTCCAAAGTTTGGGATTGAAACAGAACTCTGTTTTGAAGTAGTGTTTACGTTTTGGTGATTCTGTATTTGTGTAGTGATTTCCAGTGATGGGCTATATTTTTCCCTGAAAGAGGACTCATATACCTTTCATTTGGCTTTGGAATCACTCCGTTTCGATTTTTCTAGAATTAGTTATGGTTTTTCAAAGTTCAGCCCAGAGTCAGGAAATTTCTGGGCCGCGGCCCATGAGTGGCTGGCCGCGGCCCAAACCTTTTCTGGCCTGATTCGGGCCGCGGCCCATGAGTGGCGGGCCGCACCTCACGACCTTCTGACCAATATTTGGGCTGCAGCCTAAGGAAGGGCGGGCTGCAGCCCACCCCTGTGTTCCAGCACTTAGTGTTTTCGAAAAGTGACCTTTAACCTATTGTTTCCCAACCTTTTAGGGCTTTCATTAGAGACATTTGTGGCCTCTTAAGAGTCCTAAATGATAACCAACTTAGTGTATTATGGGATTAAGTAATTGGAAAAGAGATTGATCAATTGTCCCTAATTTGGTATAGGATTTGATATCTGCCGAACGCGTGAGCCCACTGTGCCAAAGATTGTCAGGAAAGATACAGGTAGCGACTCCTCTCTTATACTTTGTGTAAATGTATTTTATGTTTGCTTGTCATTCATTGTGTGGATGCTACTACTACTGCTTTGTGATACCCTGTGCATTGAGATACCTTGTGGAGTTTTGTGATACATTGTGCTTTGAGATGCTTTGTGGTGCCTTGTGCTTCGTGTTGCTGCTACATAGTGTTCACCGCGAAAGCCAGCGTTGTGCATAGTGAATACAACGAAAGCTGGCATAGTGTTCACCACGAAAGTGGGCGTAGTGCATTGTGATTACAGCCGTGAGTGCTGTCGTATGTGGCGCGAGCCAGAGATCATTGTGAAGCTGCTGAACATGATGAACATACATGCTTTATGTTTATATATTGTATGAGTGACTTGTTGCTACTGGGATTCTTTAGAGTCTCACTCTTTCCATATGACTAACCTTTTCAGACAGGGCGAGTAGCTCGAAAGGGAAGCGACCAACCAGGAGTGGTTAGGGCTTAGGGACATTTTATATTTAGATGTTGGTTATCCTTGTTTTGGTTTTGGGATTACTAAGTGTATATGAGATGTAAATGAATATTTTGGATATGTAATCCCCATCTTGGGAACTCACAACCCATGTTATATATGTAGATGAACCCGGGGTTTGCCGGGATTTTAGTTTTCGCACTCTGATATTTCTTATGTAATTTGATTTCTCAAGTAGTTATATCCGCATGTGAATGTGAGACCCGGAATTAATACGTTTTGAATTGATTTTGAAATACCTCATCCCGAGTTGAGGGATTATAAATTGTTGATTTGATTTTATTGGTCTCTATTTCACTTAAAATTTGAAATCCGGATGTAATTACCGTGAGGGGGTTACACTACGCCCTTGACTTGTTCCATCAACTTAGACTTTATATTTGGCCCAATCCCATCCCTCTAATTTCTCATCGCTGCTTTGCACGCAACCATCTTCTTGGCTAATTGTTCTCTATGCTCATGAATGAAAACATCAACATTGTGCTTCCTCTCTTTCAATACATAAGCGTTAAATGACTCCGCAATATTCGATGTTAATTTATCCCATCTTTTGTGAGGAAACTTGCTTTGAGCCCATCTTTTAACGTCTCCTTCAGCCTCAACCCACATACCTAACTCCAGAGAAAACAATTTCATCCTACCTAATGCAACATTATATTCATATTCATGTTGTGCATATGCAATAGCATCAAGTATTTTAAGTGCATCTTCTTTGCAGTTCGAAGAAGTCCTATCCTTTACTCTTTTAAGCTTTACAAACTGTGCACTAAAGTTTTCCTTCACATGTCGGTAACAAAATGTGTGTCTCTGAGATCCAAATATATAATAAACCCGGCAAGATTCTTATCTGACACTATTATAATCTCCCTTGTTCCAATGATATCCTTCATAATCTTAAGAAACCAACTCTAATCATCATGTGTTTCTCCACTGACTATGCCATATGCCAAGGGAAACAATTGATCATCAACATCATACGCATTAGCTGAAACCAATGTGCCCTTGTAAGGACCATTGAGGTGACATCCATCTATATACAGTATGCATCGAAACCCTTGTAAGAAGCCTTTAATCTAGCATCCATAAGCAATGAATAGCCTCTCAAATTTGTCACCCTCAGAGAATTCACACTAGGCTATCGTGTCTAGATCGGTCTTTATAAGCCTATCACATATCCAAGGAAAAGTTATGTATGAATCTTCAACGCGGCCATGTATTTCCATCAATGCTCTTTCTTTTCCCCCATACGCTTGACTATAATTTAGACGCACCCCATAATCTCTATACATATCTCTCATAACCTCATTTGCATTCTTGTCTATGTTACACCTTAAAGTGTTTGTGATTACTGATGAGGTTAATTTGGATCTCTTCAAGTGAGGTACAAGTAGACTGTGTGTCATGTTTGTGGTAACATTTGAATGTCCTTATAGCAAGGAATTTAGTATCTTGTCATTCACCCATTGAATATGCTCCCAAGTACCATGGTCATCTATCAACCATGCATTTGGCGATGATCTTTTCCTTGTTGTTTTTGACATATTTATATGCAAACTTGTGGGCAATGCCATACTTGTATAATATTTGTCGAAGGTCATCCGCATGGACAAAAACTTGTCCCTCCCTGATTATAAGATCCTTCCACTTTGTAGAGTTCATTTTGGGTGTTCCTATTGGCACTATTTGGACAACGCATTGCAATGAAGGTGAATCTTCAATAGACATAGTGGCTGATCCTCCATCCTAACCTTCTGACAAGTTATCAAACCTGCACCACATTGCAAAGTAAAAGATGTTACTAATGACAAGCTCATTTGCATTCGTTTACAAGCTTTTTTTATAATGATTTTAAACTTACACATATTGCTCATCACTTCGATCATCCCTTATTGCTATTGTATTATCATCTTCATTTTGTCCTTCATCTATATAGACATGCCCACTTTCTCCACTATAACTGATTAAATGTTCAATTGCATCATCATCTAGTATGTCCACAAATGTTGTTTTATCACACGGCAATGTGAACTTCATAATAAATCCGCCGCTCTCTTTTCCCACAATGGAAGATATCATTATTTTAAACTCTTCTAAACTTATTCCTTCCTTAATGGTTCTAGATCTGATGGTTCCACCAACATATGTTAAATCACCATCTCTACTGACTTCAAACCTTCCCCTTATATGAAGGAAACATAATAGATTCTTGCTAGACATCGTAGCCATCTCTACTGTCTACTGCACAAAAAAGTTATCATTAATAATGTCAGCAGCCTTATTAACAAATGCCACAACCCCTATTAACAACACTTTCTTACTACAAAATCAGGATCGCCAACCATACATATTTCACACCTTGTTCATTAAATCCCACTTATAATGACTGAAAACGACACAAAATACCAAAAACCATAGCAAACTTTTCAGCCCCATTCCAAACACCATTACACCACAAGGAAGGAACATTTAAATATGACCTCTAGTTGTTATTAACAAGTTATGGAGCCTCAATTGACAACTATCGCTGCTGCCATTAACAACTCTTTTTTCCCTACGCAAATAAATCAGGTTATGTAGCCCCTAACCTTTGACCCTCATCTTCATTCCTTACCTCTTATATTGTAGAAACACACCATCATGAACTAGAAAACAGAGCATAATGACAAAAAAAATAGAGCATACAAAATCATACCAAAACACATTAAAACCTTAGCCAAAACATATCTATTGCATTTACAAGACTTTGCTTTATAGCTTGCAAGCATATAGAGGACAATGCCCACAAAAATCATAACCAAAACAAATATCAATAAAAAAACCTTTAGTTGTCACGAAAAACATTTAAATATAACCTCTAGTTGTCATTAACAACTTAAGGCGCCTCCATTGACAACTATCATTGCTTCCATTAACAGCTTTTTTTTCCTACGCAAATCATGTCATGTACCCCCAAACCTTTGACTCACATCTTCATTTCTTACCTCTTATATTGCAGAAACATAGCACTATACACCAGAAAACAGAGCATAATAACACCAAAAACATAGCATACAAAACCATATCCAAACACAATGCAAACTTTGTCAAACTATATCCATTGCATTTAATAGATCTTCCCTTATAATTTTCAAGCATACAGAGGACAATACCCATCAAAAGTAGATAACTTTTTCCATTTTCATGATCAAAACGGACATGACTCAACAAAACCTACAGCTATGTTTACCAACTCAACAGAATATGTGAATCACATGCAATAATCAAGACAAGACAGTGGATGGCATGAATTCCCTACCTTAATCTTCAACCATAGCTGCTGATCTCCACTTAGTTTTTCCCACCATCTCTAGATTTCTTCCGGAAGTAATGTGTGTGATTCACAGCATTTAATCATATATTTTACTGTTTGTTTGACAGGGGTAATTGAGACTTTTTTCAAATGGAATTTATTACAAAATGGTCCCTTGGGACTTGAGAGTAATTTCAGATTTTTCCGGGACCATTTGTTCGTATTTTAACTTCCCTGGGACCCCTATGTAATTCTTCCAATAAAAATCTTATATGAATAATCAATCTTAAATAAAAAAAATATAAGCACTGAATCTTAAAAATAAATCTCATGACTCCCCATATATGTGGTCACTATCACATTATCCATAACCTCACTAACTATAGCAATTCCCTAAATATAAAAATTTATTAAATTTTTCTAAATATCAAAAAAAAAAAAAAATCTTATACAAGATATTTGGTCTAATAGAAAGTATGAATACTGAATCTCAAATAAATCTCATGACTCCCCTTATATGTGATCCCTATCGCACTATCCATAGCCTCCCTAGCTGTAGCGGTTCTCCTAAATATAAAAAAAATATTTTAGGTAAAATGTAGCAAAAATAAACACAGATCACAATATTTTATTCAAAATGAATATATCAAAAATAAAATTAGAAATTAAAATATATTAAATGCGATATAATTCCATTGTATAAAAATAATATGTATCAAAATAAATATATCAAACGTAATCCTTAAAATAAATTTAAAATGTATTTGATTAGATATTTCAAAAATAAATAGAAATATGGGCGATATAGTTTCTAACTACTTCCTAATTGTTTTTTGATATGTTAATCTAATAAAAAATATATTTAATTTGCAGTTAGGATTGTTGCATCGCACTATATATTTTATAAAAGTATTACTTTTTTATCCTTTAGATTAGATTTAGCAGAAAAATATGTAAAATAAATTAAACATATATAAAATATCTCTATACTTAATCCAATATAATTCAAAATCTATATACAGTAGTGCATCTATAGATTTATTTATTTTTTTGGTGCCGAAATATCTGTAGATTTAATTTGCTCTTACCTAAAGAAAATACTCAAAATAGATTTAGTGTTCTTTTGAGATATCTTATTTTTCATTTATAAATATTTACAAATCGTGATTTACGATATACGAGGTAAGTATATGAGAGGAGTTTTATTTTGACTTACGTAATAAAATCTTATCACCTAAAAATAAGTAATTTCAAGCACACTTTTACTTTTAGTCAGCCCGGCCAGTCCCCCTGTCGCTCCGTTAACATCAGTCTCGGCGGTCTCTCTATCTCTCACTCTCACACTCACTCGCGGTCGGCTTCCTCGATCACGTCTCAGTCTCTACTTCATCCCTCCGCGACTCATTGGAGCGGACAATAATGGAGAACGGCACACCAGATCTACCCCAAGACATCATCACAAGTATTCTTGAACGACTTCCGGTAAAATCCCTAATCCGATTTCAATGTGTTTGTAAAGATTGGAAGAATCTGTTCAGAACCCCATCCTTCATTGCAGAACACCTCCACCATTCCACTCTGCAAAACCCTTTACTTATTTGTGGTAATATTATCTCTGATGGTAATCCTTGGCACTTGCGTTTGCTCAATCGTGAGATGCAAGTTTTTGAATTTCAAAACACACATATTATTGATCCGTTAATGCCGGAGTGGATCTATTCCAGTAATGGCTTGCTCTGTATGGACCTCCGCGGTAAATCTCAAGATTCCCTTTGGTTGTGGAATCCAACTATTAGAGTGGCTAGGCAAGTGCCAAAATCTCTTAACTATTATGAGTATGAGTGTTTTTCTGTAGGATTCGGGTTCAACCCAATCGTAAATGATTACAAGATTGTTAAACTTTTTTTCTCTGGATGTTTCGTCTTCCAAGGGGAAGTTTATTCGTTAAAGAAGGGGGTTTGGAGAAAAGTTGAAGTCGGGAACTTAGAGGGTGTCCATAGTTTTAAGTGCAGGGCTTTCCCTTGTAATGGAGCTATCTTTTGGATTGGACATAAGGAAGATGTGGAGGGGCACAAAAAAAGTTGGCCTGATTTGATAATTTCATTTGATATAGCAACGGAAGTGTTCACATTGATACCATTTCCTCCTATGGCTCCTGCCTATGGATGTTACAATACGCTTGCTAGCTATGAGAACAAACTAGCTATATTTTTTGGCACTCGGGTTGAAAATTCTGAATATGTGATTGATTTGTGGGTGTTGGAGGAGTGTGCAGATACATCCCGAGAGAGATGGAGTTGGGCTAAAATATATACAAGCAGACCGAATCCATACCACTATATCATTTGGCCTAAGATTATTTGGAGAAATGAAATTGTTTGCTTAGTGTTAGGTGAAGCGAAGAATTATTATATAGGAAAAGTTGTTTTGCGCAATCTCACTACGGATGAATTCGACTTGTTTGATATCCCAATATGTCGCTATAGTCTTGGGATTTTGGATTATGTGGAAAGCCTTGTGCTACTCGACAACTTCCATAATTAAAAGATGCTAGTATATAATACCAAATGTTTCGTGTCATATTTGATCTTTTTATAATTTCTAGTTGATCTTTTTATAATACCAAATGCTAGTATACAACGTGCTGGCTTCTTTGGAAGAACAGATGCAGTCAAGCTTTCGAAGGGGTAGCTGAGAAGCCACAAGAGATAGTGCATAGATGCCTGTTTCATCTCTCGGAAGGGGTGGAGAGCGGACGATTTCATCAGCAGATATTTCATGTTCCAGAGAGAGGGGTAGCTCATTGGGAACCACCTGATCCAGATTTCGTCCGTGTGGATGTTGATGGATCCGTTCTCAATGGAGGTCAGGGCGCTTGCGGAGGAGTCATTCGCGACCACCATGGCACATGGATACGTGGATTTCAAGAGAAGTTAGGACACTCATTTCCAACGGCTGCAGAAATTCATGCAATCTACAGAGGCCTCCATATATGCAGGCAGATGGGTTTAACCAAAATCAAACTATTCACCGATTCCCTCCAAGCTATTCATCTATTACGGTCTACTTGTCCT